>CM021731.1:143824725-143899115 GCA_011075105.1 Heteronetta atricapilla
CTCCTCTCCTCTCCTCTCCTCTCCTCTTCTCTCCTCTCCTCTGCTCTCCTTCTCACTTTTCTTCTTCTTCTCCTCCTCCTCCTCCTCATCCTCCTCCTATTTTTCTCTTTCTCTTTCTGTCCTAAGAAAGCCAGTGAACTATGATTCAATTAAAAGCTGCATACATCTGCATCTAAAGTAAACAGTAGCACTGGGTGAAGGAGATTCTGATATACCAGCAACATGGGCACAGATCTTGAATCCTTAATGCAATGACACAGAAGAGTTAAGCATGGAATTTGTCCCTGGTGTTTAACCTCATGTTTTAATTCAGAAGTTCAAAAACTGAGGTCTGTGTAGCACTTTCTAATCTCCACAGAGTGATTGACTACATGGTGTTGGTTTCTCCTATCTTTCTCCAGCTGCTGAAGCGTGTTTTAAAAAGATAGCTAAAAATACATAAGTACTTTCCTACTCCTTTTTCCATGTAAGCAATTGCTGGGATTGTCACTGGGATGTTATGTGGCAGAAAGAGGAGCAGGTGATCCATGTTGTTATGAATAGAAGCCTGCATGACAATATCCATATGAAGAGGTTTTCTCTATTACGGGCTACTTCAAACACTGTTGTTTTAGCATGTTTCCTCTTCGCAGCTTTGCAAGGTGCTTTCTTATTTGCTTTGGAGATACGTTAAACAACAAGGATCATTTGCATCAGTAGCTTTTGATTTAAGAGAATACCAAGATTTCCTAGAAGCATTCCTTCTAGTTTATGATGACTCTAGCATACCTGTAATAAATTCAGCAATAGAGAAGAGAGAAGAATATATCCTGCATCAGGTAGGATCTTCTCCAGTACTTTGACATTTCCTTTTTAAAAAAAAAAAAAAAAAGAATCACAAAAGGCTGAAGCGCACTCAGAACCATTTCCTCCCCACTTCATCCTGTGTCCAGACTGGTGAAGACCATGTTTTGTTTTAGAGACAAATAAGAGAATGTAATTTAGGATGTGGTTCACAAGGACTGGATTTACAAAGCACCACCTCTGCGCTTGTTGAGGCGAGCGGCATGTTGGCCGTCATTTCATCAAAACCACTAAAAAGGCCTACACCTTACTGTCACAGGCAGCGAACCAGAAACTCCTTCAGTTGCATGCTTTCAGCAAGCACTGTGCGATGCCACCACCGCTTCTGCTGCAGCCCCCAGCACCCTAACGCAGTGCAAAGCGACTGGTGGGTTGGTGCACTTGGGTGCTGGCAGGGATGGAGGAGAGTGCTGGCTCCGTCCAGCACATGGCAGCAGATCTGCTGCAGAGGTTTCCCCAGGACAGGATGGCCTCTGGGATAGGGTTGCACTGCAGCCCCTTAGTGTATCGGGCTGTTGCCACTCAGATACTGCCGTGATAAGTGTCTCCAAAGAACCTATAAATACACAAGTAAACTGCCCGTCTTACGCAACTTAATTATTCGAGGGACAAGGAGGCAAGAAACCTTTGAAGATGGCCTAGCCTCCTGTGGAGGCCCAAGAGATCTGTCCTCTGGACACCAAAAAACACATCTTTACAGCAGCACTTCCAGAAGTGGGCAGCACATCAAAGCAGCATCATGTGCACTAAGGACAATGTGAAGTGACTTCTCCAGAGCGGTCACTGCTGGTTTGGGGTTCCCCCTGCTCACATCGAGTACCTTCCCAGCCATAGGTGGGACTAGAGCTGATTATGTGTAGGTGACACAGAGGTGAATATATTTCATTGATAGGTCACACAGTTCAAGAACAGTAGGATGCAAATTGGGAAAAGGTGGTGAAGAAATATTAGGGATGATGTCTTGGCCCACTAAAAATGGTGGTCACGCTCCCAGACTAGTATTCCTGAGAAACCCACTGTCTTTGACCTCCTTCCCAGAGGGGGAAGCACGTTGTTCTCCAAACACTGAGACAACATCATCATTTCCCCACATTTTTTATGGTGGTCTCTGCATACTTTCCTTCTACAGAATGCTTTTGAGATTTACGTGGTCGTAATGCTGATTTGTAGGCGAGATCACCTTGGAAGTACTGCAGATGTTCGAAATAGGTGCCATACCCGTTTGTGCTCATCTCCTGCTTCTTGCTGGTGAAAACGTATCCAACACTCAGCCCAGACAACATGTCTTGGTACTTAGGGCAATGCAGTAGTCCCATTAGTTCTACATTTCAGAAGGCATCATATAAGAACACGTTAAGTTTTATGTTACCAACACCGAGTCAAAGGGAAAGCCTGAACAGAGCACACCAGTAATATATTTTAACGCAGCTGTTTGGATTTTATAGCTCATAAGACATAATTTACTTTTAATAATTATAATAAAGAGGACCTGATCTTCTTCCCTTCACGCTCCTTGCTTCCTCAGCTGTGGTGCATTCAGTAACAGAAAGGGTAGATGTTACCACGTTGTGCACATGGGAGAGAGCACCTGTGCCATGTGCTTATTCCCACTCAAAACCAACAAAGTATTGTTTGTTACATTAGACGTGTGCCAGTTGTCACGCTTCTTTTTTTCTTTTATTGGCCTCCAAAAATAGCTACAAAGTCTTTATAAATAGACCTTCTTCCATTCAAGATGGCAACTTCATCCCACGGCCGAGGGATGTGGTTTTCAGTGTGTGCGTGCACTTGAAACGCAGCCAAGTGGAATCCAAATGTCACCACCCGAACGGATGAGGAGCAGACCCTCACTTTCCAAATGGCCCCTGTAGTAAAACTGGGGGGGGAACAGTTCCAGTTTCTTTCCGAGTCCATGGGGTAGCAGCTGCTGGGGCACAGCTGGGCCTTCCCCAGCCTTTCAAGCCTGACGCTCCCCAAAGGACGAGCCTCTGCAGCTTCTCTTCGTTTTCTACATGTGGGTTTAATTTGAAGAATTTATTATTCTGCTTCTGCTCATAAAAATTAATACCCTCCTGGTATGCAGGCTGCGTTCTGTGCACCAAGCTATTTCTCTGCACGGTGAAGTAACCTTCCAGACTTCTGTGGTGTTAGAAAGCTGACACCTCTTACATTTTTTTTTCCCTTCCAGCCCCATCTATTGTTATTGACTTCACACTCCAGCTCTTGTGCTGAGTTCAGTATTTTATTTAGTAACTGATCCACACCAATTAAAGCATTGCCTAAATCCCCAGCTGTCCAAGGGCCTGATTCTTCAGTACCTCAAGTGTAGATCCAACATACCATCCTTCTTGCCCCAGATTAAAAGGTCCTGCAGCCAAGCGACGTTACCACGGTTGTTGTTTTGTCAGGTAACGCTGAGCTGTGTGGTCGTACTCTTTCAGAAAGCAGATTCATGAGCATAAATTTGAATTGGGTTTGAATTCTATCAAAATGCAAATAATGCAAATCACAGGTTGTTGTTTCTTTCCTTTTCTTTATTTTGGAAGCATACTGCCCGACTTCTAACCAGTACCAGTAGCAAAAACCATCAGTAGTACATTTGTGCTCACCAGCCTTGATATTTTGTTTTAATTATTTGGATCATTTGAGAGTCTGTTTTAGTAACCCATAGGCAGAACCATGTTCTCCTGCTGTGTGCTCATCATGTTTACCTTTACCTATGCTTTACCTAGCAGGAGAGGAGAATAGCCTTGATGTTGCCCTTGCATTAGGACACGGTAATACCAAATGAGAGTGAGGAGTGGCGCAGAGGGGGTGCGGTCACCCCAACTAGCCTTGTTGTTCCCCTGAGTGCTTCCACTCACCACAGAGCACAGAAGAAACAGCCAACGGTGCCACAGGAGCTGTGTAAAGCCCGTGTGCTCCGCTACACGATGCCTCACGAAGCTTGTAAAGCACTTTGCATGCTTTTTAACAGGCCACTAACGCCAACTCTCTTGAGAAGTTCTAAGTCAAAGTATTTTTTTCCATTTTATGTAGGGTAGCATGCCGCTAAAGCAAAGTAAGGAGGTAGCAGCAATGTTGATGACTTGAAAAGAACATGCGTGTTTTCTCTTGTGCAGCACCAAAAGCACAAACTCTTGTGGAGATAAGATGCTGATAGACCCTTTGGTGCTGAAGAAGAAGCTCAATAGGATGGCAACAGAGCAAGGGGCCTTTGCTGTTCTCAGCAGCCTGCTGCTGTACGTCACCGAGCTCGCAGCCTGCGACCCGCAGCTCAACAGCAAGAGGACAAAATGGGCAGAAGGTAAAGAAAACCAGGTGAGTTTTAAACAACCATCTCCAGACCCAAACAGGGGGCAGTACCCTACCCGATTTCAGCTCCTGCGGGCCAGGTTTCTAAACAACAATCGCGAGCCTTACATCAAGAAAAAAAGAGAAGTCGGCAGACTGGTCATTAAGGAGAAGCTGTGGGTGAGCAGGGCCGGCAACAAGTTAGACAGAGGCAAGGAGAGAAGAGGAGATGGAAAAGCGGCAGAAGAGGGTGAAGACACGGCGCCCAGCGAGAAGGTCAGGTGGAGCGGCCAGAGTGGGAAAAACACAGTGAAGGACATTTTGAAGAAATTTCTGGCCGCCGAAGAAAAAGAAGCCAAGGAGAAATGTCCCAGCTGGAAAAAGAAGGGGCCAAACAGTGGCTTGCCAAAAATAGTCAACAAGAGTTCGGTCCTGTCCAAGCTGAAGGAGCAGTTTGAACAAAGCTCCCTCTGTTCAGCCGCGGAGGTGAAAGCGTCACTCTTGCGCAAAGGTGAGAAGAAGACTAAAAACTTCCCCGGCAGAAAAGCTATTCGTAAGCCCGAGGTCAGAGTACTGCGCACGGCAGCACTGGCAGCCACAGATATAAACAGTCCCGAGTCCCAGTATTTAGTGTGCTCCATGGTCCCAATGCCCAGGCTCAGCATGGCTACTGAAATTAACCATCCTTGGATCTGGTCAAAAAATAACGCCGCCATACAGCCTTTCAATCGCAACACGCCGTTGAAGGAAAAGGGGGAGCCTGAAAGAAAGCCTGGTGAGAAGAAAACGCCAGCACATGCAGCCCAGGACAGGGAGGACAAAGAACAGATACTACTGATGGCACCCCAGGTGATGCCTTATGTGAAGGACAGCGCTGAGATGAAAACAGATTCCACAAAGCAAAGAGCTGACTTTAATCCTAATCTAGATGGCTCTTCTACCATCTGTAAAAATAAAGCACTTGCAGATTGCATTCCTCCTGCATCTGAACATAGCCTAGACTCCAGCAGGAATAACTTACCAGCTGGGCCTGATACATCTTCACTACTGGGGACTACCAATGCTGTGCAACGTGTTAAGGACGATGGTCCACCTTCTAACTCACCTTACTCTAGCAAAGCTGAAGGATCCCCTGAACCAAGTCCTCAGGACACTAAAACAGATGAGATTCCTGAAATAGTAATGTATGTATATAGTTCTGAGGAAGCTGACCCAGAGCTCACCCAGCCAGAAAAGGATCCTTTTTTTGCAGACCAAAAATGTATCCCTGAGCAGAAAGCCCTGGAAAACACCCTGCCATTTCACTATCCAAGAGTTCAAGTATCTTTTGAAGCAGAGACTGCGATGCAGGACGGGCAGCTAACTCCTTTAACACCAGCTGCTGGTAAAAGGCCACCAGCAGTTCAAAAACAGGCACCAGGCTTAAGAGGCAGATGTTCTGAGGAAGCCAAAGAAGGACAGAAGTATCACAGTGAAGACAAAATACACTCTAATGCTAGCAAAAATTATAGTGATGTGCCAGCCGAAAAGGAACAGGAAAGTGAAACACCCCAGTTCCAAATGCAAAATGAACCCAAAGTCAAGCAGCCACAGCCACCTCAAATGCCCAGCCCACAAAATGACTTTGGTAATTCCGGTGCTGACATGTCAAATCCAGATGCAAATCAGACCAAGCCCATGCTCCCCTCAAAGGAGAGCCAGGAGCAGGAGCCTGGTGCCGCAGAAGAGCACACCTCTTCTGACTGGGAAAAGAAACAAGGCCCTTTGCCAGATGAGTTTGTGAAACATAGACTGCACTTTGCAGAAGAGGATTTGGGGAAGGGCCAGTTACCTTCATCAAACAAAATGATGAATGATGGAGACAATCAAGTCCTGGGCAGAAGTACCTTGACTGACCTAGAAACCTGTCACAAGCTGTCCAAGTATTTCATTCAGCGTGAAGAGGCTACTGCAGACGAGATGCCATGGCCTGACTCTGAAACAGGGCTGTCATCCTCATCAAACCTTGAAACAAGACCAGCGAGTGGGGTTGCAGGACAAAGAATCCACGACACTCTTGTAAATCCCCCAGCCCTTCCACCTACTGATCGGGTAAGACCAGGAGCTGGTGGTGTGGGAGATGAGCGTGCCAGTCACGGCTGTGAGAAGCATCCATTACCCTCTTCAGATGAGTTGACAATGCAGGAGAACAATACTACAGCGGAGAAGAAAAATGAATGTGATTTTAAGAACCAACTGCCATTCCCAAATCATGAAACAGAAAATGAAAATGCTACAGCTGAAGAGACAATTACACTCCGGAGCTTTGATAATTATGTTTCACTTTCAACAAAGAAAACAGGAAAACATGAAAATAAAACTGTGCTAGCAAGAAAGCCCCTGCTACTCTTGGAGAAGAACCAAACACAAACTCCAGACGATACCTTGAAGCAAGGAAGTGATATGAAGGAAGAGAACCTGTTTCCTTCATCAACTGAATTGGTGTCAGGCCAAAAGAAGCATGCAAAAGGTACTGAGAAGGTCTCCAAATATAAAAAACATAAGCCTTTGCCTTCAGATGATGACATGAAGCATGGCAATGAGAGCATGGAGACAGAGAAGAGAGAAGAGATAAGTGTCTTACATAAATTTCAGGAGGAACAAGTATCAACACCAAGCGATGCGATGGATCATGATAATAACTCTTCAAATGAGAGGAGTGCTCATAGTCCTCAGGCACCTCAGCTGTCTTCATCAGAACGTGATACTAACATTCAAGGAGTGAAAAATACTGAGCAGGGCTTGAAGTGCCCAACACCTGCAGGAGATATTGATAAACATGAACATGATATGACAGTCGATGAAAACATCTGTTGCAATAATGAGAAACACCAACTGTCCTCATCAAATGAACCAATGAAACGTGCAAATGACACAGCAGGGAAAAGAAACGTAAAGCTGAACTTCAAGAATTATTCAGTGCCTCCAAGAAATAGAGCAAGGAATGACAATAACACCACTGATGAGGAGAATACTTTTCATAATTTGAAAAATGATCCAGTGCAGCATAAAAAGAGTCATGAAGGAGAGAGGAATACTCCATGTGACCCTAAAAATCAAATACCATCATCAAATCCTCTGGTGAAGCAAGACAAGAAATCCTCCCCTCAGCAACAAACATCACCTGATGACTTCGTAAAGCCTGAAACTAAGTCAGCTGAAAAAAAGACTAAACATACCTCTGAGAAACCCCAGTCACCTTCTTCAAACAAACTGGAGAAGCCTCAAGAAAGTCGTTCTTCAGCAGAGAGGAAGCAGAAGACACCAGCGGCAGAGGACATCTTGTCACCCAAAACAAAGGCTGTAGAAGGGGACAATGAACACCAGCACCCAGGAAAGTACCGGTTACCGCTGTCAAGTAAATCAGCAAAGCATGAGAAAGAAACTCCAGGAGGAGAAAAACAGCAAACAATGTCTGAAGATTTTACAATGCCTGGTACAAATACTGCAAAAGAGAAGAACAAGTTTCCCAGTCTCAAGAAGTACCGATCAGTATCTTCAGAAATACTGGCTAAGCCTCAAGAAAAGGATGATCAAGATCAAAAGCAACAAACATCGGCTACTTCAGATTTTAAGAAGCCCGGTACTCATGTTGTAAAAGAAAAAGATGAAGATAAAAATTCTGAGGAGCCCCAGTCACCCTCTTCAAACAAAGGGATGAAATCCCAAGAAAAATCTACTTCAGGGAAGAGGAAGCAAAAGACACCGTCAGCAGAGGACATCAGGCCACCTGAAACAAAGGTTGTAAAAGAGGATGATAAACAGCAGTGTGCTGGGAACCATCAGTCACCCCTTTCAAGTAAATCAGCAAAGCCTGGGAAAAATACTCCAGGAGGAGAGAAACAAGAAACTGCAACTGAAGGTTTTAAAAAGCCTGATGCAAATGATGTAAGAGATAAAAGCAAAGATCTAGGTTCTGGGATGTGCCAGTCCCCATCTTCAAATCTGCTGGTGAAACCTCAAGAAAAGAGTGTCACAGCCAAAAAGAAGCAATCAACACCACCGCCTGATGAAAAAATGAAGTATAAAGCCGGTAGTCCAGAAAAGAGGAGTGGACCCCTGGGAACAGAGAAATACCAGCTACTGTCTTCAGATCAGACAGGGAAGAAGGACAAAGATGGTTCAGGAAAAGAAGGCTCTGTGGGTGACCTCAAGAGCTCTCAGACTCCATTGCCACATGATGGCATAAAACATAAAAGCAACACTGTCCCAAAAGACACCGTCCCAAAAGAGACCTGTTTGTCCAATTCAGGGAAGTCCCCCCAGTCATACCCATTGCATGATGCATCGAAATATGATGAAAGTCCTGTTGAAAATAGAAGAAAACAGCCTGGATTTAAGAAGTACCAAGCACTCTCATCAAATAATTTGGTGAAGCATGAAAAAGACATTGCTGAAAGGGAGGCTAGCTGGCAGGCAGCTGCTGTAGCAAGTGACAGAAAAGCAGAGCTGGAGGACTGCTCCAAAACAGCATCATTCTCCAAGTACACAGTGGAAAGCTACGGTGAAAGACCCTTAGATTCATCTTTTAAACCGCTGATCATTAGGGTAACTGACACATTTAAACATCACAGCTAAAAAATACTGCTACAGCTTAAGTAAGAACTTACAGCTGATCATGTCACCGAGTCGCTCAATCTTTCTTTTTTTTCTTTACTCTCCAGGGCATTACATTATCATTTTTTAATCACAAGGACATTGATGTGCATCTATCCAAGCTGGGCTTTTTCCTTTCTTAACATTAGCCCGAAGACATGAATTAAATTAATCACTGCAAGTGAATTAGCTAATCACTGAATTAATCATCAGTTTATAAATTAAATACGAGAAGGGCTTTGAGATCAGTGTGAATTCAGTCCTACTCCAGACTCCCCTTGCTAACTAATGGGTGTTGTTTGTAACAAAGACGACTGACTGTTCAGGGTGAACTCTATTTGTATTTACTTATTCTAATGAAACTCTGCTAGCACATTTTCCAGGAATGGTGGTAGGCAGTGTCAGCTTTAATTATGTCAAAAAGCGCTTGTTCCAGGCTCTGCCTTTTCACCAGTTAATGGGAACTGTTGGTCTGTGGCTGCATTGAGTGGCACTGCTAGCAGAAGTAGCGAGGGAAGGAAGGATCGCTTCAATAATCTGCAGAAAAATCATCAAAGGACATTGGTGTTACAAAAGCTCTTATTGCGAATGCAAATTTTCAGCCTTATTAATATTGGAAAAATAGTGATTTAACCTCCTGTGAAGCTATTGGTACTTTGGCCACATACTGCATGCATTATTGTTGGGAGGGATACGCCATTTCAAGTTATTCTTAATTATTGCAGACAAATGTGCAACAAGTATAAGAGTACAGAGCAGCTCGACACTGAAAGGCTCTGGGAACCTCTCCACAGGACCATATCAGCAGGAGAGGCTGAAAACCTTGCTGGGGAAGCTCAGCTCTTCTTGGGGTTTCTGTCTCGGCCTGGGTCCACAGGCATGTGGGCACAGCCAGGCACTACAGCCAGCACCAGAAGTCTTAGGAAGTGCTGATTTTACAGCCTGATGTTCAAAGGAGCAACACGAGGCAGCCAGCACTGCTGAACACTGCTAATGGGCCGTGCCTTTCTGTGCATACCACAACAGCAGCTTCTGCGTAAAGCGTGCACGGGGCAAACTGTTTTGGAGAAATGAGGACGGGGCTGTTCCACCAGCTCCTCTGCCTCTGGTGAACAGCATCGTAGTAGCACTGAGACAGGCAGAGAGATGTTAACAGCGAAAATCTCCTGTGCACCCCTTCAGCTCCATGCTGTAATGACGAGTTCAGGTATTTAAAGGCATGGCCTAAAGAAGCGATTCATTTTTTCCACAGCCACTCCCATGCGGATCTTGGCTCCGCGACAACAAAGGAGGGGCTGCTCAAAACAAAAAACAAAAACAAAAACAAAAACCAATTAAAAGCCCAATCTTTTCAAGTGGCACCGAGGTTCAGAGCTGCCCATGAAGAGAGAGGGCAAGCGTGGTCCTGCTCCTCGTGGCCCTGGCTCCCCTCAAGAGTTTCGGATGTCCTGCTCCCGCAGCGTGGGGCCTGCTGGGTGCGGCCTGGCTGCTGCTCCAGCCCGGCTGGCAGGCTGCCCCGACCCATGGCCAGAAAGGAGAGAGGACGAGAGCGGGCTGGCAGCACGCTGGGATCAAATCCCTTTGCCAGAATAACGCACACGAGTCATATATGTGACAACTGGGCTGGGCTGTTCAGGGACACTGCACGGAGAAGAGGGGACATGCATGCAACATCACCCCCTGGCCACCGAAGAGGCTTGGGCTTTGATTTCTTGTCCACAACATGCCACGAGTTCGGCTTCCTGGCATCTGCAGGCTCACAAAATGAGAAGTGCATTTGTATACCACACCGGTCCTCAAAAAAAAAAAGATTCTGAAGGGAATTTATCGGTTGTACAACGCTGCCCTTCTGCACGGAGGTGTATGTCACCCTCGCAGCTTTTACAGGCTGGCAACCATAAAGGCCACTTTGTACTAAACCTAAGCTGTAATTTACTTTTTATTGTCCATGATTTCATTTCCCATTGGAGAAAAGCCCTTACAACATAAAGCGTTTGCACCAGACTTGAATAGTAAATTCTCTGCTAGCTGGCCTTTTAAAACAGCAGGCAGATCTTGCTGGCATAGGAGAAGCTGCTTTTATTATTCTTCTAATCTTTCTAAAGAAACATAAAGGCTTTTTTTCCCCCTCTTATTCACATCTGAAAGATCACTGCCTTGTGACAAATTAAAGGATTCTGTCTAGCAGAAAATCACCCACGTGTGCAGCAGGTGCCCCCCAAGAGAGTGAATTGGTGGGTACCAGGGGGGCTCGGCTCTTCCAGTTCACACCTGCAATGCCTAGTTTTCTTGAGGGGTACAGCACGAGGAGAACAAGGTGCAACACCCTCTGTTTGGGCAGAGTCATCCTGTGAGGGTCAACTTTCAGATCGCAGCGTGCCTTCATCTCAGATGATTAGAGGTAAATCATCCATTCGAGCCACTTGAGGGTTCCTCCCTGAAGTGCACTTCAGGCACAACAGAGATTTGCACTGAATGCGTCCTTAGGTGTAATGCACGTCCCTGAGCGTCAGGAGTTAGCACAATCAATTCCTCAAGACAGGAGGGAGCAACGCCATGCAAATCTCAGCGGCAATCACCAGAAGAGCACAGGCAACTATCTGGAGTGTCTTGCAGTTAGCAGCTCAAAACAAGCCACTCCTGACCACACTGATGGGGAATTTGGCATTGCTGATAAGCAAAGAAACTCCAAAAGCAAGTATTAAAGAAAGGGCAGGAGTCTGGGGAGGAGGACGTACATCTACATCAGCTGTGGTACAAACTGCGCCAATCACCAGCCACCAACCCTGGTGAGACCCTTGCCCAGGAGACATACACAACAGACATTAAAAATTTCATTCCCTGTTCCTGGCCCCAGTCCCTCAGAGCTTTTCCCAGCCTCCTTCGCCCCAGGAGAGGCAGTGAGGGAGCCCTCCCAGGTTGCCATTTCACTGCATCTGACCCAGTACCAGATACTATTGCTGCCTCTGCTGACGCATCTCCTGGCTTTTGCAGTTTTGTGTGACGGGCGTAACGCTGTACAGTCCTGCTCCTATGCCATGCGTCAGCCTTCTGCTTCACTAAAATACAGCGGCAGCCAGCATCTCTCAAGGTCTCTAAAGGCACCAGATCCACAGCCCTCATTAAATGCAGCAGGATATTACTATTATTTCTATTTTTGTCAGTTTTAGTTATGATTTCTTTTATGGCCCCTGGTTTCAGTATAGATGCAGTCAATCAAACAAGTCTCCTGTGAGGACAGGCCTGGGCTGACACCCATTGCTTTCTGCAAGTCCTGAGGAGGGGAAGAGCAGAGGGAGGTGCTGGTCTCTGCTCCCCGGTCACCAATGACAGAACACGTGGGAATGGTTCAAAGCTGTGCCAGGGAGGTTCAGACTGAGCACTAGGGAAAATTCTCTACCGTGAGGGTGGTCAAAGCCTGGAACAGGCTTCCTAGTGAGGTGGTCAATGCCCCATGCCTGTCAGTGTTCAACAATGTGGAGTGTTCCTCCAAGGGGAGAGTTCGTGGTGAGCAGTGGGGCACAGACTGGGGCAGGCAGAGGAACCAGGCATGCACCCAGCAGCAGCCATTCGTAAAGTATTTCAGATGATTATGTCCTATCCAATTAGACTACGGTGAAAAACTTCCCCAACACGTCACATCAGCAAGAAGCCTCTTGGGTGGGCTTAGTAATATGGAGATCACAGTGAGGTGTGGGTAATGTAGATAGCCAAGTCTGGACCCAAAGAAACTTCACCCTGGAGTGGACAGTCTGTCCTGAATGCGTGGCCATCTCCAGCAGTCCCACTCCTGCATTTCTGACTGAAGGACAAGCAGCTCTGTCTTTGGTCCCCCAGAACAGCACCAGGTCAACTGCACTCTGGATGTACCTCATTTCAGCAGCACCACGTCAGCTGCCCTCTGGATGCATCTCACTTTCCATCTCTCTTGTCTTTTTCAACTGAAAGAACAGCAATAGAAATACTCAAAAAAAAAAATATATAATCAAAGATTTCTTATTAACATACATCACACACCCCATTTTAGCTTTTCTCGTGCCCAGCTGCGGCCAGCCGGTAACAGCACACCGGCGCTGCTCCGTCCTGCGGTGCAGCATCCCTCCCAGGCGGGGCTGCCACAGACCCACGTCTCTCGGCTGTGGAAAAGCTCCACCTAATGGCTGGATTTGTACAGCAGGTTACGAGCAGGCACGGATGAACGCGGAGTAAAAAATCACTCTGTGGTGGAAATAGCAGGGAAATGTAGAAAACAAGTTCTTCTTTTATTCCCATTCCGGTAAGGTACCGCACACCATCCAAAAGGAGCTTTTTTTGTGTGAACAGAGAAACCTCACAAATAATAACTGTGAATCCTCATAGCATTTCCACTTAGCATTTTACTAAGGGAAATTTCTGTTACCTTAAAATAAGGACAGAAGTGTAACCAGCTCTTATCAGAACCAGTTTTAACTACTTCCCTCCCTATGTGGTTTCCAAAATGTGTAATGTCCACTAAGTCTCATTTCTGTTTTTCATTTCCACGAGCATCTCTTTTTTATAGAATGAAGCATTTTTCAGTTTTTGATGAGAACTTTCAATATGTAAAAAAAATTTTGCTGGGCATCTGCTTTCCTGCCTACCAAGTGACTTTATTTCTTTTTCTCTTTTTTTATATACTAAATAGCAAAAGAGTCAGCAGGTCTTTATTTAACCTCTAACAACCTGAAGGACCTGAGGCAGTTTTGGGAACCGTTTCACATCTCCCGTCACTGCCCTTGACTTGTCCCTGTTCATTGTTTGTATTCTTCCAAGCTACAGATGCAAGAACAACTTGGTGGCGTGGTGTGATTCTCACTTGGCAGGCCAGCACTACAGCAGGCTTTCTGGGGTGTGTGCAATACAGTTGCAAAAGCATACTGCTGAGAAGACAAAGCCATAATAATCTATAATGCACCAAACTGGTTATCCTCAGAAAGCCCCCAGTTAGCTGCTAGGGACTATGTTTTCAACAGTGGCAAGTGACTTTGGATGTCCAACGCAGGACACCTTACCAAAGGATCAGATTTTTTGGAAGTGCTCAGCACTTGCTCTCTTAAAATCACACTTCTTCTCTAACATGTCCCATGCTAGGCATCCAAAGCCCCTTCTAAGAACTTGAGCCAGTTTTCTGAAATAGGGGGGTTTCATAGGCACCTACTTGCCCTGTACCTAGTAAAAAAGGCTGTGAACAAAAGACTTGGTGTGCAGGCAGCCCTGTGGGTGAATGCAGCCAGCACAAGTTGCTTTGACTGTGAGGAACTGTGACCACATCCCGCAGACCACACAACTTTCTGACCTGCCCCACGGCAGATGCAGCACCAGTCCCTCTGGCCCTTGCAGGGCACTGAGAAAGTTTTTATATGGCTGAGATGCAGGCTAAAAAGAAGGCAAGTGCTTCCCATCGCTGTGCTCCCCAGGGCTTCTGGAAGGTTTCAGAGAAAAAAAACCTCTTGGGTGCTGCAGAGACAGTACATCCTTACCAAGGAACATCACCAGAGTGAAATACTCGTGTCCCTTGGGGTTTGTACAAATGCAGTGGGCTGTCTGAACACAGCTCTGGATTGGTAGACCTGGTTACTGAGATCTTTAATTCCTCTAAAGAATGGGAACAGTGCAGGCAGTGGTGATCCAAGCATCCACATGGGGTCCCAGCAAACATGTCTCAGCTCTAAGTACCTTCAGACTCAAGGAAATTATTGCAGAAGAACAGAAATCCCCCAAAGACATCTTCTTTATTAACTCACTCAAATGACACTCATCATGTAACAAGAAAGCTTGTACCATTGTCATGTCATACAGATTTCTTCATACGATTGTTTCCCTTTGTACGTGGGTTACTTATTTGTACCACCGAGTCTCGTGTGTCGGGAAGATAAGACAATAAAAACGTGCCAACTAACGAGCTCGTTGGCGTTCTCTTATTATCAAGGAGGGAGCCTGTGCGTACCTCATTGGTATGCAAACCGCTCTCCTTTCGCCCGGGAGAGCTGGCACAGGCTGAGCTTCACAGGGCAGCTGCGAGCAGCTAGACAGCGCAGAGCGTTGCTTGTGCAAATGTCGTGGCTTTGAAGAGAGCAGGACGCGCTGCGTCCTTCGCTGAGCCTGTCTTTGGGTACTCGAGGCATAAGTTCCTCGGGCCAAGGGAGCCAGCAACATGTGTGCGTGTGTGGATGTGCCACCTGCCTGCTGGGGGCCAAGATCCCGCCTGAAACTGCCAGGCTAGGAGAAAACTCAGAGGGAAAGTTACATTTATTATTTTCTTCCTTTCTATTTTTCCCTCTTCTTCAGAGGGACTTTCTCGGGATTCATCTGGAAGTAGCAGATCGGCTCACTGATTTTTTTAGGTATCTTTTTAAAGTAAGGGGGCACTGCTTTCTAATGCACACCACCAGTGTCCAGCTCTAGGCAAACAAAAACACGAAATCCAGTCTTCACAGAATCACAGAACTGTAGGGGTTGGAGGGGACCTCCAGAGATCATCGGGTCCAACCCCCTGCCAAAGCAGGTTCCCTAGAGCAGGCTGCCCAGGCAGGTGTCCACACGGGCCTTGAATATCTCCAGAGAAGGAGACTCCACAACCTCCCTGGGTCTTTCTTTATGCTTTCTCCTTTAGAAATCCAAGTTTAAAGAAAAAAAAATCAGCTGTTGTCAAATCCCACAGCCCAAACTATGACAAGACATGCTTCCACTTCCTCAGAGCTGAAAAACAGCTTCGGCTTCACTTCTAAAGGCAGTGGGATCGCTACAGATGTTGTCAACATCCTTCTTTGCATGCCCTGTAACCAATGGAGGACTGTAAGAGCGACTTAAGTCAACCAGGAGCAACCACACGAAGCTTTGGCCTCTCTCTGGGCTGCACCGTGCCCGGTGGCTGCTCTCGGTGTCCTCCCTCAGCTGAAGCTACAGGTGGGACAAGGCCACCGCCAAACCTCTGACAGGAGCCAGAAGAAGCCATCAACAGGGCTGGGCCCCGCTCACGGTCACTAGGCCCGGCCCAGCCGAGTGTGTGGCGAGCTGTGGGCAGGAGGCATGCCAAGGCTCTGCTGTTTCTCATTAGCGTGCTGCGTGACGGCATTCAGGACACGGTTTATAAGGGTGCTGAAGGCAGGCCTGCAGATCCTCTCTTCCCTCTGCTCCTCAGCAGTATTTACATGTTTTCCTTTCAGCGGCTGTGGGATAGCTTCTATTCAAAATGGGGTGAAACTGAGGCTGCCTCACCAGCCTCTCGTTTTTAAGGGGTGCAAGGAAAAAGTTTATAAAAACGAAACATTTTATTTTGGTCTCAACCTTTTATTGTTAATTGTGATTCCCGATCCCTACAGTAAGGCAGGCACGGAAATACAGCAACTTTTCTCCTTGAAATTTATTTCAAATAGAAAAACGCATTCTAGCAATTTTCGTCCAGCCTGACAAAGAGAGCTCAAACTTCCCAAAAACACTGTGTTTTGGTATCTTTCCAAAATAAAACATGTTTCCATGGAAAAAAATTAAAATGGTTAAGAAACAGTATGTTCTCACCAAAAATATGTTTTGTGGGGAAACCGCTGCTGATTTCTAGTAGCAGGGAGAGGGTGCTAGGGCCTGCGCTGGGAAGCCCACGGGGCAGGAACCTACAGCTGAGACACCGACCATGCATGGGGAGACTGTGAGCAAGGGTAGGAGAAGCCTTCTGCAGGAGATCATCAACTCTCTTCTTGCGTTTTTATGAGGCCAGATCAAGCTTCAGAGGCAGACCCTCTAAACATCCTTGGGATATCGCCCAAAGGGCAGTATCATTTTGCTAGCCGGAGCAGAAAAGAAGAGGAAATCCTAAAAGGAAATCCTCCTGAGCTTGTGGGGCTGTTTTGTTCCCAGGTCCTTGCGAGTGGTCTCGTTGGCCTGCAGATGGCGAGTTTTCCATTTGGAGACTGGCTGCTCGCTGACAAGGTGGGGGGGGACAAGCCCGGCATCCTTAAGGGAAGGTGACATGCCAAATACCGTGTGAAGATGGCAATGAAGATTTAACTCCTCACCCTCCCTAGTGCCTCTCCCATAATGCTTAATTTTGTCTGCATGAGCAACTATTTGCTAAGCATGAATTAGGATCGGATCGGATGAGATAGGATAGGATAGGATAGGATAGGATAGGATAGGATAGGATAGGATAGAGAAGTAAGGGTGATGTTGCTGTCATTCATTTTCTCGTTCCCCCTGCGGCCTTTATTAACACACCAACATGAAGAGGTACCCATGCTGACTGACTGACCTCAAAGCTCACACCGCTTGGTCCATGACTCAGATTTGAGGAGTGACTTGCAGTGTTATTGGTCTCTGGGCCTTCATGAATGAAATTCCCCTAGGAGGTCAAAAATGTTGAGTCTGGCCCCCACTGAATCATCACATACTTTTAGGAAGTCATGGTTTCTATATCTGGTTTTCATAGCACACATCTGTGTTGTAATCTCATCTGGACTCCTTCACCAAATAGCTAGTAAAAATACGAAGTTGGAAAGCATGTTTTTAATACACACAAAGACATGTTTTCCCCTGACTGCCCAAATGGAAACTCCACTTACCCTAAGCTCATCCTGTGACGCATGCATTTCCTATTGCTGGCTTCCCTCTCGCCCTTTCTGCTTTCCTACCTTTTCCCCTTGTATTTCTGTCCTGTCCAAGGGCTACAAAATGAGGCAGGAATGTGAATCATGTATTTCCAAGAAGCATAGAGAACTTGCTCCATAGGTCAATTTTTCCATTTAGTTTTCAAAAATGATTTCTGAGCCCTCCCAAGAGCCACAAGGGTAGGGATGTCTTTCTGACATGCAGCTGCTCATTAATTTCTGGGAGAACCACTAACACAAACAAAACTTTCAGTAAGACAGTAGTCCTTCCATATTGAAGTTTCACTGTTATTTGATCAAAAAAAAAATGCAAAAAACACTGCAGACATTCAAAAAAAAAAACATTTTCAATGTGCTATTTTGATCAGCTACCCAAATAAGCACACATACTGCATTCTGGCTGCAAACCTCAAGCGTGGTGACAATTCGATGCCCACGTGAGTAAAACATTCTGGAAAGGGGAGGGGAAGGGTTTTTTTTCCATCCCTCCTGTTCTCCAGTGTGGTACCAACTCTGCTGTGGATGGCCTGGGTTTTCCTACAGCACCAGGACAGGAGAAATGCACAAGTGCAGAGTGATAATACAGAGGACAGGTTTCTTGATTTCTGCTCAGCAGGTTCTTTGCGAAGAGCATCCTCATCCTTCCCACTACCCACAGGCTCTGCTTCATTTCTAGGTGTTCAAAGCTTGTCTTTGACCCCACAGTGGTCTGTGGGTCCTGTGGAGAGCAGAGGGAAAGAGCTAAGGGGAGCAGAGGCAATACCTCTGGGAAATCCTTTTGCATGCACAACATTTTAGGCTGGAAAACAAACAAACAAAAAAAAACAAACAAAAGCATTTTTGTCTGACAAAACCTAAGTGCATTGCTGCAATACTCTCTGAGCCATTTACCCCTGACCTTCCTAAAATGCACAAGGCTTCCTGGCTCAGCTGAGATTGAAGATGCTATTACAGGGTTCTCGGAGCACAGGAGCACCTGGGTCGTGGAGTCCTGTCACCACTGTTTGACTGCCGCCCAGGTTTACGGCTTACAGAAATGAACCCAGGGTCTGCTGTCACTTACACGATGTGGTGAGAGGCCTGGGCGGAGGGTGGCAACACAGCAATCCCCCTCAAAGATGCAAAACCCCAATGCGATCATTTCTTGTGGTGTCCTGCCTCTTCAGTTCTCACGCTCATCACAGAGGGACTTTGCCTCTCTGCTTCTAAACTATTTTTGCTTGTCTTTAATAGTATAGACCATTAGCTCAATTACTGCCTCGAAGTGTGATGTTCAGGGAGGAGAGCCCAGATGCCTTTGGCCAACATAGGCTTTTAGTTTAATTAAAGGTAAGTGCACAAATATAAACAGCAAGACATGCATCTTGACAACATTTCAGCACTCGCAGTTTTGCTCTTTGCAAACATCTGCCGCAAATTTCTCAGATGTTATTTGATGTTACTCCACTGGTTTTCAAAGGCATCCGGCAAGAAATGCTGGATGCACTCTGGACCAGAGCATCCAAAGGTAGCTCTGCGAGTCAGCAAAGCACAAGTCGCCAAAGCCAATTACGCACAGGAAGAAGTACTTACAAAAGATGCTGAAGGGTGCTCGGAAGGAAAAATAGACCATTGGAAAGCTAAAAACAGCCATTGCTGCTTATGTAAGTGTTACCTAATCGTTATTTCTTCCTAGAAAACAGTACATCAGGGCCGTCTCTTACCTCGTTACAAGTGTCTTCTTGATGAGGACTCTTTACAGCAACTGTGAGATTTTTAAGTGTTGTTTATTATCACCACAAAAGCTTGACTGCAAGGATCAGTGACAGATTTCTCCGGTGGGAATATAGATGGTACTGCCAGAAACACGCTGTCACTGCTGTGGGAGATACAACACCTTGCTAATCTGGTATTTGTTTCATAATGGAGAATTCCCTGTGAATACTAATCACCACTTGCAGTAACCACACATCAGTGCTCTAAAAGGCAGCTACTGCAACCTGAACAGCTACCGGTGTTTTTCCATCCAGAGGAAGCCCCAGGCACCCTGAGGAATACTGACGGTGTGCTTTGAGAGGCTGAATTTTCCTTAAAAGAAGACTCCCAATCATCTTTGTGAAAACTTGTTTTCTTTTTGGAAGCATTCAGCTGGTCTGAGGAAGTTCTCAGGATGTTGTCCATCTTCCTGGTATCTGACCACTTGATTCTCAGCTTGCATATAGGTGTGTGGCCTGCAAGCTTGCTGTTAGCTATATTTGGTCCAGTGATATGCAGGAAAAATATTAAAAAAAAAAAAAAAAAAGAACGAAAGAAACAAACAAAAACCCAATTCTGCAGGGTTCTGCAGAGCCATACACAATGCACCAGCTGCATGACTGGTCTACTCCATCTGCTCTACTGGTTGGCAGACTGAACTTGCTTTGTCTCTACTTGCAGCTCCCTTGTGCTTGCTTACCCTGACGACTTAAATACAAAGAAAAATTGTGGCTGTACCTTCATATTTAAGAGCTGGCTTGCTTTAGCATATAGCCTGGGGGGCTCTGAGATGCTGCAGCAATGATTGGTGGTCTTCAGAACTGGGCACCGGAGCCAGAGAGAGAAATCACCTTCTGAGCTTAGGTGAAGGCCTGAGAGAGAGTTTTTAGTGCCGGGGGACAGACATCTCCTCTCCTTGAGTGGCTTGCACGTCTTCTGGTCCTGCACCACTGTGGCTGTTTGAGCCCCTGGGACTGGGTCAGACTGCAACAAAAAGCTGAAAATGATCGAGAGAGGTATGATGAATACTTGGCCTCTTTCTTTGCTGAAAGCGGCTTCATTTACACACATATAAAGAACTATTAGATACCCAGAGGTCAGTATTTCTCAGCAAATTTTGTGCAGGACATCTATGCTGCCATTGAAACGCAAAAACTTATTGTATGAGGGCTATTTCCAGAACAGCATTAGCTAAGAGGATCACAGCTGGAATTACTTATAGACTCATTCTTTGCCATGTACAATGGTTTTACCATATGTAGGTATTATTGGATAACTAGTAACAGACTGGGGCAGAGCATCAGGGGTCTACTGGACCCTATAACGGAGTTTCACAGCAGGAAAAAATTACAATAGTCCAGCATTCACTCTGTGTATTATTCATGTGTTTTGGTGGGTAGATTTACAACTGCATACAGATTACGACTATGACAACGATGGTCAATTTTCCATCGACATCTAATAAGAAGATCCTTGCATTTTTTAATAAGAAGATCCTTGCATTTTTGCAAATAAAAAAAAATAATCATAGATCAGGAAAGATAACTATCCTAAGGCCTACTTGACTGTGTCCAAGTGCTTCTCAGTTCCTCATGAAGCTGCTGGTAGTGAGATGTCATGCAGAAGGAAATGATTATAGAGATCACGCTATGGTAGTTTTGGAGAATAAAATTATTGAAAAAAATATTGGTGAGAAATATGAAAATACAGAAATACAAGATACTTGTTGCAGACACAATAGAAACGTGCAGCATTGTCCACACAATGATTGCTATGGCTTACTGGATAATAACAGCAAAATAAGCTGTATGCTTTTCCTCAGTTCACACATAGATAAAATAAAATTTCTCAGTTGAAGAAACACCTTTTGTGTTGTTGACATTGAGCTAGACATTCAATGGAGAAAAAAATCAAACATCTGGGTGAAAACATATCATTTTTGTAACTACTTACGCAGCAAACCATGGAAATACCAAAATGTAGCTGATAGCTTTCAATGCTACGCATCCCTTCTCAGTTTGATTACTTTGTGATGGGAAAGACCAGTATCAGAAATACTCAAAATATAAAGATGAAATGTAAATTAAATCATTTGAATGTTGACGATGCATCAGTGAAATTATTCCTGTTAGCTTGAGGGGACATTTATCTGCAAATTAACACCAAGTGAGAATTGAGTATTTCCCCCAGTATTAGCCATTTAACGTAATCTGTGACCTGCAAAGTATGCCAGAGAGAAGTCATAATTTGATCTTGGCTGTTGCAATCAAAGTTTCTTACCTTCCAAAGGAATTTAAAAATAACATGAGCTATTTCAGCCGATACCTTGATTACATGCAAATACTGAGGCTTATCTGCACAGATGGTTATTGCTGTACCCTGCAGTCGAAAGGACCTTCAGCCACTCCTGCTGCCAAACCCAACCTTGTTTTTTCACAAAACTTCTAAGTTTTCTTTGAACCCACGAGTCTGAAAAGTGTATGGGGAATAAGCATGCAGAAGGCTGCAGTGGCCAGCAGTGTCCCTGGGAGCACAGCACAGAGTTCAGCACTCCAAATCTGGGAACTTGAAGAATGGGAATTTGCTGGTCTGACCTAAACTCAATGTCCTTGCACATTTGCATTTTTAAATATTATTTAATGACAGAAATTTAGGATTATCTGTATTTCTGGAAAATTCCTGCCTTACTCCATGTAAGGAACGGACATCTCCCATTGCATGGGCAGCTATCCTCCTTTCTGTTTTTACACCAAATTGTGTCAACATTTTCTGGATTATTTTTTTTCCCCTAATGCATGATTTTTAGAGACACAACTGAAAAGAGACAATTAAGCAAAACAATGTTCTTCACAAGTTACACTACGTATTTACCTGAAATGACTGTATTTAAATGCCTGTGATGATAACTCTGCCTGCTGTTGGTGGAACAGGATAGTGCTTGAGACAATTGTAATGAGAGTCCTTGCATGAGTCCTAGCACAGCAGAAGGCCAGCAGAAGGCTTGCTTTCACTTGTCAGAGCCAGGACAGAATGTAAAATCATGATATGCAGTGAGAGAGCATTCAGATATACGCCCGAAAGCCCATCCCTAGTCAGCTAGGTATCTTCACAAGCTCAATAGGGATGGGGAAAAAGAAGGGGTGTGGGGCGGGAGAGAGGTAAGAGGGAGTTACTGTTCCCTGAGGAATTTCAAGGTTCAGTTAGAAGCACGGCACTCGCACAGCCAGAGGAAATTAAACAACACCAGCACGAATTTAAAGTGCTTTCAGCACACTGCCTATGACCGTTCAAGTAGATAAGGAAAAACAAAACAAAGCAAAGCCATTTAGAAAATACTTTGTCAGTTCGAATCACAAACACGTTTTCTGAAGTTGCAGCCTGACCTAAGATTCATCAAGCAATTAGCCAGTATGAACTTCTCATCTGTTTCATTCGATTCCACTCCATAGGGTCACTGCTGTGTCAGAGTTACTCACTTTTTGCAAGGACATTCCTGTCTCTGTCTTAGGAATGTACACTTTTGCAGTGTTTTTCACATCGAGGGCACTGCCACATCATTTCTCTTCCCTGCTGTTCCCAGCACTGTCACTTACAGCCCTGAGCCTTCTTGTCTGACGCAGCTGGGGGATGGCAGCTGAGTGCAAAAACCCTTCTGCAGAGTTTTCCGCGGGTGATGTTGATTCTCCAGGCAGCTGTGGTGGTAGGCAGCAAGCTTCAGAGCTCCTTTTTATAGCTGCTCATATCAGTATGCTTTGACTCCTGGGGCCACAGTCATACTGAGAGTAATCAAAACACTGGCGTGTTCAAGACTACACGTGGGTTTGTAGCTTGTCCTGCCAGCTAGCAACCTGCATCAGTGTGAAGCTGTGAAGCCTTCAGGGAAGAGAGGAAATTATTATTATTTTTTAATATATACGTTTCTGTCCTTGCTATACAGCCTGTTCTAAAGTTCAGCGATTGCTGCTGGAACAATTCACACGAGCAGGTTTAATCAGGCCCACAGACTAGTTATGTAAGCGTGATGCAATTTGCTGGGACGAAAATGTGGAGCAAGTTCAGCATTTCATTACCCGTCCAGAGACTCAGTCCGTACGTAGGCTGGAGGTTGACTAAACCGGGTGGGTAGGTGGTGGTAACACGAACCAAAGGCGTCAGGATGTGATGGTGGCATTCCTTAACCTGGCCAGATGGACGAGTTGTCTAGTCCTGCAGCACGTTGTGCCTAGGCGAGAAGATACTCCTCCAGTGATTAATATATATGCACATATATATTTATCTTTACTTCTTAGTGGATGTTTCTATACTGCCAAATTTGCTTAATCGAAAGCGTTTTACCCGAGCAGGGAATAGCAGTTTTTTCCCGTCATATGAAAGGAGCTCAAGCTAAATGAGTGCAGAGGAGAGCTCCAGCAAGGCAGGGTATGCTTGCACGGAGCGTTTTACTAAATACAGACACAGAGATGAAGGTCCGTACGATAAGCCACACAGACAAGGGAAATGTATGCTGTGAGTTTCATCGCTTACTTAGGATACTGGAACATCCAGTTACCAGTAAGAATTATCTCTTTGTGCCTGTGTGTGTGTTTGCTCATGGCAAAGAGGTAGCAACATTTTCTGGATGCTTTGCCAAGAGCTATTGCACTCTTTGGTGCGTGCAGATTGCATTACTCTTGTATGTTCTGCCAGCTTTGGTATTAGAGAACCCAGCGTTAATGGCCACAATCTTGTACGGGCAATTTTTCTCTGAGTAGAGGCAATTAAAAAATTATTTCAGAGATGTATTTTTATTCCAAGTTCCTGTTTTCAGATACATAAGTATTGTAAAAAGCCTGTTCTCTGAGGTGTGTGTTAGTCTTCGTAGCTGAGGGGTAATTTTACCTATTTATCTTGTTACTTCCTTAAAAAGTCTGAACAGGTCTGTTCTATTAACTGAGTTCAGAGCATCTCTCAATGAATTGACGTAAGCCATTTCGGTCATCACTCTTTAGATGCCAAAGAGATTCACGCAGTTCAGCACAGTATCATTATAAAATACTTCAAACTCTGCTTTAATACTCAGACACAACTTGCTAACCGCTTGCTATGCAGGAATCACTACCCTTTTAATACTCTTAATTAATACTTTTAAAAATATTCTTTACCGCATGGGGTTTCCCTGCTGTGCTGGAGGTGATATCTCAAGGTGAACTCACGATCTCCCCTCAGCACTCTTTCTGAGGGATGAGACCCTCCCCACGGGTCCCTCCAGGCTGGATCACCTTCCTATCCCACTCTCCAGTCCCTCCACCCTGCCCGCTGAAGAGGCCCTGCCTTGCACACCCCCTGCATAGCAGGTCTCACTCACGTCTCCAGGAGAAAACCTCTAGTTTTGTTCCTTACAGACTGGATTATATAGCAGCAACCTTCCTGATCCCAGCCATGATCCAGCTGTAACTGACGCTTGCTAAACTTCTTTCACCAAAACCCCTCTCGGCAGCGGCTGAAGAAGCAGACAACCCAAAACAGCTCCTTCCAAACAGATACGCAATGTGTGTTTAATGCGAACGTACATGATAGTGTCTGCTGCAGGCCCGAAATTCCCCTAAGTCTTAAAGGCAGTAGGTGCACCATATCCTCGGTCCCATTGCACACTACTTCCTCCCAGCAGGCGGTTATCATCAACCTCCTGCAGCCAGTGAGAAGAGCCTTGGGACAGAAAAACGACACATTTATGATATAGAAAATGATTTATTTCTTCCATTCTCTGATGGATAAAGAGTCCTTATGGCTCCCACAGGCAGCCAAGGAAATGCTTCCAGGCACAAATGCAGCTGAAGGCTTTCTGCCGATGACCCCCCCCCCTCCAGTTCTCACCTAAAAGCAGCAAGGGGCTTGGCAGTAGCACGTGAGAAGCAGGACTGTGTTTCAGTGCTGCTGATATGCCAAGCACGTGTGGTCCATTTCCCAGGTCTGGGAGGCATAACGCTACCTACAGCTATTCCTGATAAGGCTGAAAATTTTGCTGGTGTTGCTATTTAATAACAACTGCTCTACAAACGCAAATATGGAAGTGTTCCTCGCTAAAATTCAGGGCAAGGGCAATACAGGCAAGTGAAGCTGTGAATGCCGCAGCATGTGAAATACTACTCGGCTGTGTTTATCTGCCCTGCAGTGAGCAGAGCTAAATGCCTAGCCTTAAAGGGAAGTCCCTATTTTAAGGGCTTACTCTGGCGAGCAGCAAGACGAGAATTTCTACCAAACGTGTTCACCATCATGTAAAAATTTCAAGGGATAAGGCTCTGGATGCAAGGAGGCAGGGGGAGGTATATCAGGCTCTTTCCCTTTGTGCCAGGCACTAGCCGGGAAAGTGCTTCTGTGGGCTGAATGTCCCAAAACTGCCTTCCTGCACCCTGACTGCCATTGTCAGCAGCTCTCTTAAAGTAGGGATCAAAAGTCACTGGTATCCTTTCCTGCCGAACTAAAAAACAAGCACACGCAGTTTTCCGAGTTGAGATTTTATGCATTTCTTTCCTTGTATGCCTTAAAAAAAAGGCATGTGATATGATCTGCCCAGAAGAGAGCAGCACTGACACCCTACGAAGGGCAACCAAGGTATTCTCTTGCCAGACGGGAGGCTGGTTCACGTTATCAGCCATGATACTGAGATGAAAGATTCTTAATAGGAGCTACCTGCAGTTTAATGGGAGCCTTTCAGTGAAACCAGCGTACATCAGAGCGCGCACCACAAAGCTGTTAGGCTTGTATCAAAGTGACAGGAACTGCATCAAACATTTAAGGCTTGCTGATGGTAAAAACGCACTGTGGCATGCACAAGGGCTGTCCGTGATGTGCTGCAGGGGTGCCCTTAGTTAATCGGAGACGTAACCTGTTGTTCATGGGGAATTTTTGACGGAACCACTTCAGAAGGGTTGTGCACAGCAGAGCCGGCACTTTTCAGATGAACAAGTACTGTGCCTTTGGGGTTTGGGGGAGGAAGGCAAGGGTCCCTTTTCCCTTCGGTGGGACAGCATTTCCTCCTAGTCCCAGCTCCGTGGGTTCTCTGAGCGTTTTCCAAGCAGCTGTGGCCAAGTGACAGGGCAGAGCACACCCCTGCCACCCTCAGCCAAGGCAACGCTGGCAGGGTGTCAGCACGGGCTTGGCAGAGGCACCGGCGGCTCTGCCTTGGCTGCTCTGTCATCGGGTTCCAGTCCTGCCAGTACTCCGGCATGCTCGGGACGCCGCACAGCGATGTTAAGGGGACCACCTCCCTGCCAGAAAGGTCGCGCTCCTGCTTTTGCCCAGAGTTTTCCCTCGGATTTCACGAAAAGCATGGTGCTTTGCTGAGCAGTCAGGAACTTTTACGCCCCTGTGACGGCAGATGACACGAGTACAAGGCTCTGTGCTTCTTCCCCGCTGTCGGAGCCCAACGGCATCCACGTTGCTGTGTGGGTGACTGCCTTTGATCCCACACAGAGGAGGTAGCTTTCTTGAGGGAGTGTGCTGGGAAGGAACAACTGTTGATCTCCCTCCTGAAATCCCATCTGTTGTCTTCAGCAACTATGACTTGCTGGCTGGACTAGATAATGTTTCTCTGGCAGAAGCTGTAATTTTCCAAGTGCTTGCTTGGTGCAAAGTCAGAACTTGATTAAAAAAAGGACAAGCAGGAATATAATTTCCCCCTCTCCCGTCTGTTCTGCAGCGCGGTACGAGCTATGCTGCCAGCAGCCAGACAGTGCAGAGTCTGTGTGAGTTTTGGGGCTTGTTCCACGCCTCAGACGGCGAGCAGCAGTATGCCAAAGGTAGAGGCGGGCTCGGGAAGCAGGGAAGCCTTTCTGGGTATTAATATTTGCGGTATTATTGCTCCGCACGTCTTTGTAGATTCTTAGTTTGAGGTGGAAACTAAGTCAGCAGAAGCTAATCGTATTTCAATGTAACAAAGCACTGACTGTACTTCCAGTGAGTTATTTGGGGAAATAAAGTTAAATGGAAGACTGTATCAGAGCCTGAGGAGCCGGGGAAAAAATAGCTCAAACCAACCGAGTGAATTCGAGAACTAGCACAACCACCTCTGAGACATTTCCCTTGCACCGAGATCTTTGCGTGTTTCTCAAGATGTCATAGCAATGTGAAATACACTCGTCCAAACAGATCAACATCAGTTTGCTGTAGCGGGATAAAGCGAATCCTGATGAGAAGCGCTAGTGCCTGCAGAAACTTCAGCGCACCTACTCCAAAGGCAGGGGGGCTCATGCAGGGACCTGCACCGGGGGGCCCCGAAATGGCGGCTGGCCGCGGCGGACCCTCCGGCCTCCGCAGGACGCCGGCTGCCCGTGCGGCGCCCCGCTCGCCCTCCGGGGGTCCCCATGGAGCCGGAGCCCCCCCGCAGCCCCCGTCCTGGCATGGGGGCGGCCGGGGCAGGGCCCGGCCCCCGGCACGGGAGGGAGGCGGGCCCGGGCGGCCGCCCCCGCCCCTCAGCCGGCGGAGCCGGGCCGGGCAGCCGGAGCTCCGAATGGGGCGGCCGGGGCGGCGCTGCTCGGCCTGAGGAGAGCCCGCCGGCGGCTCCCTGCCGGAGGGGGCCGAGCGCGGACGGCCGATGGCCGGGCGAGAGGACGGCCGGGACTGGGCGTACAGGTAGGGCTGGAGGGACCGCGGCCGGTTCCGCTCGGCGGTCGGCGCCGGGGCCGGGGCCGGGGCCGGCTTCCCCGGGCTGGCCGGGGCCAGTGAGCCCCCTGCTGCCGGCTCCCCGGGGGGCAGCCCTCGGGAGCGTCGCTTTTACAACTTGCCCGCCTGCCCGCGTGCAGTGGCAGTACGGTGACTTTTGGTGCTGTGCTTTGTGTTTTTTTTATTATTATTATTATTATTTTATTTTTTTTGAATTTTTGGACCTGGCCACCCCCGGCGGCGGCGCAGGTGTGCGCTGGGCGAGGCGCCCGGCACCGTCCTGCGGCCTCTCCCCCTGCCTGCCTTTTAAATAAACCTTCCCTTTCTGCCCCGTGCCTCGCCTCCAGGAAGATCCCCTCGGCCTGCGTTTACCTAGGGCTGTGCCAGTGCCTCTCCGGGGGCAAATTCCGCCTCTGAATGAAGAAGGGAAGGCGTGATGCGAGCCTTCCCCGTGGGGCTCTCGCCAACTTTACGCCCGTCTGATCCCTGCCCAGCCTGCATCGGCAGCAGGTGCAGAGCGGGTCCGGGGAGCTGCCCCAGGTCTGGTTTCCAGAAGTGGCTGGGTGCATCGAGCCGAAACGGAGTCGGGCTGGCGGTTCTGAAACTGCATCCCTGGGGGTGTCCAAGGAAAGGCTGGACGTGGGGCTCGGGGACATGGGTTGGTGGTGACATTGGTGGTAGGGGGTGGTTGGACCAGGTGATCCTGGAGGGCTCTTCCAACCCTAATGGTCTTGTGATTCCACCAGCTCCACGTTGCCCGAGATAACATGATGTACTGCTGAAAAACTGGTGGAGATGTTAAGATAAGCATTTTTGATACTACGTGTGCAGAAGGTAGCTGGCCACAATGACTCTGTTCCCATTTTTTCCCCAAATTTCCCACTTCTGACCATGTTTCAGAAACAACCCCTTTAAAAATAGTCTTTTAGCATGTTAGTGCCTATTTTTGTTGTCATTTTTACGTGCACAACCATGTGGAAAAGTGAGTTTGGTCCATATTTGAGCTTTTGTGCTATGCTTTTTCAGTGTCGGTTCTCATACTTCATAATTGCTTATTAGTGTTATGGAGAAAAATGCACCCTGCACTACTGTGCTGTCGTAATTCGGGTCAACTTTGCACACACCAGATCCTTTGCTCTAAAAATTCCTTACCTCTGAGATGAGTGAGATCTGTAAAACCGCCTGAGCGGTGCGTGTTTAAATTCATTTCCTTAAGCAGCTTTGATATGCTGTGCAGAGTGTAGCAGTCTGTGTAAAGTAAGTGTTTGTTGGGAGGAGAGAGTTTTGAGCTGCGTTTAGAAATAGCAGCTGGAAGTTATTTAAAGCATAATTGACTTTTTTTTTTTTTTTTTCCTCACTTGAAGGTATGTAGAAGCAGTTGTACAAGAATTCTTTATTTTATTTTATAGGGTTGATCCATATGGATTTGAAAGGCCAGACGACTTTGATTACGCATCCTATGAAGCTTTCTTTTCCAGATACCTAGTGGTACTCACGAGGAGAGCAATAAAATGGTCCAAGCTGCTAAAGGGGAAAAACAGTATACAGAAGAGTTTAAAAGGTGAGCTGTGTGTTTACTTACAAGTAAAAGAACATTTTGTTGGAACCCGTTTACATCATATTCAGTTGGCTTGGGTTTCTGAATGTTGAATTTTATTTTCCCCTTCAAATGAAAAAATATTATGAACCGTAACAATACCTAAAAAAATGCCCTGTTGTTAGGGGGATCGTTGATTTGATTTAAAGCTTACAAAGGAGTAATCCTTCTTTGGCATACAATATAATATCTTACTACATCTGTAACCCAGAGATTATGACCACCGGCACTTCCAGATGCTGGTGTACAGCCGTTTGTTGTATTGCATTCTGCTCTGTGTGCTCTCTGAAAAGACGTGTGATGATTCAGAAGGCACTGTCTGGAAGCCCAGGGATCGGGATGCTACGGCTCTACCAACGGAGCGGTTACTGACTCCTTGGCAGTTTTCAGATTGCTGAATTTTTCTAGTTCATTTTATCCTCCTTCTGTAAAACGATGTTCACCTCACTGCTAGAAAAGTGTGTATGGAGAACTAGAACTAAGCGCCTCACAGAGTGAACAAAGCAAAAATCAATGCGGGAGCTAATGCAGCATTGGAGAACATGCTGATGGAAGAGTTTATGGCCAGTTCAAAAAGGAAGAAGATCTCTACAAATGTTTTAGCTTACAAGAGAGATGGGGAGAAATAAATATGTATAAGGAATCAGAAGGGGACAGTGTCTTGTAAGATTAAAGATGTCGTCCTCCCCACCCCCCCTTTCTTTAATTATTTGCTTTTCCATATAGGCATCAATTTTTTCCCTTTTGCTCTCAATTACGTTATTCAGGTTGCTTTCTTTCAGGAAACCTTTTGGAGTTCTCTGTAAGTATGTTAAAGTGAGTAAAACAAACCAAAAGTTCAAGCACTGGCTGTAACGTAGCTGAACGTTCAAAGCTCCGCTTCAGGTGAGGACATTGAGTGCTAATTCTGGCTGTTTTTTTTCCTTGGCACCAGGAATGGAATGATAACAAATGAGACATTTTAAGCGGAACAGTGTATTTAGTGGAAGGATGTCAGTTTTGAGGCCGAGGAACACCAGAAAATGTAGGTTTGAGCTATAGTTGCTAGATCATATGCTGCTAACTAGAAAGTAACTACTGATACTCTCTTGTTTTTCTTCCAAAGATAAAGAAGCATTTGTTTAAGGTGCTCGTTCTTAATACAGTAGTAATTTTGCAGTATTCTGAGTTATTTCGTAGTGTTCTGAGTTATTTGCAGTATTCTGAGGATTTGGAGCTTCTGCAGAATTTAGCCTTCTAGTTGTGGGAAAAAATATTCTTGGGTTTTAATTAATCTCCTTATTTTCTTAAAATGGGTGAACTGTGACAGGTGAGACCTTCAGTAGTTTGCACGAGCTGCTCACATCTCTCTGCTCTTGTGTAGCCTGTTCCAGCCTCAGAACGTTCCTGTGATAGAGCAGTGTGAATGCCTTTGGTCTTATTTCAGAGCCGAAACTTTGACTAACTCTCTCAGCTTGTCCACTAAGCTTCAGTACCAATAGTGGCGCTGTCCCTCTAGCTACATCATGATAATGACCATTAACGTCGTGTTTATCTTCCCTAACAGGCTAATGTGTTGTATTCCTAAAAAGCCTGCTGCAGTTTGTAAGAAGTGGGGTAAATCCATTGAGGCAACAGCTTTGGCTGTAGCCAGCCCTTGCAGGCTGGCGTATCATCTTTGATGCTATTTTTTTGCTAAAAGTACTCAAATATGCATTCTCATGTATATGTGTAATATATAATGCGTAATTATAAGGAGAGCGACGGGAATAAGTAGCGTTGAGGAAGTGCAGTCTGAGTGTAAATCTGAAGTCGTTACAATAAGCCGCCCTTATTACCATCAGCTGATTCCTCAGCAGAGGAGAGCAGCAGATTAACCTGTACAGCCACTAATTGAAATACTTCCCCTCTGATATCAGTATTCAGACTGAAGCCTGTCAGTCCTGTGAAACACAGAATTACCTGAGCAGTTGTTTCCATGTGTGCTTTATCCTACAAGACGATCCTCGGGGAGCAGGTCTGCTTTGTGGGGTGCTCGCTACCTGGTGAGGCACTCCAGCACCTGGCTTCCCTGCTCAGGAGCTCAAACCTCTGATCGATTTCTCCTCGGCTGCAGGTCAACCACAAGCTAGAACCACGAGGAATGCTTGATTTGCTGGTTTTTCCCCTAAACCCAATAGGTGTATCTGCAAAACATATCCTTTTGAATTCTGCCGGGGCCTTTTTGAAAGCTGCCCTGCTGTGTCTAGCAGTGGGAGAGGCGCTGTACGTGTGACATCTCTGCGGCTCCGCACCCATTCATCCCCACACGTAGAGGAGTTCAGCGTTCCTGTGCCCAGGAAGAAGTGATGACTTGTGCTAATTTTCCAGTTTGGAAATGTGGTGTGTCCACGTGCAGCTCACGTTAGCCTCATGCCCATGTGTGGCACGGACGTATGTAATTCTGTTCTGCTGTAAAGAAAACTAATTAGGCTACATTTTAACAAGGGTAATTAAGCAGCGTATCCTGTTGTTCTGGATCAGAGCCTTCCGGCAGGGCAGGTCATGAGAGTTTTGGCTGGTAGTTCCTTTTGCTCGTTCTCCAGTCTCTTCCTTTGTGCTATTTTGTGGTGTTCTGTTTCCCTTTCTACCCTTTTTATCAATGCTGTCTCCTCTGCGTGTGAGAAATTCCAGCTGACGTTCTGTCGCTTACCTCCTCGCTTTCACAGGATCTCAGTAAAAAATAAGATAGAATTATTGCTTTCATCCATTTGGCTGCTGTCTTCCTTGGGACCAAAAGACAACCACAGGCAGGCAACAAACTGACATAATTACCCCAAGGAGCTTAACTCTGACCAAAAGTGTGCTGTGAAAGAGAACTGGGCTGCGAGTGGATTAGTCAAAACCGACGGGCAGCAGAAGGCACTTTATGGTCTTTGGGGCTGGTAAAATCCAGTGAAAGGTGGAAGTGGTTGTCGCAGGAGCACATCTGTTCCTGCACAGATGTTGGAGGAAGGAAGGAGCATCTTAGAAAGTCAGTTTGTACGTTTGACAGTAACTTGAGTGTTCACAGCACAGGTCTGCTTTGTTTCTTCTGCGATGTGTGCATAAAACAAAACCTTCACTTCTTTGTTGGCATGCTGTTCTCAGCTCTGCTGTAGAGTTTTTTCCAAGGTCTGAGTTACTTTCCTCAGCATTTAATCGTAATTGTTACGTGCGGATGTTTTTTCAAAGCCATGCTCTTCTAATATTTTAGGCATGATAATTTTTGTTTTTAAATGGTGTTTTCCTGCGTAACTTGGTCTGTCTATTGTGCAGAGTGAAACAACATTAAGGGGAAGGGGAAAAGGTAAATACAACTTTATCTTGAGGCAAAAACCTCAAGAATCATCATATCCTGTGTTAAACAACTCGCTTAAAAACTGATGCTTCGTGTTTCATCTGAACAGAGGCAAAATTTTGACGTGAAGATGTTTCTTTATCGCACACTCCAAAACTTAGACTGTCGCATGCTATGGGAGTGCTTCTGGGTGCGGGTGCTGAGGGCTCCGTGGTTTTGAGCACTGCTGCTTTTGAGATCAAGCCTCTGGTTTACAGCCGGGGTCGGATGTGTGATTGAAGACACATGCACAATCCGGCTTCATCTGTGAAAGCTTCTTAAATATTACAGTGGGAGGGTATTCTGCTGTGTGGGATGTTGTTGTGGGCTTTTTATTTCCTGAAGATAATGTGGAAGCACTCGGGGCAATACGAGCCTCTGGCTGTCTATTGTCATGTGAATGATGACACCGAGGGATAATGAGTGTACTGGGCGCTGCAGGGCTGCTTTCCCCTTGTGCCAATGTCAAAGGCCTGTCCCCAGTTCTCTGAATTTAGGGCGTACTGTTGTTGGATGTGGTTGCTGGCTGTGCTTTCAGAATTGATAGTTGTTCCAGGAAAAATAATACAATCCCAATTTATTTGTTAAAATATGATAATCCAGTGATTTTACCCAGTAAGTATTCTTCTGGGAGCAATTGCAGGCTCATCCAAACGTCTCTTCGTGCTGGCTGAAATGGGGCTGCTTCCTCAGCTGCATTCCCGCGCTTGCTGTGCCCATCTATAGGATTTATTGAGCATCAGAATTCAAAATGTTGTAAAAAAAGATGAAGTGGGGATTATCAAACAGAAATCAGTAAATTATTTCCAGTCTGTCTCAAATAAGGTTGCAGTTAAAGTTACTTTACAGCTGGAAGAGGAGGGGCTGTTACCCACAGTATAAATCCTCATGGGAACGCTAAATAAAAACTGTACCCTGAAGGCCAGGTGCTTATTGCAAATGTGAAGGGTAGGAACATTTTTTTTTTTGAGAGAGAGAAAGTGCCAGATTTTAGGTGGGTGGAATGCCCATTAGAGATGCACAGATCTCTCCGTTGACACTGGGAAGGCAGTTTTGGCTCCTAAAGGATAGGCAGCTAAAAAGAGGTGGAAACGAGGCATGTAGAAGGTTGCTGGCTGAGTTGCTGTAAACTCATTTTGCTCTGCTGTTTTTGAGGCCTTTAATTCTGACACCATTTATCATGAGATACAGACCTATATAACTGGATAAAACCTGGTTAGGTAATGATATTTTGTGCAACAACCAAGAATTCCCCACTCTTCAAGTCCCATTGAATTTGGAGAAGAGAAGCTGGAGCTTTAATTAAGTGTCATTCAGTTAGTAGTAAACGTCTGATTCCTTTGTCAGTTTCTTCCCCCTGGAAAAAGAAGAAGGATCTCAAATGTTTGGCTGTCTTTTGGGGTCAGAAGGGGTAATGCTGATGGAGGATTATGTACCGATGAGCAGCATTGGTTCCCTTATTAATATCTTTCATTCCATTCCCAGGAGGAAGCTGCTGTGGCTGTTATTAGCCTGATGCTTCTTCCTGCGATCTCGCATCCTAGTTATTCACACTGAATCATCTGCTTAAAAAAAAAAATAAAGACTAGGATGCAGGAGATAACAGCTATTTTAGATCTGAAAAGATTTCCCCAGTTATTCTGGGACAAATCATCTGCTGCTCTCTCACATTTCCATCCCTTCTAAGTGAGTTTAGACAGTAGCCACGTATTTCATACTTCTGTGTCTGCTATGGTTTCGGCGGTTAGGTGCTAAGCTGAAATCCCAGTGTTGGGTTAACAGAGCTGTTTATGCTAGAGCATAATCAAGCAAACAGTGGTAACGTGTCAGAGGCCATCAGGGAAAGAAAAAAACTTAGTGCTTGTCTGAATGATAAAGGACAAAGATCAAGGAGAAGTGTTTTGGTGTTCGTATCTCCAGTAAGAAAGTAGGAAGTATTCAAAATCCTAATGATGCAATAGAGGACTGAGAAAAGCATGGGTCTGGAGATCATTGTGAGGAGTCTGAGTGGCAAGTATTTAGTATTTAGTATTTAGAATCAAAAATAGACTGTGTAGCTGAGAAGAAAATGCTTATCCTATGTGGTGGTCTAGGGGAGAAAGCACAATAATCTCTAGTCAAGAGTTGCCCTGTCACTTACCAGCTTTCTGTTATTCATTCCAAAAGAAAAATGTAGCTTGAAAATGTTTTCAAAGCAAACCAACAAACAAAACTTCTTGTTTTGCAGTGAAAAGATATATCCGGAAAGGCATCCCCAATGAACACCGTGCGTTGATCTGGATGATTGTGAGTGGGGCCCAAGCCAACATGGAACAAAACCCTGGATACTACCACAGGCTGCTCGAAGGAGAGAAAAATGACAAGCTGGTTGAAGCAATCAAAACAGGTTATTGTCCTGATAATAAAATCTGTGTTGATCTACAGTCCCATGTCCTTAAATTGTTAGAGGTCAAGTTATGTCATGGAAAACTTGGGAAGATTAGATTTTTTTTTTTTGGAAAGGAACAGAGAACAAACTAGAAGGCATTACTATGTCATCTCCTAGGTGAATGATGAGTTCTAACTTTGTAGTGTGAGACCTGCCTTTGCATCTGTTTCTCCTTATTTCAGTCCCAAGAGGACCTGGAAGAGCAGCAGGAATGGCTGAAGATGTGGAGCAGTGTCTGTGTAAGGCAGATGAATTATGCTTGCATCTTAGCTCGAGGAAAAAGATTGCTAAGGAAAAAGTTGTTGATAGACCTTCATGAATTTTAAACGGTGTAGAGAGGGTGAATGGGGAACAGTTGTTAACTGAAACAATTTGTTATGTCTAGCAAGAACTAAGGACACTGAATGAACTTTGCCATGCTATGGGTTTAGAAGAGCACATCACTGAATTGTGGTGCTTGTTGCTGGAGGGTGCTGTTGAGGTCAAAAACATGGACTGAGTTGTTGAGTTGCTGAGTTGAGAGGCAGGACTGTGCATTGGGCAAGCATGATGCTGAGGCTGTTATGTTAGAATGGCAGGCAGGGTTACTGTTGACTTTTTTGACCTTAAAAAAAAGCCAGGTAGTTAAAGCTGGGATTTTACTGATTTTAGTTGGAATTGGATAATCATTAGAACTCCTTTTGTTTTAGTTCCAAGTTCCCCCTCCAGAGCAGCACCATGGGCTTTTGGGACTACACGCCTTAGTAAGGTATTTTGGAACATAAACTCTCATGTTCCTGCAAGTGAAGACTAACCAGAAATATCCAGGTTCATATCCTGCCTAGAGATAGACATAGCAGAGCTCCAACTTTATATGGAGGGAACTAAGTTGAGTTTTTGTAGCCAGCCTTGCTGAGGGCCTGGAGAAAGAGCGAAGTGTATAGTTGCTACAAGTGGGAGATGCAAGCAATTTTTTTTCTGAAACTAGACCATAGCACAAGCGGTCATAGTGTGACAGCAGGAAGCTTTTCACACTGGTTATACAATGAATTAAAATATTTCTGTGGGGGAGGAAGAATAATGTCAGAAGCTAAAGATCTACTTTAGAATTACTGAGGAACTCAACTTTTGGAGGAGCGACTGCATGGATAGGTAAACTGCAGAAGAGGAAACTAACAAGGAGCAAGTGAGGGAAAGGGATGAAAGAAAAATGGGTTGGAGGGGAAAAAATACAAAGAGGACCTCAGACTTCAGAGTGATAGATTTCACTTCAGAAAGGAAGCAATGATGTGAACATCTGAGGGTTAGGAGAAAAGTATTTAAGGTGAAATGAAATTTTATGCTAATGAACTTAGTGCCCCACTTGACTGGGGGGCAGTCAAGTGGGGCACTTTTATCACGAGCTTTAGCTGAGGATTGTTTCAGTGTAAATTGTTGCCTGAGTTCATTTCTGCCTGTGTTGTTTTCCCATCGCAGCAGTTGTTTTTAACAGGAAGCTAAATTAAGATGTGGAATCTTGCTGCCACTCACTTTTTGGGTCTGCAGATTCCAACATTTTCAGACAACTGTGCTGTATTTAGTCATACAGCCTGGCTGTGGGGTAATAGCCCAACACAGTGCTGCACTTTAAAAACAAGAGAATAGCAACCGTGCCTTTTTCTTTCTTTTTTTTTTTTTTTTTTCAATGGGAGGGACAGGAGGGCAAGGCCAACTAAAGACTTTAAAATGCCTTGTAAAATGTTTAAGAGCCAGTTACCCATTTCTTTTACGTGCCCAGAAGCTCCAAACAATCTTCATTTCCATTTGGAACTTGTTTTCAACGTGGAAATGTCTTCAATGGGATGTAACTAAATTAAAAAATGCAAGTGGACTGTACAGAGAAGTGGTCTAATTTTAAAGGAAAACCTGATTAGTAATAACAATAAAGCTAAGCTATCCTTTGACCATTTTTCTTCTTCATCTTGTTGATTCTTAACTGATGGACTTTATTGCTGATTTTCTTTCATGACGCTTGCTGTTGGAACATTTTTGGCTTTTATTTTAGAAGAGACTTGTGGGAGAGAAAAGACCTTACTTGAAATGTAAAAATAAGAGCTTGCAGAATGCATGTCTCTAAATGTTGACGGCAGTTTTCATAGTTCATGTACAGATTTAGAAGGGAATGTGTTTTTACTGAGCTTTGTTGTACATGCCCTCCTGTAGTGAAGTTCAGCTGGACAAGTGGTGGTGTCCCAGTAGATGTGGCTGTTCTCCTGATGCAAAGCCTGCCTGCAGGCTACAAAAAGGCCTGGCTGTAAGTTAATGTAGCTTCTTTGCAATACGTTCCCCTTCAACCAGGCCATTTTCAGGTAAGTATGTAGCGTGTGCAAGTCTTCCCGTGCACACATGAGCTAATATCCATGTTTCCCTCCTGCATTTCATGAGGGGGAGCAGTATTGGTGACAAACTTGGGGTCTGATACCTGAGAGTCCCCATGGCCTGTACGGCACCTGGTGACTGCTGGCCTGAGGGCCTAGCTGTGTGGGTCAGGTAGCAGTTGTGGGATCATTCGTCACAGGCTCAGAACAATAATTCAGACAATCACCATCAACTCTACACTGCAGACAGTGAATGTTTTACTCTCAAAGCATGAATACATTTCTCTGAAGGTGTTGACCTATTCGTGGAGGTTAGGAATGTTCTCATGAGGTTTTCATGGCATCTAGCCATGGGGAAGAGCAGTGTCAGCTCTTTGGGCTCTGTGTTAGAGAAGTTAAATCAGGTGGTGCCCAACTGCTACCTCATCTCCTTGTCTTTCTGCCAAAGCAGTTAAAGGAAGAACTGGAGAAGGAAAGTGTGTGGTGATACTTCCTCAGAATATTTTACCTAGTGTCCAGTTATCTCTCCAATTCTGGTTTCACCTTTTGTAGACAAAAGGGACTGGAGTTTATGCAATAACCAAGACACAGGATGCTTCTTAATTCCAATTCCATGCAGTGGTATTATTATGCTCATCTCCTTTTGTAGAAAATCCTATCCCAGTTAGCTTTCTTCATTGCTGTAGGCTACTGAACTGTTACTTGAAGCTGGGTGATTCAGGCTTGATTTCTCTAGTCTTAGTTGATAGCAAACTTCAGCTTAACTTTTAAAAATAAACCAAAAAAGAAATATCTCCAGAACAATTTCTAGTTCTCAATGTTACAAAGTAAAGCTTGAAGATGAGTCCTGAATATCCAACTATATCAAATTTAAAACACCCTTTATGTATTTTACTTTTTCAAATCGTAATTGATGACCTCCAGAATAATGAGATTAGGTTTGCACCGTGCAGTGGTGTTTTTGAATGCTTGTACTTGGCAAAAACAAAACAAAAACAAACAAAAAAAATTTACTTGCCTGGAATCTATTCAGAACAGAAGCAAGTTACAGACCAGCAGTAGTGAAGAAGTGTGACCAAAATGGAGTGTAGCATGTTAGATAATAAATAAATGCTTGTGTAATTTATTGGGCATTGTGTCTGGGTGTGGGAGGCACATTGATATGAAGATAAGTACAGAAAGGGTGGGGTAGCAAGCTGAAGAAGCCTGGCTTGTAAGCATGCCTGGCTTTTGAAGTACCCTAAATGTGAGAAGCACTAGACTGAAGCAACAACACTAAACATCTCTTTGCACCAGAAATAGCATCTGCAGTTCTAATTCTGGGTGCTAAAATAGATACCTCTTCAACTGAGGCTAACGTGGATTTCTGCCTACGTTTGTCTTGCTGAGTGAGGGGTGAAAATGCAGCAGTCCTGTGGAAGGAAAGAAACAAGCCAATGGTCTTCTCATGCTTGCTGCACAGAGATAAATCAACAGGAGAGGAAAGCTGTTGGTTTTGTGTTTCACAGCAGGATAACGCTGCCACCTCCCAGTACTCATCTGAAATAAAAAGCTTTTGGGATTTAATCAGAGTGTACTGCAAAGGAGTAGCTAGTCTTTTCTCTGACTTTCTTCCTCAACCCGTGCTCCTGTGCGTAGTTTGGTTCTAGTCAGCAGATCTGCATACAACAAGATTGACATGGTTTGGGGGTTTATCTAGCAGTAAAAAACGCTATGATTTCCCTGCTCAATTTATTCTGGTGATTATCCTTTCCCTAAAACTGGAGTAGCTTGAGATCATGTTCGTTTGCCCGCTCTGTCCAGAGGGAAGTAGGGGAGTGGAGAGCAGGTCAGCTCTGAGGCGTGGATGGGGAGAAGGAGGTGTTCAGCCATCCCTCTTGGGACAGCTGCAGTAGAGTGGGGTGAGTGCTCAGGTCAGGTGGACATCTCTCCTTGTCTGCCTCTGCCTTTTGCCTCCGGGCATCTCTGGCCCAAATCCGATAAAACAGCAAAACACGGCTCGTGCAAGCTCGGTGAGCGGGCTGGCTCTGCTCGGCTTGTGCTCGGAGGAGCCTCAGAGCTGCAGGAGGGGGGAAAGCATGCAGGTGGGGTAGGGTAGAGAGGGGACAAAGTGGGATCGCCTGCTTTTGCTGCTCTATGCTCATGGTAACCATCTGATACAAGAGGGCTCGTGGGACTGAAAGGTTTCTCCCAACCTTAATGGAAAATCATGCTCTGTAATGAGAAAGCAAGTAGGAACTGATACTCTAAGCCTCTGGCCTTCCCCAGCTTGTGAAATTAAAGGTGAGTTCAGTTTCGTCCACTTCTGTGCCATGTGTAGGGGACCTTTCCTCATCCCCCCCTTGCCCTTATTATTATAGCTTGTGGGGAAGAGTCACAGCTGAAATGTCAGCATTCATCTTTTTTTTTTTTTTTTTTTTTTTTTTTTTTTTTTTTTGTGAAGTCCAGCCTAAGCTTCAATAAACAAGGAATTAAATACAATGCTGCTCTTCCTACCAAGGGGAAAGACAGCACTTGGTTATCCTGTAACTGCCTGGCTGTTACTCAAGTCCTTTTAAAAATTTATCTTTTTCCTTGAGCTTTTCTTTTAAGTCACATGAGTGGTGAGGTGAAATATTTTCCAACCCTGCCATTTCTGTAAATGATTTATTGACTTTAAAAGGAAGAAATAGTGATTAGTGCGAAGTCATTTTTAATGCTTGTGATTTCCATGAAACTAATCACGATTTTGGGTGACTTTCTTCCTTTAGTTGCTTACAGCTCAAGTTTGTGTCAGAGCCGTAGTAGGCTTCTTCCAGTATGCAGGAAAAGCTGATGGGATCTGATAACTTTAGGACATAAATATCTGTACAGTAATACTGTTACTGATTTTTTTGTTTGTTTACTGTAATTCATTTTTTCTTTGCTTTTGTTAAAGCTAACCAAAATAAATGTTGTTTTATTAATGTCTCAAGGTTTGAAAATCTTCAAAGTAATGTTACTTTCAATTTTTTCCCTGATATGGACTTCTAAAAATCTGCTGTGCAAGTAGACCAGTAACCTTGGCTTCCCTCTTTAGAGAGTGAAGCAAGCTAAAAATTAACTCTGCCTCTTTCTTTCCAGCAACCAAAGGGAGTTTTGGGTGACTAGCTCAAACCTGCACGCCTAGTTTTTAGGCCTTTGTAAAGAGAAATGAGTCCTGTTACTCGCATTTGGTCCAGAAGAAATGAAAGTTTTGAAGTGTCGATAACTGCACAGTCCTTCCTTGGTTTAGCACTGAGCTAAGCATGTACCATGTGCACTGTTGACTAATCAATCTCCTTCTTGGGGTGACCTCGCACAAAGGAAGGAACAGGTTGTCCAATGGTCACATCACAGGGAAAAAAAAATAGTGGTTTCAGGTAGACATGCCCAGTTGCAGGACCAAGACTTATTTTTTTCTGTTGTTTGGGACTGTTCGGTTGAAGCTCCCCGAATGATAAGCCAAGTGAAAGTTCATTGGATTTGTTATGTTTTCCTAGAGGTACAGCTCATTTCATGCCACTTTGCTAGATAAATTTGGTATGAGTTCTTTTTGTTGGTCTAAACGAGTGGTTTGCTTTAAATGAGTGGTTTAATTTAATTTAAATTTTTGCAGTCAGGCCTCGTGTCCATTCTGCAGGAGAATTTCTTTAGTGCTGCTTTAAATAGTTTTCTGTACCCTAATAGGATTAGTCTTTCTAGAAATGGATTATCCTCAAGTGTAGATGCTCTTTTAGCCAAAACAGAGGTAAAGCTGGTTCCTGTTAAAATTCATCCACCAAAACTACAGTTTAATGAGGTTTCGGTTGTGCTTCAGGAAAGCAGTAAAAGTCTGCATTGAAGGCAAAGGAGGGAACAGCTCTTAATTTTGATTTTTTTTTTCCCTTTTGTCTAGACATGAATAGAACATTTCCAGATAACATAAAATTCCGCAAAACGGCTGATCCCTGCCTGCAGCATACGCTCTACAACGTATTGGTAGCATACGGGCACCACAATAAAGCAGTAGGATATTGTCAGGTATGTAGTCACTCTGTTGTGTTTTTTTGTTTTTTGTTTTTTGTTTTTTTTTTTTCTCCCTGTTCGTTTGTTTCTAAACAATGCCGCATTTCACCAATGGTAATTGGTTTTGTCCATTTGAATGTGTCCTTTTCGAAGCAGATCCACAAACAATTTATGTTTTTAAAATGGGCCTGGGAGAGAGAAAAATTAATCACTTCAAGCAATTTCAGGTATCCTTGTGAGTTTCCCCAGGGTCTTTGTGTAGCTACCTTGACTGTGTCTGGTTTGATTCATATAGTGCAAAACAAGCATTTCATTACACATAGTTGTATCAAGATTAGCTGCTTTGGAGAAGAAGAGAAAGAGAGCTTGTCTTTCCCTCTTCCTCCCTCCTACTGTCTTTCCTGGAATAGTCCTTGGTGTGTAGGAGTCATCATGAGATCTCAGTTGTCTTTGTTTACACTGGAAAGTTTTTCAAAATACAGGAAAAACAGTGCTCATATGATATATCATCTAGGATTTTGGATAATTGGGTAGAGGGAAATGGTAGCATTTATTTGGTGCTGTCTCCAACTATAGACAGGCAAGTAGGAAGAAAATTGTTTGAATTTCACTCACAAAGTCTTCCCTTTCTTCACCAAAGATGCTAACTTACACCTCATGCTGGTTGAGGAAGTTGGTACAGTACATACAATTGTTCCAAAGTTTAGAAGATTATGAATTGTATTTATTGAAGCTTGGAGAGTAGGAGACAAACGAGGAGACTTAGAAAGGCTTAAAGCTAGACCAAAGTCACTAAAACAAATTATTTTTGTGTATACTAACCAGTTGTAGAACAGAGATTATTTGGAACGGGAGTAAAAGATGCATGATTTTTCAATGTTGTTGTTCTCAATATTATATATTTATTAAGATATGATGTTTAAAGTTTTGAGAATAATGAAAGGAATAGAACTGTGAAAAGTCTGTTTTGCAAGGGTCAAGCCCCTGTATCAAGGTAGTTATACCCACAGAAACGTACCACTTCTAAACTATGCTGGCTTCTAAACAAAATAGATGTTGAATTATTATTGAAAAGTTTTTGGTATATTGTTTAATCAGTGTGCAAATCTTTGCATGTGGCATTGTGAACATTGAAGATGAAAGGTAACTTTGAAAAGAAAAAAATGATTTATTTAGTTTTTCTTCTTTCTCCTCACCTCTGGTGTCCTCACAGGATGAACGTTACCTTTTCTGGCTAAATAATTAGAACATAAACCAAAGGACGGCAGCATTTGTTTTCCAAGGCACGTTGTAAATCAGGGAATGTATCAGGAAAGGATGTTTTCTACTAGTGAAGCAGCAGACTTCATCCAGATAGATCTTGTGATGCCTGCTGCACAGTAGGAGAGACCCTGTAAACATCAGAAAATTCAGAGTAAATAAAGAGAACTTCAGTATTTTGCAGAGTTCTTCTTAGCATCTGAAGGCTCTTCAGGGGGCATTTCCGTAATTCTACCACATTTGTAATGTTTGCTGCAATTTAGCTCCCCATTTGGGAGCGTATTGGGCTTTGCATGGTCATGCAGTGACAAGGGCATGGCATTGCCTAAAATCAAGAGTCCTGTGAATTTATGCTTAAGAGTAGTTTCCTGCGTGTGCCACGTTAAATGCCAATCAGTCTCTTGTCACCATAGCTAGATGCAGTTACTGAACTGTCAGCCTCAAAACAAATCGTTGCCTCCCAAGCCAGGCCGAGCACCGTGTAAGGCCACGCAAGGCCTGCCCAAGCCGTGTGAGTAACAAGTGCTGCAGTGACTCAAAGCTTGGAAATGAAGCCCTGGGGAAGATGCCATGTCCTAATATTTCCGTGTTGTGGGAGTGTTGCAAGGCCTTGTATGGTGGGACAGGCGAGTCAAATCTGTCAAATGTAAGAAATGAGATTTCAAGTGAGATAGCTCCCGGCTTCCAGAGGCTGTGAAGGGCCTCCTTGGTGGCTGTCATCTCTTCAGTCATGACTGGCAGCACTCAGGAGACTGAGAGATGGCGCTGGATGGACAATGCTGGAGAAGTTGAGCTTGGAAGGAGAGAACAGGGAGAAGGCCAAATAAAGAGATGAAACTGAAGAAGGCAATGTAACCAACACCAGCGTTCATAGCCTGTAAATATTTAAAGATAATTTCCTGTTAGCTTAGGAAAACTTTCAGAGACACCTTTTGTAAATTGTCCTGCTGGTGTGCTTACTGTGATATTGGAGTTTTCATCTTGTTTACAATAGAAAAGATACACTTAAATGTTTTTTTTTGTTGTTTGTGGTTTTTTGTTGTTGTTTTTTCAAGATGAGGAATCTAAAGAAAGTGAACTACCTTGCATGTATATTAGTAATACTGCCATAACTTAGTGGTATTATGGTGGATACAAAAAAAGTGCCGGAGGCTGAGGCAGTATGTTTACAGGGAATACCATTTCACAACCTGTGTGTACTCTATGCAGCCAGAATAGGCCAGTTATGGGTTGACTAAGCTTTCACAACGTTTTGGTAGCTCCCCCTTGCTCCTTCCAGCTGTTTCCCTTCCTTTCTACACTGAAAGGCAGGAGCTGCAGTGGCCAGAGTCATTGCCTACCATGGGCAGTACTGGAGGAACTGTAATGGAAACAAATGATTTGTATAAAGTCATTTGATGAGCTAGGCATCAATGTCTCATAAAAGCTGCAACTTTTACAAAGGAGTGTTTGGATCAGGCTTTCCCCTTTTTGCAGCTGCGTGGTCCACCTGCAGGTGTGTTATGCTTGTGTTGCACATCCAAATCAGCTGTGCTTTGGTTTTGGTCAGAACAGTCAACAGTTACACTGGGACAGGGCTTTGGGATTTTTTAAAAAGGGAAAATTGAAAGTAAATTAGAGACTACTAAGCTTTTTCTTTTAATTTTCCCTCCTTGTGCTTTGTTAATAATTCTCATTAGCTGTCTTCTTGCAGGTTTAACAGCTTACTCAAACAGTGGCCTTTATTACTAGACTTTACTTGATATGCTCACTTTGTATACTGTGGTTATTTAGCCTTTAGTCAAAATAAATGAACTAGAAACTCTTAAGGTAAGCGTATACATCTTAACATTCTTCTTTTTCAGGGCATGAATTTCATAGCTGGATACCTGATTCTTATTACAAAGAATGAAGAGGAGTCCTTTTGGTTGCTTGATGCTCTTATTGGAAGAATATTGCCTGGTATGGTAAAAACTTAAACACTTGGTTTTGTATGCTGGAACTTGGCTTTTATTTTATCTTTCTGTTTTTGTTTGTTTTTAGAGTGTTCAGGTGTTAAAGTGGGCTTGCATGGACTGAAGACTTTTTAGGGTCCTGGAAACACAGGACAAAGACACCACACACAGGCAAAACTTGTCCGTTCTGTAGTCATAATTTAGTCTTGATGGAGTGGTTTACGTGTATGTTAATGTGTGGTCTCATTTCTCACTCCCTACTTGTACCTGTTAGGTAGGTGTCTTCCTACGCCACTGTGAAGCTGGGGAACAGAACTCAGAAGGTGTCTGGGATTTGGTGTTTCTGTTTGCAGGGATGTGACGTGAGGTACAGATGAAGCAGTAATCACAGAGCAAAGGTGGGAGATGCACACAGACTGAGCACTGAGCCTGCAGCAGCACTTCCCAGTGGCTAGGCAGGAGGCAGCATGAGCTTTCTCCAGAGACAGTTGGCAAGGTGCTGTGGGCTTCTGCTGGGCATGGGGACCCTCTAGGTGGGCACACCTTGGGCATTTCCACATAGTGATATTGCAGCAGAGCAGGGAAATGTCAAAATTCCTGCCTGTGGCTGTATGTTAAGTTCCCTTCAAAGCTCATATAATTGATTGTGATCTAGCCAGGTTGGTTGGTAGTCTTGAGGGAATTCAGTGCACCCTACAGCGCAGATATTATTTACATCTGGTCGGCTCTGTAGCTCCTTAACTTTCCTTGCTTGGATGCCTGGGTTTGCAGCAGGAGCTTACACAGAGAATTTTGCCTCATGTTAAACTGAATCTCACCACATGTGGAGTAGTTTAAAACCAGAAGCAAACATCAGGCACAGCTATGATTTATAACCCTGTGAAATATATTTGGGAATGTTCTTTCTTGGGATTTAATTCTAGAGGAAGAATGGCTTCATTGTGAATTCCCACGAGCATTGTGCATGGGATGGACTTACAGCTACATGCTCACTGTGTATCATATTCGGAATAGAAGAGACTTTTTCTTAAGGAGGCTGTGAAATTCACTGTTGGCCCAGTTTTGCTTTTGAACAGATGTTTATCCCAAATGGCTGGAGGCTGAATCCAGTATTACAGCATCAGCTAAGTGCTGGTCGGAGGCATCAAGGTTGATACTTGTACTTCTGTTTCTTTCTGGTCTGGTTTAAGATTTTTAGAAAACATTTTTCTTCCCTTTTGAAGAGAAGGAAAAGATAAGGAGCTGAGGGAGTTTTTTAATGCTTTTGACCAGCTGTAAGAATTACCTTTTACACTGAATTCACCATGTAGGAGCTGAGATTTTCCCTTGCGTGTTAAGCAGAATGGTTGGACAGAGTTTGCAGATTGCAAGAGTAGGAACTGGCAGGGAGCACTGTGATGTGTTGAGTCAATCTGCAAATATTTGAGATTTTGCAGCCTTGAAGCTTACTTTGAAGCTATGGCAATAGCCTGAAGAAACCAACTGTCTGTTGGTTTGTTCAGCCTTGAGAACTATAAGCTGTGCAAACAGGTAGGAGACAGCAGGCTGCCGTCTGCCACGTGACCTGTCACTGGCTGAAATTGGAGGATGTCTTCTCATTGACATCGCTTTTGGGGGGATAAGGCCCTCAGTAAAAGGCACATTTCATTGCAAACTGCTGTATGGCAACTTGTGCTGATAATCTTTTTGATAGTCCTACGTGTTTTTATTTGGGACAAAGGAGTAGATTTAGAATTTTTTATTCATCTTGTGGGTCCCTTCCAGCTCAGGATAAATTCATAAACTTATCATTGCTTTTGGCAAGGATTTTACTTCAATGAGTTTGTCATGAAGCCTTAATATCCTCCTACACATTGCTGATAGCTAAATGACAAAAGTTGCTCTTATTTTGCCCTCTTAGTTGTTGCATTTATGTTATGCTGGTAGCATTGGTGTTGAGAAGAAGCTGATAATGTGAAAGGCAATTACTGTGTATAAAGGAGATGTGCATTTATTTATATCCGTAGGTATATTTTTTACTACCCTGTTTATAGATATATATTTACTACCCTGTAACGAGAGTCTTACTACAGACTTTGGCCTGGGTTCAGCACGTCCAGTCCAGAGGCATCCAACTGAGGTACTGACATTAGAAACATGCATGCTTGCAGTTCTGCTTCTGTCAGTGGTGAAAGGGATATCTGATCAGAATTGTTAACCTGCCTGTGCCCCTTTCTCCTCCACAGTCAGCTTCAAGAGAGTTTGAGGTACCTCTTCCAGCTCGGGTGCCTCAACAAGAGCCCGAGTTAGTAGGGCGAATCTTCTATCTAGTGAAAGTGTTTGCATTGAGGAATGCAAGGCTTCGTTGTTGAAAAGCAGCAGCAAATTTTCTCTTTATTCTGCCAAAAAAATTGCATGACAGTTCTTTGCCATAACGGTGATGATTTTTCTACAAATATCCTTCTTTTTATCCCCACTGCCCCCTCAGGCCATGCTTGAATTGTATGTTTATGAAATTCAAAGCAGGATGGGTAAAATAATCATCACAATTTCAGAGACATTACGTACATGTTAGAGGCGGACAGACTGTATCCATAAAGAAACTCTCAGATAAGTACTACCCTTGTGTTAATAGTGTAGGGTACAGCACATTTCAGTTTAAAGCCCTTCAGTTACTTCTTGGGAAAGCAGAGAAGTACTGTGTACTCTCCAGATCTTCAGAGGGAAAAGTAGCAGCCAGTTTTGTTGGATGCTAACAGTTTGTTAAGCCAATCTTTTTCCTTCAGTTTTATTACTGTGGCTCTCTTCTTGATCTGTTTGCATTATAATCTGCACATTTTCCCCTCTTGCTGCAGCAGATGTGCCTCCAGGTCATGCCCTTGTTTTCCAAGTATCCCCGCGTCACTGCAGTTAAAGGGGGTGATTTAGGACAGTTTGGAAATCCCTCCTCTGACCTCTGCGATGCTGCCGTGAAAGCTTCTGTGCCCTTGCTTGCACGTGTGTAATTATACTCAACACCTGGATACTGGCAGTGTTTTTGGTCAGCAGGTGAACCAAACCAGCCACAGATCGTGCCACCCATTGAAAAATGTAGCATGTGACAGATAAAGGATTAGAGGCGGCTTTTTGGGGGGAAGTGACAGAGGACTTTCCCAATCCACAGCTCTCCTCCCCAGTCGTACTGGTCTTTATACCAGGGAGAGAGATGTGCCACAGGGTACAATGGAGGTGCGACTCCTCCACCTACTGCCAGAAGGGGACAGCTGGAGATGGGACCACGTAGGTAGAAGATTTCTGTCTGAATCATCCCCACTACACCCAGATGGAGTTGGCGCAGCTGTAAGAGGAAGCCAGCAGAAATTAAACTGGTTTGCTGATGTGTAGGGCTGTGTGTACACTACGCACCTGGCGAGCTCAGCGCTGGTCAGTGCAGCTGAGCGGAGCCAGAAGGATTTGTGCTTCTGCTGAAGGCCAGCCTCGTGCCTGTCGTGGCTGTCAGCTGCTCAGCTGGGGGGTTGGAGGGATTAGGGGCATATCTTATTTAAACACAACATGGGAGAATGCAGCTGTTTGTTTAACTGAAGATTTGGGTGCTACCAAGATCATTTTTATTCCCAGGTTCAGTCAAAACAGACTGAGCTGGAGCAGACAGTGTTGCCCAGAAGAACCAGTAAGGATTCAGTTCAAGCCCAGAGAGAATGTGTCTTTGCAGTTTCTGTGCAGTATAGCTCTACTGTTTCTGTTCTGCTCATAGCTTTACTTCTTGCTGAGAAATTTTTTTGTTCTGTTGAGGAAATGCTGGGGGGGTTGCTTTAGAAAGTAGCAGGTAGGAGGTTAACTTAAGACTGTGGTACTTTGGTATGTAATTTAAGGAGCATATTTGCCTTTTTTTTACATTTATGATTAAATGATGAGTTTAAGAGAGGAAGAGCTTGACAGTTTGAACTCACTTTAGCATGGCAGGCATTATATATATAAGTGTATATATATATCTCTCAGAACATGTTTTGTGTTTTTTTTTTCCACGTGTTTCACTTGGTTTGTGTTACTAAACTGCTTCAGTCAAACTCTTCTCTTGTATTTTGGTCTCTGTTCCCTTCTTAGCCTAAAAATGTTATGCGCTTGTTTCAGTTAGATCTTTTTTTTGACATGCTCACAATGACACTTTTTTCCTCCCCTCTAGTGGGAATATTGCTAGTGCCTTGTGCAGTGGCGTTATTTATCTCTTTGCAGCTGGAAGTGTTTTATTTGAGAGAGGAAAATTGTAGGATCTCCTTTGCCTTTTCTTTTGGGTCATTTTGGTCTGTGATCTTGGTAATGATGTATGTACTACTGTCTTCTTTCATTGCTGACAAATGTTTTCCCCACAGCTTATAGGAATTTATAGCATCTTTTTGGTGAACTGTTTGCGCACTCTTGTCTCTGTATTTTGTTAAATACCATTGTGTCTCCCTGGCTCCATCCTCAAGTAATCCAGTCCTTTCACTACATCACTCCATTGTGCCGTGTGTGTTGACATGGGACAACACCTTTCAGGTTAGTATTGTTAACAAATACCAGCTTGCTCTTCTCCTCCAGTGTTGTTAATAGAAATCTTAAATTAGATTTAGCCTACAAGTCTTCCTCAAGGAGGTCCAGCAACGTTCCTTCAGCCTGGAATTGTTTTAGGTGACTTTTTTGGGAGTTTTTTTTTCCTTTCCTTTAAACTTGCGTACTGCCTGGTTGTTTATCAGTTACTGAAAATAATGAGTAATTCTGAATAATGAACTAGTCACAAAGCTGGTAGACTGCAGTGAACTAGTGGGCATTATCCGTGAGAACAAAAGGTGCAGTGCAAGATACTACTCTGGTGTGTAGCTTAGCAACTGCTGGTTAAGGCAAATGTCTGCGTGTTCAGATAAGTAATATCTAACACGCTTCTGTTTTGAGCTGGCTATGGTCCTCAGTTGTATCAGCCATAGACTTGCACAGAGAATGGGCACAGTAAGAGACAGGAATATTTGAACAGAATAATGACTTAATTGCTCATCCAACTCTTGTGCATCCTTGTCTCTCCCTTGATCAATGATACCAATGTTATGACATTCTTTCAAGTCCCATCATACAGGCTTCAGGTTTCGAGGGAAGAGTCACTTGAAAAATACAGAATGCTCTACTGCCTATAAAGTACTTCTATTCAGACTGCTCCCTTTTACTTGCAAGTAAGCATGTATTTGTTTCCTTCCTCTGGCTGAAGGAACTGAGCTGCTGAGGGCACCGGGTTTGTTTAGTCTGGAGAAGAGGAGACTCAGGGGAGCCCTTACTGCTCCCAACAGCTACATGAGAGGAAGCTGTGGGGAGCTGAGGGTCAGCCTTTTCTCACAGGTAACCAGTGACAGGACTAGAGGGAATGGCCTCAAGTTGTGCCAGGGGAGGTTCAGCTTGGAGATGAGGAGACATTTCTTCTCAGAAAGAGCAGTCAGGCGTTGGGACGGGTTGCCCAGGGAGGTGGTGGAGTCACCGTCCCTGGGGGTGTTCGAGGAGAGGTTGGGCCTGGTGCTTGGGGACATGGTTCAGTGGGTGATCCTGGTGGTAGGGGGGTGGTTGGACCAGGTGATCTTGGAGGTCTCTTCCAGCCTTAATGACTCTGTGATCACATCCACCGTGAGGAGAGAGGAACGCTTTGCTGGTAGGCTGGATAAACAGGAGCCCTGAAGTACGAGACTCTGACATGTTCTATTGTCGGTCAGCAGCCACGATGAAAGGATTCATCTTTGAACATTAGAGGTCAGTTGTATTTATCCGGGAATTAAGCATGCAGTGTCCCGATAAGCTGAAGGTGGAATGTAGGGGTCATCGTGTGTGTATATTTAGAAACCTTGATAAGCCTGAAATGCTTATTACTTACAAATCTGAACTGCTGTGCCACTTGGGAGACTCGAGCAAGCAGGAAACGAGTAACTGAGGTTTTTCTGCTTTTACATGATAAGTACACTTATACTTTTGGAACAATTTTCTTTCCTATATGTATCTTATTCCTTGTAATTCATAAGCCTCATCAATAAAAATGAAGCTCAATATTTAGTATATGGGCTTTAAGTAGCTGGGTAGAAGTACGACAGTTTTGTCCAAACCACAGCTTTCTTGTGTATGACAAAATAACACATATTCTCAGCCTTACTTTTGTGTGGGGATGTGCTGAATTTTGGCTACACACCAGAAGAACCCTTAGTGTTTTCAAATGCTCAAGATGCTCTTGAGCATTGTCTTATTCCTCGGTGTGGCTGTATTTACACTGTGGAAGCAGGACCTAAATGATTTATTCCATCCAAAAAATCAAGCCCATCTCTTTCCTGCTGGCAGGCAAGCCCTGTATTAATAGAATTTAATTATGTTAAACCTTGAGTTATCTTTAATAGTCCTTCCGTGGTCCTACTCTGGAGGGGACTGCAGCCTTTGGCTATCTGTGCCAGCAGTGATGTTTGCCTCTTTGTCTCCCCAGTCAATCAAAGTTTCAAATCCCTTTCAAAAGCCACCAGCAAAATAAAGTTTTCAAATGAAATCTTAATTGGGTTAGGTCCGATTAAAAGCAGAACCGCCTGGCTGCTGATAAGGCAGGAAGGTAGGTAGCAGTGGAAATAAAGAAGCAAGTTTTTGGGGAAGGAGATTCTTTTTTTTAAATTCTATTACTGGATGTGTAAAAGCCAAGGCTTAGTGCACAGCACTTTAATTTGGTGCCCTGTGTTTTATTGAAGTAGTCGTGTTGGTGGGGTGTTTTGTTTGCTTGTTTTCAGCTAGTGGTTTTACTTGTGAAAGCATTAACGTGCACGTGTAATATCGAAACACTATTGTTTTGACAGAGCTGTCCACACATTGATTAAAGGGATTGTGCTGTTTTAACTGCGCGATTAAAGCAGCAGAAGTGAAGATGAAGTGAATAGCTTATTTCATTCCTCATAGCATGTATTTTTTGACCTTCTGATGGTCAGCAGGGGCTCTGCGTGTTCATTTATAATGATGTAGTCTTCCTGGACGTCTTATTTGGACAGCAAGAAGCATAATATAAATGCTGGAAAATGTAAAATGGGGTTGTAGGTGCTTCTTGTAGATCCTAATACACAGTTTTGTATTTGAACTTGTAAACTCCTAGAAAATGTATTTGTCTACTCCAGCTAATCTATGTGTTAGATACTGAGGTTCGTGGAGTGAGATTTGTAACTGGGCTTGCTGGACAAGAAGCCAGCTGAGCAAACAGCAGCATTGCCCCCTGCTGCAGGCACATTTGGCTTGTCGTTGTGAAAGGCCCCAAACTTGGTTGGAAGAGAAGACCCTACCATCACTGCTAGTAGTGTATTTGAGCTGTGAATTACAGAACCACAGAATGGTTTGGGTTGGAAGGGACCTTAAAGCCCACCCAGTTCCAACCCCCATGCCATGGGCAGGGACACCTCCCACCAGCCCAGGTTGCTCAAAGCCCCATCCAGCCTGGCCTTGAACACCTCCAGGGATGGGGCACCCACAGCTCCTCTGGGCAAATCACTCTTATTAAAAATGCTTGCCGTGATTTTTATTTGAAAGCACCTCATCCTAACTGGTAGCTACTGCTGCTTCTTAAGACTTTGTTTTCCTCTGTCGAAAAGCCCGTGATGTCTGGGGTGTTTCCTCTGTGAAGCAGTTCAGTTTGCTTTTCATATTCCTTGGATAAACTCCATGAACAGTGAAGTTCCTTACAGAGCTCCGTTTCTGTAAGTAGTGTTTATAACCCTTTGTTTCACATCCCTTCCAGTCCATCAGCTTCCTGCCTTAAACGGGACCATCAGAGCTGGTGCAGTTCTCTGACTTCAGTGTGCTTAATGTCACATACAGAGGTAACATCCTCTCTTCTTCAGCAGTGAATATATCCAAGGATTGCTTTAGCTTTTCCTGAACTAAGAGCTGCTTATTCAGGATTTATTGTATTTGTGACTTAAGATGTTGGGGAAAAATATTTTAAATTGCTCAGCTACTGAAAGCTTTGGTATTATTATATTATAGTGTATTGTGTCAGTAGTGTAGGCAGCTACACTGAGAATGTCCTTATGGAGGGATACGTGCTTTGGGAGTAAAGGAGAAAGGATAGGGAGAAAATCACATGCAGAGCACAACAGTAACTTTTGTCTACCAAAAAGTTCAAGCAGTGACAGTCTGTTTAGTTTCAGAGATGCTTGGGAAATATTGCCTGGGTTGTTTCACGTGTTTTACGTTCAGAAGACTCAAATGCATTACTGACTTTTCAGTTTGTGGCTGGTGGAGGGGTATGCCTCTTCTTGCATTTGTACCGCTTACAGGTTTAAAACCTGTTGCTTCAAGATTAAAATTAATACTCGTTGGCTTCTTCAGGCTTGAAGTAAGAGGATTGTGGATTTCATTCTGTTCAGACCGAAGTGTTGGATTGGTTTCCTTCTCCAAATATCGGGCTAGAGCCACGTGTGCCTGCTCAGCTTTCTGTTTAAGCCTCCTGCTTCTGTCCAAGTCTTTTAAGTGAGGGAGTTCCCGTGGCATGACTATAGCGTTGTTGTAAAGAGCTGGAGAAAACGTGGGTTGTTTTTGAGAGAGAGATAATAAAAGTGCTGTGTTTTGTGCTGAGGTGTCAAGAATAATCTTGTCAGTGCAGCGAACTGATAAAGTAGTTCCTCTCCCTAATCCCATCCAGGAATCACAAAAGCCAGAGACCTGAATCCTCGTTCAGCTGCAGTCAGACTCGTGACAGGGGTTGCAAATTCATAACCGAGTTATTCGTCTCCTCTACAAGCACGGTAAGCAGTTGTGGCAACCTGCAGCGTTTGCTCCTTCTGTTGGAGGAAACTGAGAGAAAATTCTGTCCAAAACCTTGACTCCTGGGACCATCACCCCCACCCAGTGAGCTGGAGCCTTCTCCAAAGAGGGCAGCTCCCTAGAGGGAAATTCATTGAGTGTGGTGGCTGGAGTCGGGCCAGGCTGGTTGGAAACAGCTGAGTGGCGAATAACCCATGTCTGTTAGCGTCTGTCAGCTCACGGGTATTGTGGAAAACAAACAAACACTGTTTACAAAAGGAGCAACCCCAGTGTCAGTGAACACGGGGGGCAGACAGGGAAACTGCCAAGAGCGTTTCGCTCTGTCTTGCGTGCCGTCTGTATGAGATTGCTTTGGTAGCTCTAGCTGCAAACTGTGCTTGTTTCTACTGATGCACGTGTCATTACTGAATGCAAGACAGTGAGCTAGCATTTAAACCAAATCTAGTCTGCTTCTTTTCCCATAGTGAGTATGTCTGAAAGTCGCATTTGTGCTTTCTAGCACGCTGCCAACTTCATTCTTCTGTGTCCTAGAGGTTGCACAGGGACTCTTTGCTCCTTCATATTTCACCTTTGTCTTCTGTAATGTCAGGAAGAATATTGCTTTTGCCTTTATTTCCATTGCCTTTATATTGAACCAGCATCCCTCTTCTGTTTGCAAATGGTAGCTACTCCACCTGCTCAGATTTCCGTTGTGCCGCAGGAAATGCACGGAAGAAACCAAAGGCCATTTCTGTCCCACAGCATCCATCTTCCAGCTTTGGGACCAGAAGCAATAGACGAACGCAGCCACGCAGGATTATGCAGAACGCTGCCTTCTTGTTCTCGCTGAAAAGGCGATAATGTTAAATAATTGCTCAAAATATTGTAACTTACAAGTTTGTGTAATCTCAGTGTCACAACCCATAAGCACCCTTGTGATGATTGGGTTCTCTCTTTCGTAAGGTAGTTCTGCCATCCAAAATGAATTGGGTTTACTTATAGATATAAACATATATATATATATATATATATAATACATATTTAAAGCTAGTGTTCACTTGTGAATGAGCTGGCTGCTCTTGGCTCTGGTGTGAGGCCAGTACCTCGTAACAGAAGTTCTGGTTCACTGTGGTTCAATGAAGTAAAAGCTCCAGCTTGAGCCTATTTTGGGGTGTTGCTCATCCTCCCCCCGCAGGACAGGGAACTTGTTTTTAAAACGCCATGGTTAAGAGTTCAGCTTGCCATTTAGCCACGTATCTGCAGGATATCACTTTGGCCAGGACATCTGCAGGGGGTCACTGTGGCCTGATGTTGCAGAAAGAATTGGCAGTACTCTTGGTTTTCCTCCTTTTCCTGTTGTGACTTTTCTTATTTCCTCCCAAACATGTGTTGTCCAGCTCTTTATGCGAAGCTTGTGATACAGATCCTTACAAGCTCCACTGCGCCTTTTTTTGAACTGTCCCATGGTAGAGATAAAAGAGCAGAGCACTGCCCTTATTTCCTAGGCAAAAGAGGCTGAGAGTCGCCAACAGGGAGGACGAGTGGGTCAGTACGTTGTGCAGGAGCAGTGTACGTGGCACTGTAAGGTTATTTAAAATTTCCATGTTCACTAGGATTCAGACAGTAAGTTGTTACGGTGAAGGATTGCTGAAAAGGGTGTCCTCTTTCCCCTCCTGTCCCCCTCCCCAGAATCGTGCGGTGGGAGCTGTTTCTCTTTTGGCTAGAAATGTAGAAGTGAAGCTTTTCCTGGAGTTGCCCAGTTGCTGTTGAGGGCATCCTGCTTTTGCCCGAGGTTCTCTTTTCCTCTTAGGGCATCGAGGGAAGTCTCATGGCAAACATCAACCTCCTCCTACAGCAAGGAGACATTTTGGGTGTTGTATAATGGTGTAAAAACAGACATGTGGGGGGAGAAGCACAACTTTAAAAGTAAGGGAGGGGCAACGTTAGGTGGCTAGGTACATTGTCAGTTGTGAATGCACCCCAAACGCATTGCTCTTCTCCTCTGTACTTGTTACCTGGAGTCAGTGGGGATGGCTGAGGGTCTGCAGTTTGCACCTGAGAAGTCACTCTGCAAAGAACTTAGTCTTCAAAAATGGTAGGATTGGTCTTTTTTTGTCCCTCCCTTGGCTCTCGGGGACATTGCAAATACATTGCTGCAGATAAAGTACTTTACGTGGCTGGTGACTGTGGGAAAAGCTAAAATAGCCAATTCTTAATTTCTCCCCGTGGTTAAACAAATCAGACCTGCAGGATAAATCACCGCGTGTCCCAGGCCGGGTTACGCAGGCTCTTGAAATAATAGCTAGGAATGCTGGAAGACCTGCAGCAGAGCCTGGGTCTTGCCGGGGGTATTTCTGTAATACCACGAATAATTCCCAGCCTGCTGCTACTCCCAGTAGGAGTATTTATATTTAACTTGACATACGCACAACAGACTCGACAGATTCTTTTTTAACTTCTGCAGCTCTGACTCGCAGAGGTAATTGGAGGCGAACAGAGCGCTGCTTCTTAAACTTTTATTTTTGGAACCGCTTAATCTACCCGTAGCACAGAACAAGGTCACGCGGTCCTTACGAGCCTGATCCTCATTTCCTGCAAATCTCATTACCGCTGGGGACCGCAGGCCGGGTGCTGGACACGCCACCGGGAGGGTTCAGGCAGGTGCCTTGCTGTGCTGGGAGGCAGCGAAAGGCCGTCTGAGGGCATCTCTTCGCCGGGCTCTGCACTCAGACAGGCTTCAGGCTCAGCATCCGCGTGCCACGGGCAGCGCGGTCATAAGGAAACCCTACAAGCAAGGAAAAAAATCCCTTCCTCTAGTCCTATTCCTCACACAGCAGCAGTGCATCGCCTGGCAGCCGACGGAGCTGGCTCTTCCTTTTCTTTGCAAGAGGAGCAGCACCAGGTGAACCACTGGGGTGAAACCCAGGTGCGGAGCTGCCGGCGTCCCACGGCGTGCCCTCACACTCCGCACGTGGAGCCCGCGAGCAGCCTGCGAAAGAGCTTGGAGCTGGGGAGTTTGGCACTGGGGAGCTTGGTTTCCATCCAGGCAGACTTCTGGAATTTGGTAATGGTTGAATCGTAGTACAGAATAATAACTTCCCATCCCGTAGCTCGTTTGTTGCCTCCCAGAACACGTGACGGAAGGTGATGTGGCGTGCGATCACCTAAATCTTCGTCACTTCCACTTGACAATTTAGAAATAAAAGGAAGCAATCTGACCGTCTGTTTTTTCTCAGGGGATAGTATCTCGTCAGAGGACATTCCTGTAAAGCAGCGCAGAGCAGTGGATGTACCATTACCCGACACTTGCTAGTTACTTGTTGATTTTTAATTAGTGAGTGGCAGCTTGGGAGCAGATTCTGAGCCAGGTCTATTCTGGGTCATAAACTGCTCGGAATTTTGCCAGAGCAGCAATAATAATGAGGGTGTTCATTGAGGCTGGATAATGAAGATCCAGAAATTTCAAGTAGTTTGAGGCATAAGATGCAGGAGGATCATGGAGCTAATGTATTTTGGTGGTAGGTGAGTAAAACCAATTTGTTGCACAGTATCTTGTGAAAGTTTCTGTGGTGTGTGTGTGGGGTCGAGCTTGTGTAGGCTTGTTTCTAAACAAGGGTGCCTTGGCTTGGGGGTGAGGTTCTGGTGGAGCAGCCAATTACAGAAGATGAGGAAGGTAAGGAGTGCGGCAAAGTGTTTGCAGTCAGGGAGAAGAGGCAGAACCGCAGAATTTTTGCTGAGGGGATGTCAGCAGAGGCTCGAGGGGTCGGGCATCACTCGCAAGGAGGAGCAAAGCAGAAGTGAGGCGTAGGTTTGGTGTTACCATGCGTTTGGGCACCAAGCCAGGTTACAAAATCATTCTGACTAATGACACTGGTGCGTCACCTCTCCTGGAAGACCAGAGCCAGAGCCGCAGAGGAAGTGGGAAGGGACCTTAAAACCCACCCAGTTGCAGCCCCTGCCGTGGGCAGGGACACCTCCCACCAGCCCAGGTGGCCCAAATACCTGTCACATCCCTGGTGGCTATAATGAATGTATAATAACAAGGCACAAAAGCATCTCAGATGCTGATCCCTCGGCTGCAGCTCCTCTGTGTTGTGACCTGGCATCAGGGCAGAACATTGCAGCTCGGTTATTGGCGTGGCCATGCAGTCGCTCCTCCTGCCACGCTGCACATCAGGTGCATGGGGGCTGTTCCCACTCCACAAGGAACAGCAGGAGGTAAATGCCCCAGGGAAGGGAATCCTTTTCCCTTTCCATCCAGCAGTGCTGTCTGACAAAGCTGAATGCAATTTCAGTTTACGCTGAGGCTTCCCGGCTGCTCGCAGCTTCGGTCGTTCCAGGAGCGACGTACCCAGCTTGTCTGCCTGTTCATTTTTTTCCTCGCCAGCTCTCAGCCTGCTGGGCAGGTGTCTGGTTGCGTCCTCGCTGGGATCCTGGCATTTACGCTGTTGTGCAAATTAAAAATAGCAGCCGCGGTTGGGCTCAGCGTATCAGGTGGTTGCACAGAGCACGGGGGTCCTCATTCCTCCCAAGGGCGCTCGCTGGTGGCGACCTGAAGTTTGTGCTCGTGTGTTTCAGGAGCACCAAAAAGAATGGCTTGGGGGTGTGTGATGGGAGGAAGGAGGGTAGGAAAGAGAAGAAAACTTGTTCTTTTACCTGAAATGGGATTCCTTTGTATTTTGTCTTGTATTAAAGCAGCATTTTAGGCAAAGTTTACTTGGCCAGTCAACATCACTTTGCGTTACATTTGACTCACGAACGTGCACAGCACTGGCACATGCTGATAGAAAGGTTTTTGTTTTGGCTTTGAGGTCACGGCGTAGTTTTCTGTTTGTTTTCAGTGTACTTCCTCGTGGCAGTGCGTGGGCTTTTGCCCTCAAAGCTTTCCCTACAAGCAAGTCAAAGACAGCTGGTTAAAGGAATGTATCCAGCAGCAGCGACTCTTATGCTGGTAGAGGAGTTTTACCTGTCATTCTTCATGGGAACAAAGACAACAAAGTTGGCCTACGCTGTGCACGTGTCTGGGAACCTTGGCAGAGACCAGCTAAGTTAGAGGAACCCGAACTGCAGCTTTTCTTTTCAGAATTAGCAAAGGAAGGGAACACGCAGGAAGGGGCTTGTGTTTCCCATTACTTCTGTCAGTTAATAACGTAGGTCTGGTCAGTGCAGCAGCAGAACCTCAAGGTTTGCCATCGAGTCCACCTGAAATGTTTCAGTGGATGTTTAGTCATAATGTGGATTTCCGTCGATCTTGTCCTTTCCCGGGCCACCTGATGAACTGTTTGCCTACTAAAATAATATTTTTCTTCGCTTAAGCATGCCCAGAATGACTTGTTTATGAAATTGAGATGCTCATTTTTCAGCTTGCACCTTGATAACAAAAATACTTACCCTGTCGAACAGGCTGCGGACCCTCAGTAGATAGGAGAAATGAGCAAAAAACTTCCCACAGTGGCTGGGTCATACCCCAAGAGAAGTGTTACCTGGTCTCCAGCTCCCCTGGACAGCTGACACGCAGAAATTCACGTTTCTAGTTCATGACTGGACCCAGTCTATGGGCTTGGTTGCCAATTGTCTGGGTTAGGTGTGGTCTGCGAGGTGTGCATCCTCCTGCATGGAAGGGGGGTTGTTGAACTTTAAATGTTAATGATTTTTTTTATAATTGTATCTTTGAAAGCTCCCTAGATTATCCATGCTTGAGAAGCAAGAACGAGTTGCCAAGAATTAATATCCAGAAAAGATGGTTTGGTAGGCATGAGTGAAGTCTTTATTTTGTAGAGATGAGCCTTGGCTGACAGAGAAGGGCTGTCTGACCACAGTGCAGACATCCTTGTTGCACGGTTTAATTTATCTTTGGGTTCATAGGATCAGCACACTTTGACATACTCAGCCATTCAGGACGTTCCCCTCGGTTCTGTGGAAAATCACGACTACCGACTGCTCAATTTTGGTTTCTTCCCTCCAAGATTATTACAGCCCGGCGATGATGGGCCTGAAAACCGACCAGGAGGTCCTGGGAGAGCTGGTGAAACTGAAAGTTCCCGCTGTGGCAGAGCTGATGGAAAGACATGGGGTCATGTGGACCCTGGTGGTGTCACGCTGGTTCATCTGCTTGTTCATTGACATTCTTCCAGTAGAGGTAATCAGTGACATTTGGTTCTTTTTAACGCCCGTCCATAATCATTATTTCATTTGTAGTGCTTCAGTAGTAATTTCCTGCTGGAAAACAGGCTGTAATCTGAGTTCTCTCCTTTCCTGCAGACTGTGCTCCGAATATGGGACTGTTTGTTCTACGAAGGGTCAAAAATCATCTTCCGCGTGGCCTTAACGTTAATAAAGCAACACCAAGCTTTTATTTTGGAAGCCACGAATTTCCCTGACATCTGTGATAAATTCAAGCAGATCACCAAAGGAACGTTTGTAACAGAGTGTCACACCTTCATGCAGGTAAATTGTTCACGGCTTTTAGCTGTTATGAAAGAAAAACAAGACTGACTTGTCTCCATCAAAAAGATGGAGACAGCTCAGAGAAATGTATCTGTGGGAACTGGTGAAAGGATGAAGAATGTTTTCATATGTATGTGTGTATATATATAAAAAACTCAAATATTTATTTATTTTAGAATTATTATCCAAATCCATATATAATCCGTATATATCCCTTTGTATTCTCTGTCCTACAGAGGTGAAGAAATTCCTTGTGCCCTTTTTAACTTTCTTAAGGCAGGAAATCTGGCAAGAAAATTACTGAGTTCTTTCAGTGAACGGCACATGGATTGTGTTCCTGGGTGTTTTCTCAGAGGAATTGTAAGAGGTTATTATAGGATACAACTTGCATTGATAAATCTTCGATTTAAAGCCTTGGCTAGTCAGAGAATGAAAGGTACCCAGCTCTTAACCTCCAGGCTGAGACTTTGAGTACCCAAGTTTTACGACAGCCTGCAGCCTAAGACTTATTCTTGTAAATTATGAATAGAGCCGATGCTAAATGCATACAGGACACCAGATTCAGAGCTTAACTCAGATGATGAAAACGTAAAATACATTAGTTGCAAAAATAAGGGAGCAGATCTGTCACAAAGCACTTAGCCATCTCCCCTACCGCTGTTACCAAGTGTGCACAAAAGTACGTCCCCGCAGGTGACTTTCTTACCCCCAGAAGTTTTGTGCTCACGGCAGAGCTCTGTGCATCAGGTCTGTCACGTGAAGATGTTGTGTTTCATTTTTGCTTACATATGAGGAAAGTAACTTTAACTGATGAGTGCTTGTGAGTCTTTTAGTTAAAAGAGTGAGGGGACAGATAAATCACAGATGAAGCTTGACATGGAAGAAAGATGTTTGCAGGGATTTTCCCTTCCATGAAGAGTTTAGAGTAAGAGTTTTGTTAAATGTCAACTGCCATGCGAATACCAGTTCACAGACTGATACAAACACTTGTCCTCGAAGGACATTTTTTTTCTGCTCCTCCCTTTAACGTCATTACAACAACTATTTTTAGGAAATCTTTAGGAAGCTTTTTCTTGCAGTTTCCCCAATAAAAATACCTGGGTTACTTATTTTCCAGAAGTGTTTATTTTAACTGGGGTGGTTACTGTATTGAGGGAGCTTCCAAGGCAGTAACATAAACAATTTAGGTTAGGTTTCTATGGAACAGTGGAAGGCATGGTCTTGTTTTGCTTTGCAGAAATGCAGATACTGGTACCAGGGGAGGTGATGACAGCTGAAGGTTTTACGTTCCCCTCTTGAACAAAAACTTAGTTTTCAGTTTAATGCAGTGGAGACTTCTTTATCAGAGCCCTCTCAAAGCTGACTTGTTTACAGCCTCATCACCAGAGCTGTTGGTTACAATTACTGAGAACAGAGGGGCCCACGCAGCTTAGCCGGAGACTTAGGCACAAAGCAAGTTGATGTGCTTAAGCTTGATTCACAGTTTTGTTCAGTCAGAAACTTTAAATGAAGTAGTGAAAACAAATGTATTGTTCTTGAGATCGCAAAAGCATCAAGGGATAGCCAGAAAAGTTACAGAAGTGTTTGGTAGCAGTTGAAATGTCTCAAATTCTTACATGCATGTATGCTACTCCCCTTGAAAGCCTGGTGGAATAGAGCAAAGGTAGCGGAGTAAGGGACTAGCGCTGATTTTATTCCTTCAGCAACAGACTGCTGTATTTCGAGTGCTACAGCCTGAATGACCTATGCTAGCACCACAGGAAAAATGCATTGATACTTTACAGAATTACCCAGGATGGCTTAATATGTTCCAAATGTGATGCATGGTTGAATTTTTGGGTGGTCCTCTGTGGAGCCAGGAATTGGACTCGATCCTTGTTAGCTCACTTCCAACTCAAGATGTTCTGTGAGTCTCTGAATATGTATCCAATCCAACAACACAAATGCCTTCAAAAATAACTTGAACTGAATACTTACATTCAATATCACTTTTGTATTGTTACCTCCGTAGAAGTTGGAGCACTTGTTATGAGCTAATGGTTTACAGTGTTCTTAAAATCCAGTTTAAAGATAAAGATGCTTCCCTGTTTTAAGGAGGCCAAACAGCAGTAAGTGTTTTCACACCGTGGCTGTGAAAGCTGGGATCACACAGAACTTTGTGAGAATTCTGGCATCTTACCTGAAGCCAGCATTTTAAATTAATGATTTGCTCATTTTGCCCCCAGAAAATATTCACGGAACCTGGAACCTTGTCCATGACAACAATCGACAAACTCCGAGAGACTTGCAGAGAGAAGCTGCTTTCTCAGGGATAACTCAGCAGGCGGTCAGATACTACAGAGATCAACACATTCCTCTACTTGCACTGACTAAAGCACACTTTAAGCTTTCCATGAGTTAACTGACAGTTGACCAATTTTTTTTTCCTGCCTTTTCAAGTAAGTGTTGTGAACACTTTGTACTGTATGTCAGACTTGATAACTGGAACTACTGGAACTGGTGGTTGTGATGTTGTTCTTTGTTTTTTAAAGGATTGAAGTGTTTTCAGAGTAGAATGTGATCAAAGTCAAGACACTCCTTTTAAAAAAATCACTATCCTAGTCTTTTCAGGGCATTTTGTAATGTTAAGAGCAGGTGTAAAGAATTACATATCCTTCCTTACTGTTAACTGTGACACCTCTTATCATTTGTACAAAATAAATCTAATTTAATTTGTCAGAAGCCGTTGTTTGGTGTCAAGAGTAAAATACCTCAGTATGGGTATCAGCAGTGGTGGACTGAATGCAGCATTTACCCATCTCTTTCCTGACAGAAACAAGGGAACAGAAGCAAGCAAAGCTGGTTCTATGGCACCTCCATCCAGCCCTGCTGAAGTGCTTTCTTGTCCTCACAGAGCCCTCTTGTGGCCACAGCCTTTCCCTCACCTTTCCTGCTGTTAAAGAACTACTGCGGAAAGCCTCACTTTTTTAACACCACCTTTTCAGACTCTGCTGCAAGACTCGTGTTTGCTAAGGAAGATAGTGGTTTTGTTTTGCTGCACCTTGAGCTTATTTCATTCCTCACAGAGGAAAAAACAAACTTTCAGAGGAAATAAGTGACTCTTCTTCTAGGCCAGTAAAGACAACTTAGAAGTACTGAAAGCTGCATGGAGAAAAGAAAGATAGTTTCCAGGTGCAATTTGCTATCTTTACATACCCATAAGGGTATAAATCTACAGAAGTGGTTCTAGACAAACAGCTGTATTGTGCTCAAGAAGGAGGCAAGACTCAGTGATACTTGCCTTGGGCTTCTCTCAGTATGCAGGGTTGTGAATTTACAGAAGATTTGGTTCATTCCCTACAGCAGAAAATTAATACTGCTTTAAAAGTCTGTGTGTGGCTACCCAACAATCTGATACTGTGCTATCCCCTCTTTTATGGGATTAGGCATCACTTTATCTTGAATGTTCAATTATAAGGACAGTAGCCATACCTCCAGTATGGCAGCAGCTATCAGTAAGTACTAGTTTGTTTCACCATGGGTGAAATCCATCATTTCCTGGTCCCTTCAGGGGAGCTGGGCAGAGGTCCAAAGCATTCCAGCCCTCACCATCAGAAGGCAGCTGCTCTGTGCAAAGTTTCACTGTAGCTTGGCTCCTGCCCCCTGTAGCCATTATTGTTAACAGTGAAACATTACTGCAGGAGGGTTCAGTTAAAGGCTCAGTTCTAATCTCACACCCAGACCTCAGCAGGCATGCACTTCCTAGTCTGTGGTAAGCATCTGACTTCACAGAAAGACAAAATGTCATTTACAACATCCTTGCATCAAGTATCTTATCACTTTCAGAAAGTGATGCTTAGCAGGACAGGACTTCATACTGACAGTTCTCAGCCAGCCACAAATTAATATAAGCATTATCTTCTCCAAGTCTCAGCTCACTGCCGTGCAGCAGCTTTCCCTCTTGTCAAGCTCAAAGTCTGAAACAACAATAAAAAGTGCTTTGGAAGAGAGGTACAGTTCAACCTCACAGCAGACTTGGTTTTTTATTTCTGCTAGAGGAAAAAAAAAAAAATACAGAATTTTAACAATCCCACGCTAAGGACAGCTTAAAGCTTCAGAAATAGAGCCAAGCCAAGACTACAGCACTTAGCAGTCAAATGTCTTAAAAAAGTGATCAACAACACAAAGATTTACAGAAAAAAAGTGTCTTTATTAGCATTGTTACAGGCAATGCATACATAAGAACTGATCCTTAAAGTGTACAACCCCCCAGCCAAGTTTAAAGCAAGAGAATCAGCAGATTGAGACCTATATTGTACACATGTGCAGTAACAGGATCTCTCTGGACCTTCCAACAGAAGAGACTGAAATCACTTTACAAAAAAATGTAAATAAAAATAACACCCATTTTTTAAAAAAGGGCCAGCTCCTAACAAGCTGGCGTAGCATCAAAAATATCAAACAGGGGAGTTGTCCAATCATAAAGAGTTCCTGTAAGGTTTGCGTATTGCGTTCACACCCTGCATATGCCAGGCATCGTGTTTAAAGCTTAGTAATAAAAAATACACACCTAATAGACAAGGTGGAGTTTAGATAAATTTCCATTTTGTCAGTTGTTACTGGATTTCTTTAAATGCATCATCAGTATAATTAACATCACCACTGGATGGCAGCAGTACCAAAAATGAACATTTTCCCTTTGTTAAGAGTTCTGCAATTGAGTCAAAGTAAATTAGCAACATCCCTCTCTGGAAACTTTACACTGACATTACCTTATGCCAATTCCAAAAAAGCACCCTTAAAAAAAAAAAAAAAAAAACAAAAAACAACTTTTAGCTGGTTTCTAAGTGGGTAAATATTTAAACTAGTTAGCAAAATTAAACACCAGAATTTTCAGAAGTTATTTCTGTGCATAGTTAAATGCTGCAAGATGATTTCACATTTAATAAAGCAGACTTTAAGAAGCAATTTGCAAGAAAAGGTGTTCCCTTACAATATCAATCTTAGCTCAGGGGAGATAGGTATTTTTTCTTCTAGCTTCTTGCAATTGCTTTTCATCTAGGCTGGATTTTAGTGCAAGTCATTAAATTGTTTGATATCCAGCATGGCTCCTCTTTCTGCCAATCAAATAAGCAATCAAGACAATTAGAACAAGACCAGCAAGGGCTGCACCAACTATTATAGGGATCAGCATGTTGTTTTCATCCAGCTGACATTCTTCCACTGAAGAGAAAAAAAGATTAGTGTTAGCCACTGGTCCATCAGGCACCAGCCCACTGACAGACAGGTATTTCCAGAACCCCGCCTCCTGCTCTCAAGCACACAGATAAAACCAGCCTGAGTTAACTTCCAGATTAGCTTGGCAACAGCTAGAAGGAAGCCAAGTGCAGTAACTACAATCATCACAACAAAGCCTTTCTAGTAGTTGTTGTACGCATGCTGTAGAGGTTTGTAAGAGCTGCTTCCCTCTCGAGGGCTGTTACTGTTATGCGCACAGCTTAGCCATGGTAAAGCTGTCCAGGCAGACTCCTCCCCTAGCCTTTTTGCTTTGAAAAGTCACAAAGGACAGCATTAACTAGACCTTTACCCCTTTCATACAGCTGTCTGAAGACTGTTATGAAGCAATCCTCTTAACTCTTCTCTAGACCACAAGTAACAAGTCCAAGTTATTTCAAAGCTGTTTCTTACACACTTTTTGCACTAGCCTCAATTCAGACATCTTATCAACCCCTATAACACCTGTAATACGGCATGTAGAGACTAAGCATAGCACATACAATTTGTCTTTTGACCAGACTAATAAAATTGATATCAAATTACAGTCCACAAACCTTAGTGCCATTCCCTCCATCCCCCCTCCCCTAATGTAAACCACTTACCTGCTCCAAATTTGTCACCATCGACCTTGAAAACCTGGACCTGAACACTGAACACGTTGACAAGGGCTTTGTCCGTGACATGGAGATTCTCCTCTGCACTGCACTTGTAGGAGTTCCCTACTGTAGCTCTCAGTTCACTCATGTTGTTGTTTGACGCTTCAAAAACTGGAGCTGTGCAAGAGAAAGTCTTATTACAGAATCCTGAAAAGCAGGAGCTGCAAGGTCATTGAGCTTAAAATTCAAGGCATTTACCCCATTTCTAATGGGTTCTTTAATGCAGGCAACCCATAATGTTTATAGAAGTAGATGCTGAACGTAAACTTGTTGAAAGTCCCTACCTTTTGCTTCAGAAGGCAGAATCGTGTTGATACTCACACCTTGCAGGAAGAATTTGTCATTACTTGCATTCTTTTAAAAAAAGAGGTAGACCATTAGTTTTAATTTAAAATAATGACTTAAAACAAGCTGTTAAGGTTAGGGTTCATTTGTGCCTGCATTCATAGGACAGTCCACAACTGGGATGCTAACATCCAAAGGGCTTACTTTTAGAGAGAAAAGCTACTGAGGGTATGCACGTTAAGGAAGGCTGCTGGTGGGGAGGGGGGCAGAGAAATGCAGGCTGTTGCTCCTCAGACTGACCTCACATCCACCCCAGAGGCAAAAGTCTCAGCTCTGCCTGAGCCAGGCTAGAGCAGTAATCCCACCTCTGCTACAGACAGCAGGTAGGGAAGTAACAGGTCAAGTCATCAAATTTGATCAATCCAGAGATCACTGAATGCAGCACAAAGCTCTGACAAACCCTGGATTCAGTTCTCAAAGGTACATCATGGCTCTAACACAGCACTGGGACTGGTGTTGGAAAAAGGGTTCCCAACCATCCTGGGAGACCACACAGCAAGCACACGTGCCCCTTGGACTGTGCACAGTATATTAAATGAGGACTTAAATCCAGTTCTAGACTGTTACCATGAGGTGAGATGCCTGTTTGTCACAGGCTATTCCTCTGCTTCGGTAGGATTGTTCTGAACTTGTGTAAGAGCAGGCAGTGCAATGGGAAGGAATCCCCATTCCAAACAAGATGTGTGTGTACAGGTATACATTCTTTCCTCACAACAGTTACCAAGAATTAAATCCCCTAAATCCTAGTATTCAAACCAAAGGCATTACTCATTCCCCTTCCCACAGAGGGATCTTTCTGCTCTAGTACTTGCCCAGACTAATTTTCCCACATCTAAAAACCTGCAGACCCTCCATGCTTTGTCTATGGATCCTTACCAACACAAAGTGGAAGATAATCTTTGTTTTCTCAAAAGTCAAATTTAGGAAGGCAGACACGTTGTCACATTTTCCAGAAGCAGTTGTATTATGTGGTATGAAATTCAGCAAGTCTAACCCCATCTAGGAGAGAAGAAGATCGATTACAACATCTGTCCTTCAAGCAACTAATATACCACCACGTGATCAGGCAACTCCTACTTTGCTTGTACTCACACGTATATAATGCCACATTTGCCTGCCTATTTTACAGGCAAAGGGGCAGATATCTAAGGCAAGCTAGACCTGGTATAGATGCACCAGAGCTACCGTGCTGGCACTGAGAGCAAACCTCACCTTTGCATCCCTGAAGAAGCTCCCTGCAGCCCTGACTGCCAATAACCTGCTGCTGTCTCCATGCTAACCTTTGCTCCTAGCAGCACAAGGAAAACATCAGTAACCATCACTACAGAGGGAGCAACAAGCCATAGAACACTGCTTCAATGTAATGTAGAAGCAATCAAGGAAAATGCCTGCAAGGATGGTCATCCTGCAAGCCGTTTCAGTTCAAAATGCTTTGGCATTGCCCCCGGTACCTGATTTTACACTGTATCTGTCAGGGGCTGTGGGTTAAATGCGTTTGCCAAATAGACACCGTCAGCAGCTCTTAGATGTTAAACCTCACGTGACTTTGGATGCCTTATTTAGCACCTCCTCACTGGTCAATAAATCAGAAATTGGGCAATCCAGCTGTGCTGGAATGCCATGCTACAGGAAGCAGCTTTGGGAATTTCATACAATTAAGGTGGCTTAAACACAGTTGCCACCAACCATCTACTTGCTGCACAGCAACACATCAGCAATCAGTGCTTTTCCCCTCAGTCATAAATAAATGCAATACGTTCTTTTACACTACTACATACAGCATTAAGCCCCTAAATGCTACACAGATACCGCCCTCCTCACACCATGCCCTGTATCACTGGGATCCAATTTGAACGACACAAAAGCAGCCACAATTTGTTTGCCCACGGTCATCCACGTTACCTCAGATTAATCCACAGGACAGGAAAAAGCTTGCAACCAGGCTTACTGAACCCTTGGTTGTTGTTTCCAATTGAGGGCCTGCAGCAGTGCCTTTAGGATTACAGCTCGTAGCTTTGCCTTACTGGCTAGTGGCTAACAGGTTTGCCCACGAGGCCGGCAAGCTAGGCTTTGTAGCAATATAAAGAGCCTATGCCAAGGCTGGATCTTACCTAAACCATGCAGCACTTTTGTCAGTGAAAATAGCCATTATTTAAGTAGCTCTTAGGCATTACAGTTAATCCCAGTACTCTTTGATATTGGCTGGAAGTTAAGTCTTTAGCAAGTGTTTGATTCCCCTAAGAATTTGTCAAGTCTTTACATTTTTACAGTAGGAATGGTTTCCCACTCTAACAGTCATTCCCCATTTTCATTTGGGTACCCCAGGCCAAATTCCTGGGATTAACCATTTGCATATCTTGTTTAGATGGCATCTTTGGTACAGAACTCCCTCTCATCATATTTTTTTTTTTTTAAATAAATAACTTCTACTGCTTTTGTGGCATGGCCATTTACACTAATGGGATCTGACGGGCAAGTTTAGTACTCTTACTGAGCAGAAAAAAGCTTTAATGACCACTTTCAGTAGAATAAAACTGAGTAGTCACTAGTCTAAACCGATTCAAATATTTCAAACAAAAACTCAAACAATTCAAATGGAGGACAGTCATGGATGAACACTACAAAGAATCAAGATTTTTTTTTTTAAACAGAAAATAGCCTGTAATAATTTAGCAAGTCTTCACCAAAGAAAGAATTTTAAGATCTTGAAGAAAAAAATGTACCTTGTCATCTTTTTTTTGATAGGTGATATTAAGCTGTAGCCCCATGGAGGCAAGCACACAGGTTCCATTTGTACCAGTCACATTGTATTTACCAACCGCAGGATTTGGAGGCAGTGCAGTTGGTGCCGGGCTAGCTGTTGGAACCTGGCTAGTAGTCTGTTTAGGAGTGGTTGGTACTACAGTAGTAGTAGAAACCATGTCTTCAGAGCATTCTGTCTCTGGAGAGAAAGGAAAACAGACAGTCAAAACAAAGGCACTTTTTTAAGCCTCGAGGGAAAGGAGGACACAATTTCAAGTAGCGTTCCCTAAGAGTAGATAATAAATCCTGAGAAACACTAGCGAAGCATTACTGGAACTCTTGCTGTGAAATTTAAGACGCTTAAAACATAGCATATGAAAACGTCACCTCTGCTGTTATTTGTAGAAGTTTGTGGTGCTTGCATCTGCTTTTATTCATTTGTCATTTTGCTTCACAATCACATCAGGATAAATAAGATTCCAGGATACATAAGACTGGTATGTTCACAGAGCCAGCCTTCCTGCCGTACAGTCCCAGCAAGGCTCAAGTGACTCCCCCTTTTGGGCATTCTGGGCACTGTGCTAGCAGCAGAGGAGCAGTTCCTGTCTCAGGATTAAGCCGTCTCCCAGGAAATACATAGTTCTCACTCCCTCCTTTCCCCCAGTACACTACCAGGTCACGAGAGCTCTACTTCATTATTTTGGCAATACCCACGGTAGCATTAAAATACTGCTGGGCCTGTAATCGTAGCAGTGCCGTGGCTCTTTTATCCTTAACAACATGACTCTAAGGCCCTGTTTCTGATGGCAAGTGTTCTATATCCTTTCCATTTGGGTTTCATGTCCACCCTCTCTAGTTCTGCATTAATAGCTACCTACCACCCAAGGTACAAGGCGAAGATGTCTGCCTGCCTTCTCTTTCCATCTAGCTTCAGCACCAGCTCCCAAGGCAAAAGAATAGTGGCTTCCTTTGCCAGAGTATTCACAAATACCAGGCAGCAAGATCTCAACACACTGTGAGAGCCAAGAAGGCTCCTGCACTGAAGATCTAAGCCAAAACCAAAGGTTGCAGCAAAGACATTATTGTGGCACAGACTTCCATGTTCCAAGCCAAGGTCATCTCCCTATTTCAGGGATAACTTGTAACTTTATAAGGATGACAGCAACTGCAACTGTGCTATAAATCATCTCAATTCAGAGACAATTTCTCAAAGGTTCTAAAATACCATCTGTATCTTGTAGATACTAGATAATTAATGGATAGCCTCTGTACTTCAACAGCAGCTTAGCTTTTGATTATGGCTCAGAAAGACACTAAGCACACCTCCTGAACTCAGACTCACTCCAGCACAGCACACTTTCCTATTTCTACTCAAACTACAGCTGGCAGAGAAGGAAACATCCATCTCACTTCAAGTGAAAGTTTACCCTGGGTGGAGTTTTGATGCAGTATTTTTACTGAACTCACTCACAGCATAGCTCCTACTGACTCTGCAAGACAGATGTGGAGATAAGATATCCTGATGTCTTTTTCTGACCGTTACAGAGAAGCAGCTGACAATACTAACAGATAAAGTTAAAGCCTCCTCTTTTCTTCAGAGCTGCAGATAATCACTGCAGTAACTGTAGTCACTGCCAGAAGTTACCATTACTAGTGATGCACAGATGCATTAAATACTGACTTATCTTCCCGTCAGAGAACCTTGCCCAGATCACCAGCAGAAATATCCTCTAATGAAAGAGCTGCAGGTTAAAAAAAAAGTTAAGGGAGAATTCCAGATCTAGTTTATCAATAACTAGCTGCCAAAAGGGTAGGGGAAGTCTTGAGCTCAAAAGGATGGTAAGAATGAGCTTATCTGGAAAGGACAAGGTATTTTCAGGACCAAAATTTAAAAAATGATAAAGTAAGAATTCTTTAACCATCTGAATTACAAATAAAATGAGAGAAGATAGCTCATTATGCAGTAAGAATTGAAAAAGCTACAAAAATCTGGGTAAAATCTCCAGAAAGTAGTAAAAAAAAAGAAGAGAACAATATAACTAAAAAAAAAACCTGAGCATGGCCGCATGAGTAACAGTAATGTGGAAATAGAAAACAAAACAGCTTGAACTCAAACTAAAATGTCTATCCCCAGATCATAGAATCTGGTGTCTTTTCTAAGGATAGCTTCATCAAGACAGTGGTACCACAGGATGGAGGAAAGCAACCTTGAGGAAGTGAGCCTGGCAAACAGACATTAGAAGAATCTAAAAAAGGAAAAGGAATCAATTAGCAATAGAAAGTGGAACAAATGTTGATAAACTTGTGTTCCAAAGGCACATCCGCCCCAAGTAATGCAGTATTGTCTTACAGCTTAACCAAAGGACTGTAAGAACAGATAAGTGGTGCTGAAAAGTACTAGGCAGTAAGGAGATTTTACTGAAGTTTCAGAGAAGTTAAAAATAAAAACAGTTTTTCCCAGTATCACTGCTCATGTTAAAGCCTGCTCACAACCGATCACCTTTCATATTTGTCTAGTGTACCTGGATAACTGGATCAAGATACTTAAAAAATGAGATTGCTCTGAAGACTGGAGTAATAGAAACCTTTTTAAGTTACAAATATGGGTCCATTTTTTTTCTGCAAACTAGTTCAAAGGAAAAAGTCTGATCAAGAGAATGATATACAATGAAACCTGTATTATCTTGCATCAAGCAAAATATTTCTCAAAGGGATGGGACAAGGATACTCCTGTAGAACGCAGCTTTTCAATGAATCCATAAGATGCCAGCACATACTACTTCAGTTTTAAGATTAATTTCAACTTAACAAGGGTATAAATGGGATTAGCAGCCTAAGAAAGAAGAGTTTCACATTACCCTGAGAAGACTTCTTACTTGCCCCAGCAAGACTTACCGCTTCCTAAAATACCACGGACAAACATGAAGCAACACGAACTGAAGAGCATTGCCACAGAAACGGAGCACCATGAAAACACCATGAAGTAGTCTGACTTCTAATCATTACAGAAGTGAAATTCTGAAATGCCTTTCAATGCAAGCAACCAGGACAAAAAGCCATTTTGTTATTGAGACTGAGTAAACGTCATTTTTACAGCTTATGTAAAATCTCCTGTAGGAAGAATTATGTATCTGCTCCCTCCCCGCGGACCAGTTCGCTACTGTCCTCCACTCTATCACTAATTATCCCCAGAACACAGTAACTGGTTCAAATTACTTTGGCAGAGTAACCATAAAGTGATCAGATACTTCTCAAAGCAAGATTTTGGCCACATGCCCAGCTGACCTACCACAGCAGGTATTCACACCCCTAAGCAATTGTGAGCAGAAGGAACATTCCCTAAAGCCTGCACAACATCCATGGGAACATCGTGCACCATCTTCCAGTTGTGGACGCTGACGCCCTCAGAGAAAACCCGAGGTCCGTTCGCTTCAGAACATTCTGCTACAGAGCTATCAGAGCTTCAGATGCAGTCTACAGCTGCCTAAATATGGTAAGTCAGGACTTCAAAATAAACCAATTACTAGATCAGTTCCCCAAGTACATTTTCTGCTACAAGATACTTACTGTTTTTGCTGAAAGTGCCGTTTGTGGGATAGGCTTCCAAAGTCACGTTGCTAAAAGTAATGTTCACATGCTTCATAAGGATGTGCTTGGAGTTGATGCATCTGTATTCTGTGTCCATATGTGCCTGAATAACAGGTTTTTGTGACGCTTCCATCACTTTTCCTGTGAAGAGATCATATTGCAACAGTAGGTAACAGTTTTTATAGAAAAATCAGTATTACATCCGGAAGGGTGACACAATGAGAGCAGGAAGTTTACCTTCACTTGAATTATGGAATAAAGTTGCATCTGACAGGTTGTAGCGGAAAGTTATCAGTTCTACTTGGTACTTATCCATGGTTTTTGAGAAATTCAGGCTTAACAGATGTCCTGCTCCAAAACTCAATGCTAGAATTGGCTGAGACGTGTTACCATCACCACATGAGCTGTGTGGCTGTGTTGTGGCATTTTGTGGAAGAAAGAAGTGTGCAAACTGTAAAAAAACAACAACACAATATAGTGTATAAATGGGATAACGTAATAACTTTGCCTTACTGCTTTTTGAATATCCTATGAACCTGCTACAAAGCATACCGATAACACCCATACACTGTGTCTACTTACATGCCTGTATGTAGCAAGTAGCATGCTATTGGCACTCAGATTTCTAAGACTATTCCTCAGAAATTCGAGGACAAAATGGCACGTCCTCACAGCACCTTAGACTTTCCCTTTATGCTAGCACTACGAATTTGCAGGTGCATCTATACTAGGCAAATCTGAGCTGGTTAACTCCAGACATGTGAAAGACAGGAGAATTCATGCTTTGCTTCTTGTGGTACAATTGAGTAAGAACAAGAGTGAATGGTACAGCGTACATAGTTCGGCTATAATTCTTTTGAATTTATTATATATTGACAAGGAACTTGGTACCTGAGGACAGATAGAATGCTTACTGGAAAGCATGAGCTGACTGCTCAACAAGAAGAAACAGACAAAAGCACGTGACAAAAGCAGTTACCTCTGAATGCAAACCTGTATAGCAGTATCAGCAGGATTTCAGACCATCAGCACTGAAAGTCAACTACACTATTCAACTCTGCTCAAATCACACATAGCAAGCGTTAGCACTGGCAAAGCAACTGGATGTTTTAATCTCACATTATGAAGACTAGAAAAAGGTAATTTTAACAAGGGTGCCTTAAAACATGCAACTGCAATAAGATTGTAAATAATCCACAGTTCTGTCTAGTAGTAAAGATGCAAAAAGCAGTAAATTGAGAAGCAGAGTGTTTGTAAATAAAGATTCTTAACTTTCCAGTAGTATAGTTGCTGATAAAAACCTGTAAGCACTGCACTGGTCTGAAGATACACTGAGATCTACAGAGATATGCTAAGCAGGTCACAGGTTTCAGGGAAGCTTCAAAGCTAGATGCCAATGGCCATTTCAGTTTAGATGTAGCCCGTATAAGTAACCTGCAGCAACCAAGGTCACCAAAAAGAGACAGGCAGTGTTTTATCCTTTAGAGTCACAATGAAAGCTATTATAGCTCCCAACAGGACTCATGCAGAATTCCAGACAAAACTTCACATGTATCACTTGTGGTGGTTTCAGACAGCTTTAGTCCTCTTGTTTAATTACAGGAAGCGTCAGTAACAAAGGAAAAGTTGATGCAACATGACTGGAAAGATTGAATGTTTGCAGAAGCAGTTTTTCTGGCTTAAATATTTGTTCAACATTTGTTTCAGTACTACACACGTGCAAAAATACCCCACATTTTATAGATGCATGTTAGAGAAAAGCAGTGAGCTACTCCCATTACCTGTTTTTGCCCATTGCTTTTGTATTCCACTGAGAAGGCTGCAGTCAGGTTAGCAATTACACAGACTCGGCCAGATGAATCTTTCACATCAAACGAAGACGAAACCTGTAAAAAGCCTGGTGAGAGCGACAAGGAGTTAACTTGGTGTCACATAAAATTTAGC
>CM021731.1:143899215-143948215 GCA_011075105.1 Heteronetta atricapilla
CTGTTATGGTAGAATATCCTGAACAGCAGTTGAGTTTGGAAACAGTCATGAACAACCTATTTCCTAGCCTTAACATCACTAATATGGGAAATATATAACATGGAATATATTTAACAGCCCAATTAGAAAAAGACAAAGCCATCCAAACCCAAACTGTTGACGTGAGAGGTCCTCGGAGCATAAGAAAAGCTTGTAACAACTGTATCAGCCCTGCTGCTCAAGGCAGCAGCTCTGCATTCACCCTACACAGCAACTATTTTGCAAGCTTCAGCCAGAGCTGACTTAACAAGTCAGACCCCGCACGCCCACGGCGCTCAGCCTCTCCCCGCAGCACGCCACGCTGCCTCCATTCCTGCTGTACCAGGACACTCGGCTGCACACGCGCTGAATGCAGCATTTAGAAGGCTTGGACTGACTGCAGATGTTTTGGAGTTACTGCCAAAAATAGCGTGACAGAGCATGCCACCCTTGCCAGGAGAGCTTCTCTTGACTGTCCTCACGCTCCCCGCACTTGAGAGGAGGACGGGGGCCACGACCTTGGCTCAGACGGAGGTTGTTTTCCTGCCTGGTTTAAGCTCATCTCAGACCAAGCGCTGGCTGACAGAAGCAGGGCTTCTCCCGTTTGGAACACAGCACAACTGACCTGCTACTGCCAACTGAGCAGGGTGAAGCCCTACGGCCAGAAGAGCACGGCATCATCCCTTCTCACAGCAGCATGGACTTGCTGCAGCCTCCACCTGCAATGAAGCTTCACCTAGGGAATGGCTGCTGGCAGGCTGGATTTTGCCAGAGCACTGGTTACCCCTGCTTTGTCTGCAGTAAGGGCCAACCGGACAGTGCTCTTGCATCTGTACTCAAAGCAAGGTGTTCACGTTCTTTATTGCAGAGCATTTGCTTTGTTTCCGATTCTTTTTCTGTCCCCACACATCTGAAACATCCTCACCACAAAAAGCCTGCACCATTTTCCTGCTAGCACATTTGTCACCTCATAGAAAACCTGAAAAAAAAGGCAGTTACAAGGCACAAACCACTCCATTTATCACAAGCAAATAAGCTTTAAAGAGTCAAACATGCTAATCCACTCAACTGCTGATACAGCAAAAAGATCCAGCTGAGGGATTATCCATTAGCTAAGCTTTCCAAACCTCAAGAGGTTTTTAAAAAGCAAATCCCAACTTCTGAAGTTTTTGCCACAGAAGTATCATGTATACAATTGCATTGTGACAATTATTAGGAAAAAATTGAGTTTTTGACAGCTGGACTCAGACAGAAGGCACTTCAGTTGTAGGAATACATTGGAAACAATTTCAGCAAGCATTTTCCCAGGTTGCTTCACCTCAGCAACAATTTCCTTCATCCCCAACAAGGGAAATGCATCTCCCCTAGCATCAAAGGCAATCAAAAATTAAGTTGGAACTCACACACTTCACCCAGCTGTTCAAAGAGCACAGACTGAAAACCAAAGACAGATTTAAAAAGAAATTGTTTAATGGATAATGTAGAAAATGGGTATTCCAAAAAAATTGTCCTACCTCTGACTTTATGTCCATCTTATCATGTTCCTGAAGGCACATATATTCACAAAGAAAATGTTACTTATTGCAATTCAGCACAGTACTAGCAATAATCGACGCTCCTCCACATGGTAGCTTCAATTTGCAAAGTTTCCTCCACTTGAATTTATGTTTAGAAATCAGTTACATTGTACCTGAGCACTTGCTTTCTCGAGAACAGAGCAGCTTACACTTTGTTGAAGATTTCTAGCACTGCACAGAAAATGCTGTAGAGACAGAAAACAACAGTCCATAGCTGCTTGAGCTAATACTACCAACAGATGCTGTGACAGAATGAAAATCTTCAGTATGCACGCTGATTCCATGGTTCTATAGCTACTAGAAAACTTCTGTGATTTTAGAACTAAAAATAAGCAAGTAATGGGCACTACAGAATGAAAAAAGTTTAGAAGAGAATTACAGAGGAAAGAAGACTGAAAAACAGCGTTAAGAAAACACTGCTGTCCCAAAGGAAAATATGAGAGTCCTGCCCATTACAGATGATTCAGAGAACAACAAAAGACAATGCAAAGGTACCACAGAAATCACTGAATGGAACACAGATTCTGGGAATGAACAGCTGACAAATTACCCTCGGCAAGTTTAAGTAACAGAGAATAAGTGGTCTGAGCAAGTATTAAAAATAACACCTACACAGATACTAGAATTATGCAAGGTTAAGTTCACACCATGATACAAAACCCTGTCTGGTTAGCGTGGAATAAACACTACAAAACCACATTCCCCTCCAGAAATGTTAGGCAGCTGCTAGATTTGCAGTGTCAGAGTGATGAGACATGCGTCAGGCATGAGACATCAAGCTATCCTCAACGAAGTGGCAAAACAGGGCCGTTTCCCTGCAAGTAAATTGGCATTCACGAGGGTGGCGATCAGAGCAAGCACTGTGCTGGCAGTGTAATCCACTGCCATCGTCTTGGGGGCAGGGATGGAGAGGCATACAGAACAAACTGAGTGAAACATCAGGGATAGAGGGGCACTGAAAAATTGGCAAAGCCATAGAAGAGCAAAGCAAGGTACTGAAGGAAAGACGTTCCTGCCTACTCTTCGCTCCAGCCAGCCAGCTTCAAGCAGAAGAACAGCTTGCCGGGTTTGGGAGGAAAGCAGCTGTTGAGATTTAGAAGGCTGCTTCAGTGCCGACCAGTGATTAATGCATGAATCATCTCCAGCCCACAAACAATAAGAGCCTGCAGTCAAAATGTCAAGAATACAGAAAGCAAACTGATGTTGAATCAATCTGTCCTGGGAATATTTCTAATTAAGTTACATAAAGTAATGGTCAGTGTTATCACGGCATATCTACAAGTTGAGAATATTGCTTGTATATCTCATAATGGTACCATTCTTTGCTATTTACCACAAGAACTGATACAGCCTCCAGTGTCTTCAAACTTTAAATGCTCTTCTTAATAAACTACAGCATCTTACTGTGCCAGAGCCATGGCAGTACTTGATTTACACAGCTGAATAGATCCCAGACTTTTCAATATCAAGAAGTTTTGTGGCATTCATTATTCATTCAGCTGGAAATAGTATAATATCTAGCAGGAGAATCACCAAAAATGTAGCAGCATCAAAAGAAATCTCACTTTGTTCAGATGCTTTCTTTGGATTCCAACAGGTTCCTAAAAAAGGGCTCCTTACACATCTAGTCCAGCTGCACATTTTCACCTGAAAATCATAAGGTATCTGAACCCTTTACACCTCATTTCCGAGGTTATACTGTTATGCAAGAAAGATTGAAAGAAAAACTGTTTAAGGAACAACTAGATAGATACACTGCTTAAAATCTAGCATCCATCTTTATTTAACACACCTATATCAAAAACAAAACAACAGAGCTTATTAACATTCCAAGAATCAACAAGTCAAAAAAAAACCTAAAACTTCCTTGGTTATACAACAATTTATCTTAAACTGATCTACCACAAAAAGTTAAATGTGTTTTAAACTGAAAGCTATGAAGCTAGCAAAACAATCTGGCACATTTGAAGAATCTTAAATCTGAGCCCTTTTGAATATTGTTCATAGAAAGCTAGGATTCCCCCTTTCTTGACCAGGCCAAGATGCTTTCAGGTTTCAAGCTTTTTATGATTTATATCCTCTTAGTCAAGCGCAGCTACCCTTAGGCTTCTCTCCCTTATAATGGAAGCCTATCAAGGGAAAAAGACAAATGCTTTATTTTGCTTTAAGAAAAAAAAGCAAGCATGTATTAATGGCAATTGTTTGTGCTAGCTGCTTGCAGAGAGGACTTGGTTACAATAGTTAATCATTCACCATCTCCAAGTTTTTTCTAAAACCATGGGCCACTGACAACAAGGATCTCAAGCATGAAAGCGCCTTACATACTGTTTTTTTGTTATTGTGTTCATGTTTCCTGTATAAATATTGTCCTGCCTCCCTCTGTGAGGAGAGGACTGCGAGCCGCCAGACCCCAGTGCCAGGGGTGTGTGTGCAGCAGGCGCCAGGCGGCCATTTTGTGTCCGCACTGCCAGGCCCCCAGAGAAGGCACAGGGAGCACCACTACCCACGGGCGGTGATCCAAGGAGCAAAGCCATGCCGGGTCTTATCTAAAGGTTTATTTCTCACTGTACGCATGAGTGGAAGTGCCCCAGTAATTTACTCACTTGGCTGGTTCAGAAGGATCCTGTCACCTCGGTGCTGTTTTGTGAGCAAAATAGTGACCCTGGTATTTCAGACTCCTAATGTCTGTGCCAGAGAATGGGAAAACCCCTGAGGTGTTTTGATTGTCTCCTCTAATCATCTCTTCCAATTTAAGCACCACTCCCAGACAGGCACCCTGTATGAGTCCCTTCTTGGAACAGAAGGCAAGATCACGTGCTTAGGATCCAGGATCTACACTACCTTGGGACAGTACAAAACCCCAAAACTTAAAAAATATATAAAGATCATACTATTTACTAACCCTTATATTTCTGAGGAACAAGCAAAAGCAATAAATCCTTCAACAGATCTGATGTATGAACCACTTTACCTGAGACAAGACATTCTTCATAAAATTGAGGTAGCATTTACCTGTCACCTGTAGACTCAGAAGACTGAGCAAAGGATATCCAAAGCGTATCAGGAAGAGAAAAGGCTAGGCTCACCTCAGCTGCTGTTGGGATACACTTGAATACAAGCACAGTGACAAAAAGCAGGACCAGAGCTTAATTCAAGGTTAGTGGGTGCTTTGGTAGACAAGATGAGCTGCACTTGCATAGGTGCAATATCTGATTACATCAAATTCCTGATCCAACCCCAGAAGACGAATTCACACAATCTTAGACAGTATTTTTAATACTGTTGATTTACATCAGGGCAGTAAGCATTTTGCTTCTCAATCCAAGCGTGCAGGTGAACGACCTCTCTCTTCATAAGCACAAAGCATTATAAAAGAGAGGATATTTTGCAGCTGTACACTTGCCATTTGGCCAGACAATTGCACAACTGCATCAAGTTTAGTCACATGAAGCTACTTTATGGTTCACAATCTAGAGGAAGGAAGTCTTGGGATAGCTCTACAGCAGCTGATTACACGAGTCCACTGGGAGGACTGATACACCATGGCTGGACTCTTTCCAGCATTCGCACAAGTTCATTTTGCGCTTGCTCTGGTTAACCTTGGTGTTCTCACACCACACAACTAACACACCCTTCAAGGTAGCTGACAGCCCAAAACAGCTTTTTGGAGGAAGGAACACCACTTAAAAAGTCCCCTCAGAAGAGAGGAAATTGGAAAAAGAATAGTCTTGCCTTAGTAAACCACTCTCCTATTGTTATTGAGGCAAGGGAAAAGTTCTCACTTGTCAAGGAAAGTAAAGCCATATTAACGTATGTAATATTACACAGACTAAATTCTGTGTATTTAAGAAATGAGAAACCACCAAAGGCTAATCCAAGAAAACAAAATGCATTAAAAGCAAGGACTACTGTCCATGCTGCGCTGGCAGGGTGCTACTTACACTCTCGCCCTTGGACGTAGAGAAAAGAGTACTGGCAGGCGGCGTGCTGCCAAGTGACAGGGAAGGCTGAGAAACTGTCACACTTGGATTGAACAGGATACCACTTTATCTTAACGTCAGAGGCACCAGAAATATGGAGGCCTGATTTACCAAAACATAAGATGCATTTTAAAAAGCAGGCATGTAACTTAAAATTCAGGTAATGTAACGAAGCATTCAAATAGCTGCTATAAGTACTGCCGCTCACACCCAAAAGGATCCCCTGCCAAGCTTAAAAGAAAAAAATACCAGGAAATACAGGATTTCACTAATCTTTCGCAAAGAATTTCCAAATCATGCCTGATTTGAGAGAAAAGAAACCACTGCAGTTCAGCTGAAACAAGCAAAGGCAGGCATGCCTTTTTAGAGTGAGAAACAACTTCTTTAAGACACAGAAAAGGCTACAGTGAAATAAAAGTAGTTAGCTTCTCAATGAAATCTTCATCCTCTCCTTTCAGTATGGCTCCCCTGTACCTAGAATAAACTCTTCAGCTTATCATCTACTACCGATTAGCAATCATCCTATTCACTACAGAACAATCTAGAAAGAGGTTATGCAAATAGTGAAGCTTGAAAGTCGGTCTGGAAAGGGACCTACGGCGCGTATCTCAATCGGCGTGATGGGAGCCAGTGGAGTTTTTACCCCGCCAGTCAGAAGAGCTGCACAAGCCAAGGCTGAGTAACCTGTCACATGATGACAGATTGGCACTAGCACACAAATTCAGGTCCTTTGAGACTGTGTCAATACACTTAAAGAAGCTATCAAGCAAGCACTGTGGTAAGTGCATCGTTTGATAAAGCAACACTCCGTAAGTTGCACAACGTAACTGTGGTTATACTTTATGAAAACTACTTCAGTCTCAGTTCCTTATAGCTGGTAATCCCAAGACTTAGGAAAACAGTAGAACACAGCATTATTTAGTGGCTGGGATTCATAAGCCAAGTTTCTCTCAAATATCGCTGTAAGTTGCTGTTTCCAAGAAGCATTCTGGCCTGTTATCAGGTCGCTCCTAATCAGTACATCCAACGCAAGTACAGACAGCAAAACATGTTGGTAGCAAAGTTTGAAATTCCCCTTCAGACTAAAGTTGTGCAATAGGAACACGTGGATTACGCGTCAATAACCCTGAAATGGCATCATGGTACCTTTTACTCCCCCCCCTCCCTGCCAGATCTCAGATATTTCGTTATTTGCTCGCTGATACTGAACCAGAGAGTGTGTAGCAACATCTGACTATGCTTAAATTTTGGAAACGTTTTCTCTGCTTTGCTCATGTTTCAGTGAGGAGAACTTACAGGTGCTCCAGCACTGGAAGAGAACAAGCGACTCTGCTGGGCAGCACAACTGGCATGTCGGGCTCAACAGCAGACAAGCACGATCTCCGTATCTCAAAAAGCAACAGCTAACTTGAGGGAAAGTACTTCATTTCCTTTAGATTCCCTTCCCGGTAATTATCACTATTACTCAATCCTTTAGCTCATTCCATATGTGTGTTTTATATTAGCCAGGAAAGTCGTCAGGAAACACTTAATGCTGACACAGGAGGAAATACTCAGCTCAGTGCTTGCTACTCAACGCAAAGGGAAACTGAAGCGGTAACTAAGACATGGGGAGGGGAGAAAACTCTGGCAGATATCCGAGTCTGCTGTCCTAAACTCAAAGCACTGCCGAACAATGCTTTCACATTTGACCCACCCCTGTAATCCTCAAGCCTCCTGTGATCTTGCGCTAACCTAATCAGTGTTCACTGAGATGACTAAAGGGCTGCAAATGAGTCCAGCTCAGGTAAGGCCATTCATCTCATCACTACCGCCCAAGTGCTCGGCCTGGGAGGTTACCTGTAACTCCAAGGACAGCGTCTCTATTTGCACCACAAAGCACTCCCCGGGGATTTCAGGGTGAAGCAGCGTGGAAGGATCTAACTAGTAGGCACCGGCACAAAGCCCTGGGTGTTAGTAAGCGTAGTTGGCTACTCTGTAGTGGAATGAATTTGTCCGTTTCATCAACAGCAGAAGCAACACATTCTACATATCGAAAAGCGACAACGCCAGATAGACAGAAACGTGTTTATAAGCGCTGTTTGAGCGGAGGGAGCCTGTCACGGTCCTATCAAACGCCATTTGCAGTGTCACTTCAAACCTGCAGGCCGACCTCGATGCCAACAGCCGCAGTTCTTCCTTTCAGCCATCCCCACAGGCCACGCAAAGGATTCCCCCTGGGACGCCAGCTCAGTGCCGCTGGGGCTGCGGATCCCACCCCTAAAAACGAGTCCGACGGCACCGCCGGTCACCGTGCTCGCCAGACCCGCTCACAACGGCCGGGCGACGAGCTCACTCGCAGGGGGCACCGCGCAGGGACAGCGACGTCTGCCCCCGAGGAGCTGTCAGGCGTTTTACGGGCTGTCGCAGCCCCCGAAGCCGTGGCTCCCGGCTGCTGCCTTGCCCAGGAGCCGGCCGCTGAAGCGCCCCCGCCGCCCTCGCCAGTAACCCGATAGCGGCGCGTGATGCGGGTGTCGCGGCCAGAAACCCCCAGGCCCGGCACCGCTCCCCCTTCTCCCCCCCGGGCCCCGGTTCCCCTCAGCCTTACCCAGCAGGGCGGCCGCCGCCAGCAGCCCCCGCGCCATGGCCGGGAGCGGGGGGCGAGGAGCAGCAGCGGCAGGAGGAGGAGGAGGAGGAGCAGGAGCGGGAGGCGGCTGCGCACGGCGCTGGGGAGGCAGGCGGCGGCCCGGCGCGGTCATATGACCTGCGGCGTCACGCGCCCCGCCCAGGGGGGCCTCACGTGACGGGGGGGGTCTCGCGAGAGGGGAGTGGGGTGGTAACGGTCGTAACGGCCGCCCCCTGAGGTGGGGGGAGCTGTGGTGCTGGCCCCTCAGTGACAGAAAGCTCTGTGTGTACTGAACAGGCTTCAAGGGGAGCCACCAAGATCATGGAGGGCCCTGGGCACAAATTGGCCCCCAGGAGGCTCCCCCTGAGCCCCCGGCAGCACTTCTGTGCTGTGCGGGTGAGGAGCCCTGGCACAGGCTGCCCAGAGAGGCCGTGGGGTCTCCTCCTTGGAGGCCTTCAAAAGCCGCCTGGAGATGGGCCTGGGCAACCTGCGCTGGGTGGCCCTGCTGGAGCAGGGCTGGGGCCTGGGGGCCTCCAGAGGGCCCTGACAGCCTCAGCCATTTTGTAATCCTGTTTGGGGAATTTATGCAAGCTGCTGTGTGTCTTACCTCTTTACTCACAGCTCTCACACAATGTGAGTTATATCAGGCCCAACCAGCCTTGCCAGCTCCAGGTGTTACCTGTGGTTCTCAGATGAGGTGTGCAGCCCTGGAATCCCTGTGTTGAAGGGAAGGTGGTAGGGCTGGGTGAGAAACAGCTTTAGCCTGCATGCAACAAAGAACACCCAAGCTTTGTAGTGCCTTCAGAATGTTTCTTGCCACTGCGTTTAAAGGCAATCTAAGGTGGGTACAATCTTCTTGTGTAGAATAAACCCAGTCCCAGCTGTATAAACTCAGTGGAAATTAATGATTTGTCATCTCTGCATCTATGTCTGCCTGTGTAGAGAAGACAACGCATGTATCTATTTAGTCTAAAACGAAGACCACTAATGAGTTGTCCCTGTATGACTTGCCATACAGGTAAAAATATTTGTATTTTCATAAAGCTTCTGACATTGCCTGATATCTTTATAAACAGGAGTTTTAAGAAATCCCACACCTTGTTTTTTGGAAAAAAAAAAAAAGTGGTGGTTTTTCTATTGACGTTGTCAGATGTTAGTGTAGTATAGAGATACAGGGCCAGCCATTTGATCACTTTGTAATTCAATGCAATCCAATGCTCTCTCTATCTAAGCTGTTAAGGATATAGTTTCTCCATCTGAAACCTTAGAAGTATTTATTTTACTATTTCTAGTGCTATTAGGAAGTGCCAATAGCTGCGTGCTGCTGCTTTCTCCTCATTGCGGTGTACTCCAGCTTAGTCAGCTCAGAGATGGAACTCTTCATGCTCCCAGGCTGCCTTTGTGTGTTTTTACTTAGGACCGGTTGGAAATGCAACGTAGCTACTACCAGCTGCTGAAGTCAAGTGCAGTTGTTCTAAACCCAATGACCTTTCCCCGATGTTTGTCTCGTTTCACTTACACTTCCCATTTCCACAAAACATCCTAGAGTATCAGCTCGTAAGTGTGCCTTAGAGGTCTGCCTTTCAATGACGCTACTATGAACAGACCTTTCTTTATAGCGCATTTTTCTCCGTGCCTTTTTTAAAGACAGAAACACTTCGTTTTTCACTTGCTTTTCCCTGCAGCACTCGAAGCAACCTTTATCCTCACCATACGTTGCCAAAAGCAGAAGCTAGCTTCAAAAAGGACGTAAGGAACAGCTCTGGTCAAGTGCTTGAATGAGTCATTTGCAGAGGAGTGGAGGTGGGACACGGCTTGTTCCGGTTTTTTGATCGCTGCTTTTGGAACCTGCACTGGGAGTGGAGGAAAGCCTGTGGGCTACTCAAAGCCTGCCAGAAAACAACAAAGAGGGAGGCCCAACGGCACGCTTAAGCTTGCTATTCAGTAGCCTTCCTCTCTACTGAAAAAAGGGTAGGCATTGATAAATTGAGAGTTTTCCTGATGAAACACATCTTATGCAAACGCTGCCATCAGCCTCACTGCTCAAGTACTCGTTGGCCAGCATCAGGCAAACTTGGTGGCAGGGTAAGGTAGAAGCAAACAAATTTAGGGCTTCTGTGAAAGCCGGTGTACAGACAGAGCCCAGCGATCCCAGTTAGCGCTGTCACTGAGGGAACAGTGGTCACGCGTTGTTTGAGCTGCTGACCAACATGCATGCAGTTCCACATCAAGCATGCTGTGCTTCTGGCACTGAACAGCCATGGATGTAGGGTGGCTGCCTACAGGGAAGAGCACGGGGAAATGCTGACAGGATCTGGGAGACTGGTGAGTACAGTACAGCCTGGTATGCAAAGTTCAGGCAGAATACGAGCAGGGAAGGCAGAGTACAGGTTGCGAATTTTCACCAGGAAAGGATTTCCATGAAACATGACTCCTTTTTTCCTGTAGCTTTTTGCTATTATCTAACTTCACAGGGTTATTTTCCTTCCAGAGAGATTCACCTAGGAATAGATAACCACGTTTGTAGTACAGAGTCCACTCTCCCTAGCACCTGTCAAAGATCAAACACATACAAGTAGGTCTACATGTGTAACAAGGCAATACACTAAAGTTGCTGAAAGGATTATCATTTATTTTTGAGGACAGACAGCACAAAGAAAGGGATCCACCCCCAGGCTGGATTTCTGGATCCATGTGTGTGTGGCCTTGTGCTCCTCTGCATTTTGTATTTCAGGGGAAGGAACACCAAAATCCTCAGCTCAGAATGGAGCTTCAAAGGAGTTAACACCAAAGGCAGAAGGAAAGCTGGAGCAAACCAAAGGAGTTAGATAATAAAACCAGGTCCAGACAAAGTAATAGGGGAGAAGCTAAAATACAGAATGAAGACAACAGGACAACACAAGGAGTGGGCAGGAAGAAGGCAGTTAGTGGCTGGTAAGGAAAGCTTTAATTGCCAGACTCAGGAAGAACCTACAACTGTCAGCCATCAGCCTGCATTCTTGTACTCATTTTCCCTCAGAACACCTTAGGATGGAAAATTGTGTTTTAAATAAATGTAGGATACATCTGGATGAGTTAAACTAAAGGTTGGAGTTTAATTCAGTTTAACTGGAAGGTTTTGGTTAAGATTCAGATACTCCTCATTTGTATCCCAGACTCCTGCTTTTATTTTTGTCATTCCATACAAGGGAATCGCTACTCTGTTTGTTCCAAGGATGCTGAATTGCCAAGATTCAGGCTTTCAAGACATTTCCTACTGAGCATAGATGCACTGCAAGGGAAATCTGTTACCTTGCTGTAGCCTGATGTCTTCATCACTAGGTGATCTTCCTGGAAGAAATCTTTAGGAACATCATCCCTGCGGGCACAAGTACACCCATGGGACATAGCGAACCCAACAGCCATTATCAACTAAAAGCTGGTGGAGACAGGGTACTCAGCCAAATTCTGTCACCAGCAATCAAAAAACAACCAAAAGCAGCTATTTCACAATGAAACAGCAGTTACCAAGCTAATTGCTCTTCTGTTTGTTTGACACGCACAAAATTCCAGGAGAAATTTGAGGAAGCCGAACAGAAAACGGGGGCCTGAGAACAAGAGCCGTGACCACACAGCCTCTCATTCTCTCCCATAGCTTTTGAACCTCTGAAGCCACTTTCAGAGCACTTTTTTCTCTTGGGTGGGTGGGGGGGTGAGGGCACATGGGGGAGATTAGCAAATGGATCACAGAGAATAAAACCAACGCTGATGGTTCTCTTTTAGCAGTATTCCGCAGTACTGCTTCTTGAGGTTATTTATGGGGAGAGTCCAGCCAGGGACAACCAGCATATATCATGGAAAGACAGCCATCGTTATTTCTACTGCTCCTGGAACAACCCATTTTTAATTGCTATACCAGAGTAATTTGGCCAAGGAGTTCTAGGCAATGGCAATTAAGAAGAATTGCAGATCTCAGCACTTTTAATCAATTAACATCATTTTGTAAGGCAGACTCATTCCATCATCTTCAGAATAGCACCGCTGCTCTTAACATATTGTTTAAAACTATTGGACCAGGAAGCGCGGCACACGTTCATTGCTTGGTATCAGTTGCTGTCTACTATGGCCAATTTTCTATGTGGATAAAGCCCCTGCCCATCACGTTTCTGTGAAGAATACCTTCTTTTTTGTTTTAAAAGCCTTGAAAGATGGAGCTGACTGGCTTTCACATGCCTGGAAAATCAGTTACAAGGCGAGTCATAATTAATGCTCAAGAACATACTGCATAAATTAAGGGCCACCTTCTCACAAAGGCTAAGGAATTTTAATATGCATCAAAGATTTTATTTGAATTAACTGGATTCAAATATTAAAATAAGTACATTAAATTACAACATTAAATATGCTTTAAATACAATAAACTAGATGTTTTTAGTTTCTAAACACAAAGGAAACGAAAATAATTCAGAAGAATGCAATACAATTAATGACACCAGATGACAGAACAAGGACCTTATGTAAATCTGCGAGATGTCAACTCTTTGCAATGTTTACTTTAAGAAGACATGGTGGCATTTCAACTGATGCACAAAACCCATGTTACATAAATTCAGTAAGGTATCTCTCAGAAAATATTGCTGTTATAATTCTCATTTTCGCCACGATCAAAACTCCTTTGGTAGCTCTTTTTCAGAATGAAACACACCAGTATGCAAATCTCAAAAATAAACAGCGTCTTCTAAGTGTTACCACAAAAGGTATCTTCTGTATAGTTACAATTATCTAACAGATCTACAGTGTCTTCTTTCCTTTAGTTCAAATCAACTTACATATATACAATATGTAACAAAGTACTCACAAAATCCTTACTCTTTCAAGACAAAAAACTATGCTTTCACAACATCAAGACCACAAAAGTCTGTTTTTTAAAAAAGTTCTTGATTCTTAAAGTGGAGCACACTGTACAGTAGTTTCCCTGTCTGCGATTTTAAAGGCAAAACTAAATGTTACGGCAAGTACATCAACAGTGATAAAAACCAGTTGCCCTAAAATGAGGTAGGGCCTCTGACTCAAATCTAATCCTTGCCACCCAACCCAGCACAAGTAGTAATAAAATAATAATCCATATTTTAGCTAAATAATCCAACAATTCACTACACACACGAACGCAGCTGTCCTCTTGGCACATAAAGGATCTCACTTCAAAACCTGATTTATCCAAACCAGACTGAAGTTCATACTCATTTGAAAGAAAATTAAACGAATACAAGGTCGAGAGTTTTCATGGTGCATAATTTCAAAAATTCAGTGTATTTCAACAACACTGTTTGTACATAAATGTTCATCAATTAAGGGTTTTTAAAAAGTTACCCAAGTTGTCACTGTAGCTAAAGAATGCAGCATATAGGGTCTTTACGGATGCAGTCAGGAACACAGAAATGGAAAAAAAACAGACTTGCATCCATCATAAAAGTATTTCTTACACAGGTGATTTTACCTTTCCAACCAACTTCAATGACAATTTTAAGCAAAACTGTAAAAATAAACTGAGAAGAACCCAAAAGAACAAACAAAGGACTAAAAGAAATAAAAATGCGACATTTAAAATTAGTAAGGAGTCTTGACAAGGATGATCAGTTAACATATCATTTTGCTTCTTGTCCACAGCAGTGCATGCAGCTGGTTGAATAATATACATCAACCTGAAATCTGCTAAAAAATAAAGTCTGGAACAGCATAGGTATTCGGTGTCCTGAAGATATATTTGGATTTTTTTTTTTTAATTTGTATATTTTTTTAAATAAAACTATTTCCTCTCCATTATGCAACATAGTGGTACTGATTGGGGTTGTCTTTGTCTCTCTCCATATAGTCCCTGTCAATGAGGGACTCGATCCTCTTTTTCAAGTCTCCAGGCTGCAAGAAAAGATGGGATTAGTAAAACAGTTAATGATATGAATGCAAATATATTTCATTTAAAAAACAAACACAAAAAAACTAAAGAGAGGACAGCCAAAGACCACATAAGACCATGAACCACAGTGCATAGCTAAACAGAATTTCCTACTGATCCTTTAGCTTTCCGTTCACACGCTCATTTAGTTCTTGCACTTCTCAATTTGATTCAGGCATATTTCACATTTCTTACTCTTACAGACAATCTGAATGGGAAAGTATATTACAGATTTTTAGATAATCCCAGGATGGTTTGAAAAACAAAATCAGTTACCTTCACAGGAAATTTCAGTTGATTATACAATTCAGAAACAAGAAGGTTATGACCAAGAGTCTTTCTCATCTTCATTATTCGTACAATAGCAGCATCAATCTGATATTGTCTGTCTTGGAATACTCTTTCAGTTGTGCTAACCTGTTCCTCGACCTAAAGAACAATACAACACCACAAATAATCACCTTTAATTGCTATTATTTTATCCATTATGTTTCTGCAGTTAACCTTTCTAATGAAACAAAAACTCATTCTTGTCCAACTTTGAGACAGATGCAGACCTTGCTGCATGCTAATAACTAAGCGACTCTGAAGAGTACTGCTAAAGCAAACCAGACACAACATTAAGGATAATGTAAAGAAAAAAAATGTGTCTTATTTTAAATCTATTTGATAAATCAAACTAATTCATAAGAACTCACTTCAGATTTGTAGAACACAGAAAAATTTGACAGTCCAAATACATCAGGTCTTCAGCATTAAAAATGCTCAACTCTGATTGGACTTTTACAATTTAATTTTAACATGCAAAGACCAAAAAAGAAACAACTCAGTACTAATTAAAACACATCAGCTGGTGTCAAGAATTGGAATTCAAGTAGAACAAATACATCCACTACAAAAGAAGGGACAACCGTGACCTTTCAATAACCCCTCCTAATAAAGGAAAGTGACACGGTGACATCTGATTTATGAGCTCAGTATAGTATCAGCACTCCGGTCATACCATGAAAGCTTTTAACATGGTCTGAAACATCTGCAAGATTCTATCAATTTAACATAACAGCATTTAGGTACGCAGGCACAGGAAGAAGGAACCTGAATTGTTTTCATTTCAGTGAGATTTAGCATCTTTATTGCCTCCATCAGTCAGCCTGACTACCAAAAATGCAGAGATTTTGTCTTTCCGTGTGGGACATAGGTAAATAGTCAACCAGAATGAATGCAAAAATAAATACATACTGTTTCTTTCATCTGGATTTGATTGATCTTTATTCTAAACAACTTATGCTTGAAATCACCATTAAAGATGAATTTGTCTCCATCTTCTACATCCTTGCCCTTTGGATTTTTAATCAATACTCGCGCTTTCCCACAAGCTAAAGACTGCAGTGTTCTTCTTAATTCACTGTCCTCTGTGAAGAAGTTCAAAGTATAAGAGAAAACAGAACAAAATGTTAATATGAAAAGTTTTATGCAATTGATCTAGCCCTACAATTTATGAAGTTATTGTTTTTCATGTTATTAACTTATTCCAAGTTAAGTTCTAATTATGCAACAACTTACAGCCTTCAAGCTTGGCTTCACACATATCTCACAAACAAGTGCTGAGAGCGTGCACAGAACTGTACAAGTCAACCATACAGACTCAGATTCATCTCAGCAAAGTTTCTATCCAACAGTAGTATCGGAAAAAACAAACAAACAAACAAACAAAAAAACACAGAAATATGAGCCTGGTTTTATTGCTGTAGTTTTGTTTGGCAATCAGAAGAAAAATCATTTGATGGCAAACTCAAGACACCTGTTTTATGATTTCATCACTCTTTCTAAACACACACCAGAAAATATGAAGACAGATAATAAACAAACAAAGGAAACAGGAGAGAAGTCTAAGTTGATAGGAAGATGTTTTGTGAGAAGGTACAGCTGACAGCTATTATAGTCACAAACTTCCCCACAACAAGAAAGTAGTGGAAACAAGGGGGTGAGGAAAATTTTATCCATTAAGATTTAAAGCTAAAAACATTTGGACAAGTAGATAAAAAAAAGTCCAAAACATTCTAGTTATTATATTTTAAAGTCTCATCTCAAGATTTTGCACTACAACAGCCTCTGCAGTCTCCCAGAATACTTTTATTGACGATATAAAATTATCACCGAACATGTCAGATCTGAAAAGTCTAAGAATTAAAGATTTTGCAATCTAGTGCTGAAAAGGACGCTGAGGTGCTCAAGCGAGTCCAGAGAAGGGCAATGAAGCTGGGGAGGGGTCTGGAGAACAAGATTTATGAGGAGCGGCTGAGGAGCTGGGACTATTTAGCCTGGAGAAGAGGAGGCTCAGGGGCAACCTTATCACACTCCACAGGTACCTTAAAGGAGGCTGTAGTGAGGTGGGGGTTGGTCTGTTCTCCCACATGCCTGGTGACAGTTGCACCATGGAAGGTTTAGGTTGGGTATTAGGAAGAACTTCTTTACTGAAAGGGTTGTTAGGCATTGGAATGGGCTGCCCAGGGAAGTGGTTGAGTCACCCACCATCCCTGGACGTCTTTAAAAGACGTTTAGATGTAGAGCTTAGTGACATGGTTTAGTGGAGGGCTTGTTAGTGTTAGGTCAGAGGTTGGACTTGGTGATCTTGGAGGTGTCTTCCAACCTAGATGATTCTGTGATTCTATAATGCACAGAATAGCTGACTAAAAGATTAACAGTTATTATTTCTAAAATACTGTAGCTTTCCCATTCACACAGGATGACCAGTTCTTTTAAAACTAAACAAAAACCTCCAGCTGTTCTCTTACTCTTAAAAAAAGCCCAAACTTTAAACCAGTGATTTAATGTATTTATGATGTTTCAAACTTTTTAGGTGTTTCACCGTCAGTAAATACAGACTGATACCCATGCCCAAACACAGCCCACACTACTGTGTAAGGATGCTGTTAAAAAACATAGTCCCAAGTATGACCAATTAATACAGATGAGGACAAACGAGGAGAAATCTTCGTGATTTTGAGGGTGGGGGTGAAGACGTTGTAATAGTCCATAAGCCACTTTTCTACTTAGCATGAGGAAAAATGAGTATGACTTTCTCACCCAGAAATGTGTACGTATTTTGTGTTAAAAGGGAATGGAATTTAAAGATACAATAGACAAAGTCTGAAACACATGTAGAGACCCTTTACCCGATTATTTCAATGCCCAGGGGTTTTGATACCCAACCAACTATGCACTTTTGTAAGTGCAAGATGTTTACAGAACTTGTAATGCTGTAAATACAGCAATGTAGCATAATATAGATATATTATATAATATAATATAATACAGAAACTGCAAAAATGAATCTGTGATTCTACTGTCCAGACACTTAGTATCATACTCACCTCTGTAAAATACATATTCTAGATAACAAGTGTATGAATGGCATGTTGAAGAGCTGGACCTCTGCACTGTGCTATCCTGTGGCTGTCCTATCCTGCCAAGTGCCGTAATGAGCACAGATTGCTGTTTTACCATGTGAAAGTGCTTCCTTAAACAACTGAAGGTTTTAAGTCACACTGCTGTACTGGTTTCTGCCATACAAACTTTTAATTTCTTTATGTTAACTTTAGTATGACTCTTAAGTAAACCAAATATTTATCTGACTGGCCCTATCTTCTGCTGAAGTCTCCAAAGGAGATAGGAAGATGTGACTGATAGACCTGAGGAACCAACGTGAAGCAGCTTTTACAGTAGTTCCAATAGGAGAAGAAAGACTGCCAGAGCTGCAAAATTGCTTTTTATAATACTGGAAAATCCCAAATGATTTATACCTCATTCCAGCACATGATTCACGAGGCTTTATTCTAAGAGGTCCATGGGAAGATATTAAATAAGCAGAATATAGTTTGTGATTACATTTATGATGTTCTTGATTAAAAATCAATGTATGTGCAAGACATTGTGGGCTGACAATCTCAGTTGATCTGTTTTAGTATGACAACTTTAAGATCTGCCATTAATCTTAAGACAGCTAACCCTGTTGCAGTTGAGAACAGCTGCATTATATGCTATATGGATTGGATCAAAATGTCTGGCTCTGTTAAATGTAACTGCTAATCTCTGCATGTGTTGTTACAGTTATTTCCCTCCTCCACAGATGTGTTCCTATTCAGCAACACTGTTGTCATCTGATCTCTTAACTGTTCAAGTTGGAGATCCTTTTGTAATGTTTAGAAGTTTCAAATTTGACCTTCATAAGGAATCAGCATCAAATTCTGTCACATCAGTATTCCTCTTTTTCAGATCAGTAATGACTTCGTTGAATAATAACACAGGGATCCAAATTAGGAGCTTCCTTTCACTACGAAACTGACCCATTCATTTCTACTTGTTTTGTCTTCTAATCAATCATTCACCCGTGAGAAGAATCCCCCTCTCAAGCCATGAAAACTTATTTAAGAGCTTGTATTGAGCTCTTACCAAAAAAGATTTTAAAACCCAAGTGTACAATTACTGTGCATATGCTTTTGCCGTAACCACCAATGTGCAAAGACTGGTTAACACCTTGTAACAGGGTCTCAGCATAAACACACATCAGTTAAATAACAACTGCACAAGGTTCTCAACACCCCCCAGGAAGAGTTCGCACACGTAAACACCAAAGCAAAGGAAGTGGCTAGACACAATTCTTTAGAGTAGGGAGGTTCAGCATCCCTGTCAGCGCTTGCTTTACAACATAACAACAGGCACCCTGGGTCAGAAGGTCCATCCAGACCAGTGTCCTGTCTCTGACAGTGCCACCAGCAGGTGTGCATAGGGCAGCATAAGAGAGAAGCTAACACAGGAATGCTCCATGCTTCCCTGCTGCTCCTCATCCTACTGCTCCCTGAGTCTCCAACCATTTAGGGCTCAGGGAATTCCTAAGGCAGAGGCAGCTTCCATGTACTGAGGTACCTTTCCATGCATTGCTCTTCCTTGAATTCTGTAAAATTCCAGCTTTTACAACATGCTGTGGTCACAAGTCTCACAGCTTATCACTGTTGGGCAAAAATCAGGGTACTGCTCAGCAAATGCTGACCTCCCCTCAAAGTAGCAGGAGGCAGGAAGGGTGCAGTGTGAGACCTGCTTCTGAAACCATTTCTGGCCATAAGACTTTCCTCTCATTCAGAAAAGGGGAGACTGCTAAATGGGAATGGGACCTCTCTAGAGAAGCTCTGAATGCCTTGTGTAGGGCAAAATTGGAAGAGAGATTTTACTTCAGCCATCCTGGCCTCAAGGACCCCGTGAGCCATGAACTGTTCTCATTCAGGGATTCTTAAACTGTCTCCTCATAAGAGAGAGAAACAGACGTAACATAACAAAGGTAGATCCCAACTATCCATCAATTCCAGCTGCCTCAAAAATAGTCTATTGAAATCCTTCCTATTGTGCTAGAACATAATGGATTTCCAGGCAGCAGATTTTATCTGTTGCTGTAAGGCAGCCAGAATACAAGTGCTGAGGTAAAGTAATACAAGGTGAGAATGCAGGATCTGGATCAGGCTTGTGTGAACTTCTGTTTGTTCTGTAGGCATTGTACTCTGACCTAATGAGTCTCTGGACTATCCTGATGCTTTTTATTCACAATGGCATGCTTTCTTCAGCTCCCTTACCATTAATGGCACAGGTGACTCAGCAACCTGAAGATTCAAGTCTGAGAAGCTGGAGTACCTAGGCTGTGCTGCCTTCTGAAACACAACCTGCTAGACAGTAGGGATTCTTGATACCCCATTTTTACAATAATGAATATATTTATGGTATTTTAGTACGTGGGTGTGTTCAGGTACTTTTTCAGCAATTGTTTTATTGGGTTGATCTCAAGGTTCAACATGCAGAAAGCTACTGGGTATGACCTGCTGGTTGATGAAGAGAGTTCCAAAGAATAAAGAAATGAAAGCGTTATGTTTTTTACCGCCAATGGCTGTAACCATTTCAAAAAAGTGTAAAAGCCAGAGAACAAAAACAAAAAAACACCAAACAAACAAAAACCCTGAGAGGATATATCCCACTGGTGGTTAAAAAGAAACTGTTTTCTCTTTTTTTTTTTTTCTGTTGTTTTTCTTTCTACCTTCAGGTTCAGCCTGCAGAGAGGAACAGCTACAAGGTACACTTACTACTGGACACTGCTCTTTTTAACAAATGACATTTATTGTAAAAAGAGAACTCCTGCAACAGTAACGGAAAAGAGAAGGACAAGCTCTCAGAAGAGTTCAATTGCAAATAATCAGAGAATTATAGGAACTTTTAGGTTGGAAAAAGACCTCTAAGACCATCTAGTCCAACCTTTAACCTAGCAATCACCCTAAGATGACAGCATTCTTCAATCATCTTCAAAATACGGTATTTGAAAGTGTGATTAAACAAAAATCATCTGTACATACAGCTAGTCTTTATCAGAACTTGAATTTTAAGAATAGCAATAATGTATTTTGTGAAACTGACAGGTTGTTAGTAGTACCATATGCTACACACCTCTTACTATCTACTTTATGAAACATTTTATCTACACCAGGAAGTATGAGCAGTGTATTTTGCTCATCTTTTTTGGCATCGATATACTGTTGGCTCACAAAGTTTGTCCTAATGATCATGACAAATTTCTTAAAGTTAGGCCTTTACCTACAGATCGGTAATTGGCAATCACTCAATGAACAAATATACGAATCATAAAGTATTTTTCTTACCTATACCAGTGGCCATTTTAATTTCTTCAAAACTGAATTCATCTCCTTCATTGAACATAAGCAGCACTAATGTCTGGAAGAGTGATACTTGAAATTCTTTCTTTCCCTAAAAAGAAATATAAAATAATTAGCAGTAAAATTCAGGCCATTTTCTCTCATCCCTTAAATCTGATACATTACAGAAGCTAAATGTTCTTTTTTAATTATTATTATTTCTAGAAGAGACGTGCATTTTTATATGCCTATCACACAGAAGAACCTGTTCAAATGTAGCATTAAAGAAACAGGATATTTTAAAAACTTTTTTGCTAATCTAACAGTAGATTATCATCACAAACCAGAAGCTCAATAGAATGAGCTAACAAGTCACATCATTTACTTAATTTTCATTACAAATTCTGGCTTTGCTACCACCAATAGCAATTTTTTTTTATACTTCACCCTGTATTAGCAGCAGCCAAATGTTTGTACAAGCAGGCAATGAAAAGGAAGAACTCTTCAGACAGATGTACACACTTTTGTCAGTCAACAACAAGTCTGTCTTACTGTTACACAATGTCAAAATCTGTAAGTTTCACATTTACAGTGAGTTGGTAAAAGAATTCTAGGTTGTGGGTTTGCCTGTTTTTGTCTTTGCTCTGCTTCAATTAAGCTGCATTATTAGCAACACAAGATAAACACAAGATATTCTGTGAGACAAAACAAAACCACATTAAGAAACAATGTGGTTATTTAAGACTTAAATAATTCAACAAGCATTTAAATTTTAACCAGTCATCACATCACCAACGCCATTCAGTCTCTTTTTGCAACAATTAAGCATTCTATAAATGTCATCAGTATTTCTAAGATCAAAACAATCCCATATTAAAAATAAGATGCTGTACTATTTCTCTCTTTAATTTCTTGCTTTAATACAACTCTCTTTATTTGAATAAACAGTAATTCCTGTCAAATGAATATAAATGTCACTGCAAGGTATCATGCTTTTGTCTTCTTTAAAATAGGATGAATTTCAGTTTAATCAGAAAAAGTCTTTGTGTACAAAATAACAATATTGAACTGTGATTCTTCCTCCACCAAACATGCCATTACCTTTATAAAGAAAATACTAAACATGACTAGATTCCAAATAATTGACTTAAATTTTACCCCAACAGGCTAAGCATTAAACACACACTTACTTCCTTAAATTCTGCCTTCAGGACAGCATGCCCTAAGGTGGTTTGCCACTGAAGCTTTCGACCACTGTGTTTTCCTAGATAAAATGTTTTAAATACCTCTTGAAGCTTTATCATCTGCAAAGCAAAGAGATTATTAGTGTTTTAACAGTACAGTGATGTTGGATGATTTCACATTTAATTTCATTGGTTCTTCTCAACAATATTTCATAATAAATGGTTTAGTGAGGAAGAAAAGCAATCACTATTTCAAAGAGCTAAAATTTGCTCCCAAGTACATTGCTACTACTGTGTACAAAAGAAATTCTAAATTCAAGTAGAGCTTCCAACTTCCCTGATTATTATTATTTTTAATAAATATGAAACATCCATAACGGGTTTAAAACCTCTAAAATACTGATTTTGTCCTGGACATTTCATCTGACCAAGAAGTCACAGGACAGGAAGCTTACAGCTCGCACCTATACACTGACTACTGCCATCTGCTCACAAGTTGTTTTTTTATTTGCCATATAGAGAGCCAAGTCTGATTCCAATGTTTGCATTCCAAGTAATGGGTTCAGATTGGATCCTTCCACAGTAGTCTGCTGTTGAGGAGAAGCCGGCACAGGAGCAAAGGCACAAATGCTTCCACTGCTCCTGAGCTGAATGGGAGCACCACCGACACCTTTGGCCTCGCAGGGGTTTGCTACTCTTCACATCAAGCAAGGTATTGCAGCAAACAGGACTCCAAATACGTATTTCAACTTAAATAACTACAGGTACGAGCTTTGCAAATCTGTCAACTTGGAAACAATCTTTTTTTCAGACAGATGCCCTTTAAATATAGGGTCTAGTTTTATGAGAGACTTTGCAGAGAACAGAGGAAGGATCTTATGGAAAATAAGAGCATGCAGTAACATAGCTATTGGCTGGATCCATATGCCTAACCAATGCAGTTAAAAACTGACTGATTATGATGAACTGTTTTAAACTTTTAAGTGCTTGACTGCAATGTTAAATAGGACACTGATTTTATTTTAATACTAATTTAAGATTAGCATTATTAAAAAGTTAAAAAAAAAAATAAGTGAAACAATCACCTAAAAAAACAGTGGATTTTTACCCACCATATTCTATTTTTTGCCATTTTGAAATGAGGAAAAAAAATTAAAATCTCACAGAAAAACATTAAATGAAGGGCATTAGTTCACCCTAGATAGTGATTATGATACCATTACGTAATCTACATTCAGAAGGAGAATTCAAACACTAACCTCTGAATTTAAGTGGACTTCCATAGGTGTGTAAGTTGGCCAATATCCCATAGTTAATATATTTACTGTCAGGTCTATATTTCCTGGGTCGCTTTGGTTTTGCATATACTAAGATACAAGAGACAAAAAACATCGAAGTACTCTGTTTGCATGCCAAATTAGAAAAATGTACATACTTAATTTGAATTAGAAATTTAAAATTAAAAGAGAATAACAAATTCTTACAGGTCACATCCTTAATTAGACATGCTCTACCAAGATTTTGAATTTAATGTCTAGTTAATGCCCCACTAACAACCTATTTCAAACACAGCAAGTGACTGCAAGTAAAAAGAAAACAACATTCATTGAAGTACCCTAGACTGTATGAGGTATCAAGGTCAAAAAATTTAACCACATAAAAAAAAAAGGCAAACCAAAAGCTTTTGATCTGAAGCCAGGGCAACAATTTTAAGATCAGAGTGATTCCTTAGGACTTCAACATGTCTATGAGACAACACATTTTCTTATAGCTTCAGCATAGCAGCAGTCCAATCTGGCTGCAAACTCTGGGATAGAAAAAAAAAAGCAAACTACAGTATTTTATTAGCGGAATAACTGTTCTGGGTCAGACCTCTAGCTCAGAACTCTATCTTCAGTAAAGCCCCAGAAGAGGTAACCAGCAGAGGCATAACATAAGGGCAAGCGTACACACTATTCCCTCAGTCACCAACAGTTTGGAAGCTCAGGGGCTGAGATATAAAATGATTTCTATGCATTGTAGCAAGCTTCAGGGAGTTTTTCTGGCTTATTCACAAGGAATTAGAGCAGCAGTAGTTTCCAGAATGAAGGAATAGGGACTTTAAAGGATGTCAACCAAATAAGTTACTATGCGGTATTTAGACTTTATTTCACTTTAAAAAGAATCAAATAAAAAAAGATTATATCTGAATAGATATAGAATAAACAAATTCTGCTTTATAAATGGATCTATAAAGAGAGTTTGTTACTATGATTAGGACCTGCTCAAAGGCTGTTTCATTTTATTTTAGCTTAATCCAAGGTATAACACAATTAAGTGCTTCCCCATCATTGTTGAAATTCAGCACGCAAACACAATCTGAATGTACCTGCTTAAACTGAACCATGACATCTTTTGACAGTTCCATGTCCTTGAACATGCCCTCCAGTTTGCTGGTAAAAGCAGCCCCACATTCTGTCACACAAATTAAAGCAAAGATCCCACAATTACAAACAAGCACAGAACAAACAAAAGGTTTAACCGGAGACAGTTGAGCCAGACTGGCCGGGGTCTAGAGCACCCACATGTTAAGTACATATCCTGTTCCTACACAGGTATATTAAATGAACCAGTCAAATATCTGAGAGGTCAGCCCAATAGTTCTTGCTGAGCACAGTGAAAGCTGTGATATGCTCAGCTTGTTGCTTTTTAAAGTATGAGACAAGATGGGTTCAAATTTACAAAAAAAGTAATAACAAAATTAAACACATCTTAAGATGCCTACCATGTTTAAGCTTTGACAACATGGACTTCTCAGCATCTACTGATGCACTTTTTCCAACCAGCAGTCTTTTTGCCAAGTCCTTCTTATAGAATGCCTCAAATACATCTTTACCTGTATGGAAATGGAAGCAAAACATGCATGAAATCATATATTCTATTTGTACCATGGCACTTCAGGTTTGTGACACAAGCCTCTCGCACGACATGTTGATCAGCAGATCAATATTCACTTTTGCAACAGCAAAGAAAACATGTAGACAATAAGTTCTTATTATATTTGAATTATTCTCTTGACACATATATATACATATTTAAGTTTACTCCAACTCTTTGGAGACCATAGAGACATAAAAGGTCTGTAACTCAACAATCTCCAAAGAAAAAGTTTGTCCTCCCTGTTGTGTTTAATGTGCTCCTTTCAATGGAAGGAAACTTGAATTTAAGACTAATTCTAGTGGAAACTCAAGCTAAAAAAATCTCTTACACTCAGAGGAATAAAGTTCTGCTAGTAGCTAGAAAAGCATTTGAAATTGCATTAACTTTAAACAGATATTTCTTACCATGAATAAATCTAAATATGATCATAATTTTGTCAAGGATTCTTTCCAACTCTTCATCTGTCGCTTCTTTATTACCAGCTCTTAACTTGGAATCCACATATTTTGCTATAAATAAAACATTTTAACAGTTTAATTAAAAATAAAAATCTAAAATCACCAACTTCAGTGTTTCCCACTTGAAACATTACCATATATTAAAAATACAGGATAAGTGGTAAACTTTCTATTTTCTGTTCTCGCTATGTTCAGGGGAATGATAGAGCACTTATTGTACTACTGCCATAATGGAAAAGTATCACAAGAAGGAATCACCCAAGGGAAAAACAAAGGAATAGAATAAAATCATTACAATTAATGCATTAGAAGTTCCCACATTCTGTGTTATATTCACTGCAAACACATTACTGAAAGCCAATGCTTTGGAAGTGTATAATGCATATGAATGTATTTATGAGAAACAGAAACAAACAACACAAAGAGGACTACAGTTTTGTAACTTTCAGCAGGCTCCTCTTGCTCCTTGCTATGAACATATGAAAAATTAAGCAGAAGCAATACTTTCAAGTTAGTAGCTTCAGAATGACAAAAATAATGTTAAGCCGTGAATTTAGCTAAGTACTGATTAAGCCACATTAGTATTCCTATACAATCTTCTACTGGGGTAAGATGGAAACCATTGCAATAGCTGAAACAACACAATCCACAAAGAACAGCAGGCTGTATCGTGGCTTTAACCTGTTGTGTGATTTGTCCTACATCAGGTTTGTTTTAGGATGAAGCCACAAAACATGGTGAAGAGAGTCAAAAGAGGGAAAAAAACTAGGAGCAGGATCTTCTCTTGGTGAAAATGCCATAGTTCCACTAGCTGCAGGCAAAGCACAGCCTGAACGGCTTTTGCCAGATCAGGGATAATTCCAGTAGAAGTACTTTTAAGATATTTTTAATATTATTTTTCCCTTAATGAGATCTAGTTCCCTCTTCAAGGTACTGATTATTTTTTTTTCCTCCTTGTAAATGAAAGCTTTAAAATTGTTCTCCCAACTTCAGCCTTCCATTCTGATGGACGGTGCTTACTCCTTTCTGAGAGATCTGTAACATTCAAAGAGCTTGTCTACTACCAGTCAAAAATAGTTCATCTTTTCTGCTACGGCTCCACTTCCCCCAGCCCCTTGCACCACTCACAGGATTCACATTATGTTCTCTGAGCAAGTGTTAGCACCAGTCACAGGGCAGTAAGCAGAGCACAGAACAGCAGAGGTTGACATGCTCCTTTGGGACGCTGCACACACCTACCAAACACACCCGCGCTTTCGGTCCCGCCGTGCTCCCAGGTTAACTTTTGCCTAGCACCCCCAAAGCAAGTCTCCTAAAAGCAGGACGTGTACTGCTATTACACTAGCACACTCAGCAGCAGCATCTCATCATGCTTTCTACAGACTTCGGAAATATTTTACAGAAAAATATTTGTGTACCTATCAATTCTGCAGGCTTATTTGGTCTCTTGTTGATAAATGTTTCAAAGGACTCCTTCATCAAGTTTATAAATTTTTCATTTTTCTGAAAGCACACTTCTATGATATGGTCCACTTTATCCTTAAAATCTAGTAGCTCTTGCACCATATCCTTGTCCTTTTCAGGATTAACCACTATTGTTGTCCCAAAGTTCTGCAAAACAAACACTTTTGATAATAAAATACTTTAGAGTACTACCTATCTCCCCCAACAGACACATTCACGCTTATAAAATTTATCATTAGAAAGAATAAAAATGTTACAGAGCTACTTATGTGACTTCAAGTTTTCAAAAAATGAGATGCATTAAAATTTAAAATAAAAACCCGGACACACATTAATGGATCTCAAACATCAGCGTTTGACTTAAAGATTATACACATTTAAGACAGAAGCTAAACAAAAATACAAAGTAGACATGACTGTATGATGTACAAGTTCACAGTTACAGAACTACATGATTCATGTAAAAGAAATTATATGGAAACTGCCTCAGAAATGTTAAGTGTAATGGAAAGCTTTGCACCATTCTGCTGAAATCCACTACAGAGCTCTACTGACAGGAACAGGTGGCTGAAATACAACTACTGCTCATCACTCCAAGATTTCTCTCTCAGCGAGGGCTACAGGACCAAAAAATCCAGCTGATTTGCAACAAAACTGATTTTTCCCATTTGCAAGAAGCCACAAACTTGGCTTTCTCTTCTTGTTCATCTACTATCCTAACATTAGAGCTGTAACACCATTTGTCCACCAAACCAAAATGTCCCATAAGGAAAGACTCGAACCTATCAGACAATTTACAACTGCTTAATAACACCAATCGCTGCCCTAGACAGAACAACGAGTTTTCCACCACGGGAAAGAGCACTTAGCTGCACAGTAACAGTGGAATACTCTTTAACCAGTTTATTTACATCAACTAAAGTACATTAACCACAACAGTTAAGCAAAGATGGGAAAATCCCTCTCAAACCTCAGAATTTCCAGCTAAATACCTAATGATCCACCACAATCCTTCTCCAAGATCTTTCTTGAGAACCATTTCCAAGTGAATCAAGAGAAACGTGAGGCTGCCAAGCATCCTTAGACTCGGTATGTGCATCTTGCACTGAATACAATTTCCCTTTCATTAACACAGCATCCAGATCTGTCTCCACCAGTTATGTCCATAAGTTGCCATTCCACAAATGGCAAGCTGAGCTACAGAGAGCTAAGTGGCATACCTGAAATCATAAAAAGGTGACTACAGCAGAGCACGGATCTTCCCCCCAGTACTCTGTCCCTATGTGCTTTTTCTTTATCACAAGATAGAATTCAAGTTCTTGAAGCCTCACTTTAATGAAATCTGTCATACAGAATGTTGTAAAGGAAAAAAATATAGCGACTTGATAGAAAGTGCAGATTTCTGAGCACATAAAAAAAGGTTCTTAAAAATGAGGCCATTAAAGGTCTGATTCTGTGAGACATAAGGCATGATAAGCCAACTAAACAATTTGCTGCTGAAGGCGAGGGCCTGCTCCTCCTTTCCATAAGTTCCTACCTGTCCTGAACGACTCCTTTCCTTGGGCCAGCACCAGCACCATTCTGTGAGCTTCTTTAAACTCACTAAACCCGGCATAACCCTGACTTTGTCCACGTACCATATTAAAACACATCATAAAAAAAAATATCTGTGGAACAACAGGCCATGCAAGTGATAAGACAGGAGTGTGATCCAGGAGTGAGTAAGATCTGGGAGCCAAGGCAAGCTGTTTGTTGGCCCAGCTGACCACAGATCCACAGGGTGCACATAGAAATAACTGCACAACACCCTGCTGAGCAAACTGCACCTCAATTTTGGGGTCGGAGGGGAGACACTGCCCTTCTCCTGTGTGCCGCATATAACTCCAGATATGGGTACACATAAAAGTCACTTCCTAAATGAACTGATGTCGTGCACTTAGCCCTGAAGGTAGAGACAGCCATGGATGATTCAGGGGAGAACTAGCACATCGGGAATTACCAACTCCAGAGAGAAGTACTTTCTGTGAAGCTTTTCTGCCTTCATCTTGCAAGAGCACCGGAGTGCAAGTTCTCTGGGGCAGCGTACTACCTGCATATTATGCCTAACTAAACAAACCAGATACCCCACTTGGATAATGGATTATTTTCGAAAAGAGCATTCCTTTCAAAATAGCTTGAGCTATTGAATCTTAATGCAGTTGGTTACATGAAGCACTGCTAATTTGCTGTAGAACAGCTGCACTGTGGTGTTACATTGGTTTTCCAGGTATGTAAAATAGTTAGGTGTATTTGTACCACAACTCAATATACACTACAATCCAGCATATTCTAAATAAATGCTCATATGGCTTTATTTAAGAGTAAACCAAAATAACTTCTTGCATATCGTTCAAACCTATATTGAAAGCAATTTCCAAGCAGCTAGGAATTTAAAATCAAAACTTAAGTGTTGCTGTTTCTCACCATGTGATCATTACTGGGGATCAACATATCATCAAGCATCAACATATTTGCTTAAAACAGAACTTTTACGTATATACCTAGACAATATGTTCCTCTTGTTTCTAAAAGAAGAAATCTATTATATCATCATAAATTTTGAGAGTATCAATAGATCTTTGAAATACCTTGATGTATTCGCTCCAATGTTGCAAAAGGATCTGCTGCCCCCCTTTTACCCGGCTGAACAGCTGGTATGTCTGGGTCAAGTCTGATATTCTGTTTTCATCAAGCAGGTTATCAAGTCCTAAAAAATTAAAATTAGGAATACAAGCAAATTAGAAGGGAGTTGCATAAACACAATTAGGAATACATCAGAAAACCAAAAATCTCTGTGAGGTACACCAAAAGACAAGACCCTGTAGTATGCTTAAGAATGAACTTTTAAAGACTAAAATTCCTGAAGCAAGTGTTATGCTCAGTGTTTAACGTGCTTCCTTGTTTAAATTGGCTGAAATGATTTATGTTAGGATCCTATAAAACTAAGTCAGCTGAAGTACTTTCCCAACAAGGTGTTGACTCTAAGCCTTTTGCAGAATGTTTATGAAAAGTACTTGATTTTAAGTGCAGTTTTATCAAAAGAACTCATAGAAGAACCTCCAAAGAATGTCAAAACCAGTAAGCCAAGTACACTGTCCCAAATTTAAAGACATATACTTTGCAAGTTTTTTTTTTCCTATAGTGTCGTGAGCCACGTTTCTAGATTAAGAACGTGCATAAATCGTTTATGCTCATACTGATGTAATAACACATGATTACAAAATCCTTCCAAGCAACATTTCCCTTTTATCAATTCACCCTACGTGAGACTAGGCCTTGGACTAATGAATAAAGAAAAACACAAGGCTAAATGTAATGCTTTTAACAACTGGATACACATTTTAACTTTTGAGAACATGTGAATTTAGTCCCAATGTAGTCACAGATACATTGTCTGGTGTCAGTGACAAGAGGCTTTGGTAAAATGCAAAGGTAACAAAGATTTATGCCACTGTTCAAAATCCAGAAAGCTCGATTTTACAGAAGCTGACAATTCACATCAGTGAACTGACATTGTACAACTGTCCTACTTCATGTACAAAATTACTTAGTAACTTCCAATTTTAAATGGTATTAGATTACAAAGGATTTTCAAGCTCTACTTGACTACATGACCCCATTTTCTACTTTCTTCTTCACCTTAAAATAGTTCGATTTTAACTTATTTACATGTTCAGAAAAGCAAATAGTATTCAATAATGTCAGGTAAGCTTTTGCCAACCAGAAGAATTAACATACTTCAGAAGTATATAAAACAACAGATTACAAAGTCTTGAATACATGTTACTGATGTTCTTTTGAACACTGAAATTAGAAAGTGCCCGTTCCATCATATCCAAGCATCACTTCCTACTCATTTAAGGAGACCAATAAATACACTAACTGCTTTGTGATAACCTAGCTGATGAAGTTCAACCCTTCTTTTTCCTCCGGCATGTAAACTGCATGATGGAAACAAGCATTTTGTCACATACTTGATAAATTAAAAAAAGACATTTAGGTAAGTCCTCTGACACACGGCTTCACACAACTTCCAGAAAGCACTGTCACAGCCTTGAAAAATTTTATTGTATTCACAATTAAAAAAACAGTATCTATTCAATGGAAGTTGTAATAATACAAGAAAACAAAGTTTCTCATACATACCCTGAATTGGTAAGATTGTTTTTTCCTGTATCAAACTGACTACATCATATGACTTCTCTTTTAAGGAACAAAACTTACAAAAGGCAATTATCATCTTCTACTTGCACTGAATACTATGGTATTATAAGTGGATTACAATGTCCTCTGGATCAAATGAATGCAGACAGGTATGTAAGCCAAGTGATGTTAGACTTGCTTCTTTTTTCCTTTTTTTTTTTTTCCTTTAAATGTACACACAGAATGTAAAAATAATCCAAAAATATTACAAGTCCCAAAATACAGTACAAGTCTCCATATTTACATGGACACTGCATACACATTATAAGCCAAGAAAGAGTGCAGATTAAAACAAGAACACATTTTCTGACTATGCCAACTGATAAATATGTCATAGGAAAAGTGACTTGAAAATAATATTTGAATTAAATAAAAGCAAAGTTAGCATGTAAAAACAAAAATATTAGTTATCCTTACCTTCTATTTATGATAAGCTTAAGAATAACTAAGATGGAGTAACCATGCTTAGTTTTGGAAGTGTAATGAAAACAATGAAACCACCTATTCCCAAAGTAGTTCAGTGAGAACTCTGAGCATGCATCTATCTTTAGAAAGGGGACAAAGAAAGAAGTGAAAGGAGTTTGCAAAACAATCCAAAAGTATTAACAAACATGGATGTGATGGAGCTTCAAGATAACAGAATAAAAGTTTTGCAGCAGTAACAGAATACATAAGGATAAACTGCTAGAAGATCTAAAGCCTAAAAGACAGCTGGTGCAAGGAAAAGATTATTTAAAGTAATAAAAGATCAGACCAAACCCAGGAGTTCAGTGAAAAAAGGCAAAGATTAAAAGTTAAGAGGAACAAAGAAATGGCGATTTGAAGATTGGTATCTGAACAGGGAGTTAAGAAGACAGCAGCTCAAATTTGGAATTGCCAGACAGAAGGCAAAATACAGAAAAAAGCATATGAAGTACATCACCTATGAGTGTTGTCAGCTCCAATAGCTCACAATTCTTTAACTATATCACAAGGATACGTGAAGCTATTGTCAAACTAATCACAAGGATACGTGAAGCTATTGCACTTGAGCTGTGTAGTCATCACATAAAAGAAACTACAACAGTAAATGCAGCTTTCATTTGGAAGATTATGACTTACAGAAAATCAGCAGTTCCAAAGGTTTAATTCTTAAGCTCCAAGTCAAAGGGGTCTTAGAGAGTTTATCAAGCTTTACAAATATGGAGTTACATTTTAGTTATTTGTTTCCTCATGGAGGATCTACTTGTCACAGTGGGTGTGACAGTTCTACTGAATTGGCTTTCTGTGTCTATGGAAATATTTTCCACAGCTATCATTTCTCATGAAATAAGAGATGTGGATTCTAAAGTTATTGCAGAGTATAAGAATCTGTTGGTTATCAGAGAATGCTTTTTTTTTTTAAAAAAATACCTTTTTGCAAAATAGCCGTTAAGTGTTCTCCTAGCAGCTGTTTCTCCACACAAGCAATCAGTGGTTTCCTAAACGAGGCAAGAAAGATATATTAGAAGTACCACAGCATAAGTGTATTGCATCCTATCAGAGTCTTTTTGTGAGTACTTTACAATATCATACAAAAATCAACCATTTTCTACTTTAAAAAGGCTACAAATTAAGAAAAAAAATCTCACGTGATGTAAGAAAGAAAACAATTAACCATATATGCAACTAAAAAAGAAATTCAGTTTTGAATAAGACAGTAGAGAGAAGTTTAGATATCAAAAATCTGTATTAACAAAATCTGGAAAAAGTTAATTTGATATTTTTCTTGAAAACAAAGAAAGCTTCCAAAAGTTTGCATGCCAAAACAACACGATACAACCACACACACTTGTGATGTTCAAAACTGAAAATTTTCTATCCAACTGTATTAGGCAGCCAAGTAAATTGAGCTAGAACCAGAACACTCCTCAAATTTGTAAATCATTTAAAATTCATCTTTGAAGATTTCCCTGCTTTTTACTATTAAATATTTTTGATGTGTTCCCTTTAGACAGGGCTGAAATACAATGGCAAGTTTACCTTTCCATCACTTATAGGCTAAAAGAGTAAAGAAATGCCTGAAAAGCAAAAGGATAATACATTTCACTATCTGAACTTCTACCACTGTTTATCATATGACAACAGACCAAACACTTCCTTCTGTGTTAAGTTTTATAAAACTGTTTCTCAGACCCTTAGTTTAGATTTTTCTAAAAGAGAGGTGTTCAACTCAGATTGATGGAAGCCTGTTAGGTAGTAGCATCCTCTTTAAACCCTCACCTTTGCTAAAATATCTCTTATCAATTATTTCCTCAGCATTTAATATACAATACACAGTTTTAGTCCCTTCATCTCAAAAGATTAAATTAAAATTTGGAAAGGTACAGAGAAGGGAACATGGGCAATCAAATTATGCAACAGCATCTGCAAGAGAAATATCTGTAAACATCAGGAGTCTTTGATGTGGGAAAAGGTGAAAAGCTGACCACTTTCCCTTCCAATACAAGATTTGGGGTCATCAGTGATGGTACTGGGTGTCAGACTTAAAATAAACATATTATCATATGATTTATATCAGATTTATTATATGGTGGCTGGTGCTCCATGGGATCTCCTGGCCAAGGGATGTCATAGACAAAAAAACTTAAGTTGAGTTGCAGTGAGACAGCACAAATATGTGAAATAGATTCATTGGATAACACTAGACATGAGAACAGCATCAGGTTCAGAAAATACTCTGAGCTGAAAACAGGCAGATACTAGGACAGTATCAGGGCATCACGTATACTTTCCCTTGAGTGCTTCTAAGTGAACGTGAAAGACCAGTTAGACAAACCCTTGGGTCTTAAGACATACGGCTGTTTTTATGGCTACTTTTATTTTCCCTGAAACTTCCAACTACTGCTGACTTTCTCCAAGAATGGGAGGATTCGGGGTTGCAAAAAATAACATCCTTTGCCCTCAAAGACCTATTCACCCTACAGAGGAAGTAAGGGTAATTGGTCTGGTTGAGACAGAGCAGTATTTCCTAAGAAGCAGACAGACAGAGCAAGTATTTATCTTGACATCGCCTGATGAATGAGCATAAATGTACCTTCTGTATGGCCTCAAAGTATGCATCTACTGACCAGCCAGGAGGTTTGCTTATTCTGGTCAGCAGTCCAAAAAGAGCCATGTAGTGGTGGGCTGAATAAATCACTCAATGATCTGCATCAATACACATTCCACACGTTGCACAAACGTGTTTTGAAGTATTTTGAATCATGTTTCCCATGTTAGTTTTCATTTACGTCTAAAGTTCATAGCTACTAACTAAATTTAACATCCTTCCTGCACACCTGGAGAGACAGCATGACCTGAGGACAACTCAAGGGCACTAATTTTAAGAGCTGCTGCTTCTTGATGCAAAGACAGGAAATCAGTGCAAAGCCTTCTAAAAGTACGTTTCTAAGAGTTTGACTAAGGACTCGATTCAAAGCAAGGACTGCGTATCCCTGCAATCAGCATTGACAGGAAGACAACTGAAGTTCAAATATGCACTGTTACCTTAAGGGCATTTGTTTAGCCTATTATTTTCTTCATATATATGTATTCATACAAGTTAAAAAAAAAAAAACTGTTATTCTTTTCACACCCAATAAAATGCCAACATATCAGCTAAAAAATGACAAAAAGGGGTGGGGGGGGCTATATTCCGAGTTAATTCTACTTGCTTATGTTCTTTTTTAAAAAAGGCAACAGCTTACTGCATTATGTATAAATTATGTATGCGTTTATAATCTGTCAGTGACAGTGCTGTAATTCCTGAATGCACATTCTTACCCCAGCAAAACACACTATTACTCAATAGCTCAGGGAAAAAAGTGACAAGCTACCTTGCACAATACATTGGCAGCAGCTACACCAAAGCTCATTCTACTTTAAACATCTTTGAATGTTTGTGTTCATGTTCTCTATCTTGTGACATAATTTAACTTTTTCTTTTTTTCCTTTTTCTTCATCCTCCTCGCCCTCCCAGCAAATGTTCCTGTATTTAAGCACATGAATGTTTAAAATCAGCTACTACTCTCATAATACAAATTTGAGTTACATATTTTGTTAACTTCAAATTTCACTGGTAAGTTTTTCCAATTTCTGCCCCTTGTACGGAGATAATATTCTGATTTTAAATAAATCAGTTCTGATAAAAATAAAGTCTTAAAAAAAAACCAACAATCAAACTGTATCATGAGTGCTGTCAACAAGATAGTATCTGTAAAACATTGTAGCGATAATCTCCGTGTCTCTACAATCATGGATAACCACACCGTTTTATGAAGGATGCTTGACTTTTGCTAAGAATGACAAAATTTGTACTCACTGTGTGCTGTGGTCTAAGTATGTTATCACTCTGTCTCCTTCTTCTTCCAAACGTTTATTAACGTGGTGAAGATATTCTGGAACCTAGCAACAGAAGAGAATGACAAATTCTGCAAGAAAGTATAAAACCATAAAAGACAATCTCGTTTCATGGTGATAATTTTTAACTATAAATCTGAAGAGAGCTAATTGGAAAGGACTATTCCACCACAATGTTGTTATATATTATAAAAATATCTACACGTTTATTAAACAATATTACTTCATAACTGAAGTGTTATAACTGTACTTCACAGAAAGAAATAGATAAACAGCAATCTGAGATTATTGCTGAGGACATTTTTTTTCCCCCCTCAAAACCCAATGAGTTAAGCTAGTCCTTAACATATCATAGAGCATATTTTCAGTTGATGTGAACCATACAGTTTCTCCAGCAGGCTATCTGTCCCTATGGAGAGTTAGCACATACGAGACAGATGTGAAACTTCGGCTTTAAATGATCCAAACAGTTATGCATACGTTCGTGTGTGTATAAATGCATACACACATACACATGTGCATAAACACATAAACGTGAACACTTTATAAATTAGGGCCTTTTTTGTGTGCTTTTTTCCTCAGCCTTCCACCAGGCCTATAAATCAGTAAGACTAACAAATAAATTTAACAAAAAAAGAAAAAGCAGTAAGAAGTTTACTTTGGTATTAAGCATAGAGTAGAATGATGCCAGTGGGTATTTCACAGCTCCTGGGCAAAAATACAGTTGACGGTACACCTTTAAGCTTTGTGTAGACATTAACTTTCTGGTAGTGTGACTTTAAATACACAAAAATATCACTGGGTTTCTCCACCCCTACTTTAGACTTAGATATGTTTATATGACATATAATATATTCACATATAGAGGTAAAACATTAAGGCAAAATGGACTCCATTCTTCCCCTGGATACACAGTACTGCAGTCCCCAGAGCGTAAACACCATTCACACCAATAAATTTCATTTACCATTACCACACTATGGTACTACCAAAAGTTCTCATGTAATCCCACAGCAGGTGAAACTAACATAAAAGCCGTCATCTCTATCATGTGCCTACCTCTCTTTCTTGCATTAATCTTTGGCCCTCTGCAGCATATAAGCAATTTGTCTCTTCCAGAAACCTCTGTTCAAATGATTCCTTGTAAACCTGCTCAAGAGATGAATTTTGTTACTTACATTAAGCTGCCAGTAAGAGTAGCATATTCTGGTTGTCAAACATAAAAGGCAAGTAAAATCTCAGGAATGTACACAATTATGACAGGTGTTTAAAACTGCATAAACTCATAAGTTCTCTGTTTATCTACTGGTTTTAGAAATACTCTGATCAGAGTATTCTACTCTTGCCAGTGTAGCAATAGTGTGTTTCAGCCATCAATGCTAAAATTGTCTAAATTGACAGCTTGTTTAATTCACATAGACTAAAACTGGTGCCCAACACAACAGCACATCTAATCCATTCAGGCTCAAGACTCCCTCTGATACTTCTGTGGCCAAAAAAAAAAAGTTCCAAAAGAGAATTTCTAACAGTAAAATGATGATATTCTCAGTAACAAATCTTCAGAACAACACAGATATGTTAATTCACATTTGCCAGGTTCATCTCAGGGGCACAAAGAAAGAAAAAATCGTTATACCAGGTAAGATGAACTTCCTTTCTCCAGTGAAGGAATAAAGTGAAGACTAAAAAAGGGCAGCAACAACAACCCCAGACATTGAGAAATTTCGGCGTAATTATTAACATGCTTTAATATAGAAAGGAGATAAATTAGAAAGGACAACTACATGAAGCAGTTAAAGAAGACTGGAAAAGGTAGCTAGGGAATGACTTGTGAACAGAGAATCATTGAAAAGAAAAAAGAGAAGTCCTTGAGTATGGTAGATGGAAATACTTCCATCTAGAAGGAAATACTTCTCCCAAAAGATATAACAGAGCTGTAAGAGTCATTATTACATTCTGACTAGGTTGGCTTTTTTCATTTTGGGGGGTTTGAATTTTTTCGAAGTCCATAAGGAGGAAAAAAGTTTGATTTTTCTTTTAATGCAAACATGAAACCTTTGGCTTGACAAGCACTTAGTGTTGAGTTCACTAATTCAGCATCACAAGCAGACACCAAGTGACTGCTTCAGCCTTCTCTACCCTACCTCCATGTTCAACAGGATTGAATACTAGATTTCATTTTTTACCATCTTTTCCTTCAAAATAACCGGTATAACTTTCTGACCTATACATTAACACAACAGTATATTCAACTATTTTCTGTATAAACCATGTATAAATTTTTACAACAAGGCAACTGCTATAGAATAGGATTTACATGAACAGGAATCACCTTTCAACAGCTGGTCCTCCACTGCATAATTGCCTAAAAAATCAGGAATGAATAGGAGCTTAATTGTTTTCAAATGAAATATAAGAGTTGCTTTATTCATTCATCTCTCACCACAGGCTAACTTCTGGTGAAAGAAAAAAAGAGAAGCAGAGATCCTGGAGTATAATTACAGGATTATAAGCACATCTGTGCCTCGATATAGTGACAGGTAATACAAAAGAACAGAACAGATTTGGTTAGGTTCCCTAGTGAAGAAAAAAAAAAATCACACTGTTGAGCCAGTGAAGACGACTGCAGACTGAAATCCAATTCTGTAAGAAGGATCCAATAAAGGGCAATGTTTATCTTTAGTTAGCAGAGTATATTGCTAAAAATAATCAATGTTAACACCTACAAAAAACTGATGCAATTAGAGAAGGCTTGCAAGTAACAATGGGATAAAAGTGGGAAAGGGCATGCATCTGATCTGAAAATTCATTGACAGAAGTTTCTCTTCTCTCTTAAACAGAGTAATTACTTAAAATTCTTTCTCATACACTAGAGAGAGTTATGGATGAAAGTCTGGAAGGTTGAAGTGAAAGGCAGAAAAGCAGATAAGCTGCCTGGCCAAAAAGTACTTTCTAATATGCAGTCTTCCTCTTTGCACTCTTGTTTAAACCTTTACCCAGTTTTGTAATAAGATGTGTCACTTGGGAACAGAGCAACCTGAACCATTTCTAAGAATGAAAGAGAGCTCCTAAGTTTAATCGCACATCACACAAGGTCAACGAGAAGACAACACATACCCACGTAAAAATCACAGTATTCTTTAATATTCTGTTTGGTTACTTAGTATCTATTCTAATGGAAAATTCCAATTATCTATAGACTGACCATAACCATTTTAAAATGTTTGCCTTAACTTAGCATCTAATTCTGTCTTTGGTCTCTGCTAAGAAGTTGCCGATGTCTTTTGCGGCAAGACCCAGGATCTGGATTCCAAAAACCCTTCTACAGCGACAGAACTAGTCTTTGGTTGCTACACTCCACCTTCAATAGGATTACAAGTGGTTACGACAGACAGGTGTTACACATACTAAAAGACGTGCAAACCTTGCAAAGCCTGAAGGCCAGTGCATCAGCTAAGAAAAACAAGCAGAGAGGTCTCTTTTACAAATACAGAACAAAAGACTAGATGGGGTACATAAAAGGGAACCACTTCTCAATCTCTTAGACAGATTTTGAAGCTTACTAGAAGAATACAATTATGGCTGTAGAACATACGTATTAGAGAAGTCCAAACTCTAAGTGTAGTGGTTATTAGTGAAATTTGCCGTACTCACCTGCAGATCAGACAGCATGCTCAACAAACTTCGTAGCAAGCTTCTGTCCACAGCTTCACCACTTCGTTCTCGTTCAATCAGCAGAAGGATTCCATCAATAGTCTTGTTTTGAACTTGCTTATCACTAATGACGTGGTTTCTAAATAACTCTAGCCCCATATCCCTGCAAGAACATTGAAAAATAATAAATCATATTGATGATTCTTTTCAAAAATCTGCATCTTGGTTTAAGAAAATACATACATATTATAGAACATATATATAATATATGCAATACAGAGAGTGAATGTATTAATTGTGCATATATGCTCTTTGACACGATCCACTAAGGGAACTACAACAATAACCATCACAAAAATACCAGGTGAGGTGCTACAAGATAATTTTAGTTTATGCATAGTTCAGGTGAGAATTATGAGCAGTCTGTATTTCACATAATAGACAATAATGATCTCTGTGTATAAAAAAAACACCATCACCATCAACAACAAAAAACACATTACTATCATAAAAATAATTACAAAAATGAACATCTATCTTAACATAAGATCAACCTTTAAGTCATTTATAAATTTTGTTTCAAATCATGAATTCTCTGTACATTTATGACCTTATGATCACCTTTATCAGACTTGTGTTTCATACAAAGATGATGAGGAATGATGCCTCTACATCTGACCACGAAGAAGTCAATTATTAGTCATGTTTTTTATCAATGAAAACAGAAGAATCTTAGGTAAAAGTTGTTACCCCCAACCCCAACTTCTTCATATGCATCAAGACTTCAGTAAATGGGTTTTTCCCAGTATGAGCAAAAAAGCACGAAGTATGAACAGATCCCTTTGATGACTTTTAGTAAAAAAAAACAAAAACAAAAACAAAACAAACAAAATAAAACACAGCCTAACAACAAAAAAAGAAAAACTAACGTAGAGTCCAGAAGGGAAGATTTCACAGGGGACCTAACTAGCGCAAGGTGGGATAAGGCCACAGGTTTCCTCCCCACGCCTGAGGAGCTCTCTACAGCATAGAAGTTATGCAGGCAGGGACGAGACATGCTGTTACTCCAGCATTTTTTCTACATCTTTTTTGCTTTAGATGGAGTAATGATACCAGAAAATTTTGGCAAAGCCTGGGTTTGTTTGCCTTGGTGATGATGTATTTCTCAGGAAGGACGCTTAGAAACAGAACACCCAAAGACGTGACCATGGGGCATTCAAAGTCCAGCAGCAGCAACCTCAAAGCTCCAAGCCACAGCTTTCAACTCATGACAGGCCAGTGCAGGAAAGATGATCTGCACCTTGTGAGTGTTCCTAACTTACTTAAAAAAAAACAACAAAACAGAGCCAATAGCCGGGCTTTGAACTTTGCCAAACCAGGAGCACCTGCAGTACAGCTGGGCCCAGAGGCAGCAGCCAGAGGAGGCTCCCAGCACAGCCTCACCCAGGCGGTGAGGGCTGCAGCTGTGTGTGCCTGAACTTGTCAGCGTATCTCCTCTGACCTTCTGCTTTTACCTTCACTTCACTACAGGTATTCGTGGGGATGGCGGAAATGATGCATGCCTACACCACTGCGTAAATTTCCACAAATCGACACAGAATTTGGATCCGCCTATTACATAGGTCAAATATTACGTTAAAATTTTATTTTCAACCTTTACAAATATAGCAGCATGTGCAGATTCTAAAGATCAGAGAAATGCTTACATAGATACCTACCATATAGAAGGAAGCATTGAATTCTGAAGTACATATGTGCGATCCAGAAATAAGAAAATGCTTCTGATCATGATCTGAAAATACATAAAAAAAACATCTTTGCCTTCATCAGCATATAGCATTGTAAGACAAATTCTGAAAGTTATATCACAGACGTGTACCTTAATTGCTGATAAATCTATTTTCAACTCTTGCTGTGACTTGTATGGCTACCGATATGTAATTTATTGATGTTAACACTATGACTGAGCAGTAAAACAAAATATATTGAAAATGTTTTCAAATTCATATGCATTTAACCAGTTTTATTAGCCTGTTTTAGCGCTATTTAAGTTTCAGTGCTATTGAGATGAATGAGCCATTTAAGCAGTATCACCAACACTTTCAGTAAACACCCTGAAATAGCACGCTGCTGTGGTTTTCACTTTTAATTTAATTTTTTATTTTTTTAAAGAAGCTTTAAGCAGAGACACTAAAAAACTGTGCAAAAGACATTTTCACAATGGAAGTTCATTGCTTCTGAAGCAATTCTCAAGCTGACATAGTTTCTGGCCAACCATATCAAAGTAAAACAGCAATGAGACTGTTTTGTATTTTTTTCCTTAAACACCACAAGTGCTAATTCAGCACAAAGACAAGAGAGCCACTTGCCACAGGTTGCTGCTTTGAGGACCAAAACAAAACAAAAAAGAACTCTCAAAAGTAATTAAAGTGAACAGAGTTCATATTTTTACAAAAACACAAGTCCAGTTTAATTACAGTTTTGAGGCAAAAGCCTTCAAGTCCATGTTCACCAGACTGTTGAATTTATTTTGCATAGCTTCCACAACACTTTCCATTTTTATTTGAGATAAAAAGCACTTAACTCTGCCCATCCCCCATGGGGGAGGGGAAAGAAAAGGACTTGAGGAATGAAAATAGAAATTCAACTATTTTGGGTACCTGTAGCCAAAGCTAGGTGAGAATGCAATGAAAACTTTTAAATGCTGTCTTAGAATTACAATGAAACATTTTAAAAGGACAATTCCTATGAAGCGTATTTGAGAGGGGATTTTTTCTGTAACATAATTCATCATGGAGGTTGATGACAAAAAGGGATTTAGTTCTTTAATCTCTCTGTATATTCATCTCCGGCATCACAACAAAAAAAGTCACAAATTAACCCAGCTGTCGGAGCTATCTAAAAACAAAGTTTGTGGATTCTCCAATTACTCAAAATGCAAACAGCCAACAATTTCACAAGCGTCGATACATTTCTGAGTGATATTTCAGCGTCAGAGTCAACAGCACTGCAGAACCTGGCTTTCAGCAACAAAACTGCCCCCAGCTAACAAAGGGGAAAGTGAAAGGCTATGCTGAAACTTGGAGGAGATGCAACAGTCCCAAGTTAAAACCATAACAAATTCCCCTTTGCCAGACTTCACATCTCAAGGATACATGTTCTGAACAAACATTCAACTTACCATTTGTCTGCAATGATCTTGCCAGCATTTATTTATCTTCTTTAAAAATAAAAGACTATCCAGAGAATCTGTACATCACCTATTAAGGAAAACTAGCTTGCCAGTAACGTCTGAGGCCAGATTCCAGAGATGATCTTTGACAGCCATTAAGCAAATCTCCTCTCTGGATGTTCTGATGTTACTGGGACTGCCTAGGGATAAACGGTTAATTGCAAAGCTTCTGCCCAGCACAGGGGATGGCAATTTTCCAACAGGCCTCCCCATGTTTTCATGGAATAAACGCTCGCAGCTCTTCAGCAATACCATCTAGTGGCTGCACCATACAACTCCGATACAGATTTAAACAAGAAATCCCATCAGTGTCAAAAACAACGTTATTGCCAATTGAGGTGAGCTGGATAGAAAGGTTTACTTTGTTTAATGAGTTCACACTGTGCGCAACAGGAGTGACCCTAATCTCTTAAAAGCAGTTACAGTTTTAAATAATCCTCAATAAATCCAAATACCACTCTTTTCATGTACATCTCTAGGTCTCCCGAAGTAAACTATAAAGTTTTATTAGTTAAACAACAGAGCCAATTGTTACTTATGCTTTCAGAATTCCAGGATGTCGTATAAGTAAATCCAAGCGGGGCTTTGCCTTCCTTCCACACACAGTATCATCCCCAACTCCCTCTGGCCAAATCTGATTAATGTAATCTCACATCCTTGGGATATAAAGCAGTATAACTGTAAAATAGAAAATTCTCAGCTCTTCAGACACGGGTTCTCTTGGGCTTGTGGGGAGAAAGTAAAGTTTTAAAATGTAAGTTTTACCACATCTCTTCAGAAGATGGGCTGAAGTCTGAAAAGCCTGGGATGCAAAATTGGTCAACTGTACACCGCTATAAAGAAGGCTAAAACACTCGGATCTCAGTTACGTTTAAGAAACTGCTGCACTAATTAATGTACTTTTCAGTTGGAGGTGATTATTAATGCATCAAATTAAATCTAATAAAAAAACATGCTACATAATTAAGAGCTGAATTCACAGTGCCAGTTTATGTATCGATATTTCTCATGTGCCATGTAGGAGCCAGGCTCCTTCACTGGGACAATTTTTTTTTTTTAAAAAAAAAAAAGTCCATGCTGGGACTTAGCTAGAAAGAAAAAAAAAAAAAAAAAAAAAAAAAAACAAACAGAGAAAGCGATTTATCTTTTTTATGTGTGTAGACACCTACCTGGGGAATGCAGTGAACTGAGAAACTGAGAGTTACAATCCAAAGCACATTTAAGGCATCTGCCTAGAAAGAGGACTCTTTCTGGGCCCCGTTCCCCTGTTTCTATTTCAACCAATGATTTTCTGTAATAACATACAGGCAGGAGAGCTGGGAAACAGGGTTAGCACTCAGATCACCGCAGCATCTGTTCGCTACGGCACTCTCCAGCATCTGTTTGCCAAGGCACTCTAGAGGACAGCCTGGTGGGTGTAGACTCTACTTATCCTACTTCCCCAGCAAGCACAACCAGTAGGCTATTATACAGAAGACACATAAAGCACGCTCTCAGCATGCAAAGCACAATGGGCTTCAGAAAAGAGGACTGGCTGCACCTAAGTGTACAGAGAGGATCTGCAGGCACTGCTGTTATCAGTTCAGCCACAGAAAGAGAAGCCCAGTAACGTAACTTGAGAAAAACGTGGGGAAATTTACCATGAAAGTTCAGTGTTCTGCAGGTCCCAGGGCAGCCAAATCATCTTCCAAACTTTCATCTCTCTTCCAAAAGCCTCCCAGGGTGCATGTGAGGTATCTAAAGGGCTTGTTGAACACCTCTGCTACATACTGGTGCTGACCAACATTTACAATTAGTCACACAGGCAGGTGTGCTTTGTATATTGTTATTTAGACTGATAGTGCTACTGAAAATTTCTAGATTAGCTGTAAAATTTGGATTCCTACTAAAATAAGTAGTTGTCACCATGCTACTTCTCTGTACCCTAAAATTGTTTACCCAGGTGACTAAAGTTGCATATGTTTGATTTGAAAATAGTTAAGTGGTAAACAGAGAACCTCTTACCACATTTGCAACTAACGTTGACATTTTTTAAAAACTGTTATAAAAAAAATATTTGAACCCGAATCTGACTACATCTGTGCACAAGAAAAAGGATATTCTCTAAATTGAAGAATTTGTGCTTTCACATGATCTTCACAGACTTGTCGCAGCTGTTTGTACAGTGTAGCAGAGACTTTGTAAGAACAGAGATTTTCAACAGCCTAAAACCAAAAAAGATGAGATTAAAAAATTAAATCAACTCAGATTTATCCTGTGTTATAAAGACCAACACCAAATAGGAAAAAAATCAACATTATTTGTCGAAACCATGCATCAAAATAAAGCTTATCAAAATAAAATTAGACAAACTACATAGAAAAATTACGACTTTTTTGCTCAGCAGCAGAACTCTTTCTGTAGGTCCATTTGTGCATCCCTCCATATGTGCACACTGGTGTTTCTACTTATTTTATAAAAACACAATCACACCAAATATTTTCATCCCTTCTCTTCATAACATTAAGGATGAATTACTGTTGAATACTGATACATTTCATCATTGCTGTAGACTGAGCGTTTAGTTATTAAGCATTATTTTCATAGACATTTAAATAAGATGGGATTTACATCTTTCACATTCATTAGGTGAGGCAGAAATAACATCAGAGCCAAACATTTAAACTATTGTCTCAAAATAAGTATATGATAAGTATTGTTGCTGTCCTGACATTTTATTAGCTTATTTCTTTCTATTACCACTGATTTACACACTAGGTATAAGGTATAAAAACTGTGGAAAAAAGAACAAAAGCATTGACAATTAAATAACTTGAATTAATTTATGTGGACCTTGTGGGATTCAGTTGAGGATCTACCCTTGCTAGTTAAGAACACCAATTCTGCCCCAAACTAAGTGTTGCTTGGTCACTACTTTAATGTGAACTGAGCTGTTACGCAGCTGATGTAGACTACGCTGGGACAGCTCTGGACACCTCTGTAATCCTGTTGTTCAGCTATACAGCAATTACATTGTCTCACACTAACATTTTTTTTCCTCACAAGAAACTGAGTGGGAATACCAAAGAGAAAACGTAGCCTCACTCGATACCACTGCCTATATTTAGATTTTGTTCCAGGCGCGCTTTATTTTAACTTGTGTGCCGTATTTCAATAAACTATTTTATTAATAGACCACGGCATCTAAAATGAATCACAATGAAGACAGACAAACACTCTGTGAGAGCTGTAAAATTCACAGTAAGTACTTGTGGCCATTCAGTGCTTCATACAAAATTATCCAAAGGAGCTGGACATGATGAGAAAACCACCTCAGCTTCCTTTGTGATATGGTACCGCAGAGAACACTGGATGATACTTGAAGCACTATTTCATTAGGGTGAACAAGAGTGACCCAAGAATGTGTTCCCTTGTTCCAGGGGATCTACAGTGACATATTTTGTTGATGAACAGCATAAATGAACTTGCAGGAAGTTTCAGTATTTCCCCAGTGCTTGGTCTTTACTTGGTTCTGCTGATATTTTAGCTTTTGTGGGTGCGCCTTGTGATATGAAACGTTATGCTGCCTAATGCCAGCACGTAACTCTTTGTCGAAGGACTAGTACATGATCTTCACTCTGATTTACTTTAAGACCACACAAATGATTGTGCTAGCACGTGAGCAGGTCAAGAGAGAGGTGAAGGGGAAAGTGGCTCTTTGGGCAGCAGCACTGGCTTCAAGGGTGCTTCAATCTGCAGCCTTACCACCTCAGTACTGCCTCTAACCAGCTGGGGCTTTCTTTTGTGACTGGTGTTTGGGGGGGGAGGGTGAAACAGTAATTCTCTTCTTCTTCGTCTCTTGCTTAATTCAGAGTTGTTGCTGTCTCTCTTTCTGAAGAAATGTAATTTGACTTTTATTCATCTTGCACACAGTTAGTCTGGGAAAAAAAGCCATAGTAATTACTGCATCTACAACGATAAGAAAGAGACAACGCTGCAGGCTCTTTGCCTACACAAACCTAGTAAAAGTTTTGAAACACCTTTAATGGCTTGTTTTGAGCAGTCTTCAGTTTTAGTATGCAAATTATTGCTACTGCTTGTTCTATTTCCTCCATAGGTGCTAACATCCTGAAGAGCCTGTCTTCTAAAACACAAAATGAAAACAAATAAACAGAAAAGTACTCAGAAGGTGCCTTATACTGCTTTTTGCTTTTCTGGTCTTAAAATGGGTACATAAGGTGACCCCTGCAACTAACAGTAATCACACACAACTATTTTTCAGACACTTTGTTATTTTTTCTGAGACATAGCCCTTCCTATCCATCCATACAAATCAAAGTCTGGTCAGGGCTCCAATATTATTTTTTTCCTTTGCTGCAACAATATCTTTCTCTATGCCCCCAGGAAAGGCATTGCTGCCCTGTTTCAGTTTATTTAGGATCTCGTTGCAAAGGGAATTTTCTTTCTCCATTATTTTTAATCACTCGCTGCTCACTTGGCAATTCTTTGCACTGCCCCACTTTCTCTATCCCATCAAATACCAGCTACTTCTATCAAAATCTGTGCAATCCACCACCAATCCCAGACATCATTTCTATTTTAGTAGCAAAAAAAAATTGGCTGCCGCCCTCCCATTGCTCACTGGCTCTGCCAAGCACCTTCCTGCTTTAACCCCTGCTGGCCACTAACACTTGGGAAGGAGTATCCTTTGGATTTCCCACCGGGCCTTGTCACTGTTCTTCACTTTTCCTCAGCCACAATGTCAAATTAAACAAATCAAGGAGTTCAAGAGCAGCCTGCCTACCTCCCTGAGCCCCAGCAGGCTCTCACCTCCTCTCACGATGCCAAAGATGCACAAAAAGCAGCCCTAACAGCAAAAACAACTGGCACAAATGGAGAAGTTTTCCCGAGTGGATGGCTCCATGTTCACCAACAGGCAGTTAAAACTATCTGTAAGTACAGATCAGGTTTCCAATAGATGCTGAACTTCATCTTTTATTCCTTTGGCAGAAGTACGTATGCGTGGGCACACTCACAGCCACCACCCACGGTACAGAAAACTTGCTGATTTGCACCAGTGCCTTGCAGATCATTGGGCTGACCTTATAACGTGCAGTTTTTACAAACAAGCAGACAAGCAAAAAAAAGCAAAAAGTACAGCTCTCCCTCCACAGCTTATCTGAAATCTCTCTCGTTCTCTTCTGCCAAAACTCGAGCCTGTTCCCTGGCGATTTCATACCCATATTGCTATAATCTCATTTCCGAGCCTCTGAAAACAAGTTAGGTAACATTCAAAGCATCTGTGGTTTTCTTTCCTTTTTTTATTTTAAGCTGGGCATGAAAGAGCATGATTTTTCAAATGCTCATTTTAAAACCATAAAACATATAATGCAATTCAAACTCTGCAAGCCTGTAAACATTAATAGATGAATGTATCAGTCCAGTTACCTGTTTAAAGGCATTAAATCCTATTAAGTCAATATGCATTTACATAATGAGCCATTTTAGAACCATACACTACATATCTTAACTAATCAGAGAGAGAAATCTAATCGTCTCTCAAAATTCAGCCTGATTTTTTGACCACAGACCCAGTGTGGACTGCTGGCTTTGTCCTCCCTCAGAGTCTCTACTTTGCAGACAACATCAAACCTACTTCTTCCGAACATTCAGAAAATTTGGGGTGAGAACATTAACGCCTTAAGCCCTGATCTGGCAGCGAGATCCCCATCTGCAGACCAAACACCTGCACCCACAGAAAACTCGTAATTAACTTAAGCTATGCAGCAGAACTTACCGCATCAATAATTTTCATAATGACACGATCGTTGAAAAAATTACTACTCCAGCTAAGTATCTTAATGCATATGCATTTAAAATAATAAAGAACTAAGCCATAATTAATGGAGAAAGTAGGAAGGAAGAACAGGCTTGTGACTACTACTTTGTTTTATTCGTCCATAGCCCCTCTCTAGTAATCCAGATGTTCCAGCAGTACTTTTTCACTGTTTTCCCTAAAAAATGAAAGCCTCGATTCCTATGAAAACACAACAGCGCTCTGACTGAAGGTAAACTGAGAGGCTGGTGTCTGCTCGACCGAGATCCTTTATTTCATTCTCCAAAGAGTCTCGATGCTGAAGTCCGATTCTCATTAGAACAAATACTTTAACATCTACTGTCCACAAGGAACTAAAGCATACAGAAAGGAGTTATTATAACATATTTACCCGCATAACCTGGTGAACCTAACACCCCATTTTCAGCATCTTGAGGGGGCACGGAATCGGAGAGGCTGGAAGCCCAGCCCCAGCTTTCCAAGCCTCCCGACACAAACTGCTTTTTCATGGGCCCAGATCCCGGCAGCTCTCCAAGGGGATCCACCTGACCTACCGAACTGAAAAACCGAGTGGAAACGGAGCACGGGGAGGGCAGCTAGGAAGGCGCCGTCAGCCTTGGACAGACCCAACGCCACCAGGTCGCACCCGCAGCCCTCAGAGCGGCTCCATTTCCCTTCCAAGACCCCAGCAAAGCCCCGGAGGCGTTACCTGGTAGAGCTCCTCGAGGTTGTACTTGATGGAAACGCTGCTCTGGATCGCTCCCACGGCGTCGTGGAGTTTCTGCCAGGTGTCCTGCGTGTAGTTGTCGGGCAGCCTGGGCCTTTCTGCCGAGAGACACGGCGCGGGGCGCTGCCAGCGGGCGGCGGGGGGG
>CM021731.1:144589502-144618701 GCA_011075105.1 Heteronetta atricapilla
GTTCAGCATGACGTCAGATGGTATGGAATACCCCTTTGGCCAGTTTGGGTCAGCTGTCCTGGGTCTGTCCCCTCCCAGCTCTTGCTGCCCCCCCAGCCTGCCCGCTGGCAGGACAGAGCGAGGAGCTGAAAAGTCCTTGGCTTAGTGTAAGCACTGCTCTGCAGCAATTAAAACATCAGCATGTTATCAGCACTCTTCCCATCCTAATCCAAAACATAGCACTCTACCAGCTACTAGGAGGAAAAATAACTCTGTCCTAACTGAAACCAGGACAGGTGAGAAAACAGCATTACATGCAGGAATAATAAGGATGAAACAAACAAACAAACCTAATTGCTCTAAAAACAATCTTAAAGTTTTGAATGAGATTATATGTTAATGTTTTTACCTGCATTAGGAAAGCAGTGCCTCAGGAGATCCATTCTAGTATTGCATTCCCACATGACATCTGTTCAGAGGGCTGCGTAGATAAAATTATCCTGGTTGTGTGCTTAAAATAATAATGTAACATGTGGAGGATATTAAAAACTATACTTGTGCAAACGACAGCATATAAAGTTTTGTGGTGGATATTTGATGACTTAGATTGCAGCTGAATTTCTAGGGCATGAGAACAGGCAGGAGAAGAGTTCACGGAAAAAGCTCAGGAACTTTTTTCAAATACTTGGAGAGAAAATGCGTAACAGGCAAAAAAAAAATGAAGAAAAGAAACCTGAAGGTCACAAAAGGTCAGATGCATTGTTACTGATAGTAAGCTGAGAATGATATTTATATCTGTAATTAATTGTTTGCCTCAGCAGTATTTGTAAGAGAAACTGCAGTGCAGACTGCTTCATAAACCCAAATATTGTCCCAGTGGGGGTATGAAAAAGCAGACATATGAGAAATGTGAAGGCACTTGATTAATCAGAGAATGATTAAAGCAAGAGTCACAAAGAGAAAAGTGTATTAGGACAATCTTTTGTGACATTTGCTTGAAATTATTTAACAGTTCCTGTTGTGTGCCTCATTCCTACTGATTTCCAGGTACTGCCAGAAGCTGTATAATATTTGCAAATGAAAAAAAAATAAATTTGTGAGGTCTAGTGCAGTGGTCTTCAAAGTGGGGTAGACATATTGTTACTGTCCTACACATTGATGTGCAGGAAGAAAATATTAGAAATTCCACTTATATTTACTTTTTATCTAAAAGAAAGAGAAAATTAAGCTTTACTAATATTTAATATTTATTGCTGCTGGCACCCTCATCCTGTCTGTATCCCAGCTGGTCCCATGTCACGTGCAGTAGGTGGGGTGTTCTGGGGGAAGAGTGGGTGCTCCTCAGTGCAGAATAGTTGACATGATAACTGATAATGGTACCATCACTTGTTCATTGACTTGCAGTGTGTTGTGCTTTCTTTCAGTTTGTGTGTGCCCAGTTAATGGATTTAGGTATTATATTGTCTATTTTTAACTAAACAAACACTCACAAAATGGTCAAGGGCTTAAAATATTCCTGCAAAGAGACAAGGTGTTGAAGATAATTCTGAGTAAATGAACATGAAAATGGCAGAGCAAACACTTTACTCCTGGTATACATGAACTTCATTAGACACATTACGAAGTAGAAACAAAGCTGATCTCCTCAGATCTGATCGATGATGTTTAAAGTCATGTGATACTCAATAGAGCGATCTACAAAATTTCACTGAACTTAATGAGAAATCTTTAAAAGCCTTCAGTGAGGTTTCTTATTTAATAGTGAAAGACAGAAAGCCATGTACCACTGGGGAAACACTTGTTCTTCCTGTAGCAGTAAAAATGACTGGAATGGTACAGAGAAAACAATATGGAGACAAATTCCAAAATGCATTTCTTTGTCAGCAGATATTGTTGGAAGATATATAAAAAACATGCTGAAGATTTGAAGAACCAAGTATTAGAACAAATTATGTAGGTGGTTTGCTATAAAATTTCCTGGAAATACAAGTCTTTTGACACGCTTCAGCTTACGGTATTTGCCAGATTCTGTTCAATAATGAAATACACAAAGAGCTATTTTCTTTTGGCCCAATAAAAGAAAGATGTGTCAAAGGAGATATATTCTCAGCAGTAAATAACTTTCATAAAAATTGTTCTTGCTTGTAAAAGAAGAAGAACAAAACAACCTATATTCTGTTGAGTTTACATGACAATATTTTAGTAGTGTGGAGGCTGCAGGGGTGGCTTCTGTGAGCAGAGCCCAGTAGCTGCCCCATGTCAGATCAGAGCCAGCTCCAGCCGGCTCCAAAAGGGACCTGCTGCTGGCCAGAGCTGAGCAGTGGGTGATGCTAGATGAGCCTGTGGGAGAGCAGAGTTAAGAAAGGGAAAAAAAAAAAAAAATAAAAAAAAAATGCTGGACAACAGCAGCTGGGAGAGAGGAGTGAGAACCAGCCCTGCAGACTCCAAGGTCAGTGCAGAAGGAGGGCAGGAGGTGCCCCAGGTGCCGGAGCTGAAGTTCCCTGCACCTTCTGGAGAGGCCCCTGGTGGGGCAGTTTGCTCCTGGGAGATGGGCCCCATGGTATGGAGCTGTGTGGGAGCAGTTCTTGAAGAGCTGCTGCCTGTGGGCAGCCCCCACAGGCTCGGTTTGGAAGGACGGCATCCCGTGGGAGGGACCCCGCGGGGAGCAGGGGCAGAGAGTGACTGTGAAGGAGCAGTGGAGATGAAGCGTTAGGGACTTAACCGCAGCCCCAATTCCCCTGCACCACCTGGGGGGATGAGGTAGAAGAGGGTGGATGGAGGGACAAGGTGGTTGTAATTTGCTTTTAGTTTCTCACTGTCTGTTATCAGTAGGCAATAAATTACATTTCCCTCTACTGCATCTGTTTTGCCTGTGATGGCAACTGATGAGTGATATCCCTGTCCTTATGCTAAACCCAGGCCTTTCTTTTCATCATATTTTCTCCCCTTAAGGAGGGGGAGTGAGAGAGCGGTATGGTGGAGCTTAGTGTTAAAGTGCAACACCTATAAAAACTCTTATATCTATACACTGAAAATACTTGGAAACAATTTCCTAATCTGTTTATAAATCTTCCAGAGAATGAGTTGCAGTGGGCTTTGAACTCTTTCATTAGCAGTAAAAATGCAACACCCTTCTAAGTTTGCAAGAACAAGTGATTAACGGTAGGGAAGATGGATATTTACTAGCCAAATTTCAATGAAACCCTGGGGTAATTGGTGGGTGGGACTGAAAAAGAAGTATCATGATTTAGTAAGGGCTACCAATGATGCAATTCTTCATTTGGATCTACCTGTCTTTGTGAGGAATCTTTTCCAGCTATGACAGCCATTAAGAACAACTATTGAGGTGAACTGAACTTAGAACCAGACCTTCAAACCGCTGTATCACAAAGTGTTAAACCAAAAATTTCAACAATAATGAGGCATATTCAATCACATTGGTCTCATTAAAAATATTATTAATAATAAAACAAATGTACCACTAATAAATCAAATAAAATATTTTTGAAATATTTAAAATTAATATTTATCTCATCCTTTTTCATTTTCTGTTTTTGTGGATGTTTCATTATTACAACTGTATGTTTATATAATTTATAAACAAATATACATATAATGGGGCTATGTATGCAGAATTTTTTCACTGATAGGAGTGGCACTTGGTCAAATAGTTTGGGAAGCACTGTTCTAGTGATTACAGCAGTAGCCTGTGACGTGAAAGACCTAGAACAGTATTGTACATTGTATGTCTTTACTACCTAGGACACTACTATCAACCTAGTGTTAAAGTCAGCCATCTGTAAATCTATGCCTCCTCTGTCCCTGCAGGATTAAGAAAAGGTTGCATTTGTCCTTTCGTTTAGGCACGCCTGCAAAATATGAAATATTTATATGACAGATAAGACTCCTTCAGTTCCTTCTTTCTCCTACCTTCCTTCAATAATTAATCAGGTTATTCACCCTAATGAGCCAGAAACCTATTTCTCATCTTTGAAATCTCTCACCATTATCCTTCTCCTGAAGCTAAGAAAGAGACTAGCTCACAGAAAATGCATGAACTTTTCAGCATCTCCAAAAATTCCAGTAACATGGAACTATAAGAAGGATGTCAGATGATTCCCAGACCAGAGGGATCTGATCAGATACTGTTCCCTGAAAAAAAAAAAAAAAAAAATGTAGAGAGGGTTATTCCTTCAGGTAAGTGGATACTGTGTTACTTATTTAGGTAGAGCAGTCCTGCAATGTTCCAAAATAAAAATCCCAAACACCCAATACTCACAATCTGTCCTTTTTAAAAACCTTTCATGGCTTTTTGTGTGTTTTCCTTTGGGAAACTGGAATGAAACATCAATATAGCATATTTTGAAATTCATAACTTAGAAGGGCTTGGGAGCATGAACCTATGGAAAAAAAGAGCCCTCAAATGAGTCGTCTTATAAATTCTTGAATTGGTGAGTGGACTGGAAGGGGAAAATACAGAACTAGTGCAATTTATCAAAAAATCAAGGGCCACTTGTCTTGATATGCCACTCTAAAGACTGATGTGTGAAGTCATTGGAAAGAAAACTGCTGCAGGAAAAACTGGCTTATGTATTGAAAGCAGATGGTTTAGGTAAATTACAACAGTGCAGGGTTAGCAGAGATAATAAATAAGGTGACATGAGGGTCAGTAAAAGCCTGATGTTTGCACATGTTTGTGAAGACTTGTCATAGAATAGGAAAGATACTGTAAGATACTATAACAGAAAAAATACTGACTTTTCAGATTTAGAATAATTGGTGTAGACTGTGAAAAAGTAGGTAATTCAGTTCAGTGCAGAACAGTGTAAGTTAATGAAAATGATACACATAATGAAGTGTGGAGTTGAAGATATGAAGTGAAAAACAGTGAAAAGTTGCAGATTTTTTTTTTTTTTTTGGTTTTGCTGATGAGCTTGGAAAAGATGTGGTTGCTGTTTGCAAGGATGAAAGACTAAAAGGATATTGGAAAATATGTAAAAGCAGGAATATGAAACTACTGAAAAAAGTGGCTCTAGAAAATTTCTGAATAATAGCTGCAGCTTCAGCTATGCAAAAATCTAACAAATCAGTTTGCTTTTTTTTTTTTTTTCAAATGAATTTCATTGGAAACTATGATATATTGCAAACTAATTAAACGTTGTAAATACCATTTTCCCAAAATCTTAAAAAATGGAAAGTACTTGTTGAATTAAATATTGCAAGATTACCACATTTCTTGGGAAGAAGGATGTTCACAAAAATTAGGAGACATTGGAAATTGATAAAATGTATTTTAGGGGATGAAGAAGACCAGAAAATCCTTAGGAAATTATTATGGATGAATATTGCTGGGCAAGATGATAATATGCTAGATGCCTTTAAATTCATGATTTACTGCCAAGATTATACTATATGAACAAGGTTAAAAAAATCTGTTAAAACACAGATGGGCTACATAAATTTATGTCTTTAAAAGTATTTGTTTCAAAATTGTATAAAATTGTGACATTTTTCCAATATGTGAATTAACTGATTGACTGTACTTTATGCAAATAAACCTGGAATCCTATGGCTGCTTAATAAATAAATGACAGCTGTGGTTATGCTTGCGTTGGTAGAAATGACAGGTATATGTTTTCCTTTTCATATAATCAATGCGAAAATTTGGCATGAGATATGTATTTCCCTCATGACTGGTTCAGAATACTGCAGCCCCACGTAGCAAGTTATTACTTCTTAGGTCTGGAAGTTTTTGATACATGCTATACTGCTATACTTCATTCACTGCAAAGGCACAGGAAAAGTTAAAAGGTAGCCTGTTTGTCTGGCAAGTTCTCTAATCACGCTCTGGTATTCTCAGAAGCCAGTTCTTCTGTATGAAGATGACTGGCATACTAAACTCCCTAAATACAGTTGGTGTTTCACACAATGACTTGTTTGTAGAGTGTATAGATTTAATTACTAACCAGCAGGACCTTGTCACCCCAAGTGCAGGTTAAGCTGCTATAGAGTCCCTACCCTGTACACTTGGAATATGTTGATGTTATCAGTCAGCACAGTGAACGTCTCGTAACAAATATGCAAATTAACTGGGTTAAATTAACATTTTTGTTCTCTCATTTCCTGGCATGAAATGAATGCATCTATCTTTGCAGAAACTATGCACTGTACACAGCTATCATTTCTTATGTACTGTTTAATCTCTTGCTTTTTGTACCAGACACATAGTACAGATGTTTATTTTTACAGTACGTGTATATATGATAATATAGACTTTGTCATTTTCTTGACATCAGTAGAATGGTAATATCCAGTGTCATGCCTGAAGTAGTGCTATTTATTTTAATGTGCCAGTTGAAGCATATTTAATTTCCATATATATATATATATATATATGTACACACACACACATTTATGTGCATGTATGTAATGTCAGCATGGACAGAAGAATAAAAATCAAAATGTTTAGCATCCGTATCTTCCAAGTTGTGTAACTATGGATATGACAGATGGCATAGATGGGAAGAAGAGGCTAGTTTCCCAAGCAGAGGGAGTAAGGAGAAGACCATTTTGTTAGAGAGGGTTAGTTTTTTAGGGGAGTTGTTAGTTTTACCCCTAGTTAGATTTTCCACTATTTATGTCATTTAGATTGAGTCTGGATCTACCAGCTCCTCAGAACCAGCTTCTTATCTTTAGTGAACCATCAAAACCAGCTTCCTTTCTTTACTGCTCCATGTGGCTTGTTTGTTCCTACTTCAACAGTGGTAGGTGAGGATCAGAAACCCTTTGTAACTCTGAGTGAAGTTACTAGACAGAACATTCCCCTGCTGTTTTGTTTGGAGTGTATATATGTCTACTTCCCCATATATATATATATGTATGTATACATACACACACGGCACTTAACAGGAAACATTAGTATAAGATGATGCTTGCTGTCTTGTCTCAGAATATTCTGTTTCATTCCAGCTTAGTTTGTGCCCTGTCCTTCACAGTACTGTGGTTAATCATCAGAAGATGCCTCCTGTCCTTATTCTGCCTACAATAGATTGTACCCTCCTAACTCTCCAGTGCTGTACCCAAGTGACAGCTCTCAGTAACCTCAGGATCTTTTTATTTCCTAAATATGAGATTGGTTGACCTTGTGCGATTGCAAGCTTCATTAGTGGTTATAAAGCAATTCTTAATTCTAGCTCTACTGTCTGACTTAAAGACTTTTTGATAGGAAAATCCAACGACTCACACCTTGCAGTGTGAAGGAGAATTATCTTGCATTTGTTCTAAAAATAAAATGCAATAATTTCATAAAATGGCCTTTTGTTCCAGTGTTATGAGAAAGGGACTGACCATTTTTCAGTGTGCCTGTCATAATTTTTAATTATTACAATTAAATTAAAGTAAAAAATAAATTGTGCTGCTATACTGTTATCAGAGGCATTCAGTGCTTGATTCATTTCATTTTTTTTTTTTTTTTTTTTTTTTTTTTTTTTTTTTTCTGTAAGCTCTGCAACTGATGGGTAGTGTGCAAGTCCCATGTGCCCAAGCAGATGGGGAAATTTTAGTCTTTAGTCATCAATGCTCTTTGAAGGTTCCCTTGTAATTCTCTTTTCCAGCCAAATAATATGAGGGCTGACAATAATAAGTCAAATACCCATTTTTCTGTACTTCAGCCACCCTTTTTGTTGGCCTCATTCTGATCATTTGTCTTAAAAATACAACTGAATGCTGCTCTAGATGAAGAGAACTTTTCTTTGTGTTGTAATACCACAAATAAATTTTGCTATCACCTTTTTATTGTCACTTCTTTAGTCTACCTTGAATTCCAGTAAAATGTTTGATTTAATTAAAAGAATTAAAAGTATGTCTTAGCTTATTTTTGTGACACTCAAACTGGTCCATCTAACTTACATGTTTATCCCAACTGAACTTTATTATTATTATTGTTATTGTTATTATTATTTTGTCTACTAAACCAGGAGGAGCAGCTTCTTCATGCTTTTTGTGCCCTCCAGGTACCCTAATGCCTCATCATTTTGTCTCTTTTCTGAGAAACCCTCATTAAAACTATTCAATAGGTGTTTGGACCCAATTTATCTATGGGTGCCCTTGTAAATTATTAAATAATACAACGTATTGCTTTCTTTGTGTTATGCTTGGCTTTGGAGCTGAGAATTATGGATAGAAGTCTTCACTAACTGCTCTTTATCATCATACTTGTTTTTTAAATGCAAGGCAATTTTTTGGCAGCTGGAATATTGCCTTACATTACAGTAAGTGCATATCTCAAGAGCAAAATTGTTTCTAGTCATTTGTTTGAATAAAATGTATGTGTAGACAATGTATGTGTAGACACTGCAGAACTGGATGTTTAAACTCACAGCTATGTGAGAACCCTAGTCCTGGACTTGAAAGTGTTTTATCCATGGCCCAAACTCATTGATGGAAATTAGTGTCACAAAGATTTCTTGAGGTACAGCTAAGTTAAGGAAACCAGACCTTATGTAGCTTCCAGAAATGGAAGCCTTAAATTCCAATAAATCTTGGTGATTTATGTTAGGAGCCAGAATATGATGAACAACCTTGAAAGTCAACTTACCAGCTAATTAAGATGCAAGTAACTATCTGTATGCCTTTAGAATTAATAGGATGTTCCCAAACCTCATTAAAGTTGTACTGTTAGGGAATGGAAATAGTACATACTTCAGAAATATACCTTATTTTTTATTTGATAGCTTCTGGGTTAGTAGATTTTAACTTTTCATCTCCTAACTCTATGCTTAGTTGTGTTTTACTTTGAAAAATGTTGCTGAAAACATAATGCACTTCCACAGTGTTATCAGAAGAGTTCAGTTCTGGGACTGAGGTTTCATTTGCTTTTTACAAGCCTTCCAGCTGATGGGCAGAATTTAAGTCCCCATGGTGCACAAACAGATGGGAAAATGTTGGTCTTTAGTTTTCAGTCATCAGTGCTAATTCTTTTATCTTCTGAATGCATTAGTGCAACAGACTATGCCTGTCAATAGTGCAACAAACTATGCCTGTCAAGAAATCTGTAACATGTGCCATGACAGTCTTTTTTTTTTTTTTTTTTAAAAAAAAAAAAACACTACTGAAAATCCTTTCTGTGAAATGGCATTGTCTACATTTTATTAGCTTAAGGAAAAATGTGTTATTCATAAATTGATTTTCAAAATGGTTGTGGAACTTTGATGATTTAAAAGTACTATTTTTATTAAAGTGCTTCAGCAGCAAATCTGTTTTTAAATATAGCTATTTCTTTAGATGTCACTGATCTTATATGTGTACATCTATATGATGCTTTTTATAAACAGCCACTACATTGGCACACTTCTTTATTCTGTCTTAGCTGGTCTTTCACAGATGTTATGCTTGGGATTTTCAGAACACTGCAATGTTCTTTATGCACATTGGCATGCATCCATAAATCCAAATTTCTAGATGAAACAAACAAACAAAAAGGTTTGTTTTGACCAGGAGTTAAGTTGCATATTCAGATTTTGGTGCTCCTTTCCGCAATGTGAAAACACAGGATTCCTGCAAATTAAAGAACTTCAGGTTTCACTTACCAGCTGAAATTCTTTTGCAAGGGTCTTACACAAGGATGCTTTCTGCACAAACATGATTGAATTCCCAACTGTATTTGTATGACGGTTCCTTGTCTTGTCTAGCTTGTAGCTATGAGGGGAAAAAACACAGTAGTAATGGTATAGCATAGCATTTTATTAATAAATGCTTATGCTTTAGAAATTATTTAAGTGTTGTGGCAATAAATAAATAAATATCATCACTGAGTTCTCCCCTGCTTTACTTTGACGTGTTTTAGTGGAAATAGTCAGTCTCTTGTTTTTGGTTTGTTTTAAGCACCAGGAGAGTACTTAAAAGACACAGAATTCAGCTTTGGTTATGCAGGCTGTATTGTCACACACATAAGGGATTGTGTGTTGTGTTTGTATGATGTGGCATCAGGCACACTGAAACTGAATCCAAACCTTTACTTGTTAACCTTATCCAGGTGTCAGACAATTCCTGCTTCTTGTGAAATAATAATTTTGGTAACGTGCCAGGCATGGGGTTATAGACAGTGGCAACTTGAACAGAGTTTAAAGACCTGAAATAGAGTCAGCCTCTTCACATGATCTGCAGGTAACCATTGACTGAAGGTCAACTGGGCCAGCCCAGTTTACAGAGCTTTGCTCTCTGAAGATCCATTCAAAGGGAACTGAGAGATTTTTCCATTTGTGTGAAGGGAGAATTTGCCTGTCATGAATATGCCTTAACGTGCAGCACTACTAGGGAGGAAATCAGCTGAGCAGGAGGATTCATTCCTTTCATTTTTTCTGTAGCTACACAATCACACGTAGGGCATGCAGGGACCATTTGTTAGGGTATCAAATGACAAGCATGATGGATGCAGCTAGGTCTTTCCAGTTATTATTTTGATTTGTGATCCACAGGTTTTACTTCTGATTTGCTCAAAGGAGTCTAATTCTTGCTCAGATTATTATGAAAAGAGACACTCTGGAAAGAAAGGAAGAAAACATCTTCAGTTTGGAAATTCCTATGCACCACTTGCATTTCTTCAATACTTTTAAAAGTTTAAGTTTCAATAAATAAGATTTTACTGAGAGAAAACAACAACAACAACACACTATTATTTTGGAAAACTTATGCTTGGGTCTGGTATCCATTGCATTCAGGGTATGGTGGTGTTCAGATGTGGAAGTAAACTACCTGCAAGTACCTTAACTGCCTGAGAGAAGCTATAGTTTATTATTTGTAAAACGTAATACTTTGAAGGTCCAGTCATCAGTCTTAGCTTACTGAAATCCCCACTTAATAACACATCAGTTATGTCCCCTCAGCCTGCAGTGGTGGAAACTGCCCTAAAAGGATGAAGAATAGGCTTGTGAAATGTTGCTTCTTTACAGCTTTTTTTTTTTTTTTTTTTTTTTTTTTTCCTCCCACTGAGATACATAAAAGAAAAGAGCCTGCTAGGATTAGCTGCATAGCAGATACCACTGTTTGGGGAATGGTTTTCTATCAGTCCCAATCCTGTCTTCTGTAAAGGAGCTAAGTTTTTTCTTTTATTTGGGAGGGATCATTAAAGCCAAAGTAGAAGCTAGAGCAGCTTTGAGGCAATTGTGCTGTGTGCTGTGGACTGTACTGGAACTTAAAGATCTTTATAGATGGCTTATAAAGATTCATGTTCCTTCTTCCATTCTCTGTCAAGTCCATGGGGAGGAGAAAAAAAAAAGTCAAAAAAGTAGAAAGAGGTAAGCTGTATGGTAGACTCCTATCCCTGAATCTGCTCAGGGGAAAATGATAGCTGGATTTTCATGGGTTTCTTTTTACCTTTTGCTCTGGAACAAGAATCCTTGTTTTACTCTGGAATTGATAGAAATTGATTAGCAATATAGCTGACATCCTAACAATCTGCAGTGTCATGAGGAAGGGACTTTAAAAACGATTTATGTGGAAAAAGTTAAAATAAAAGTGGTAAAATGGCAATCATCATTTTGAGAGACAGGATCTAGATTCTATACTATGTAGTTTCTACATTTTTCTATACCCTAGAAGAGGAAGAAGAGGAAAGTGGTAACTCAGCTTGTGTCTGTCCATTTGCCTCTTATTAAGTAGGTAAACCTGGATTACAACAGGAAACAAGTAGGGTAACTTTCAACAGAGGATGTCTAATTATAATCACTGAAACCTTTTTTTTTTTTTTTTTTTTTTTTTTTTTTTTTTTCCCAGCTCTTCTTGTAACTAAATTGTTATTTCTGTGAAATTATTTCCTGCCTACAGAAAGTCTGTTCTTGAAATGAGTTGGAAAGAAAACACGCTTTTGAACTGAGAACAGCTGCTCAATCTCATTTACTCTTTTACTGTATTTCGTTGTCTGTGGTTTGCTAACGTTAAGTCTTTTAATTTTTTTGATCCCTGCCTTGAGAACTGTTCCTGTTCTGCTTAGTATTGTGAATTTGTGGAAAGTGTGATCCATTGCTACTGACCTAAAAACAAAGTTTGCTTCTGCCTCTGTCTCATTCATGCTTTTTTTTTCCCCCTTTCTTTCTGTTTTATATCCGCACATATTCCTCCGGCTGTATTTTGTATCTGGCTACCTTCGTACAGCCCTATGATTGTAATCCTAGGTAAAGGAGGCAGTGGCTGGGTCATGACTGAAAATCTCATGTAATAATTTAGAATAAAACAGAGCAGAACAGTTGGAAGAGACCTTCAAAGGTCATCTAGTCAAACTGCCTGGCCACTTCAGGGCTAACCAAAAATTAAGGCATGTTACTGAGGGCATTGTCCAAATGTCTCTTAAACACTGACAGGCATGGGGTATCAACCACTTCACTAGGCAACCTGTTCCAGTTTTTGACCACCCTCACAGTAAATATATTTTTCCTAATTTATAACATACCTGGGACTTTCTATTATACAATTAAACATAAATTACTTACTGTTTTTTTTTTTTTTTTTTTTTTTTTTTTTTTTTTTTCCTAATACTCAAATAATCTGCTTAAAACACAACTTTGAAAGAATAATTTAAAGTCTGCAACAGAATACAGGACTTTAATCTTGAATTTCAGTAGATCCTAGTCAGGCTGTCTGGATACTACATGGCTTCCAGCTAAAATGGATGCTTACTCTGGTTCAGAAAGCAGTTCAAGCATGCTTCCTCAGACAGCGAACCCCTGTCAGCACAAGGCTGACAGTGTCATTACAGCTGGGGAGAAAAGCGAGAGGAAGTACCTTAAAGTTCTGCAGCTAGGTGGAGAAATGTTCAAATACTTCTCAAGTCCTTCAGAAACCTCGGTAAATTAGGAGTCCTCTAAGAATGCCTAAATCAGATTACATTATGATCCAAAGAGTTGTGATGATACTATGTTTCTGGACATAAAACCTATTGGCTAGAACTCTGAGCCAGGATATAGGAGATGGTTGGAGATGGCTGGATAGGATCTAAACTCACAGCTCTTTTTTCCCACAACAGAAACTTTAATTATATCCTTACAGTATTGGGAGAATATGTTTTTTACTTCTCCTGATGACATTAAGCTGCTGATAAACAAAATAATGTGGGATTCAGAGTGACAGAAGAAATCCTTTGAAATCTGTTAAGTGGACACATTCCTTAGAATGAAGATTCCTGTGTTCCTGTTATATTTCAAGTAATGGTAGGTAGATATATTTCTCATTACGGAATCATGGTAAGATGTAAAAGAAACACTGGGAATAAGAAAAAGTATCGTGGATTACTAGCCAGCTGGTAAATAGCACTGTTATGGCAGAAAGTTCTAAGACTGACATTAAATCAAACATTTAATTAAAGGCTTGCCAGTATGCATGTTAGTTTGATTTCTAGATTTCAATTATTCTTAAAAAAAAGAGAAAAGATTGATGAAGACAATACAAAATAAATAGTATGCTTATGAGTTAATGGTATCACTAATTCCCAAATGTAGAATGTGGACTAAACTCAACCCTTATTTTACTAGTGAGAATTTGGGCATTGATCCAGTGGGATATAGCTACAGCAAAATATTCTTTAGAGTTTGTGACTATATTTATACCTTTGCCCTTGAGCCAAGTGGCAAAGTGTAGTTTGAACAAGGAGAGTACCCTGAAGAGGACTCTGGCTATGCTTACAGTCAGTTAACAAGTGATTATGTGATGAAAGTAAATTCATCATTGTAAATTCTTGCTAATCAAAAAATTTGATAAAGCTTGGACTTCAAAAACTATTTTTTTTTTCCCCACACCTTCCAGAACAGTGTTTGGCAAGGAACAATTCAACTCCTCCTATATCCTTTTATGCAAAGTGTTCTTCTTGCCTGTACTAGTCTAAATTAGCCATAAGTTCAGCTGTACAAAGATAGGATCTTGTGATAAGTTAGAGTGGGAACGTACACAGTATGGTTACTCTACAATTGTAGCCAGTGAACTTGAAGATGTTCATTTCTCTTTCATTGAATGGGAAGTCATCTCAAACTACTTTATGTTGGCAAAAATGTGTGTGTGTGTAGATTGGTACTGTGAAGCCATTCACATCTAACCTGCCTCACTCTGTGGTCAGAGTGCTTAGAGTCATCATTTTTTCTGGATATGTGGAATTAAGCTATTTCATTAAGTCTGACAGAAATGAAAACATATGATATGTTCTACAAAAAAGGAAAGCAGAAAATAAAACAGGATTTTAAAATGTGCAGTAAATTAGTGCTATCACAAATTTAAGTATTTTGAATCATTGTTTCTGGAACCAGAAGTGAAATCTTTTCTCCTTTCAATAGCCAAAAGTATTTTCTTTCTGGCAGCAGGCTTTGATATCTGGTTAAACAGGGACACTGTGCAAGTCTGGCAATGTCCACTCAGTTGTTATTGATTACCAGTGTTCACTCTCACATGGTCTTTCTGTGTATGGATGTTGTTCCACATAGCAGTGCATGCACTTCAGTTGCATTTTGTATTCTGTATATTGAATCAGGTTTCTGTGGGAGCATTTTTTATAACCTATTCCCTTCAAAGTCTTCCTAAAATGAAGCAATTTATCATTGAAGACAAATATTTTTCTCAGAAATATTTTTTATAGCTTATGGGATATATTGGATAAAGTTTTTCAAGACATTCATCTTCTTTATGAGAAATGACTGGAGTATGAAGATGTGTTGAAAATGGGTAAGCCAGTAACTTCTTGTACGTGCTATGCTGAGCACTGCATGCAGAATTCAAGTGGGTGGATAAAATATTTGAACTGAAATGGAATAAATATTATTTATGCAGTACTGCATTTTGTATTTAAACTAAGTGTGCATAGAACTTTGGAATCAATAGCCTGGGAAAACTATCAATAGCCTGGGAAAACTATTCCTCAGAGTTTCTTCAAGAGAAATAGAAACCTAGGAATGAATTAGGACTATATGCAGATAGTCTGCATTGCTGGTTATATCTAGGTTTCTTATGGTCTGTGTTACAAGGCCATATATGTACCAGTAACACTCATACTTTAGCACAATCTTTAGTATTGCCATCTTGTTTTTACTCATACAAGAAGCTAAATGGAAAGTTTGCATTTTAATTAGAAAATAAGATTTCAAATCCTCTTATAGGACTGACCATAACGAGCTGAGTGATGGAAATAAAAAGAATGCTGAGAACCTGAAAAATCTATGTCACATTTAATAGTGAGGAATTTCCGGTGCATTGCAGGCAAATATGTAATCAATGAATAGGAGGGTATGCTCCATCCTTTATACACTTTGAAATATTGGTGTGTACAATTTGCATCATACTGACAACCTGTTAACTTTTTTTTTATTTTTTATTTTTTTCTTATGGGATATTGTGCCATTCACTTAGAAAGGGAAATGCAGTGAAATTTCCCACCTTTGGATGGTAGCACAATGTATTTATAAATTTTAACTGCAGTTGTTTAAAACTCAAAGTTTCTAGTTCATGGGAAATTTTGGTATTGCAACAAAGACAGAAGAATTCTGGTCTGTCTATCTTAGTGGCCATGAGAACTCCTGCTGTGCTGCTAAAGGAAACGAACTCCTTACTTGCCATCAGCTGCTTTGCATATGTCTGAATGTCTCCCCTTTCCCTGAACGAAGGTCATCATGCTTCCACAGGTTTCAGTAGCATGTGTACCATGTACAGTGCATGTGCATGTTTCTGAGTGCCAAAACGCCACAAATTTATTAGGGGTTCCCCCATGTTTCCTGAATTAACATGAAGAGTATCTTGTAGTTGACTTTTTTTAGGCAACTGAGTATCAATTATTGGCAAAAAAGTGTAAGCCAGTAAGATCATCTGGGAAATCCTGTGCTTCTCATGTGCTACAGTGGCTTTATTACTAAATTTAAATGAAATTTATTTTTGACTAATTGTAAAAGGTTATTTATCCATTGGCAACACTTCAGATGTACCTGGATTAATTAATTTGTTTTTCTTTTGTTTGGTTTGTGCGTTCTAATGTAAAATAACTTAAAGTTTTCCATCTGTATGCATACCAAAATCTGGTTCAATAATGAGAATCCCTTGATAAAAAATCCTCATAAGCAAGTTACTTTTAAATACAGTGGGAAGTCTGTCTTCTATGGCCTCATTTGAAAGAGAGGAAAATGATGGAAAAAAAAAAACAACTTGTGAGGAGGAAAGCAATTTTTATTTATTTTTTATCTGTGTACCTTTTCTCAGTTTTGTTTCTGTATAGACAGAAAAAATGAGTGGATAGCCTAAGGATTTTTTTTTTTTTTTTTTTTTTACTATCTTTTTTTTCAGATGTTTTTCACAAAGGTGGATTATTTCAGTTCAGGCAGGACCTCTTTGAAAGCATAGCTAAGCACAGAAATAGAATTAAGAACTATTTTGGGAATGCACCAAAGAAGCTGAGCTTAACAAAAATTTCCAGTACCTGCCTCAGTGTGTACTGAAATCTTTGAATTACGTACTCCTTAATCAGACAGCTCCTCTCATGAGACAAAAAGATTATCTTTTTTCATAAGCTGTACGCAGAACTGCTTTGCTTTGCGAAGCATGCTGAAGTTTTATAGTGGGCAGGCTGCCAGCAGGACTGCAGATGGCCAGTGTGGAAGGAGCCATGGCTGCCCTGTTCAGGGCACAGCCAGTTCCAGCCAGCTCTGCTGTGAGCAAAACCAGCCCACAGTGTGCTGACATTCAGCTGAGCATCACGGGGAATTTATGTCACCTTTGGAAAATATATTTAAGAAAGGCTGGTAATGGCTAGAAGAAATGGAGGGGACACGGGAGATGTTGGCAGAGCAAAGGAGACACCCAAAGAGTGGGAGGAGCATGAAGGATGCAGGGGCAACGGGATTGGAGAGAAAGGCCAAAGAAGTGAAGAGCAATAAGTTAACTGAAGTAAAATTCCCTGACAGAACACTTATTTTCTGGCCAGTGACAGATTTTATAAATAGCAGTATTTGTGCTTATTCTCAAAACATTTGATATAGTCCTTAAAACTAGATTTGCTGTGGTTAGATGGGTCAAACAGCCTTCTCCCATGAGGAGACTAGCTTGGTGGGTGAGCAGTGGCTGTTGTTTACTGTAGTTAGGCTTTTGACACAGTCTCCCATGGCATCCTCATAGGGATAGTAATAGCTGGGTTTAGGGAAGCAGACAGTGAGGTGGATGGAAGCCTGGCTGCATAGTTGGGTAGGCCCAGAAGATTGTGATCAGCAGCCCACACTTCAGCTGGAGGCAGCTGACTACTGGTGTACCCAGGGGCTGGTACCAGGTCCAGTCCCTGTTCATTAATCACTGGGACGATGAGCTAGAGTGCACACTCAGAGAGTTAGCTGGTGATACAAAACTGGGAGGAGTGGCAGATACACCATATTCAAAGTGCTTATTATTAAAAGTCACAAAGGATTTCTTTTTAAAGAAAGTTGCTACTTTTAAAACCATATCACTGCCCAGAATTGCCTCTTCACTTGAGTTCTGAGAGCCTCTCCTATCTCTACTGTCCCAGCTTGTGCCAGCCTTGACTGCAGCTTGAGTGCAGTTCATTGTCCACATTTCTGAATAAATAAGTTAATGTAGAACTACCAAAAAAAATTACTTGGAGCTGAGTAATTCGATGTTATATTCTCCTTTCAATGACATTATATTACATTTTAGAGAAAGAATGAAAAGTGTGCTGCTGGTCCATTTCCTAATTTTCCTGAGTTTAGTGTCAAAGGTCTTTTGTTTTCTTAGCTCAAGAAGGAAGAAAAACTTATGTAGATCTATTTTATTATTGTTCTCCTGAACTAGTTCTGGCATTGCTCAGAGAGTATTTACATGCTAGGAAGTATAGGTACCTTCAAGAGTTTTTGTTTTTTTTTATTCTGCATGCAAGTCAACTGGATACAGAAGTGTGTTATTTCATTGACTCTATTACCAGCAGACCCCTATGGGCAAAACAGTAAATAGTTATTAAGCCATTCTGCAAAGAGGTTATGATCTTCAAATCCATCCTTCACCTGCTTTCTGATCAACTTTCTGACCAATTTTCTGACCAACTCTCTGATAACTTTTGGTTAGCAGGATAGGCAACTAGAAATTTATTTTTATAGCACTATAATGAATGTAACATCTTACACTTTTTAAGTCTTCTTCCATGCAAGTCTTCTGTTCCTTTTTACTAAGCATGAGAGTCAACTACTCTCATCTAATCTCATTTAGCCATCTAACAGATATGCATCTAATCTAAATTTGCTATCTAGGTTCCCTTTACAGGCAGTGCAGCAACACAGACATTAAAAGAAAGTAACATATTGCATTAGAAAGTAATACACTGCATATACTAGCAGGATAGGTTATTTTGCTGAATAGTCTATCACCTTGTGGGATATCTCAGGTATTGGAGACACCTGCAGTGAGTCTTTCTATGATGCCTGTCTGTCCCCTTGTCACTACAAAGGGAACCCAGGAGATCAGCTCAGACTAGCAGTCCAGTTTCAACACCTTACATTTGATGACATGAAAGCCACAGGAATTTGCTAGTTTGTGATGCTGTATTTCACTCTGATCCAGGAGCTGACCCCATTAAGTTTTTCTTTGATATGGTACTTAGAGCGTAAGCTTCTGAAAGAAGCAGTCATACCTTCTATTAGTAATTCCTTATTACAGTTGACCTCTGCCATTATGGTTTTAAGAAAGGCTGTCCTTAGTGCCCCTCATTTTTATTTGCTAAACTTTTATCATACAAGCTGGTAAGAAAAGTAATTAGATTTACCAGAGGTCACTCTTATTTTATAATTCCTTTCAGTTAAAAGTCATAGAGAGAACATTTGAAATGAAATGAAGTTACGACCTCTTAAAGAAGATACATGACATTTTACTGTAGTGTAAACTTTTATGTCCACGAGACATTTATAATATTTTCAGGGTTACGAAGAGAGCTTTCATTTTTCTTTTTTTTCTTTTTTAAGCCCTTCATAGTGAAAATTGTAACAGTAACTATACTTAATATAGAAAATACAAGGTTTCTTATCATTATGGTATTTTCTCTTCAGTCTTCTCAAGTGTCTATTCACATCCCCTCCTGTCCCCCTCCTAACGGCTCCTTTTAGTGGTGTGTCATTATATTGAATTTTGAAATAAACATACAGAAATGTCAGCCCGGCTCCTTTAGGGACTACAATTGAAATCATCAAGCTCACTTTCATTGTTTCCAGTTGGTGACAAATGGCAATTTTATTTAGCAAGGGATGGTTCTTTGTGAGGCTGGATTGATGGATGAGGCCATAAGAGGTTGGGCCGGCTGACAAGGTTACCCCTACCAGCTGTCTGCCCATCCCTGCTGCCTGGGTGTCTGTGCTGCTTGTCAGTCAGCTTTTTGAACCATTGCTGTTTTTACTGTGTAGTGTTTTAAGGCAGACTGTAATTGGTGACAGCTTAGTTTACTTTAAAACGCTGTGCTGCAAACTGAGGTGGTTACAAAACTCACTGTTGAGCAGCTCAAACATCTGTGCAGTAAAGGCTGGCTAGACACTTAGGGTGGCAACAGCATCGGTTGTCCCCAGCAAAGCCTGTCCTTTCTGATGTTCAGAAGTTCTTTATTTCATGTGATTTTGTTTTGTTTTGTTTTGCTTTTAAAGTTGCAAGTTACAATCAGCCTGCTGTCTAAGAACTCCAGCTTTGAAATATTTTTGAATGGAAATGTTAGCTGGTCCTGATATATAAGAACCCCAACAGTGTTTTCAGGTTTCGTTGCAAACTCTTAAAATGTTTTTCATTCTTATATGTAGGCTGGAGCGAATGTACTGCTGCAAGACGTTAATGGAAACATTGCACTTGATTATGCCATAGAAGGGACTGAATCCAGCAGCATCCTTCTGATGTACTTGGAAGAAAACAGTAAGTCAGCTCTTCAGATCCTGGAATATTTTTATTGAACATGACATCAAGTTGAAAAGTACAGATACTGATTAGACATCTGTTAGCAACTCTGTTAGTTTGGAGATGGAGGGGAGGAATATGATCTGGAATCACAAAAGTTTTCAGTGTGTTCAGAGTGGAACAACTAACACCGGTTAGTGACAGTGGCTGTTGTCAGATCTTCCTTTGCCCATTCATATGGAGATGCTAGAATGTTAATCAGAAGCAGAAAAATAGCAGTAATGCAGAAGCTTTTAAACCAACTAATTGAATGATGTCAGAAGTAGTTTTTACATTTTATTTCATTTCCCATATGAGGTATGTATACCATCTGAGTATGCTTTTATATGTTAAATATAAATCTCTGCAAATCTCCTGAATGGAATTGTATATGCAACTTTATTACTTATTTCAAAATATTATTGTTTGTTAGGTTTTGCACTGAAACAAATTTAGTTAGATTTGTATTATAAAATATGCTTAATATGTTGTAGATGACAGCATCTGTATTAGAAAAAAGCATTCATTTTTCCAATTTAGGTACAGGTTCTGAAGTGACTTTTCTAGTATTGCTTTTGACTGTAATTAACATTTTAAGGGGCTCATCATAAAACTGAGGAAAATGTATTAAGCAGAAAAAATGAAGAGCAGTGATAGAAAAATGTGTAATTTCACATTGTCTCCATATAAGAAATATGCTTTAACATAAACTAAGTTAAATTATACTGTGTTAACAAATACTTAAAAGAAAAGTTAAATTAAACTTGGCAAGGAAATCACTGTTAGTGTCAGGTCCTATACTCTTGGTCAATAGAACATTGGTGTATTAAACATGTGCATCATAAGGTTGCTTCATCACCTTCAATGGTCTGCTACTCTTCTTCCCTAACTATATGCATCACAAAGGACCCTTGTTTTGCACTTAGTTGTTAGAATTTCATTAGTATATTCTGAAGTACTAAAATATTCTGCTGTAGTTAAAAACATTATAGCTGATAAGGGAATCACTGGAGGAAATAAAGCTTTGTGGATAAGCATGAATTACTTTGAATTGCACAAAATAAAGGGTTCTCTGAGGGTTGTTTTCATGAAGCCCTCATCATAGCAATAATCCCCATGCACACCTGCACATGTATGGAACAATATTATGACCAAAGGTCTTGTTGCACAGGAGCATTATCTGATCCTGTAGTAAATAGCATCCCCAGCCTGTAGTGTTGTGAAACACCCTTGTATAGTCTCACCTTGTAAATATACATTGTAAATACAATGTATAGGGCATGTTTCCCTATTCTCTGTACTTCCCCTGCATTCCTAAAAGGTTTCCTTAATATTTTCCATTCCGTAGTGCATCCTGATTTACAGCATTAAGATTGCTGTGTAATATCATCTGTACTCTGTACATCTGTAATCATCTGTCATTGCTTTTTATTGTTCACAAAAATAAAATCACGTGCCATATGGCTCAGCTAACAGGAAAACAAGAAGCTATCAATTTATTTTTGTGAAACAAAGTAAGATCAGAACAATTAGTTTTGATGCTACAGAAAACTTTGTTAATTGGGGACATTAAAGATCTTAGAAGTCTTGTGTGTTTGTAATTTCTTACAGATTTTATCATTGGGGTAGTTTTACTGCTTCCGGTTGCTGATTATACTTAAATAGGCTAAACCATTATTTCCTTCCTCTTTCTTTGAAGGTTATTTTAGAGGAAACATTAAAACCTCTTTTATCTCCCTTCTTTATTAGCAAGGTAGAATTTAAGTTATCTTTCTTACTATATTTGTCTGTTTTGTGGCAACATTAAAATGTCAGTAAAGCATCTCAGGGAAGATAGCAAAAGTGACATTTCTATATAAGTAATGGTTCCAATTTTGAGTTTCAATGTAGGATTGTTTGATAAGCATTCTCGCTCTTTAGTGTCTTAGGTATGTATTGAGAGGTTGTAAGTTAATGAACTCCTCCTTTCTTATTTCTGGAACCATAAAAGCACTTTAGTCTTACTTCATACAGGCCTAAGCAAGCCACCTTTAAATTGGTAACCCTGCAGACCTTATGTTTGGCATAACCAGCTGCTTAAATATTTCTTCAGCTTCCCAGACAGCTTTCTTGAATAATTCCCTTCCACGCCTACATGCCTTATAGCATCCAAGCTATCTAGTCTAATGTTAACTTGGATCTGTTCAACTGCATTACAAATCTTAGTGATGAGCTCAGCTGTGCCCTGTGTTGGATCCACTTGGAGCTGTCTGGAACAGGCTGTGTCCAGCACAGGGCAGCCCCTTGCCTCTTACCACACAGGCCAGCCCTGCAAACCCTTGTGCTACCAAAACCTTGACACCTACACCAAATACATATGGTCATGTGTTTCTCAACACTGTTGCTTTTTATGAAAATAAAAGCAATATGAAAATCTCAGATATGTATATTTTTCATCAGTTTTGATTGCTATTAATTAAAAAAATAAGAAAAAGGATGCCATTGTATTCTTACATTGAGGTTGCATTATAGAAACCCTTAAAAAGATCTAGTAATCCAACAGGGGAAAAATATGTACTGTTTCCTTAGTGCACTCAAGAAGAGCCATTGCTACAGATCAATATCATTTCATAAAACTACTTTCCTAGACTTTCCTATTTAAAGCTATGAAAGGCTTTTCATAGACCTTAAGGAATTAATGCTGACATACTACAATCAGAATGGGCTACAGTGTCAACATATACAAGTTATTATTATTATTATTTGAACCATGTGCACAGTGATGTAAACGTCTGCTTGTAAGTTTTCTTCTACTAATGTTGATGTAGGTTGACAGAAAATCAGGCAAGCAACACCAAACAGCCTTAGGGTAGTTTAAAGCTTTTCACTCTGTTTCTTGGTTGGGAATTACCTAACTGTAGGATTATAACACACAAATAATCAATTTTCTGTGTAGAGCTAGATTAAATGCTGATAAGGAGTTAGGTGACAGTCTTGCCTGTGAGAACCAGGGAACTGAATTTCATGTTTCGCTAGGTTCCTTCAAGTCCTGAAAATGAACCACATAGAAAACATGACACATCAAAACTGTCATATTTGAGTGTTCATCTGTCTTCCTTTGGTCTTTGTAGTTTTTATTATGAGCTTCAATAGACTACCTTCGTTTTTATATTTTCTAATTTTTGAGCAACTGACTTGCTAATCTCAGACTCCTCTTACTATTTGTGTGCTTCCAGTGTGCAAATGTGTGGTTAATTAAAGAAAAACAAAATCAATCATATGGAAACATTTTGTTACCCACATGTTTTTATCAAAGGAAGAGTCTTTAAACTCACTGTGCAGACTTTTGGCACTTGAATTAACATTTTAAGTTGTAGTCAGTAGGTTATGATCCACTTTGTAAGTTACTCTAGAAGGAAAACAGGCATCTCCTTGACTAATAACCTTTACAGAAATTTGAAAAATATTGTGAGGAACATCCAAAATGAGGGATGTCCTTTTAGTATCCTTTTGAAGAGCTTAGTGATGAACAATCTAATTCTATTACCATCAGAAATAAATGATCAACGTTTATAGAATTCCTAAAATTATCATAGAATCATAGAATGGCTTGGGCTGGAAAGTACCTTAAAGACCATCTAATTCCAACCCCTCTACTGTGGGCAGGGATGCCACACAGTAGATCAGGTTTCCCAGGGTCAATTATAACCTTTAGCAAGTTAGAAAAAAGTTGATAGTGTCCTGCAGGTACCCACAGGTCCTGCAACCTGTTTGCCACGCTCCCAGGGGTTTGGCTGCCAGTGCTGAAGGCCAACTCTGATGGGGTAGAGCTGTGTAGCTTGGGAACAGTTGGCTGAGAGTACAGCTCAGTAGTGGGATGGAGTTGGGAGGCACTTGTCATGATCTTTCACCCATGCCCTGGCTCAAGAGCCGTGTTTCGGCTCAGGAGTTTGCCCTTGGTCCTTGCCTGAGCCATGTCTCACACCCTGACCCACTGTCTTAGCTTCCTGGCTTTACCAGACTTGTTCTGATATGTTTCTATGTGCTTTTCTGCCAATCACAGGACTGTGAGTTAGCCGAGATTCCCAGATCGCCAGACCTGGCTGATTTTCTTGTTTGGGTATGCTGAGGCTGTGACCTGGGCAGTGAGGACACTGCCTTGTGTTCCCTGGCAATTGTTGAGTAGCCTGCTCTTACAGCTTTCCCACAAAAACATCCAACTGTAACATTAAGAACTTGCAGAAAAATATTGATTACAGAAGTACTGTACATGATTAGCTTGTTTAAGACATGACACTTATCTCAAGGTGATGACACTTTTTGCTTCTGCGTTCTAGTATTAACATTACAAATAAACATGCAAGACATCTCCATGGATGAATGCTTTAGGATTAAGCCTTGAGATTGTGCCAGTCTGTTAAAATAAATGAGAGTTATTTTAGTTATCATCCAAATTAAGAGACTGAATTCACATAACTAATTTTAGTTAGATGGGTCATCAACATCCATATTATAGAAGAGAGAGTGTATTTCAGTAGAGTGGGAGAATTGTCACTCTGATGTCTACATGAGGGGAAAACAGGAATTTCATTTCTGATGGATTTTCAGAGTAAAAAGAAATAACCTAAACATCAATCATCTGCTTTAACAGCATATATAATAATAGCTTTAAAGACAAACACATAAAACCCAGTGACAGCCATCAGTAAGTACTCCTGTAATGAATTAGAGCTATACCCTCAGTAGTTTTGCGCATATGCATTCTTTTGCACATACTGAAAATATTGGCTTCCCTTCTCACATAATAATCGTTGCTGAAAAGTATCTGTTCACATCCTGAACTTTGAAAATCAGATGCACATAATGCTGCTAAATTATGTTCACAAGAGATACTGAACTATGTAATTTTACAAAATTGATGCTCTTTGTAAAGCTATCTAATAAGTGGCCAGTAAATCTGAAACTTTATGCAAATACAGTTGAATGAAGTAGCAGCCACACATGAATAGTATCATGAATGAAAGTGAACATATCAAGAATGGTACCATGATTATTTTTTTCTCACTGATTGATTGTGAACATGCCTATCTTGTACTGTGCTGCCCAGGAGAAAAACGTCTTCTAAGGTACAGTATCCTCAGAATTATGATCATAGACAGGATCAACACTTGGAGTGAAAAGAGCCTTGCTGTGATCACAGTTCAGTGCAGAAAGGGCAGATATAGGCAGGGTGAGAGAACTGAGAGAAGAATTAAGGGGAGCAATTGGCTTCTCACAGCTGGTTCAAGTTTTTACCATACATTTGTGCTTGCAAGACATGATACTGACCTCTCCTAAAAACTCCTGCATGCCCATTAGAGATGAGACATGTAAGTTAGAAAAAGAGTGGCTGCTGCATGTCCTTGAGTATAGAGCTTTGGTCTGGTCACAGAAACAGGCCTCTCTGACAGTGACACTTCTTAGTAATGGACGTTTTTGAGGAAAATATTTTTATAGCAATTCTCAGTTCTGTTTGCCATTTATTGCTTTGCTACTTTAAATAAAAGTTACTTCCCCCCCCCCCTTTTTTTTTTATCTGAGGTTTTTACATTCCTTTGGGTTATCATTTGTATAACCATATCCCAGAAAGGGGGAGAGATCCAAAGTAAATGAAATGGCCTTGTCAGGTGTTTCTCGTAAATGTGGAGAAGTGATACATTTTGTAGCTCTTAGGTTATGCTGTTTCTTATCATCAGCACTGACACTCATCACCTTCTATTCCTTCTCCATCTCGTCTCCTGCAGTGTTTGAGAACATGTAGCTCTTCTGATTTTACATGGTATTTGGAGTGTTTTTTCTATCCTATGCCCTTTTTTTTTTTTTTTTTTTTTTTTTTATGTGAATCTGTTCCCATACTACATGCAAATTTGGTTTTCTTCCTCTATTTATTCATGCTGGCTGTCGTCCCATGTCAGCTGAATATCTAAACCATATTTTCCCTTTGAAAAGCAACATGAAGGTCATTCTTTGATTCAGATGGTGAGAGTTACTGTATGGGTAACATTTTTTTTTTCTTCCATCTAAACTCACAAAAACTATCACTCCCTGAGGAGGGAGAGGAGACTGCAGAATTACAAACTTGATTAAGGGAAGGCAATTACTGACCAAGTCTCTTTGAGTCTCAGAGAACGATATATGCACATGCTTGGTAAAGGTGATTCTCAAGTCCTCATTGGAGAAGCCTTCCCTCTCAAATGCAACATTTCCTGAGCTCTTGGGATTCAAAACTCTGCAACTCTGTGATTACAATTTAGATAGTTGGTTTTTTTCTATGTTTTCATTCTATTTTCTATAAAGGCAGCAGAAGGGAATCTCTATTGTTCTTGTAGCATTTTCAAAACTAATTTAAAACTCATTTGGACATTGCTAAAATGTAGCCTGTGGAACATGTCGCTGTGGTAGCTCACTTGTGCCTTTTGCGTAGCATTGTTTATGCATCTTCTCTGAGCTGATCGTTATATAATTATATGTATGTTAGAATGTTTAAAGCAAATGATGCAACTGAACTCTTCTTGATTCCTCTTTCAGCATGAGTGAAGTTAAATTTTCAAGTCAGGTATTTTGGGGACCAATAGAGAGTACACAAAGGTGATATCAAATGTGTTTTGCAAGGCAAGGATCAATATTTCAATCAATCAGTCTTTTTTCTGGAGGAAGTCAGATACTGGTATTTCTAATTTGTAAACTGTGAACATAATTTCCATGTCTGAGTGTTAGAGGTATTATGGTATTATGCACAGTCAAAAGGGGTAGTACATTTAATTTCTATCTATCACCTCTCTCCTTGAAAACCAAAATTACTGTAGTTGCTTAGTGGAGACATCAAAAGGAAGACAAAAATGACATAAATTCTGTCAGTAGTAATTTAAAATGGCCTTTTTCATCAGATATAAAACTATACGTATATTTTTCAATTTTAATCTTTCTTACATGACAGCATTAGATAGAGCTTAATCATGGCCAGGCAAGTTTTGTTTCAGCTTTTCGGTTTATATAATGTGTTTAACAAGTAGAGTCAGTGTTACAACTGATGACTAATTTGGGGTGTATGTAGTCCTTCACTACTTAGTGTTTTGGAAATCTGAACTTCTGCATTTGAGAGAGTTCAGCTACTAGGGCAAGTATGTTAAACTATCAATTTACTGTTGCAAAAAGCAGGAGCTAGGAAGAAACAGGAAGGTAAAATAACATGACATTAGTAATTTGTAAATGTCGTGAGGTAGCTTTAAGTTATTACTGTGAAATGTAACGAAGGCATAAAAAATTATGTTCTGACAAAATGAATAAATACATTGATTCTTAGGAGGTACTCAGAATGTCATATATAAAATCTACATTGTGTCCCAGTCTAGTGACTGTCAGTCAGTATAGTATGTTTGCACATTTTGCTTTTGGGTGGTTATCTAATTTAAGCTATCAATACAAATATATATGTTTGTCTGAATTAAATTTATGTGAAAGAGCACAGGTTTTAGTCCAGGTGCAGAACAAGTCTCATTTTCTCCAGCTGAGGTTCACATTTGTGTTTTACATTTGCTGTCATTTAGTATCATTCAGGTGGCAAGTATGAAAATAAGACATAAGTAAATGTGATTAGCAAGGCAGTGTTTACACTCTGAACACTTCACCATAGAGGTGAAACTCTCTGAGGTGCTGCATGCAAATAAAATTCAGAACATAGAGCAATGTGTAGAATAGCATGTTAGAGAAAGAAAATGACTGGGATTCTTTGTTGGACTACATGTGGTATACCCATTTGCATGAGCCCCAGCATAGCTTTAAACTATGACGTTACATGTGCTTTTACCCTGAAACATACTTCAGTCCTTTTAGTAATGAAGAAAACCCAGCAGGAATTGTTGAAAAGTAAATACGAAATGAATAATTCAAGTAAAAATATTTAAGCTACATACATATTATTTAATTTAATTTATTATTTGTCACTTTTCAGCTCACTGACAAAAGTGGAAGAGAACCAAGAAATCATTTATTTGTATGGTTTTTGTTATGTCATGACCATGGCAGAGAGGAAAGATTTTTATATTTAAATTACATTTTCTATATATGGATGTAAATGACCACTGGAAGTTATGAGCAGAAGAATCAAGCCTTGAATTTTGGTTAGATATTCCAATCAAGCCAAAGCCAGTTGCTAATTTAGCCACTCAGCAATTTTGTTGTACCCTCTGTTTCTAATTTTAAGTCTCTTCAGACTGGAGGCCATGCTTTCTTTTGGTTATAGACTGCTGTGTGTATCTTCCTTTTAAAGCTGTACTTTGACAAGTGTTTCTTTCAATAGCAATGCTGACTCAAGCAGTCCCAGGCTCTTAATTCCTTTCATCCCCTCCCATTTGTTCCTGCCTCCAGACCACATTTTCACTAGGTTTATGGGCCTTGCACTGGTCCAGGCCCAGTTGGAAAACTAATCCTGGCTAAAAATAACCTAGGCAAATAAAAAAGTGTTGAGTTTTAATGTCACTTGCTTCACTTCACAATCTCTCAAGCAGTTGAGCTGGCAGATATGAGAGGTTGATCTGGGACACTGTAATGAATACAGAGGGGTGAAAGAATGCAGTCAAAAATAATATTCATTCAGTAAGTCCTGAAGACTTGGAGTGGCTTCCCTCAAGTGATTTTACAGCTGTTTTACTTCTCACAGGTTCAGTGGATTTAATGATATTCCAACTTCTTTGCCTACAACTGCTCTTGCAAGTTAACAGGAGATCACGACCATTTATCTGTTATTGCTGAATGACATTAAATTATCCATGTAGTGACTGATAAATGAAGATATGAATCACTTTGTTGGTAAATATGAGCAAGTAAACATGTTCTGTAAATACACACTGAAGTCTAACTAAATGATGACTAGCGTTTTACAAAACCAGGAAACAAAATCGTGTTCTTGACTGATGAATGAAATAGCAGAAGGTTTTAGCCCTTTCATTTTTCCAGGAGTTGAGCTGAATTCATTGCGTCAAATGAAGATACAGAGACCTATGACAATGCTTACAGATGTCCGACAGCTCATAGCAAGTGGAGGAAGTGTGAATCAAAAGAATGATGACGGAGTTACCCTGGTGAGTAGCAGTATGTAATAGATTCCCTTCCCTTCCCTTCCCTTCCCTTCCCTTCCCTTCCCTTCCCTTCCCTTCCCTTCCCTTCCCTTCCCTTCCCTTCCCTTCCCTTCCCTTCCCTTCCCTTCCCTTCCCTTCCCTTCCCTTCCCTTCCCTTCCCTTCCCTTCCCTTCCCTTCCCTTCCCTTCCCTTCCCTTCCCTTCCCTTCCCTTCCCTT
>CM021731.1:144619101-144638913 GCA_011075105.1 Heteronetta atricapilla
TACACCAGCTACCAAATTATTTTAAAATTGACATATTTTTCCCTAAATAGCATGTCTGTGAAATGTTCTCTTTGCATATAAAACTTTCAGCATCATTATCAACCAGGAAATGATCATCCTCATCATTAAGATGTTGAATCAGTTTAATTTTTTTTTCCAAGTACTATACTAAATCAGAATTATATGTGTTATGGAACCATTCAATTTATGCTGAATTATGTTCTATGATAATGAATTAATACCAGATCATTTGTATTTAGTTCCATGTTTTAACATCTGTGGAGAGCTTAAATTATTAGTGTTCATATTCAGCTATTAGCTTGACATTTGGGATTGTTGAATCCTAGCATTGACTGTGTCTATTGACTTTTGGGGTGGCTGCTTCAAGGCAGTTGACTGTAGTTAAAAACAGGAGGGAAGGGTTGTGGGTGGGAAGGAATGAGGCAAGTTCTGTTTACTTTCATTCATAAAAGCATTGATTTAACTTCCACTTTTCTGATACCTTTAAGCTAAGCTGCTAACTCAGTACATTGTGAGTTGTTTGTACTTTTATTGCCACTTTGGTCTGAATTGGCTTCATTGAACCAAATCAAGAACTTGCCTGATCATCACTTCATAAAAGCTTTCATGTATTTAGCAGGAATAGCTAAAATGCATGTATGAAATGTGTTTAACATTACTGCATATATCAGAAGAAAAGCATTTTTTGTTTCTAAATTTCTGTTTGTTTCTTCTTGTTTGGTGGGATGTGGACAAAGGGGATATTTTTGGGCACAGTTTTTATGTTGAACTTTGATTTCTGGACTTCTTTCACAGTCTTGCCACAAGTAGCTACAGAGTGAATCGTTTTGCTTTTGTTTGAGATTTCTATTATGTGAAAGTTTTGTCTTATAAATTGGTGGGAAATACAGAATTTGATAGACTGCTCTGTCTCTATTCATGGGTGTGGAGTCAGCCAGTCTGTGATAGCTGTGTGTGTATCAAAGGGCTCTGGGAACAGTTTTTTGTTCCTCTAAATATATCAGTACAGAGAAAACAACAAATATGTCAGTTGTAAGGAGAAAATGAGATGTATTTTCTTTTGATAGAATCTTAGATGATACAGTTTACAGCAGGAATATAATTATATTTGAAAGCGAGCGTACAAAAAAAATCAAGACTCTGTTGCTTTAGTCCTACCGACTGGCAGTCACCAAGTCTTTTTTTTTTTTTCCCCCATGTAATACTGTGTGTTTTTTTTTTTTTTTTTTTTTCCATTTAGTTTCATCCTTTACTGTGTAATCAGTTGAATAAATATTATGTTCTCTGTTTCTGAAGGTGTATTGTAAGCCATAGCCAGAAGTACATTCTTTATTTGATATTGAGCATACCGAGAAGATAAACTTGTCAACACAGTGACAAGCTTCATGAAACTCATTGCCAGCTTGGAAGAGCACTGTTGCACAGGACTGTCCTAAGAGCTAACTACATCTTCAGTGCAGATTGCTAAGCAGCAGATTAAGTACCTTATGGATGGAGTAGGTGCTATAAGTTCTGAACAGAGAGCAGTAGATTGGGAAAAAATGTTTAGTCCAGCTCGCTTCTCAGCTCAATGTTCTACTGTATTTTGCTATCTCTCTGGAAAACCTATATATGCCCATTGGTACAAACATAAACCACTTTCTTTGTGGCAGCAAACTTGGAGAAGAATGGCACTGAGCCCTGCTTTTTCCACCACAGGAATTTATTCTCTGTAGGTCACAAACAATCTTTTCTTCATACATCATCTAACACCACGTGTAAGTTAGGATCAATAAGGAAAAATTGATGACATATGTACACACTCTCTTGGATTCATAGCACATACATATGTGTATATGCAGTACAGACACAGAATGATACGTGGTAAAACTATTTTTTCTGACAAATTCTCCTGCAATACTTTTTTTTGTTCAAAAGATTTTAGTCATAAAATATTTCCTTTGTCCTCTGAGCTTTAAAACTGCTTTAAAATTGTACTTGTCAAATTGATGTTTGAATAGAAAATGTAATTTCTTTTGTTAAAAACACAAAGCTGAAGCTATATCAAATTATGGGAAAATGTTGAGGTTTTTGTATATTTGAAAATAGAACATTTATGGTGTACATAATTGATGTTCTGCCCCCATTTCAGGGGAAGATTTTTGATGGCCTGTAATGTGTTTCAACCCTCTGCATTAAGAATGTTCATAAAGAAAACTTTATGCTTACTCTCTGCAGGTACAGCTGAACCTGAAGTTAAAAAATAGCGTCAATAATATTTTGGTCTCAGTTTCTGGTGTCTCCTATGCTTAAAGTGATTTTGCAACCCACAGTTCCAATGAGGTTTATTGCAAGAAGTTTCTTGCCATTACCCATCCATTCCAGTTCTCGGAAAAATTGTCTCCTAGGCTAACAATGCTTCAAAGGGAAAAAAAAAAAAAAAAAAAAAAACTGTGTGGTTGGGCTACATTATTTTGGTGTACAGGTTGCCCCTGTTCTGCAGTCTTACTGTGTTTTTTGACCTTTACAAGGATTGATTCCTTCTGACTGCAGGTGGGGAATTACAGTCTGCCAACTTCCAAATGCAAATTTTGTCTCCTTTGCTCCCAGAAGTGTAGAGAATGTTTGAAATCATAGCAGAGAACCATGAGAAAATAACCACTACCCTGTGAACTGAATCATTCTGGTCATGTGAAATATTGCCTCAACAGAGTTATTCACCATACATAAGAAACAATTTCCACTAAAATTTGCAAATGACAGATTTTCCCTCATGTAGGATTCCTTTTTGCATTTCTTCCTTAACTTGATTATTACTAGTGTAAGTAAGTCATGCTACCCTACCACATCTTTCTCTATGAATTCAATTTCTCAAATAACCCATTAACAAAGATAATTTTTGAGCTTCTTCTTTTGCTTTCTTGACATTGCAATTTGTAGTACCTTATCTCTCATTCTGTCATTGCTACTCCTATCAACAAGCCATGAGAAAGTACAGATAGCTTTGAAGTTGTCCCTGCTTTAATGGGAAGTTGCACTGTGGGACCACAAGAGGTTCCTTCTTACCTCAGTTTCTCTCATTCTTTTACTTTATTTCCCTCTTTCTCTGTCCCATGGTACCTCTGAAATGAAGTATAGCAGTATAGAAAATCAATGTAAACTATTAAAGCAATGCCACTCTAAATGATTAAACTATCTAAATTATCTTGTGAAGTAACACAAGTAAAAGAAACAAGATCTCTGTGGTATTTTTTAAGAAGATTTTTTATGACTAATTTTGTGCTGCAAAGTCAACATGCTTAGATTGATTATGTGTTAATGAATTCTTTTTAGAATAATGTCAGCTCGCATCTGGGATGTTTGAACTATCTCACAAGAAAGTTAGCTCTAGGCCAAGCTCTGCCGAAATATGTGAATATACCTGGGCTCTTGAAGTCAGTGAAAAAGCTTTAAATGGACATTGGATATTTGCTTAAAATTGTATGAAAATAGTCTAGTGAGACTGAATTGTTTATATAGATATCAGTAAACTGATATTCTTTTTTTTTTTTGTTTGTTTGTTTATAACTGATAAGAAAGATTAAGTGGTGGTTTTCTAGAATGTTGCTTCATGTGAGTTTTGAATTTGTTGTTACTATGACTTATCCAGCTATGTCTATAAGGCAATTAATATATGCAATAGTGCATTATGGTTTTTTTTTTCTTTTTCTGAGAACGCTAAACTAAACATCTCAAGATATTTTCATATTGCAGCTGCACATGGCCTGTGCAAATGGATACAAGAATGTTGCATCTCTGATACTGGATCATGGGGCTGATCTCAATGTAGTGGATAATCAGTACTGGACACCCCTACATTTAGCTGCAAAGTATGGACAGGTAAAGCATGATTTCTTCACCTCCTTTTGTTTTTTTATGGTATTCTTGTATAGCAATAGCAAATATGTTCAAGACAAGGAGACTGTTCTGTTTTTAATGTGAAAAACGTACTCATTTCTGTACTATAACTGGCATATGGAAAATGACAGAGATCATTTGAGAATAAACATTGTAAAGCTATCAACCCAATACGGCTCATTAAAATCAACAGCAGTTTGTCTCCAGCAAAAAATTAAATTTGCACTGAAATTTGAAAAGGAGCCAAAATAAGCACTTTTTTTCTTCTGTTGTTTTCTTATATTCTGATGTCAAACTCTTATTTTTAGCTAGCTTATTTGCTGTATATACTTCTGTGAATGTACAGGATCCACTTAACACAGTAGTTGCATTCAAAGTTTTCCAGACACTGAGCTGTGGAACAGTGCTCTGGGAATGGGATTTGGAGGCTTTGTATGACCTGTGCTTCTCAACATCCCACCATTTCACATTTCCTTCACCCTTACTCTCCCAGAACATGGTCAGTGCTCCTTTCTTATGTCTGACCACTTCTCGATTGCTCCCCACAGCTACCACTCATGCACCTGACAACTCACAAATCAACACTTACCCCTTCCAAAAACCTCTCATGTGTCCTAGCTCAGCATCCCACCCTCACGCCCTTTCTCCTGTCAGCTTTCTGTTGCATCTTCTGGAAAATTCATCCCATCCCATCTTTGTCCTCCACCAGGAGGGACTGAGATGTACTCTACTGTGGACACAACACTGAGCTTCATGGTGTATCTCTTAATACAAATTGCTTTTTTTTCTTCAGATTCCTTCTGATGGCAAAGCTATCCTTCCTGACATTGTGGATGTAGGTGTACAGGGTTCGTCAGAAAATGTTGTAAATTGTAGTTGTCATGTTACTGTATTTCTTTGGTATTTTGTCATCTTCTAATGTCTATTTCTATCACTTTAACTATCAACCATGCTTTTAAAAGTAACTCAGAATGGCAAAAAGTTGTTGCTCCTCAACAGGACTCTGTTTGGTTCCCCCCCGCCTTTTTTTTTTTTTTTTTTTTTTAAATAGTAAATATAAATAAAATTCTGTATAGACTTCTACTGGAATATCAACTTCATAATAATCTTCACAAAAACTTCAGATAATTCTGTTTCTGATCTCACTGAAGACAATGCCATTTATTTATCTGAATCTCTCTCTAATAATTGATGAGATGTAGGATTTTTGTTCATGTCTGTTTCTGGTATTTTAGTTGCTTTTTGGTACTCAGGAGACCAAACCTGTGAATTACGAGTCAAGCACTGAGATACAAGGGGTGGGATGTTGCTGATTTTGTATCATCCTTGATGGCCTGCGTAGGAAGCCAAGATGAGTTCATTATATAACTGCACTAATGCAGTTATATAATGGCTACAAGTCTTACCTAGTGTGAAGCCTAATCCCTGGTTTTATTCAAAAAGATTTGAAAGGACTTATTTGAATGGAGTGAGAAAAAACCTTTCATTTGGCGTGTGTGTTTAACACACTTATTTGTTTGCAATACTAACTCTGGATGACCTGAAATAACATTTTTTTTTTTTTTTTGCCATAAAGTCAGGTATTTTTCTGTTTGAAACAGATTGATATATGTAAAGTTTGTAACTGAAAATGGCTGGTGGGGAAAATATCATTATTTTTAAGTGTTTTAAGAGCTCAGCTTGCTATTTTGTGAGATGATCCTTTTTGATGTCTCTTTATTGAACTGTGTCTCTCTTCCGGACACTCCAGCCAGTAAGTCAGCTTCATCAGAGGCCCAGGTTAAATGTCTCTATGTTGACACATGTAGCATGGGCAATAAACCAGATGAGTTAGAGATGTACACACCCCTGCAGGCCTATGACCTCATTGGCATTACAGAAATGTGATGGAATGACTCCCATGACTGGAGTGCTGGAATGAAAGGATACAGGCTCTCTAGGAAGGACAGGCACAGGTGGCAAGGAGGGAATGTCACTTTCTATGTCAATGAGCAGCTGGAGTTCTTCCTGGGATGGATCCAAGATCTTAGGGGTCGGGATTAAAGGGAGGGCAGGGACGGGACATTTTAGTGGGATTCTGCTGCAGGCCACCTGATTAGGAAGACCAAGTAGGTGAGGCCTTCTATAGACAGATAGAATCAGCCTTGTGTTGACAACCTCTGGTCCTCATGGGGGACTTCAACCACCCTGGTATCTACCGGAGGGACAGCATGGCAGGGCATAGGCAATCCAGGAGGTTCCTGGAATGCTTGATGATAACATCCTTCTCCAAGTGATAAAGAAGCCAATGAGGAGAGGTGCTATGCTAAACCTCCTTCCCACCAACAAGGAGGTGCTGGTGGGAAATGTGAAGTTCAGGGGCAGCCTTGACTGCAGTGACCATGAAGTTGTGCAGTTTTGCATTAAGAGGGCAGCTAGGAAGGAGCACAGAAAGCTTTCTACCCTAGACTTCAGGAGAGCAGACTCTGCCCTTTTCAGGTATCTTTTTGGTAGAGTACCATGAGACAAAGCCCTGGACGAAAGCAAGGCCCAAGAAAACTGGTTAATATTCAAGGATCACCTCCTCCAAGCTCAGAGGCAAAAATTCCAGGAGTCCTGCATGGATGAAAAAGAAGCTCCTGGCCAAACTCAGGCAGAAGAAGGAGGCCTACAGAGGGTGGAAACAAGGACAGATAGCCTGGGAGGAATATAGAGAAATCATCCAAGCAGCCAGGGATCAAGTTAGGAAAGCTACAGCCCTATTAGAATTAACTTTGGCCAGGGACATCAAGAGCAACAAGACAGGCTTCTGTAGGTATGTGTTGTGGTTTAAGCCAAACAGCTGAACACCACACAGCCATTTGCTCACCCTCCCCCCTCCCTCTCTGGGATGGGGGAGAGAAATGGGAAAGTGAAGAAAAAGCTGAGGTACTCAGTGACTATTTTGCCTCAGTCATCATGAGCAAGAGCTCTAGCCACATAGCTGAAGTCCCTGAAGGCAAAGAAGGGGACTGGGGAAATTAAGAACCTCTCAGTGTTGGAGATCAGGTTCAAGACCATCTGAGGAACTTAAAGGTGCACAAGTCCATGGGACCTGATGAGATGCATTCATATGTCCTGAGGGAACTGGTGGATGAAGTTGCTAAGCCACTGCCCACTGTATTTGAGAAGTTGTGGCAGTCTAGTAGATTTCTCACTGACTGGAAGAGGGGAAACATAATCCTTGTTTTTAAAAACGGAAAAAAGGGAGATCAAGGAAACTACAGGCCCGTTGGTCTCACCTCTGTGCCAGTTAAAATCATGGAGCAGATACTCCTGGAAACTATGCTAAGGCACATGGAAAATAAGGAGGTGATTAGTGACAGCCAACATGGCTTCACTAAGGGCAGATCATGCCTGACAAATCTGGTGGCATTTTGCAATGAGGTTGCAGCTTTGGTAGATAGGGGAAGAGCAACTGACATCGGCCAAGTGGACTTGTACAAAGCATGTGCCACTGTTCCCCATGATGCCCTTGTCTCTAAATTGCAGAGACATGGATTTGACGTATGTACCATTCAGTGGGTAAGGAATTGGCTGGATTGTCACTCAGAGAGTTATGGTCAACTGTTTAATGTTCAAGTGGAGAACAGCAACAACTGGTGTTCCTTGGGGGTGAGTATAGGGACTGGTGCTGTTTAACATCTTTGTCAGTGACATGGACAGTGGGATTGAGTGCACCCTCAGCAAGTTTACCGATGACACCAAGCTGTATGATGTGCTCAACACGCTGGAGGGAAGGGATGCCATCCCAAGGGACCTGGACAGGCTTGAGAGGCGGGCCTGTGCAAACCTCATGAAGTCCAACAAGGCTTAGTGCAAGGTCCTGCACCTGGGCCTGGGCAATCCCAAGCACAAATACAGGCTGGAAGGAAAATGGATTGAGAGCAGCCCTGAGGAGGACATGGGTGTGTTGGTTGATGAGAAACTCGACATGAGCTGGCAATGTGTGCTTGCAGCCCTGAAAGCCAACCGTATCCTGTGCTGCATCCAAAGAAGCATGGCCAGTGGGTCAAGGGAGATGATTCTCCCCCCTGCTCTTTCTCTTGTGACCCTACCTGGTGTGCTGCATTCAGGTTTCCCAGAGAAGCTGTGGATGCCCCATCCCTGGAAGTTCAAGGCCAGGTTGGATAAGGCTTTGAGCAATCTGGTCTAGCATAAGGTGTCCCTGCCAATGTCATGGAGGTTGAATTAAATGACTTTTAAAGTCCCTTCCAACCTAAACCATTCTATGATTCTGTAATTCTATCATTATGTCCCAGATGATGGTGGCTGTGGCATACTATTGATATATATTGATATATATATTGATGGTGGCATACTATTCCCAGAGTTGTCGGTGAGGAGCCAGGGACCAGTTCTGCTAGTCACTGTACAAGCACTTTGGGTACACATGGATGAAGACAAATGAAGTAACATTGCACTCTTCATCACTAAAAATAACAAAATAGAGAGGAAATATCTTCTCTATGTAGTGTTGCTAATAAAACTTGGAGATACCTTCTTTTCATTGTAGATAATTTGCCATCCTTATTTAGAAGATTAAACATGGTTTGAATGTGAATTCTCTTTGTAAAACAAACAAACAAACAAATAATTTAAATTGCTTTATCAAGAGGGATTTATTAGATGTCAGGAAAATACTTCATACAATAGCTAAGCCACCAGTGTTTTTAAAATTTCCTTTCTTATGATAATTTTGAAAAACATTTAGCCTTAATGTGAATTCATATGCATATCATATTTACAATTCCATTTTGAGTAGTTAATTATAGACAAATACAAGCATTGTTACTTTTTGGGGAGAATATAATATGGCAAGGTGGAAATTACCTTGGTCAAGATGTGATTTGAGATTATCTGTTTTAAATAAAAATATATTTATGAGAAATTTATTGTTTTTTAGCCAAAAATATTCCTGTTTCCTGAGAAAGTCATATAAATTCTTGATTCTCACCCTTACAGTTTCTCCCTCTTGTAACACATATTTGTGGTAGGCTTTGTCTAAAAGTTTCACTTGAAAAACTCAGTGCAGTGATAAACTGTATACTTTATCAGAAGACAGTAAAAAATCTTTCTGGTTTTAAGTTGATGCACTACCATTTGTGCTTTCAGTGGTAAAGGCAGCCATTTTAAGGTGTTTTAGACTGGCTTCCTTACAATTTCATATTTAAATGAATGAATCAGAGCCATTTAGATTCTAATAAAGATGCAAATATGAAAGTATAGACACCAAGTATCCCCTGAATCTTGTACTGTCTTTTCTGTCAGGAGTTTTATGTATTTTAATTCACATTTTTAAAAAGTTCATTTGTAATGCGTACTTCCACCTCAGTTATACTACAGATGTATACTACTTGAATGTTATTTTCAATCATTGAGCTGATTTCTTTCTTTCCAGCCCCCATCCAATGCATTATTATTATCATATTTTATGAGTTATGAGAACTGATAATTCTGTCTATGAAATAACTGTAAAATTCTTATCATTCAGATATATTTTTTGTCTATTGAACCTGCTTATCTTACTAAAATGCAATTGAATGAGTTGTACAAGTTGCATTGGATTGTTTTATGTTATAGACCATACATATATACATTTTGTACATCACCTTATGAAAAATATGAGTAGTGATATTCTTATGAAGAAATTCTTATGTAGTTTTAGAGTGACATAAATACTCAGCTGAAGGAACAGAGCTCTGTACATATAAAACTTTGTTTGTAAATACACAAAATACAAAATAATAATGACCCCCCCACACACCTTGATATGGCTATTTGTATGGTCATAACAAGAGTAGAGTTGGTACTAATTCACTGTACATGAAAAAAAGTAAATTGAATCCACTGAAGTTTAAAATTTATAGTAAGGAAATTTAATTTGGAGCTGTAAAGAAGAAAATTTATGAAGAATATACGCACTGGAAATATCATGTTACAAAACTCAAGTTGTAAATTAATACACAATGTAAGTGGATCACAAAAAGCTTATTTCTCCAGCTTCCACAGTAAACTATATGATAAATTGTTGGAGCAATGACACATTATCCTGAGTGAGCTAAGCATGTGAAAAACATCACACTCACCCCTATTAATCAAACTCTGGCTTGTACAAGCACCTTGATAATGGAAAAAACAGTTTTATTTAGGATGGGATTCTTCTCAGCTAAATTTAGCTAACTACAGCTTGAATACACATTCAAAGGTTTTCCTTACCAGAATGAAGAGTAACCTCTAGGGTACAATTCAAGCAAGTCTAAGAAGCACATTTAAAGTAGGTGGGATGAATCATTACTTGGAGGTCAGCCCCTCCCTCTGAATACAGAGGGTATAAGCAACTAACAGATGTTAGAGGACTAACTTGAACACTTAAAAAAAATATGAGAGAAATCCAGTCCAGAAAGGATGGGCTAACAAGCCAAAGGATAGGTGAATTGCGCATTGGATATTCTGCTTCTCCCTAGTCATTGTAAAGGGGGCACGGAGCAGATGTCTCACTCTTAAATGACATAAAGCTGCACAGAGCAAATTCTACATAGGGAGTACAGTTAAATACTTACAATACCTATCTTATCAAATGCAAAACATAATCCTTGTAAAGAGAGAATAACTAAGAGTTATAAGTGTCGGTATATCTTACCTATTTTTTTTAAATATGTAGCTACATTTATATATATTTCGAGAGAAAAGCAATTTCAAACATTCTAGTCACCAATAAATTTACTATCTACAATTTGCTCAAATGGTTATAGTTTCAATATTGAAAAAGAACATAAGTGAATGATAAATGAATCATGCTATTAGTGCCCGAGTGTGTAGATCCAGTGTAGAATTTCTTCCTTTATTGCTTAGAAGTACAGTATAATACTACTGAGTTTGAGGAGTATTTACAGGATGTGGCTATTGAGTACAGGATAAGGTAACGGAGGCTACTGCCTGAAGGTCAGTCTCTCTTTTTGTAAAATGATGCTCTGCTTTGCAGAAACTGATTAGGTTACCGATCAGCGCATTGGTAGAATGCAAACTGAAATACTGCCATCTGCAAACATTAAAAAATAACGGTAATAGCATTAAAAAATAGGAATATTTTTAAGCAAGGCACTTCTGAGTTTCTAGGAGTGTTGTCATTTTCCACCCTGTAAACATAAGGACTAAAACCAAATTTTTATTTTTAATGCAAGTTGAGAGTCTCACATAATAATAAAAAGAGATACTATTGAGGTATTAAAGTCTGAGTTGCTCAATAACTTTATAAAATGAAGGAATATGATAAACTCTTCAAAACACATGCAAATCTGCATCAATGACACATAAAATCCTGTTCAAAATAAGATTATGAAAGCAACAAAACAAGCCCCAAGAAATTAGAATGTGCTGGGGTTGCTTAAATAAATTCAACAGGGCCTTTTGAGCATATACATTCAAATACTGTAATTGGTGGCAATTTGAACTTCTTGTCTCATTCACATACAGCATGGGGAGTGCTGATCTATTGGCTATTGTCTGTACACCCCACAGTAGGGCATATAGTCAGTGGGCTACCACACTTCTTATGCCCTCGCTGATACCAACTGAGGAAGGGCAGCTTGCGTTTCTCTGGCTGATGCCCTTGTTTTTATTTAGAATAGTGATCTCTCTGTGAACAGCTAGTAGTCTGCCACTGGAAGTGCTGTCCTGGCTGGACACCTTCTGGGCTGCTGTGATCAGGAGAGCACGCACTCACCCTCCCTGTGGTGGGAATAGGCTGCAGCTCTGACGCTTGCCTTGGGTACTTTGGCACAATTCCCAGGCACAAGCTGTTTCTTTGTTGTTTATCACAGAAATGTCACCTTTCAAACCAGCTATCAGAGGCGTGCAGGTCAGAGCTGACTCCCCGGTAGCTTAAATACTACCTCTCCCAAAATTTCATCCCTCGGGGATGCTGCCTGCCTGTGTATAAACTGTTTAATTGCTAAATCAAAGAAGGCTAGGGATTAAGCCAGGGAACAGTCTGGCTCACATTCACATTGTTTAGAGCTAGCTTCTTCTATATGAGATTAGTCTTGTTTCTAGAGAGCTGGTTGGAGTGGTCCAAAGCAGAGTCGGGGACAGAGCTAACAGTTAAGCAGTGTGGATTATAAGGGATACTTAAGCTTGCTCCGCTGCACTCTCTTATTTAACAAGATGGATTTAGCATGTGGCTTTGAGGCTTTAACAGTTTCACGATATCAAAAAAAAAAAAAAAAGAAAAAAAAAGATAATTGTTGAACTGCTGGCTGTCTCTCCAAAAGTAACTGTTACAATAGAAAGTATTTGCTATTCAGCATAAGTAAACAAAAATTGTTTAGTGAGCTCAGATGTTCAGTTTATGTTTCTTATTAGATTATATATATCCTGTGTCATTTTTAAAATTTGTGTGTGAAATTACCAATTTGTAAGTATATTCTCCCTTAATACACAGTTGGTTGGACTGAATCATACCTTCTGTCTAGTTAGTTCATCCAAACACAGCATTTCACAGCTCAAGTTTGAGAGAACATATCTTGTTACTAGTTGTCTAATTTGCTCATCATTACCAGAACACATTAGTAATTCAACCCAACTATGAACTATTATTTTCTTATGTGCATGTTGACCTCAAAATAGGAAAGAATCCATAGAGATCATTAGAATATGCTACAGTGTAGATGGGATACCATCTTTGTAGGAAATGATATTAAATCTCATTCCACTTTGGCCATTTCCATAGTAGTTCCTTTGATTGCAGTTTCTGGACTTCTGCAAACACATTCCACAAATATTTTCAATGACAAGAACATAAAGAAGCAGGTGCTTGTTCTGTATTTCAAAGAGAATAGAGTATAGTCACTCTGGGAATACATATTTTCCCTGTCAAGCAGCCAGAATCTTTCATTTATGGTCAGAAAATCCTCTCGGGAATGCTTTATCCAGTCATATCTCACTCTCTTTTCTTTAGTCTTTTTGTTCATCTTTGGCATTCATGATGATACTCAGGTAGAACAGCAGCATTTCCCTTCAGATCCAATTACACTCATTTTCCTCAAGCAGAGAGACCTCTTTGGGATTTCTGCCTGTGATATCATTCTTTCACTCTCAATATACTCAGAAGTTTTCTGTGAATCTTTCAAATGCTAATTGTGGGTACAGAATACTAAGGCAAGAGAAGCTAGATACCAAATGATAACAAAATAGAAGTAAAAGTTTAAGCTTCATCACAGACTCAGGGCAGCCTCAATTTCCAAAAATACTATAAAATTATCAGTGGTTACAAGTATGTAGTTAAATCTGAGATGTGCATTGGCTACATTATATTTATTTCACTACTTCAGGATCATAGTGATCAAAATTAAAATTAATTTCCTTGAAGTACCAGCAATAGTAACTTTCTCTTATATACCTATGTATATAAGGTATGTATATATGAAAATAGGAGAGGTGTGTATCATAAACAAGGCTGAAAAGACTGTTCAGGCAAAAACTTTGAGAAGTGCCAGATTTATGATACTCTGCAGCATTGTTATAGAACTTGTATGAGCATAACTTAAAACATCTTTCATCACAAGATCATGTAATGCTTTCCCAATGTAATATATTTTTTTTCTATCTAATTTCCTGGAGGACTGAAAAATAGAAACGTAGGTTATAGTCTTGAAATAAAGACTGCTTAAGTCTTCACTTCAGCTGAAAAAAAAAAAAAAAAAAAAAAAACTTTTTACTGACCTTTGTCACTTTCTTAAATAGCTGAAAACAGTATTATGTTGTCCTTCTTTAGTCAAACTATTCCAGAGGCTTAAAAAGTGCATTTAAGCAGCAAAGGTTAAACACACTGACTACAGAAAGGTAGTAGTGACACTTGGGGAATCTAGGTTCCATTCCAAACTCTGTCTTTTATAGACAGGCTCAATCTTCACAGTTCATTCCTCCCACATGTAACCTTATTTGTTCCATTCCCTTCAATCTGTTCCATTCTTGTCTTTATTCCATTGGCTCGGTGTCCCATTTATTTGCCTAGCTTCATGTCTCATCTTAGGCTTCTTATCCCAATCCTTCTTTCATTGCACAGCCAGTTTCTGTCCCTCCTCCTCTCCCTGGTTCTCATCCAAGCTTTATTTTCTCTACTTTGGATTTGTGCCAACCTTCCTGCCCTTCTGTTGTACTTATCCCTTTTCCCCACTTGCTCACAGTCCCAGTCTCCCTTGTTCAATCTCAGTGTTTTTTCCTCACAATGTCACTTTCCTCTTTCATTTTCTTTTTCAGCTTAGTTTGTCTCTGTATACATCCTGGCTCCTTGCCACATCTCTCTTCTTCCCTTTCACTTCATTTATTTGATGCTGTTTGTTCCAAAGTCCAGTGTTTTATTCATGCTCTGTTCTATTTTTTCCCCTCCACTCTTATTACCCTGCTGTTCATCTCATCCTGCAACCTACTTTTTCTAATCTGTTCCACTTTGCTGACCACAGGTGGCTATGGTCCCTTTTCTCTGTGCTGAAACAGGGAAAACATCTTCCTTGTCTATATTGTATTAAGAAGAGAGATCTGTAATGAGTTTCAGACATCATTTCCTGTTTCTAGAACAGTGCTATGGATGAGATTAGCAATTGCAGAGGAAATGCTACTTAGCCCCTGAACGATACTGCTCTTATTGTTTACATATGGAACTTTGGCTTCAAGGAAGACTCAGTCTTTTAAGGTGTACTATTTTGTAAGGAATAACAAATATATGATATGATCTTCAAAACTGAAATCACAGGAACGCTAACAATTTAGTAATTGCCTTACTTAAAAATGTTGGGTGTCTCAGCCATAGGCTCTACTTTTTTTTTTTTTTCTCCCTCCCCAGTAGTTTAAATAAATGTATTTCCCTAACCTGCACTTTTCTTAATATCCTTGATGCTTTAAGTGCCTATTCTCACTTCATTCTATTAATTAAATATGTCTCCAGTGTTTTTCAGCGTAGTTTCTTACATGATCACTTACTTACCTGATCTTATTTATTTCATCTGCTGAATATATGGCTAGCCTGAAGTTACAACAATTCCATAACAGAAGCTTAATAATAATAATAATAATTGTAATAACAAAAAACTGAAAGTACTTAGCTGATTTATATTTTTTATTGCAGATCTTTTGAACATCCAATTTTTTTTCTGGCTGACAGATCCACTGATACTGGTTAGACTAACATTTAGGCCTACGGTGTATTTAAGAGCAAATTTGGGCTCTTTGACTTATCCATTATAATCTAAAAAACTGTCTTGTAAACATCTTGTGCCTACATTTTTTTCAAAGGTTTGAAACTTGAGAACAAAGAGACAACAAAAGGGATATTGTTAGCCCATCTTCTGCTTAATACAAAGTCTTCACATCATACAAACATGGGAGCTTACAAGGGTTGAGCAATATATTTTCCCACACTCTGCTCCCAAAAGTGCTTCAGTTTTGGCTGATTTATCTTTCTGACAGATTTTTTTTTTTTTTTAATGAATAATAAAAACTCACAGGCAGCAGTCCTAGCAAAGTGCCTAGTAAAAATCACAGTGAGGTGAATATGCACTTTTCCAGTTCAGTGAAGTATAGTTTAGCCTTATAAGCAATTGAAACCTGGTTCTTTTGAGTGCAGTTGAAGTCCATCTTACTCAGAGGTAAAGACTGTTGTTAATAGTGGTCTAACCATGAGTTTTGCCTTGGGTTTTGTTGTGTTTAGTGAATAAAGGCTGTAGATACTAAAATAATTCTTGAGGTTTTCATTTTTCCCCCCACAGCATTGTGAGATTTATGGTCCAAAATAATACTATTTTTGATCTAACATTGTTGATCCACTGTTTTCCTATTATGTGGCTTTGTCCAACTGTGGATGAGAGCATGCCAGGGATCACATCAACAGAAACAGAGTGAGAATCTACAAAGTGACAGTAGGTAGAAGGTAATTGCAAGAGGAAGGTGGGGAAGTCTTAGTCAAAGAGAACTGAAGGATAGATGTCAAGAAAGAAAAGTAAAGTTGTCCCCAAGAAAGTGTATGTGCAGAAATTAAAGGATGGAAGACAACAAGTTGTTGGACATGTATGGAGTTAGGAGTCTCAGAGGGAACAGAGAGAAAGAGCTTGGGGAAGCAAAAATGGTGGGTGGGCAAACAAAAGGTTGATCATGAAGCAGGTTACTAAGGGTGGTAGGAGATGTCCAACTTTGTAAAAGAAAAAGAGGAGTGGAGAGGAATGTTGGTTTTGATAGAAGAAAAGTGAGGGACTGAAGGAATTTGCTGCTGGGGGTGCATGCAAATTAGATGATGCATATTTATTGCTGTGCAAAGTAACACGTGAGCGTATTTGCAAAAAAACCCCTCCAGCTTTCTAAGTTTATAACTTGAGCAGGTATTTCTCCAATGGTAAATAAAATGGAATAAATAATATCTCAAATAGTTGTACTGGGGTTTGGATAATAATTCAGGAGGTCAAAGTCCAGCCAGAGCAAGCAGCTCAACCTCTGTGGGTGCTGGCACAAGTTTAGTGTCTTGTGCATTACTTCAGAAGAAAATGTCTGACTGGACAGGAAAGGAAGAGAGACACTTTTCAGGAGCACTGATTCTGCTCTCCAGCTAATTCACTAGCCTTAAAACTAACATGGCTTGAGAGCAGATCAGAGCTGCTTTTTCAGCCTTTGGTGCATAGGAAGAGTCCTGAGGAACCTCTATCACTCCTTCATGCCCTATTTCCTACCCTGTCACTGCAGTCATTTATCTGTGGCAACAGGCCTCACAGTCTATCAGTTGGCCAAAATTTGTGCATCTAAGCTTACGGTTTATGACACTGAGCTGTCTTTGCTAATCTTTTGTGTGTGGTAAAACTTAGCCCCTTTTTCTTTTGCAGAGGGAAATTTTGTTTGAGAACTTTGTAATATGCCTATTGTGGTTAATCTATGCTTTTTTTTTTTTTTTTTTTCCTTTTAGCTTTTATTTTCACTGTTGTACTCCGTGTTTCATTACGTTTAAAGAGCTGTTCAACTCCAGTGGTCCCCTGTCCAGCCAATATTTTCTCTGTTCATCTCTGCATATTTTCTAGCTCCTTTGATCATAAGTGTTGCTCCCATTAATGTGAATCACACTTAATTTGCTTGTAATAATATTTCATTTGAATACTAAAGTTCACTGCCGTAGGCAGTCTGCATTTTTCTTCACGTTAGAAAAAAACAGTTCTGTTGGTGTAACTGTACTAGTCTGTCTGCACAACTGATTGTGCAATCTGTCTTGTTTATCAAGCTCAGATTTTTCAAATGCACAAAAAAACTTTGTATTTATATATGACTTTGTAAAGGTGTAATGAATATAACCTTTGTTAATATATTTTCATTAAGATTTTCCTATGTCCACAGATATTCAAACTGTTAAAAGTTCACTAATTAGTTCATGGAGATGAAATGGTCTTCTTTGGAAAAGAAGGTGAACTGTTACTTTACACAGTCACAGAATAGTTGAGGTGGAAAGGGACCTCTGGAGGTCATCTGGTCACATCCCCTGATCAAGCAGGGCCACCTACAGCAGTGTGCCAGGACCATGTCCAGGCAACTTTTGAAGATCTCCAAGGAGGAGACCCTGCAGCCTCTTTGGGCAACCCGTGCCAATGCTCTGTCACTCACACAATGAGAAAGTATTTCCTGATGTTCCGAGGGAGCCTCCAGTGTTCCAGTTTGTGCCCATTGTCTCTTGTCCTGGCATTGGGTACAACTGGAAAGAGCCTGGCTCTGTCCTCTTTGCACCCTCCCCTCATTTACTGATATACATTGACGAGATACTGCCCGTGAGCCTTCTCTTCTCCAGGCTGAACAGTCCGAGCTCACTCAACCTTTCCTCACAGAAGAGAGGCTCCAGTCCCTTGGAGGCCTTACATGGACTCTCTCTGGTAGCTCCATGTCTCTCATGTACTGAGGAGCCCAGAACTCCCAGAATTCATTACTCCAGATGCGGCTTCAGCAGTGCTGAGCAGAGGGGATGGATCACCTTGACCTGCTGGCCATGCTCCTCCTAAAGTAGCCCAGGAAGCTGTTGGCCTTCTTAGTTGCAAGGGCACATTGCTGGCTCATGTTCAGCTTGGTCTCTACTAGGAGCCAAAGGTCCTTTTCTGCAGAGCTGCTTTCCAGCTGGTGCTTGGGGTTGTTCTTCCCCAGTGGCAGAACTTGGCATTTCTATTTGGTGAATTGCATGAGGTTCAGTGAGCCCATTTCTCCAGCCTGTCAAGGTCCTTCTGGATGGCCACATGACTCTCTGGTCTGTCAGCCATCCCTCCCAATTTTGTGTCATCAGGAAACTTACTGAGGTTTCACTCCATCTCATCACCCAGCCCTTTAATGAAGATGTTAAACTGGACTGGATCCAGTATTTACCCCTGGGGTGCACCATTAGTTACTGACCTTCACCTAGACTTCTTGCCAGTGATCAACAGACTCTGAGCCCATCCCCTGAGCCAGTTTTCAATCCACTTGAATGTTGGAATGGCAGCACCTTACATGCTACTCTGTTTGGCAAACATCAAATCAGAATGGCCTGGCACCTGAGATTTACCATGTAGTCTTGGGGATGCTTTGAAGACATCCTTTCTAGGTGCAGCCTGGAAAAATCATGGCAATATGCATTTGAAAATATATTAGTGATGGGAAAAGTATATTAGGTATATTAGTAATGGGCAAAGTCACTGACAGATGTGAAGCTGGAAGAGGAGCCTGAGAGCTGAAAAGGTAAGGCACAGAGGGCATTTGAAAATGAGGGCAAGCAGCTTAGAGCTTGTGAGAAAAGAAGGAACCCATAGGGAATCTAAAAGGTATGAATTCCATATTAAAGAGGTAAGGAAGAAAATATTCCTTGCGACAGTATTCTCAACAGTCAGATGGCAAGATACCCAGGAAGGGATGTCAAAGAGAGGTAGAAAAATTAAAATTTGGTCAGAACATCAAGAGTTTCTATATATATATATAGAGGCAATTGTATGTTAGTTGTAAAAAGAAGGTAGCTGTTTTGTGAAGGAGAATACTCAGAGCTAAGTTCTGAAAAGAGTAAAGCAGGGTGGAAGAGGTTTCCTGATGTCCTGTCAAAAGACACTGAATAAATATTTAGAGACATAAGAGGGAAATAAAGGCAAGTGACATTTTTTAAGCAGATGTTTTAAATAATAGCTGTTACTAGTACTTCTCTGCACAGTGAATCATCCCTTAATCATTTTTTTTTTTTTCCTCTACGTAAATTGGCAAAGACAACACTGGAAAATAAGAATCAAAAAAATGTATTGGTGTTTTCTTTTTAGCATCTACAGTATTTCATTAGATATTGCAGTTTTTCTTACCATATCTACTTTATTTGTAACTCTGCAACTGAAATACTTTTGAACATTGGTAATTTGCTGTGATAATATATATATTTTTGTTGTTGGGTACAGTTCTGATATAGCACCTGGATTTTAAAGTAATGCTTCTAAAAAATAAGGGAATAGGGTTAAAACTAACACAGTTCTGGTTATCCAAGAGCAGGTAACTGAGTTTAGCAATGACCTGAATGCCTTAGTTGTGGTGATGTGCATCAAGGATTTCCAGCTGGAGTTACTTCTTTGACAGCAGGAAGCATTGGCATCACACCATGTAAGGGCCTTCGTGTGGCATAAAACTAATACTTGGGTAACCCAAAAAGCTGTTTGTTGTTACTAAATGTTGTGGTTTAACCCGGCCGGCAGCCAAACACCACACAGCCGTTGGCTCACCCTCCCCCCTCCCTCTCTGGGATGGGGGAGAGAAACGGGAAAGTGAAGCTTGTGGGTTGAGATAAAGACAGTTTATTTAAGAGAGAAAATAATAATAATAATAATAATAATAATAATAATAATAATAATAATATGTACAAACAAGTGATGCACAATG
>CM021731.1:144643913-144691413 GCA_011075105.1 Heteronetta atricapilla
CATTGTGCATCACTTGTTTGTACATATTATTATTATTATTATTATTACTTTCTATCTTAATAAACTGTCTTTATCTCAACCCACAAGCTTCACTTTCCCGTTTCTCTCCCCCATCCCAGAGAGGGAGGGGGGAGGATGAGCGAACAACTGTGTGGTTTTTAGCTGCCGGCCGGGTTAAACCACCACAATAGTAAACCCAGAGTATTGTTTCTGATTCATAATTAGTATTCACTAAGATACATAGCTGGGTTTAGTATATTAATGCTTATGGAATTATTAATTTATCATGTTTGTAAATTCCATATGAAATAAGCAGTCCTCTAGTCTAATCCACTGTTCCAGTGACCTGAACCATGCTCCTTAACTGTCATTGAAGTCAGAAGTTTGAATTTTGAGAAATGATTTAGAGTCAACCATAAAGAAAAAACATATTTTTATTTATTGGTAAAAGTCATAATACCAGAAGTAGAGGGTAGGTTACTCCTGTAACATTGTAATGACGCCTAGCAAAAGAGTTATTTTTCCAGGTTTTAGAGACTTGGATCACTTTTTCATTGCTCTTGGATGATGCACCATCCTTTTTTCATTTCCTGAGTTTTATATTCTAGAAGTTTGTGCTGTGGTGCACGTGTTGTACTGGATACTGTTCTTTGATGCTAAAACACATTAACCTTTAGAATACATGACTTGCATAGAGGAGAAGTGGTCTGAAAATCTTTTATCCACATTCTCTTTCCCATAATACATAGATGAAGAGACCTACATTTTGAGAACTTTCTAAATGATTAATACAAAACTGTCATGGGTGATGAACTTCGCTAGAAGTTTTGGAAAAGAAAAGCACATTGACTGGAAAAACAGAGAAGTTGGATTTATGTGTAAGTGGGCTGATTAGTCTCTGTAGCATCTATTGGCAGCTTAGTCCCAGTGTGACTGCAGCTAGTTTGGTGGTGCTTAAACAGCCTGCCTGAGAACATAGTATTAGATCAAACCAAAGATCTCTTTAGCCCTGTACACAAATTTTGACAGTGGTCCATTGCAAATAGCTGGGCAGAAAATGTAATTTTCTGTTAAGCTTGAAGTAATGCTTCTTGGGCACATTCTCCAGACTTTCAGCAGTCTTAGGTTTAGGGACTTTCTGAACCAGAACTTTGCACTGACCAGCTGTCAAGCCTGCTATCAGTGCAGTGGGTATCAGTGAACTTGCTGGGTAGCCAGCAATTCTGAGATGGGTGAGCACTTGAACTGGTGTGTTTGGCATGTGTGTGACCCAGCTATCACTGCTGGAAATGTGGAAAAATGTGAGTGATCCATATCACACTTTCTGCAGAGTTCCATTTTGCTTAGAAACAATATTTATTAATCTTACTTTATAGTCCCCTGAAAATCAGGTGTTATTTCAAAGCTAGTCATCTTACTTCTGTAGTAGTATTCTTGTTCAACAGTGAGAAACAAAGCATTACAGAGGCTTATTCTTCCAAATTATAGTAGCTGTCTTCTCAAGATATACTGAATTGTCCTCCAGAAGGCATATTTGTCTTAGTTCATGAAAGAGGCAGCTTAGATGACTGTGTTCAACCAAATTCTTACCTTTTCAATGGCTGATGCTGAAACTGAAGAGTTTCATCCTTTTAGTTCTATTAGAGCCCACAGGCAGACATGTAATATGCTAGGATGAAGATGAATCTGTCTGTATTATTCTTGTGTATCAAACAGAATTTTTAGTGCTGCAAAGATGAATGTACAATAATAACCTGCACAATTGCTTTGGTCTATATTATTTCCAATCTCTGTCAACTCTCCTGACATAGGGAAGTATGTTTAGACTGAGGAGATAGTTTAACAAGAGTTAATATAATGCTGTAGTTCAGTCATATTTCTTTGTGGCCATCTCCCAGAAGAGAACAGTGTTCAAAATGATAAACAAACACTTAAAAATGGCATGTGCTCTGACAAGAAACCTGATTTTGCTGGTTCAAGATTAAATTACAGTATCAATTTCTGAAATAAATCTATGAATAGACTAATTGAAGATTAGTGTCTCTACTTGGTTTTAAAAAAATAAAATTTAGCAGTCGGTATGTTTGTGGTATGCAAGGTTATCAAGCAAACCTGGGTTCCTTTAGTCAGGCATTGAGTTTATCCACCTGAACCTGTTATTGTGAAGCACTAATTTCAGTATCAGAATGCTTTCTTCCTAGTTCTTCTACTGAGTTACTGAGTACTTTTGTCCATGTGACTGAGAGGTAGACTAGGAAGGTAACTGCGGAGAGTAACCCCATCTGGCAAGCTGCCTTTCTCGCTGCCACCCCCGTCCGTGGGACGGGGGAGAAAATAGGAAGATTAGGAAGGAGAAGCATGTGGGCTGACATAAAGACAGGAAGTTTGCTTACTAACTACCGTCAGAGGCAAAGTAGACTCAGCATGGGTAATTTAATTTTTTGCCAATTGAAAAAAAAAAAAAAAGAGTACAAAGTTGAGTATCAGGAAACAAAACCAATAAACGAAACAGTTGTAATTCTAATAGTACAGTCAGAACATGCTCTGTTAGTCCACTGGGAAAACCAACTGTACATCAGTTGGTGTAGCTTATGGTTCAGGAAATCAAATTGGTTGTATCTGTTTAAGGGGATTTTAGGCTTGTGATACAGCAGTGATGATCACCACCATGCTTCTAGTTTAGTTCACGTACTTGTAGAAATTGAGTTTGAGATGACAAAGCAGAAAAGAGATTACATTTTTAATTTTCTTACAGAGCATTTCAGTTTATAAACATTTATGGAGCAACTTGCATTTCATTTATTCTAGTGTTTTCAAACACTCTTTTAAAGTGTTTAATCCATTCAGAAGGTTCTGTTACAGAACTTTAAAAAGTTTTTAGTTTGAAGTTTCAGAGATTATACAGTTTACAGATGTTATCTGGCTTAGAAATTTTATGGAAAATCTCAATCGTCTGTGAAAGGATTACAGTAACAGAACTGTGAAGGTCTCTTGAACAAAAGCTGTAAGTTCAAAGAGCACATGAAAATGTCATTGCAAACTGTCTTGATATAACTCTTTTTACAGCATTTTTCTACCTAGTTAGAAGCTCCATATTGATTCCAATATTGATGATAAAACCATGTCATAAAAGTCCCAGATTTTATTTTATTTTGTATGCTTTCTCGTCTTTCTTTTTTTCTTTCTTTCCTTCTTTCTTTCTTTCTTTCTTTCTTTCTTTCTTTCTTTCTTTTTTTCTTTCTTTCTTTCTTGAACAAACAAGGAAATGTTAGATGATGGCAACTTATAGAAAATGTATAAGATTATCTAAAACTTAAAGATTATCTAAAAACCAAACAACCAAATTAACTATGTATAAGATGGTTTATACACCTAAAAATTAAAGTGACTATCCATCATATAATGTGCAAGATCTTTTCCCCATTATGTATTCCAATGGCAACAGTCCTACCTTGGTCTAATACTCTGCTTCTTGTCTATTATGCAACATCGTTTTGGCTTAAGTCTCCCTTTGTGGTTAATTATTGATTAATTATCTATTAATTATCATAGAATAAGGCTGTTTGTGCTAACCCACTTGCCTACATTAACATAAAATTTCTTGCATTGTCCTGTAGTTGAATTTCCAATTGCAGTTTTTGACTTCATTTTTTGACTAATATAAGTACATTTGAATATTAACAGTTTTTTTTGTTTTTGTTTGTTTTTTTTTTTTTTTTTTTTTTTTTTCCTAAAAAGTCACTTTTTGCTGGAAACATTCTATTTCAATTTATTCTTCACAGTGCTTTTTTGACCCTGAGACATGGTGAACTGTTTATAGCGATTTTTAATCTGCTTTTTCTCTCGTGCAATCATTCTAATTTTTGATGTAATATGAATTATATGCTGCATTTCATCACTTAAAGTGCTGTGTACAAATGCACATAACATACAGGATACTCTTTACATCAAAACACGGAACACTTCTGGTTAAGTCATAACATTGCTGTCCTTTTTAGTTCAAAAAGGTATCTGAGGAATTACATTATGTTATTTACAACATAAGTCTCTTTTGCAACACCCAAAAATTAATTGAGGAGCTTATAGATAAATTTTAAAAACAGGGTTTCTAGTATGTGTGGTATAGCTAGCATGAAGTGGTGAGATTAAATGGAAAAGCTTAAATTTCTTAGGAAAAAAAATCTTTGATCTTCACAATTTAAAAGAAATATCACACGAGTAATAAAAAAGCTTTCATTGACAGTGTCTAGTTTTTGTAATAATTTAATTCATTTGGCTTATGCTTTAATTTCTTCTTCTCTTTATGATTGAATTTTAAGATAATTGAGTCCAAAGGAATTTGGGAAGTTTGGGACAATAGCAAAAATACACTTGAAAACTTGTGTTTTGTTACATTCTGAGTCTGGGTAAAATGTGGATTAGTCATTTCTGCTTGTGGATAATACAGCTATAATACAGCTACTGGACAGTAAAATAAATGTCTCTTATTCTCTGGCATGAGTCTGGCAATATTGTCAACATTCATGAATAGAGTTGGATAACGGTTTTTCTGTTCTACATTTCAAGTCAAGGCAAAAGGCAAATAAAAATATATATACATTTGGCTCTTCAATCTTTTGTCCATGTCACACTTGGTAAACAAATTTATGACAAAATATTAGGTCAATAATACCAGTAAACAGAAAAATTTATTTTCACTGGTGTTCCTCTAGACATTTTACATCAAAATATATGAAACAGAATATAATTTGAAAAGAAATTGTTCATCACAGAATCACAGAATTGTAGGGGTTGGAAGCAATCTCAAGAGATCATTGGGTGTAACCCCACTGCCAAAACAGGTTCCCTAGAGCAGGTTGCCCAGGTAGGCGTCCAGACAGGCCTTGAATATCTCCAGAGAAGGAGACTCCACAACCTCCCTGGGCAGTCTGTTCCAGTGCTTTATCACCCTCACTGTGAATAAGTTCTCTTGCACGTTGGTGCGAAACTTCCTGTGATCCATTTTGTGGCCATTGCCCCTTGTCCTATCCCCACAAACCACTGAAAAGAGGTTGGCCAAATCTCTCTGTCTCCCACACTTAAGGTATTTGTATAATCCATTACAAAATATTGAAACTAATTCTTTTAATTTTTGCAGGCTGAAGGTTTCATTAAAATAAAGAATTTTGTTCATGTGTGTTTTCTTCAATGGGAAGCTACTTTGACACCAATATTCCAATGAATTATTGGGGCTTTTTGCTGCTGTTTTGGACTGCACCTTTATAAAACAGCATTTGTGTTTCAGTTTTGTTTTCAACAGTAGTTCTTAACCTGAGTGTAAATCAATGTTAGCTATGGTTCTTGCTTCTATATGTTTAAGTAAACTATATATAATCCTGGCTTTATTATAACAAGTGGTCAAACTCAAATAACTGAGAAGAAAATTAGATCTTGTCTTAACAAAATTTGACATCTGGGCTTTATCCCATAGCGGAATGCACTATTGCTACATTGAGTTCACATTTCCTTTCAAAGAAATTATGCACATATTTTGGCAAAGAGTTGCCATATACTCCATGACATTGTCTCATTTGCACTGTCAGAGGCCAGACAATTATTTTTTAAGATGTTTATGTTCTCAGCTCCTGGGACTGATTCCTTGTTAATTCTTCTGGATGTACAACACAGCCAATATCATCGAAAAATTTTGGCACTGTTGTTTTTCAGAAGTCTGATGTGTCAGTAAGGAAAATATCTCCATGCATGTAAAAATATGTTTACTCTTCTGTGTAAATGAAAAGTATTGTATAGAGTGGCAATGATTTTGAGAGTCTGCTGTTTGCTTTTCTTTTTTTTCTTTTTTTTTTTCTTTTTTCTTTTTTTTTCTTTTGGATACCACAAATTCAAAGCAGCTTTTATTAATAAAAGCCAGGGTATTGTTTGATTCAGAAAAAAAAAAAAAGGCAAGCTAATTGTTGGGTTTAATTTTTTGTTAACTGCAACGGTAATATCTGTATTGGATTATTTTATAATATATTACTTTTCAAAACGGTATTGTGTACATTAATTGTGCATTTAAAATTCAGTTTTCAAATTGCCTATTGATTTGCCAGCCTAGCACCGTCAAGTACAGGCTCATGCATATTCTGTTTGGTTTGCATCGTTCTGATTCAGAAGGGATATGCATAAAGGTGAATTTTAAATCAAAGTGTTTTGCTCTACATCTTTGGGAACAGACCAATGCAGGTGAACAGTTTATTTTTATATTATACCAGTTACTGTACTCAGACCAGAACCAGTGCCTCAGCCCTGAATTGTTCCTTAGCTCTGTGTTTGTGCCATCCACATTGGGCAATCTTTTGTTTGTCTGACATCTTCAGCAGGAGTCTAATTGCTTTATTGATTCTTTTTGTAGCAATCCCCTGGCTTTACCGATTGCCAAGCAAGACAGTTTGCTGGAGAAAGACACCATGTTTAAAGATGCAGCTAAAGGTTTATGTAAGCAGCAATCTCAAGACAGTGCATCTGAAAATGTCACGGTGAACAGTACAGCCAAACTTGAGCAGGTAATAGCATGCAAATTCCTGAAATGTTTTTAGTGCTTAGGCCTGGAAATTGCAAAATTAATGAAGCCAAAGAAGGTGGTAGGTTTTTTTATTTTATTTATTTATTTATTTATTTTTACCTCATCACAAAGCAACATGATATGCTCTGTGCAGCCTTGCAATCACAGTCTGGCCCTGCAAAGAGCTCCCTCTCTGCAAAAGGACCAGCTCCTGGAGGCAGGTAGGGGGCTGTGGCCATCAGAGGACTCCGAGCTGCTCAGGCTCTATTTGTTGATGGTTCATAGTGGGGAAGGGACAACTCTTAGTGTTACCCAAAGTGTGCTCTAGGCTCCAGTTCGGGTTTACAAAGGAAAGAAACACAACCTGGGAGACTGCAAAAACACAAAGGAATGTCTAGGGAATATTAAGTTGCAAAATAAGCGACTCTAATTCAAAGATAGGAATTGCCAGATTTACAGCTGCAGTGTTAACTCCCTTTCATGTGCTAATACATTAGAATACAGGCACTGATTATTTGGGTACCCTTTACAGTTTTCTCCAGTGGATCACAGTCTCACTCTGTGCATAGGGTGGGTGCAAAAGGAGGCAATTACCTGTTGCTTATAAATCTGGCATGTCCTAACTTTGAATGTTTACAATGTAAGTACTGGTGGTTTTTTTTTTTTTTTTTTTTTTTTTTTTTTTTAGGCAGGTTGGAGGGTGGGGGGTACAAGGGGCTTTATTTTTGTTACATGTATTTGGGAAACATATATTCCAGAAGAATTTAGCCATTTGAGAAAATAATCTACTTAGAATTGGGAGGGAGAATTCTCTTTTAAAATCACTCATTTGTGAGTTTGAAACATAACAAAGGAGCAAAATGCTGATTTCATTTAAACCATGTTCAGTTCAAAAAAAAAAAAACTGCATGCCTGCCTTGGCAAAACCATGCATACTCCACTGCTTGTTGAACATGTTTCAGAGGAATGTAGTGTTAATCAAAAGAGATCAATCAGTGAGTTCATATGTCAGTCATATTAATCTGTCTCTGAAAGTGCTCAGCTTTGGAATCCCATTGAGCATGCAGTTCCCTATTCAGTCACTTCCATCAGAATATACCACAAAATGTTTTGTGCTTGGCTTGCATCTTGTTTTCATTTCATCCAAATTCTGGCCTTGCTGACTGTGCACTTGTGTGACGAAAACACAGTCAATCCCAAAGAGAAGCAATGCTGGTAGGAAAATTAAATGCTTGCAGCGGCATTAGGAGGAACCCCTCCTATCTCTGTAAGGAAAGAGGGGGAATTGTTTAACTGGGTCTTGCTGAAACTATCACTTGCTTCTGTATGGTCTGAAGTGTAGACAAGAATATACATACTTCCTTCTGCTTGATTCTATTTTGGTGCACATCTCTCTAAAGTTATTTGAGTGTTATTTGAGTGTTCTTTATCTCTAGGCTAGACTCTCGCTTTATAGTCTGTGCAGTAAAGTATACGCAGAAGCTGATCAGAAGAAGAGTAGCTGATCTTCTGGGAGAGAAAGAGCAACCAGAGGTCTTCACTCTGGTAGTTTACCCTCCACCATGTTGTTCCAAAGTCACTTCAGGGTCCCAGGGCAGATCTTCTAAACATTACTTGCACATTTTGTCAAAACAAGGGTATGAGCTTTTTTTAAGTGACATGATTGTCAGCCTGGAAACCGGACTTTCCATCATAGATATTTCTTGTTCCAGCATGTACTTCATACATATATACATATTTATTATTATTTTTTATAGGAAGTCTTTTTTTTTTTTTTTTTTTCAGAACATTTGGCTTGCAGTTGTTTAATCATATTGCTTTATTGCTTACTATGAGCAGTGCTTTATTTCTTCCATTCTGGAATGGAATAAGGAGCTATTTGTCACAAGCTGACTTCTGGCCATAAAAACTGAGGCACAAAAACTGACATAGTTGAAAAAAAGCAATCAAGACCAAAATTTCCGTGTACTTTGAACTTTTTTTTTTTTTTTTTTTTTTTTTTTTTTAAAGTGTGGCAGTAGCTTTTTTTTTAAACCTGTGACGAGGGGAATTTTATTCTGTATTACTTGGCATGCTTTATGAACTGTAGGTAGATACATATCATAACCTTATTGGTGTATTTAATATATAGATCTGAATTTTTAGAGTTGGTGTTTCCAAGTAACCTATTTAATTTTTGTTCTTTTTTGCTCAACTTGGAAATTACAATTTTTATTTAGTGCTGATACCAAAGGAAAGCTTTGAATAACGCCTTCTCCCTACCTCCTAGGTATTGCTAATTTTAAGGAGTTTTGCTATCTTTTATTCTTACCAGTTGCATTCTCAACTACATTCAAAGTAATCATGTTCTGTTTAATTTTTCAGTAGGGTATGTGGAGTCATTGCCTGGATTTTATGTTCATATATTATTGAAATAGATCAGCATGATATTTCCTATGCTGTGTGTCAGAAGTATCGTACATTCTCAGGCAATATAGCATGCAGATCAGGCCTTTACTGGAGGATCAGGGGAAAAAAAAAATCATCTTATTACATCTGAAACATGCATTTTTAATAGAGAAGCTTGTATTTTTTTGGTTTTGAGGAAACTGAGAGCTCAGATTTATATGTAGCCTCATTTTTTTTTTTTAATTTAAAAAAAGGAAAAGAACCTTAACAAAATATTGTTTCTCATGAAGCAAGATTTTTGTTGCATGAAGTATAGGAGATGGCTATTAACTGACTACACTCATAAAGCATTTTGGGTCTCTCTTGGCTTGTGTTAGCTTTTGCTTTTTTTTCTAGGTAAAAGCTGTTCTTTGATCATGTGTAATTTCAAGGTCTGTGCTGCCAAACAAAGAAAGCAATATGAATAATTTCCAGAATTTTAGCATAGCTGGCAATTTCTTTTCCTCTCAGCTGGAAGGATACTTTTCTGATTAGTCTCGAATTAAATTATGTGCTTCATTTTTGTTCTACAAAGAAATACAGATTATTTTTTTTTTAATTAGGTCTTTTTTAATGTTTTATCTTTGACTTATAATTCTTGTTTACATATTTTAAGCCATATGAAACGTGTCAGAGTATCCTTAGATGCCCTTCTTATTGTTCTGGTATCACTTACACAAGGGACAATTGTGTGTATCATATTATTACACATAAAACTTAGTGACACAAGCATACTTAGTTTAGTGACACAAGTAATTAAAAAAATAAAAGTCATTAGAGAACATTATCTGAGCAGACTGAATATTGTTAAGTGAATGTAAGTTAAAGGAGTGAATTGCGATCTTCATTGTTAATGTTACAGTGATCTCAAAACTAATAACTTCATAAGGCACAGTTGTCTTAGAACTTATGCTGTATTTATAACTTATTTTCTTTTATTCCTGTCTTGGAAAATACACATTGTGGAATAAGTACGGCAAAAACATTTATGGTGAATAAATACAGAAAACTCATCTGTATGCTAAAAAAGTAGATGATAAGAATAGAATTTGTAGACATCCACACACAGGTTATTAATAATGTAAATACTGCTTATGGCCAGGTCCAATCATTTGTGAATTTAATGTGTTTAGAATTTCTTCTCATTCTAGTACCCCAGTTTACAGTTTCTATGTGATTTTCTTGCTCATTGAGCTGTGAAGTTTAGTGCAAAGGCTTTGTTACAAAATATTGAACCACCAAACCCTAAACTTTTTATTTGTACATTTTAGAAAATATGTTGATGATGAAAGACTTGGGTTCCCTTACTTGTGCATCCAGGAGTTCAACTGAGCACTTTACATTTCTGAACATCAATCTATGGAATTAACATCTTTGGCTATACGTATATAATGAAATAAAACAAACAAGAGCCTGTTCTCTAGCCTAGGGCTATGTGGGATGGCCCAGTGAACATCATCATCCTTAGGACAAAACTATTTTCTCCCTCAAAAGATGGGTCTGTGTCCAAATTGCCTGTTGGAAATGACCACCGATGGCATACCTGAATGGTGCCCAGGTACCTGAATGGTACACATATGCATGAGTTCTAGCTGGGGCAATAAACATACAAATAAGTTTATTAACTTTGCAGAAAATATGGACAACCACAGGCCAGTACTCTAATCCAACTGCTTTTTTATTTAGAAATAAAGACATTTATTTATAGCCTAGTGTAGATTTCATCTTTATATGGAATGAGAGCTTCGGAAAGTAATTTAAGAGAAACTTATTTCATGACACAATCTTGATAGGGCACAAGGGAACATAGTAAAGACCTGTGCCAATTTTGATGCTGCAAGCCAGGTGAACACCCTGGTAAGGGAAGGAGGCTGCAGGCTTCTATCTTTCATCTACTGTATGGCTAGCCTGCCATCCAACTGCCATGAAAATAAAAATTAAAAAATAAAAAATAAGAAAGGGAAGAAATGCTGTCTTTTATGTGTCAGAAAAATCTACATTCACTTTAGCGGGATGAGGAATATGCCTACAGAATAAGTAGTCAGAAAGATACTGGCAAATGTAGCAGGCAACCTGCAGACCCCAACTGTTTATGTCTGGCTTTTTCAAACTCATATTCTGCTTTCTGAACCTGGAAGTACAAATATTTTGAGAAGCAAGTCAGCATTTCTCCTTTTTCCCTGTCTATTTGGGAATATCCATAATAAGATTTTGATAGTTCTCAGCACTCCATCATTTCAGAGTACGTATTTCCTGACAAAGACTGAATTAGGAAAATAAGTGCTGCTGTGGAAAGGTACATTGTGAAATATTCAATTGGCATATGTACATATGTCCACAGTTTATATGTTGTGGTAAGTAAATTTAACATGTACATCTAACAATAGTCATTACCTCAGCTAAATCTAGGAAATCAAGTCCTTGAAATACTCACTTTTTTTTTTTTTTGTATATTTGTACATTTGTAGATTTATTGCTTTCTGGATTAATAAAAAGAGTGTTTTGTTTTTTTTTTTTCCACAATTTTATGGGGAAAGCAGGAAATAGAAAGTGTCATAGAAGTGTAATTGGGCACTTCTAATACTGAGTCTAACAACTATGATAAAGGCATAGAAGCCTGTGAAGCATGTAAATTTTGTATTTTGGTATCTGTTTTCCAACATACAAAAATATGAACTGAGAACTTAGCATTGTTGCAAACAAAAGAAAAGAAAGAAGCCCTGAGATATTTGTTAGGGTTCAAAAGGTGAACAATTTTTATCTTTCTGCTCCTAAATAATCTTTGTCTTGAACTTTTTGGATCATTTTCAAAAGAATCCAAAAGCAAGATGATTATATATATATAATCCCCTGAGGTGCTGTTTTCCTGGCTGCTTAATCTTTTATTGAAAATCCATGGATATAAGAAATAAAGATAAAATTGATTAAAAGTTGGGGAGGGGGGGGAAGTCTTCACTTGATCTATTCAGGCTGTACCTTTCGTAGAGCTACTGTTGTAAGGTACATCCTTACATTTTTTATGGGTTGGTACTTTGTCTAGTTCAACATCTGTTGCAGATAGAATGCAGATTAGATGTCTGACTTCCATGTTTTAGTGTATGAGTGGAAAAACAGTGAAAAAACTTTTGTTAATATTCATGCTGCTACATGCATATGAGGTTTAGTAGTCATCATTTATTTTGCCTGTTTGTAGAACTGATAAAGACAGGAGACAGCTTACTGTGAGGAGTTTGCCTGTTACCTCATATACTTGCTTTAGGCAGTATCTTCTACTGAGTGTATTTGTCTTTAGAGGAATAGTACGGAAATATTTAAAGATGAGAGCAGAGGTTCCCACATTTTTCCAGGCACTGTATCAGTTCCAAAATTGAAGTTTGCCAGAGTCCCGGGTATTATTTTGAATATCTTCAGCATAGACCTAATAGAAGAAACACAAATGCAATGGTAGCCATAGCACTTGAGGTCGAGAAAAGAGTAAAAGTGTGCTCTCCACAAATAAAAGCTGCTCCATAAATTATGGAGTAACAGAATCTGGGGGCTTACAACCCCTGCTGCAGATATGTTTCATCCGTGATGAACCATGGCTTCACATATACTATGCGTGACTTAGAGTTACTTTAGCTACATATTGCAGTTTCTTTAGATTGTGTGATTAAGCTGGTGCCTCATTATTCAGTTCTGGAGTTAGATGAAGAAAAGAGTGAACTGAGTTGGGCAAGTAACTGAAAACCAAGTATAGTATTGACAGGTGATTTGGGCTATAAGCAATTGCATAATTCACCAAATTTACTTGGGATTAATAAGGCCTTAAAGCTAGGATTCTAAGAAAAAAGCAGCATGCCATGAGTCAGGCATGTAAAAAAAATACTGATAAAAAGAAGTGTCTCTTGTTTTTCCTTGTGCTGATATGAGTAGTAATTGTGTAGTGCTAAATGAAGTGTGAAGTTGATATTATACAAATTGTGCTTGTATTTTGCTATAGACTAGAGGAGCCTTCAAGGTTTTGTAACTTAATTCATACCATACCAGTATATGGATGTGAGTAAAGTTGAAATATGTGAAGGGTAAAAACAACAGGATTTTGTTTTCTATCATAAAGGCTAGTAGTTCTGTGGTCGTGATGTCTGGTGTGTATCATTTGCTTCTTGATAAAACAGAAGAGTAAGCAATTTTATCCCCGTTTGGTGAATATTTTGATACTGATATTCAGTACTGTTATTGTTAGGAGAAAAACTTTGATTGGGTCAAAGATTTAAAAGAACTTGCAAAATTACATCTGATTTATCCTTCTTGTTTATGACTACAAAAAGTCTGAGAAATACTAGGATCATTTAAATCACCAGTTTTCACTACAGTAGTGGTTTCTGAATCTCTTCTGGTCTCCTTGACAACACAATTCCCACTTCTTATTAACTTCCTTCTATTCTGCAGGAAAAATTCTAATAGAATTTTCAGTCCTCTATGATGAAGAGTAATGTGAAAGCTTTGTTAAATATTAGGCAATAAATAGTTTACAAGTACACTAACTTTTATAGTCTTGATTTCTTCTGCCATAAACATTTAATGAAGTGAGCTTGAGAATTGCACTTGAGCTGGGAATCTTTATGGGTTGAGGAATAGCAAATGGCACTCTGTTAGGGGGCTATGATCTTAACAGCCCATCAAACTCACACAGTTACACACTTTAACATTGCTAATTGTTTTTGATGCGCTTCTCTTGCTTAAAATTGTGCAATTGTATGGGAAGAGTGACAACCCTCCAGTTTCCTAATGCCTTTTACATAAATTCTAGTGATCTAAGTCTATACTTCAGGTTAAAACATTACAGTACAGAATGATTGGTTGTGAAGTTACTTTACTTCTTTTTGTAAGAAGTTTACTTCTCTTTCTAACTTGTGTTTTCTAGATCAAGTTAATGCCTCCAGCTCCAAATGATGACCTGGCTTCTCTGAGCGAGCTGACAGACAGCAGCCTACTTTATGAGATTCAGAAGCGTTTCAATAATAATCAGATATATGTGAGTTACTATTCACCTATCAACAGTAAGCCTTCAAAAAAGAGCAAATAAGAGTAAAAGAATAGGATTACTTTTGTAGCTACTAGACAGTAACCTGACCAGTACTCATGACTAATATTTAGATGGATGAGGACATACATGTGTGTAAGCCCTGCAAGTTCTCAGTTTATATAGGAGAATAAAATCATGAATAAAAAATGGAATAACACTTCAAATAGGCTTGGATAAAACCTATGTATGTTTATTTCACAGAGTAAGTGTGTTGATAAAAATTAATGGTCATGTGTAATCTTCCCCTCTTAAACTACTGAAAGATCCCAGAGTCCCAGAATGGCCAAGGTTGGAAGGGAGTTCTGAAGATCATCTAGTCTAACCCCCCTGCCAAGCACAAGATCCTTCCACCTTTAATGTTATGTTCATTTAAATTTAATAGAACATATGATTACTGGGAATTCAAAAGAAATTTAGATTTAAAAAGCTTACAAATGATCATGGGAGGTTTAATTACTCATGATCTTTTCTTGTATCACAGAAATCATTCTCTATGTTCTCTATCTCTTTTTATCAAGCAAAAAAGTAAGATTTCTGTAAAGCTGATTTTCTTGTTTTTGTCATATTAAACATTGGAGACATCTAGTTAGCTGTATTTCTGTGGAAAAAAAAATCTGCACTTGAAAATTATGCTATCCCTGTTCATATGTTACTCATAACTTACTTCTAATGTATTGAACGGTTGAGTGGCATGTCCATGTGAAACATGGCAATTGGTTTTAAACATTTAAGCTGAATGCACTTTTTAGACAGTAACAGGGAACTGGAATGTCGCATGTAAGAAGTTGCTTCAAGTACCTTTGAAATTAAGGGCACTTCAATCCTGTTATAGTATTCAATTATAATAAAAAATCTGTTTTTTAAAAGCATGGATCAAATCCCATTTTATTATGAATATTTGTTTTTCTTTATCTCACTTTCAAGGATGTGAAATACAGGTAACTTTAGTTGAATTCAGGAAGATTCAGATACTCAGTATTTATAAAAGGGAAAGGAGGTCTTCTTTTATTTTAAAATACTGAAGATTTTACCTAAGAGGATCTCATAACCTACTCTGGCATTCTCCTTGGCTTAATGGAAATTTATATACAGTGATGACTAATATTCTGCTCAAAGGGAGACATTGTACTTAGGTAGATTGTCAGCATCAGTGCTGACTTGGATCTTTGAGTGATTTGGTTCTCAGCCTTAGAAGAAAAAGTCCTTGGACTCAATTCCAAATCAAAATCCTCCTTAGTATGGAAGACTTCTTCTTTCATGTTTCCTGATTTGTAATAATGGTAATAATGTTCCATTCTGCAATAAAAGCCTGCAGTGAAGTCAAGTCTACAGAGAGTGAGGAAAAAAATGATTGCATTTCAGATGGAAAAAAATGTACATTTGCTACAGAAGGCAATATTTCCCCCCTCCCCACATCAAAATATCTCATTTTGAAAAAGGCAGCATGATTGAGACTGTTCACATGATAATTTGCTGTCAGACAGAGGTCTGGAATTTTTGCATTCTAAGAGTGTGATACAGCAGCAGCTACTTACGTGGAGTGAGAATTATAGCACCAAGGGTAACCTACAACCTTATTCTTAAATATTTCTTTCAAAACGAGTGTTTAAAAATGAAATAGTAAAATCTTGGCAGCTTTCCAATCAGTGGATGGTTTGCTATTTTTTAAAATATAGCCAGGATTTTTTTTTTTTTTTTTTAAATATGCATATACATATGTGCATACATACACACATAGAAATAGTTATATATGTATTAGTTGCTTGGTCTTATCCCACAAGAAACATATTTTAATGTATCAGTTCTATGTAATGAATATACCATTTCTAAATTTTGTCATGTAACCCATAAAAATTGCTTGAGGAACTTGTTTATATGTTAGGCATGTTACATTTCTGTAGTTTAACAAATGGTGAGTTATAAAGTAACTTTCAAATAATATAACAATAATATATGCAGTGCAATTCTTCTGTGCATAATTTTCCACTATAAAGAACTATTTTATTACAAAAAGAATAATTAATGCTATCTAAATTGTAAATGTAGGTCTCAATTTAAAGTCATGAAGCTAAGGGCTCTGAATTCTTGAATTATATTTAATATATTTAATGTGTTGATAGCTAGATTTAAGATGCTTTGCCAAGAGTCTTTTCTGTAAGAAAACCACTAGCATCTTTAAAGACTTAATTTATTTCTAACTAAAGCAATTATATTAATTATATGTCTTCCTCTGTCTCTCTCTTTTTTCTCCCAGACCTACGTTGGTGATATATTGTTGCTTGTTAACCCATTTAAGGAACTTCCTATTTATTCCACCATGGTGAGTATTCTGTCTTTAAAATTTTTTTCATAGGATTCATATAGCTAATTTGGCAGGCCAGACTACTGTAATTAATTAACATAAATGCCCTTTCTTATGTTGGGAACATCTTAAAGAAGAAGAAAAAAAAAAGGCTAAAACTTCTTAATTTCTTCCATAATACCACTATTTTTGTTATCTGTTTCATATTTAAAATAGTCACCTTGCTAAGTGTTGTTATGAGGAGTAGCACTTTCAATTGTTTAAAAGTAGTTCCAGGTGTATAACACGACTTAGGTGGCTTCTGCCATTGCCAAACTTGGAAGAAGAGACAAACATGCTTTATGCAGTGGCTGTTTGGATTCACACCTTGCTGAAAATGCAGTTATGAAGATAACAACCTCAAGGGGTGCTGAAAGGCTCAAACTTGCTGTCAGTGCCATTCAGTTTGGACACCACTGGCAAGAAGTAAAAAGTGCTTGACATGAGCTTAGTGCTGCACTGGGGCAGTCTCACAGAGCTGGTTGGGTGCAGGCAGCATATGAGCAAACTGGAGTACATGAGCATCCTGTCATATCCACAAGGAAGCTTAACAAGTGCTTCAGGTGGTTTTTTTTTTTTTTGCTCATACCCTTATATCTCTATAATCTTTCACTTATGAGGCAGACTAATTAGGGATGATAAGGGGCTTATCATTTCAGTACCTATACAGTGGTATTAAATTGAGTAGGCTTTGTAGGTTGGTGCAAATAATGTAAATTCAGATGATTCTGTATTTGCTTCATCCAACAGACTTTTACTAAACCAATTTTGTAAGCATTTTTTCTCTCTGAGATGACATAAAGAGCCATGAATTAATGAACACTGATATATGCTACTTAATTTGATACAATTGTTAGATGATAATATGAATGCTTTTTTACACTGACTACTGTAGCAGCACAAAACCACTATCAACATACAGACACCACTTTGGAGATGACATAGTAACTGTAGAAACAGTTTGTACTATGGTATCCTGTTTTATTTGTGCAGAATTTAATTCTGTCAGATTAAGGCAAATATATATATTCTTTAAATCCATTAGTAAAATGTCTAAACTTGCAAAGTACTTGCAACATTATCCAGTGACAATAAATGTGTGAAAGTTTTTCGTTGCATTTTGTTTTACTCAGTGGAAATCCCAGCAATGCTGAGTGCCATAATTTTATTTACTTAGTTATTTAGTTATTTTCATGTGTATCTTAAATAGAAATCTTATACTTACAGCTTTGTTTTCTTTAAACTCTTCACAGATACTTCAAGGGTGCCATATATATATGTACAAATTCTGGTCATAATGCTCAGAAAGCTCTATGAAAGACACTGAATTAGGAGTACAGTGGGGGGCAGGGGAGGGGTGAAACAATTGATTTGAAGTGTATTCATATAAATTTTCACAATTTTTTCAGGTTACTCAGCTTTATTTAAGCAACTCTGGAAAACTGTGTTCCTCACTTCCCCCACATATATTTTCCTGTGCTGAAAGAGCTTACCACATGCTATTCCAGGAACAGCGTCCCCAGTGCTTTATCCTCAGGTGAAAATTTATCTTTCTATTAACTAATTTACAACTCCTGCCTTTCAGTCGTTTCCCCCAGGACTCAGCACTTAAGATTTCCATTGTATTTTTTTTGTCCAACTGATTTCTTTCTGTGTACTGATCTCTGTGTCATACATTAGAGCTAAATAGAACTGAAAAAGGCTTAATTACATTTCGAGTTCCTAAATTTTCTTGGCAAATTGCCACTCCATCTAACTGGATATAATTACAAAGAGTTAATGATAAAAATTCAAAACACTGTGTGTGTTTGCTAATATTGCATGGAAAAGAATTAGAATAGAATCTAATGAAAAGAAAGATATTAAGTCCTTTACTAAATTATAAACCTCTGAATTGGTGCACCTGCATTGGAGCTGCTTCTCAGCCTTATGTTGTTTGTGATCATGAGCTTGTTATTTAGCCTTCCATCTTCAAAAAGCACTTTAACCATTTCTGTAATTCAGTGTTGTTGTAATAATAAATACATTCAAAATGGTGAATAAGTGCATTAAAAATTTACAGTGAAACAGAGGTTCAGCCAAATATGCCAGTTTTATTATGGTTAAACTTTGAATTCTGTTGGGAAATTTTGCTCCCCAAATCCATCAATCTTCTGGCCGCCCCCCCCCCCCCCCATTTTTTTTTCTTCACCCTACCTGAAAACAAAGGGTCTGATGAATTTGTTGTAATTTTTCAATAAAATTTCTTGTTCCTATCAGTTTGATTGTTGATGTTGGCTGAAGTATTGACAAGGGTTTGTGGAACTTCATGGAGATGTAAAGGAAAAAAAAATTGATTTTGAGCAGGAATAAAGTCTGATCCTTCTGAGAAAACTTATAACTGCTCTTGACCTACCTCTAATTCTAGAGGTAATTAACAAGAGCTGCCAGCCATAGTGTTGCAGAGTTACGACAGTTAAAATAAACACATAAGTACAATAATAAAATAATATGTAGACATTTTTACTGAATTCTGTTTATGTGGATATAGGCTTCTGCGAGTATTTGAAGTTCTGTATATTAAGTCTTCTTTCTTTAAAAATCATAGCTTATAAACAGCTTAGTGTATATGTAGTTAATTTATATAAAAGCATAGTGTATAAATTTATAAGTTAAAAAATTATAAATTAATTATGTGCAGAATTGACTTGATTTTTTGAAACAAATGGCAACCTTTTTATAACCTACTCAGAAAGGAACTGTTACTTATCCAGTGAGCAATGACATTTAAGCACAGATACAAACAGAATCAGAAGATCATTACTGTATGTTCATATTCTATATAAATATTCATAAATATTCTATTATCTAGGTAAAATACATTTTGATAAAAATGTAAATATTCTAACGCACTGTTATTTTTTCAGCATTTTCTTCAAAGTAGGAACTCCCTCTTTGTATTCACCTGGGACATTAGTGATTGATTAATAACTTTCTGAAGTTGCCCCTAAGTGCAAACAGAAAGAAAGCAGAAAACAATATTTACTCACTTCAGGAAAAAGGCTTACTGCCAATTTAAGCAGTACACAAAGAATTAGATGCTTAATAATAATTGTGTAGTAGTACACAAAGAATAATATACTTAATAAGTGGCTTTGGTGGCAGATAGTAGATTCTTCTGATGATTTTATATCAGGGTGTCCTGGTTTCAGCAAGAAAAATTTTTCATCAAGAAATTTGATAAGCTCCACTGTTTTGATCCCTGCCTGGCCCACTGTATATTGTTATAAATCAGTGATCTGATGGAGAATGTGACATGAGGGTTTTTTGCTAATGGCATAAGCACTTGGCAAGATATTTGTATATCACATCAAGGCAATCCATAGATCGGCAGTCCTAAAGTAATCAATTAGATCTGAAGGCTACTATGAAAATGGAAGGGAGCGTATCTGGTAATTTAACATAAGGGGTAAGTATAACTGCAACTTAACAGAAGCAGCTAGAAACACTTCTTTGTAAATACCTTTCTTCTGCTGACTCTAAACAAGGAAACAGAGAGGAACTGGGATCTTCCAGAATGTCATAGAGTATTAACAATCATTCTATGTTTAATATTAGTCAGAGTTTTCATTGTACATAACTGAGGGATGTTCTCATTGTTAGTGCATTGGAAGAATCTAAATAATGTATGTCTGGAAAGGAAAAGTGGTACAAGAAATTTCCTTTGCTTTTCTGACAAAAATAATAATTGGAAAAATATCCGTGATGTAATTCTCAATTTATTCATCTACCCCCTTGATATCACCTGTGTGTATGTATATATATGTGTACATAAGCATGTGTATGGTCAAAATTTGGCTCTCTTGCTATTTTAGCTGTAAAACAATGTTATCTATCAGCAAGAGAAGGTTCTTCTACCACTGGGAGGGATAGATACTTCATTGGTTGCATCTATGCTGATAAACAACAAGGAGCGGGGCTTACGAACTCTTAGGGCATGTGCTATAGTGACCATGTTTTTTTCTTGATTTTTTCACTTGAATAACAGTTTGTTGCCTTTTTTTAGAGATGTATTTTATTTCATAACAGAGGCAAATAAGTGTAGTTCTGCAGTTCTGAAATACTCTAAGCTTTTGTGTTTTACTTTTTCTCCAACCTTTTTTATAAAGTATACTTTCATTCCTGAGTAAAAAAAAAAAAATAAAATCTGTAAATTCTGCATATGGCCTGGAATTTTAAAATACCCCCACTTATAAAGCTGAGTTGCGAATACTTTTCCTTGCATTTCCATGCTTATAGATATACTGCAGTGAATGTGCCTAAAACTGAATTTTAAAAGTTAAAAAAATATGCTCCTCTCTAATGTGGAATAATGGACTGAATGAAGATGTGGAGCTCAGAAGAGCTCTCCATAGCTAAAAGGGCCACTTCATGGAAGCAGTCAGAAGGTAGGAGCCAGTGGATGAACAAGTGAGAAGGTCTCATAGATCCATGAGAACGTTACACTGGAATAAGCTGCCTAAGAGTACTTTTGCCTGTATCCTACTTTTGGCTGCTCATGTCTTCATTTCCATGCCATCCTTTTGAATATTCAGGTGGTGGCATGGTGAACAGGGCTGGAGAAATGCCCTCAGGTGAAAAAATACACTTGGGAGGATGGTGGTGAGGTTGAGGAGCTCTTTTAACCTGAATCCATTCCAAAGCCAAATTCTCACAGAGGTGAAAGGAGTTGCCAGAGCAGGAAAGGCAGGGCCTAATGTTTTTGGTAGTGGTATTGGTTTAGACTAAATAATTCCTAGAATCCCACTATAATGTTTGCTGCTGCTGTGGTATTGAAGTGGTTGCCCTGAGACTGTCCAAGTTAGAGGTCTCACAAGGAGGAATATCAGAATGCCACATAGGAAAATAGCCACTCCAAATCATAAGGATGCTAGTTTTATTTGTTTTTATTAGTAGTAAATACAGTAGAAATAGATAATTACAGTGGATATGCAGAAATTTCAAGATGAAATTTCCTTGATAACTACAAGAGATGCCATTTTGGTATACAAGCACTCTGGGAAGAGTACACAGAGGGTGGTACACTTCTGTCTTTTATAGCTGTCATTAGCAAGAGAAACATGATACGATTATACAATAAAATCTCATAATCTATATTTGTTTTAGTTCTACTTATATATAAAACAATACTTCATAGTATAAGTAATTTGTTAGTAGAATTTGTAAACATAATTATTCTTTAGTTTTATTTTAATACATTTTACTATGAGAAGAGGATGTTTTAATGTGCATGTTATGATGTGATAAAGAACAGTGAGAATTAGTGCCATACCAATATGAATATTTTACTTCTCATGTGCAATTCTCAAAATATGTCTAGTTTAATGATAAGCTGCTGCAGAAGAGCCAAATGATAGCAGTGTCTAACTCATCTGAACTCTTTCAGAAAATTTTGAATTTGTTACTTAAAAAAGAAAAAAAAGGTAATTTCTTTATAGAGACTATGACTGTATTTTCAGTATATTAAGTTATCCAATATCTTTTCAAAGAGACTGGAAAGAATTTCAGAAAATATGCCCTTATGTGTGCTAGTCCTGTCATCTTTATCAAGCTTAGTTATCTTGTTTACTTTGTGGAGGTAGAGTTTATTTTCTATTAGCAATGTTGTTCAGTGCTGGTTTTGTTTTTGTTTTCTGCCAAAGTTTAATTACAGAAAGATACTTCCCATGAGTTTAGTGGCCATTACTAATGATTTATGAATTACTCTTTTATTGTACTCTTTTATTGTTGCTAATTAATTCTGCATGCAGTGTAACCCTTAATGATAGTGTTCTTCTTAGTCTAGTCATTTTTGCCTCCCACATTTTTGCAAAATATTATCATGAAAAGAGGTAAAGGTACCTGAATTTGTCTGAGCTGGAACTTAGCTCCCTAAGTATAAAGTCTTGAAACCCTTGCTAAACTTCCAGGCTCTATTTTCTTACCTTCAAGTGCTACTTAAATTTTCAGCCCATGTGTATGTTCAGAATAGGTTCATAGTTTCTGGACAGAGTCTTACAGTGATATTTATTTCAACTATAAGCCTAACTGGGAACCAGGAATTTGACATTTCTGTACTGAAGTCCTTTCCAACGAACTTTCTTAAAGCACTGCTAATTCACATCTGTGAATGAACTAGTCATTCATACATAAGCAGTTATGCTCACTGTATACAGTGCTGCTCATTGTTACTGTCCTGTTCTCTCTCACTTGTACAACTTCCATCAGGTTTTTCTTGTTTTTGCTTTTAAAGTTTTTCTTTCTGCAGCTGCTTGTCTGCTGTGATATGTTTAGACAAGAAGCTCTTCAGGGCCAGACCATTTCTGTATTGTATCCTTAGCCACATTTGGCTGCAGTCTCTTGACTCCAAACAAATGCTTGAGATAATGATAGCAATTAAACTTATGGAAGCAGAAGCTCCACTTTTGTTGGACCTCTGACATGTCAGATCTCTGCTTTTTCTGCTCTCAAAGGTTGACTAGCTATCCCCAAGCAACAAAGTAGACAATGTAAAAAATAAAATATTTTTTTTGTCTTGTAAAATGAGTCACCTGTTACACAAAATATTATGCATGAATGTCCATCACAAAACATTCCAACATTCCAGCTTACTGGTGTGAATGGTGCCAGTGGCCCAGCCAGACTTGCATGAAGTAGTAGAAGAGCTGGATGATAATCCAAGTTCCCCAGATTGTTGAATGTCTTGTGTTCCTTGCTTCACGTGCCTTTGTATTTTATTACTGTGAATTGGACTTTTTTATAACAATTTCAGATGTTTTATTTCAAAAGAGTTTATTTTTTTCTATTATTATTCATTTAATTTTAAGATATAGAGACTAGAGTTGTAATTAAGGTATTTTTTTATTATTATTTTTAAAAAGTTATTTAAGAAATAATAGGAAGCAGGCCTTCCATCAGGCAGTATATAGGAAAACTATAAAGCCAAAGGAGAAATCATGTGACAAAGCTTTGTGAGCACAGGATTTCAAATTCGCTGTTTCCTTTCCCTTGGAATACAGTCTCTGTACTGATTTCCTGATTTAACCTTGTTTATCTGTGGAATAAGATGCCTTTGCTTTGCCTGTTTCACTTTTATAGAAGTTTTACTGCAGGAAAGTGCCTTCCTGCTCCAATGCTAATTTATCTTCCACTTTAATCAGGCAGTCCAACCAAAAGTCAAAAGAAACCACCCTTCATATTGTAAATTACATTTTGAACAATGTAGTGGTGCAACTATTTAGAACAGAGAAGAGGAATTTTTCTCGAAGCAGAATTAAATTGTTAAAGCAAAGATATTGTGGACAACAGGGATGTTACAAACTTTTCTACTCCACCTCAAAGGGAATGGAGTAATGACTTTTTTATTGTTAAAGTATTTCTTGCCTCAAATGTTGCAATGATATCAACAATTAATATTTTATCTAACATGGCATTTCTTTCTTGGTGCTTCAATCCGTATTGCACTAGGACTATAGACAGACCCCTTGAAATGTTCAGAACAGCTTCATGGCACCGTGTCTGTCTTTCAGCAGCCAAGTTCTAGTGAATTCTCACCTCTGAACTGTATTCTAGCAGCCAGTTTAGGTAATAAGCTCCTGTGACACTGCTAGACAAAGTTTCAGTTCTATAAAATTAACAGTTGACTCAAAGTTATCAAATGTTTAAGCTGTGTCACTGCAAAGTTTAGGAAACACCAATCTTGCAAGGAAATATTCAAGAAGGGACAGAAGTTCCCCTTTCTGTGCAGGTCCTGTATTATCTGGGCTGAAATTTCCTTGCAGTGGAAAACAAAATATACCTTTTTTTTTTTTTTTTTTTTTTAATACAAATGAAACTAATTAATTAAGAGTGAAACTTATGGGGATCTCTTTGATTCCTTCATTTAGGACGGTGCTTTTCTCTTTTTAGTTACAAATTGCATACCTCCTTTGTAATACTTGAAAACAATCAAAGGCACATCAAATATCATAATTCTTTCTCCTCTTACAGACACTTGATATCTGTCTGTAAGCTCATTGCATAATACAGGCATAAGGTCTCTAATTTGCAAGAGTATGAAGTGTCTCTAGGGGACAAGTATTGCAGGACTAATGCCCTTGTTTCACTTTTTTTTTTTTTTTTTTTTTTTTCTTTTCCTGTTAGTGATAACAGCAAAAAGATCATAGGATTTGGACACTGACATTATTAAGGCAGAAAACTAATGCTACTTCTTAGGAAAAGAGGCAGCACGTTGCAATTAGCATTTGGAGAGTGAAGCCGTTGATTCAGAGGGCAGAGAAGCATGCAGATTTTTGAGGGTGATATCAAATGTCACTGACTTTTGAAACAATTTGTTTCTAGAAAGTCAGAAGCTGAAGATCTGAGCAAGGTATAAAGCATCTGGTCAATTCTGTGGAAATACCGGTTTCACATTTTCACATTAGCTAGGACAGTGACCTTGATTTCATCTGATTTGTTTACCTTCAGTTTGTTGGCCTGGTTTAAATATGGCTTTGTGGCCTATTAAATGAGGTCTTTTCATAACATACATGTGGGTTACAAACCTTTGCAGTCTTGGACCACAAACCTCCTACTGATGCCAGCAGGAGTTTGAAGTCCAGGGTCAGACTCCAGCTTGTTCCAGAAGCATTCAGGATATAGTTAAAAGCAGTTTGACATGTTATATATAGTAATGAGAAATCCATCTTGACACCTAGGAATACATCTCACCAGGCAAACAAATATGATATCCCCCAGCACTGCATATATGTCCTATAAGAACTGAATAAGTGGCACAGAGGTCCCAGCTCTGCCTGAGTATGAAGACCTTTTTTTTTTTTTCCCTCTTTTTTTCTCTCTCTCTCTTTTTTTTTTATTTTTTCCTTTATTTAATTTTCTCTTTTGAAGTGAGATGTGAATAGGTATGGCAGTGGCCAGACATATTTTGCTGCCCTCTCATTTTCATAATCTAGTTAACAGACTGACCAACCAGCATGACCATTGTACTGGTGAAAATCTAATCTGGTTGTTGTAGAAAAAACCTTTTAAATTTGATCAAGCAGATAAATGAAGGAGAAACATCAATTAAATTTTGTTTGGTTCAGTTGCCTATAAAGAAAACAATTGTAATTCATATAAGAAGTTCCTACATCAATTCCTTAATCAGGCTTCACTAACTTTATCCTTTCCATCTTCTTGCTTAAAATGCACCACTGAGTTCGCTTCCCTCCCCCATTCCTCCACTTCTATGTTGTTTCTTCCCATCTGCCTTAATCAAATTGTCTTTTAACTCATTTTCTTTGTTCATATTCCCCCTCAGAAATTCTCATTGTTAGAAATATATATTCCACATCATTAACAAGAAATTAAATGAATCAGAATCACTGAAGTCAGAGTATGCACTGCAGAGACTGGGCAGCTTGTGAAATCTCCTCAGCTTCTTGACTGTGTGGCAGCAAAAAGAAATTGTGCCCTACTAACACAAGTGCTCTGTGCCAGCTGACTTGTCAAACATCCCTTTCTTTTCTTTCTTCTTATTTCCTCTCTCTTCTTTCTACTGCTTTCTACCTTTTTCTTTTCTTCTGACTCCTGTCATTACCACAGTAGTGTTTCCCCGTCTGGATAAAGAACCAGGTAGTATAAGCAGACTCCTTTGCTGGACAAAAGATATCTTAAATACATTCCAAAAGAGCTAGCGGAGAGTGTAAGTAATATCTCAAATGTAAAAATAATGATGATTCTTGTATCTCTTCCTTGCCTGTTATCTTGCAGTGGAGAGAGTGGGTCTGGGAAGACCGAAGCCTGCAAACAGATAGTGAAGCACCTCACTTGTAGAGCCAGCTCCAGCAGAAGTACCTTTGATACAAAGATTAAACATGTAAGTAGCATTCTGAACACTTGAGTTGAACAAGGCAAAAATCTGGCTTCTTTGACAGGCAAAGTAGTTCGAAGTTCAAGGGAAAAGGCATCTGCTATGATGAAGTTCATAAAGGGTTTATCACCTCCATTCAAGGTAAAGGAGGTTTCTTCCATGTATTGATCTGAATGGGAGCAGGATTAAGCTCACATTGATGTGATGAGAGGAAACCAAAAATTGGAGTCCAATTTTGATGAATAGGAACCATATGCATGCTAAGGTACTGTGTCCTAAACACGTACTAACTGCCTTCAATAAATATTTTTTTTTGGTTGCGATGATGCTTCTTTGGCCAGTCTAAGAAGCACTTGGACATCTGCAGTAATATTATGTGAAACAGAAATTAGAAAGTTACAGGAGAACTGCAAGGGCTAATTTAAGTTTTGTGATTCAGTGTTTGTACACTAAATATGGAATAGGCAAGTGTTTTGAAATATTTCTGTATTTAATTCCCATAGCAGAACCAAATTCTGTTCAGTGTATATCATGAATCATGAGAACCTGCTTCACATATCAGATACACTTGGCTCCATGCTAGTACATTGCAAATGTAAAGTTTTCATTTGTCTGAACATTGCAATTCATAGGTGTTTTATTGTTATAGCGGTAACACTGCTATAAAGGTTCAGACTCACATTCTAAATTATGCTGAACTCTAGGTTGCAAATTCAAATTCTTTCAAAAAACTGCCTTTGCTGATGAAATTTCTTATCTGAGATCCCAGCTCAGAGGCAGATTTACATGTAATGTTTTAACACAATCTACATTGTTATAACTGAGTTGTGTTTCATACTTTTCTAAAAAATGTATATTTTTCCAAATCTTTCACTCATCCTTCCTCCTTTGCAGCACTCAAATTCAACCCAGGATAATTTTATTCTATTTTTTTTTAGCTTTAGCTTGCCATATACGTGTTACCTTATAAAACTCTGGACTTGTTCATTTTTTTATTATTATTTTTTAATCACATAACATGCATCATTCAAAACACATTGCTTTCTTCCTGAATTATGCATGATTAAGTCCAGAAAGGTGACAAAATAGTGTCAAAGCATAGCTGATGCTAACATACAACCTGAAAATCAGGATTATTGGGATGTGGGAAAGACTATAGATACACTGGTTCCTATTTAGTACATTCTAGCCAGTAAGTTAATAAAAGTCCTATGGATTTGGGCTGGATATTAGAAAAGAATGGTTTTAATGTCTGATCACACTGAAAACACTATTGAAAAAAAAAAACCACACTAGTTAAAAAAACTAGTTTTGCTTTCCTTCATGCAATTGTACAATTTCCATGTTAGTGTCAGTGTGATCCTGCTTTATGTGTGTTACTAAACTGACACATTTAATCTGTGTTTCACTTAACAATGTTAACAATACTGTTTTTATATTTTTCAGTTTTTTAATATAATTTATGAAGACTAATGTTGCAATGATGCCCTTTTATAGGGACTCTACACTTTTAATTTATTTTAAACCCACAAGCCAGATCTTACGTTTTTATCAATTTATAGCATTTTGTTGTTGTTGTTTTTAATTTACTACCTACACAGCTTTGCTTGTAGTTTTGAGCTGATCTGACCATAGATGTTATTGAATTAGAAATGCAAAATTCAGGTCAGATCCTTCAAATCCTTTTGTGTTCAGAAAGTAAAGATTAAGATGAGTAGAAGAAATTAGTCAATAATTAACTTTCTGAATAAGGAACTGAAAACTGAATGTTTTTGCTTACAAATGTGGCAGCAGTGAGAATTAGGAGGTATGGGAGGTATTCCTGTTTCTGCTGCGACTTGTCTCTTGCTTCCTGGTACAGTTTAAATCCCCACCAGATCCTCTGGCAACAGTTCAGAGGACAGCATGAGCCAGTATGTCCACCCTATTCTGCAAAACAAAACAAAACAAAACAAAAAAGACTGTGAACTTTCCATGCCACTTGCCATAGAGGTTAGAGTTGAGTTTAATAACCTGTTTAGTTTTGTAATATAGAATTAGTCATATGTGTCAATGACTCTTTACCAATATAGATAGAAGAGAAACATCACATATTAAGAAAAATGAGTTGCATGTTTGTTATAGAAAGATCCCTTGTAACTAGCTTGGATGGGACACCTGACCTCAGGCAGAGAATGGAGGTGTAGCAGATCCCACCCCAGGGGAATCAAGTGATGATTCTGATTTAGTTGCCTGTTAAGGTGCTCGAATGAACACGACGGCCTGGATTTTTGCCTGCTGCAGTTTACATAGCATCATTGGAAGTTACTAAAGCTGCACTGGTCAAACCGAGTGCTGAATTAGCCAAATTTCAGCAAATACATCTTAAAACTGCAGTGCTATTGTAGTGGAAACAAAACTAGGCTCACTGGCTTTCTGCTGCCACCTACTGCACAAATAGCTGGGTTAATTAATAGTTCTGAAGGGTCTGATTTTCAGAGCTTCTATCTTTGTGATTGGAGCCACACGTTATCTGTGCCTCTCTACAGCCCTCTTCCCAGCTATGTTCGTCCAGCTCCAGCAAACCACTGTTATATCAGAACAACAGCATGTTGCAGCCACATTGCAGTCAATTTCTCAGGATACAAAAGAGGAAAGTGCTGAAGGGACTTCATTTAGTGTAAGAAACTAATTATACACACAAAAAAAGCTCAATACAGAGAGAACATGGAAGAAAGAGGGCATATTTAATATTTTTATTACATTTAATGTTTTGAATATGCTTTTGAAAAATAATTGAAAAAAAATGAAGCTGTCACATGGAAATGCAAACAAAATCTGTTTTCTTCCTCACCTTTTTATGTTTAATGCTGAAGCAATTCTATTTGAAACCAATAATTTATGTCATTTCTGGCATAATAAAAACCTTGTGAGTTTCATTGCTTGCAGAGTGAACTGACTGTAGCCTCTCAAGCGTAACTGCCTTCCGCAATGCTAATCTTTTAGTTAACCCTGCCAGCTGTGAGCATGTGATTCTGTCACTTGTATCTAAACTACCTGTAAGGGCATGGCTTATGCCTGAGCTCCTGTCTTCCCTGTTCCATTTACAACTCCCACTATTTTGTCAGCGCTTATTTTTTTGCAAGCTATTTTATTTTAAGCTCTGTATAGAAAATAACATTTTAAGGAGTTTGTTAAATCCCAAGCTAAAAAAGGTAGGATTTTTTTTTTTATTTATTTTTTATTTTTTTTTTCCCAGTTACTGGTCTCAAATCAATCTCACTGATGTTTTTTGAAATATCTTCCTGTTAAAATAAATTTCCTCTCTTACTACTGCTTTACCATTTTCTTGCAGGTAAACTGTGTCTTGGAAGCTTTTGGACATGCTAAGACACCCCTGAATGATTTTTATAGCTGTTTTATAAAATATTTTGAGCTACAGTTTTGTGAGAAGAAAAAGACATTAATTGCAGGTAAATATTATTTAAAACATCTGCTGATTTTATTTTGATATTACCCATAAACAACAAGGTCAAGGGGTCCTAGTGTGCCTCACGCACAGGCAACAATGGTCTTAAAGTATGTGAAAGAGGCAAGAGAGCTTTATGGAGCGTCAGAAGAACATGATTCATAGCATGTAAATTCACAACTTGCTCAGAGCAGCATTGTTAGGTTAGGAGGGAGAGAATTGCTCCGTGCAACCACCAGGTGGCAGAGAAACACAAGGAAAAAAACGACCACAGCTGAGTCCTTTCATTGCCCACCCAGGAAATCATATTTCCCTTTATTCCTGAGATTAACAAACTGTTACAGCTGTGTATCGCTTTATTGTCAGATAAAAGACACGAAGAGATTACTTTTTGCATTTATAACTAGTATTTTTTTTTGGGGGGGGGGGGGGGGCGAGGGGGCGAGAGGGAGAGGGAGGTTTAATGTATCGCTTAAACAAGTGATAATCTTAGTTGTTTACGGCAAGGAATAAAACAGAAATAAAATGAGAAGTTATTATGGCTTTGAGCTTCCTCTGAAGGAACTAGGAGTCATGCTCATGTTTCTTCTGATTAGAGGTAAAATAGCGTGGAGTTGGTGCCTGCTTTCGCTGTAAGTGGGAGTATGCTAATTCCCAGCAACATTTCATTACTGATGAAAATGAATACTGGGCAAAGCTTCAGTGGATTCTGAAAATTCTGATCATCAGAGCCAGTCTGGGGGCACTTGCATTTCTAGTTCGTGCAGGTCATCAAAAAGTTACTCTGTGCTAAAGTAAGAATTAAGTTCAGAAATAACTGTGCACAGACAATTTCCTGCTTGTACTGATCCTTCTGGATGGTGAAGCTGCGTGGTGAAAAATTTAGATTCAAGTAACTTAGGTTCCATTAGATAAACATTTCCAAAACTGCCTTTTTTTTTAAAAAAAATCATTATTATGTTTATACTTTCAGAAGATCTGAAAAAAAATATTTGGAAATATTTCATTATGGTAATTAGAATTTATTTTCTCAAGGGAGTTCACTGTGCCCTAGGAAATAACAGTGAAAATATTGCTGTGTGAAAAATCAATATCACTTTTTTCCTGTTTTGCGTTACAGTAAAGATAGGTTACTTAGAAAGAAAACATAGAATTAAACAGTGTGATTTTTTTTCATTAATCAGCTGTTGCCCGAGTAAAATAAGGGATGTAAACATCAGAATGGACTAAGTAGCATCTGATTTGAGCTTGTAAAAATAATATTCAATCCCTAAAACTAACATTTTAAAAATCCTATTTATTGTGCATATTTTAATAGAATCAATTGAGTTACCACTTTGGATGATAATTCTTGAGTCAATGAAAGTTTCCTTTCATTGATCTCTATGTGGCTTGTGCTGTTTTATTCTGCTCTAAAACCAAAATGATAGTTTTTCTATGTATTTTCTATGTTCTGAGTTAACATATTCTGGTGTATGAGCATTTCAGAATAATAACTTGCTTAGTTTTCACAGCACTTCTGTCCTGAGATTGTGTCATTCAGTTCCTCAGATGAGGATAGCATAGACACCTACAGGTTATGTGTTCCCAAAATTTTTGGGTGCCTTGCTTGATTGCAGGGACCTGATTTTTCAAGCAGATTTACCTATACTTGCCAGTTTAATTCACAACCTTTGTCTGTGAAGGATATAAATGTGGAAACAGCTAACCAGGCTCTGATGTCAGTTTTCTGATACACTAGTATTGTGCTTTTATTACTTTGAAATTATAGGTATAAAAGGAGAAAACCCTAGGGTTGAGTCAAGTCCATTAACAGATATAAACAAATGACTTATCTGCCCTGCCATTCTCCAAATATTTAGGAATCAAGTCAATTACTTTTAACAAAACTTAGGTAGCCAAAATTCAAGAGTGAGAAGTTCCAGTACAGCAGAAAAAGTTTTGCATATTTTTTTCAGTATGTGTATGTTGCAGTTGTTTCTGCTGTTTGATTTGCATTGTAGATGTTACTTTTTCTAGGCCACAACTAAATATAACTTTTGAATGAAATTGTCCCTGATTTACACCACCATAAATGAGAAAAGAATCTTGCACATTGTCTTTGGTTGGTTTAAATCCTACCCAATGGTTCTGTGTATCTATTTGAAAGATCATTTGAAGCAGTGTTTGCTGTCTTGCACTGTTTAAGCATGAATGAAGAGTGTAAATATGCAGAGCACCTGATTCTGCTGAGATATGACTTTATAACTCATTTAGGTAAACTGGGCTAAATATGTCTGGTTTGTAAACAAAACTTTGTGTGACGCTAAGCTGCCTCCAACAAAGGGTTTAGGCTGTTTAAACTCTTTAAAACAGAGCTTCAAGGGGAGAGATCCAAAACAATGTATTTAGGAAGAGGTATGTAGAGTATATATGTATGTTTTTATTATAGAGGACAAGTTGAAAGTAACATTCCTTGCATTTTAAGTGGAACTGGATGAAGTTATTGTCAGCATTTTGTTTGTGCTGAAGTTCTTTCATGCCTAGGCCCTGGAAATGCTCTGTCTGACTTTTGTCACACCAGGTTTATTCTTGTAGCAGCAAGTCCAACATAGCCACAGAACAAAAATGTTGGCCATAGTTTTGATCTACAGGCTCGATTTGGTCTTTATTATGAACTAGTTCATTGCCACAAGATTTGAATACAAGGGTGGAGCTCTTGAATGTGCTTCTACTATAAGCCTATACAAACATCTGTAGAGGTGTTCTCTGAAGAATCTGTCTGATTCTTGTTTCTCAGTGTTGAGTTGAAATGAGAGTTTTCAGGTGATAAGTGGCTTAGTGGTCAGGTAGCTTTCATTGCTTTAGTCAAAAAAGGTGGAGAAAGTACAATCCAGATTAAGTCATTGTTCATTTTGACTGCATAAGGTAAGGCAGTGGGAACTAGTAATAAGTTCAGAAATATATCAGAGCAAATTCAGAATAGGCTACAGACCAGTGGTTTAATTAAGTTTTTAAAATAAACTCATATCTAGCCGAACTCAAAGACTGACCTTCTGCCAAAAAAACTAATCCTTTGTAGATGATGCTTCTTATCAAGAGCCTAGTAGTGACAGTCTGATTACATAACTATTTCTAGAATTAAAATTAATTCATTTTGTTTTTATTTAGAAAGAAGGGGGATAAATGGTATTTCATGTAAGTTGACATAAGTTCTGAGATGAAAGGCAAGGCTTCTGTCAGTTTCCTCAAGCATCTAAATAAGGTTAGGAAAAGAAAATAAAACCTGAGAAACTTGTTCTCCAAATTTTTCAGCCTTGCTTTTCTTAGTCCTCACATTTTGAAAAGCAAAGTGGTGTGGTTTTTGTTATCGTTCTTTTCAAGTTGCACTGGAACGGAAGGATCTAACTTGATTGGCAAAAAGAAGCAGAATGCATGTTGGCCTGCATGTGTTACAAACATTTTCTACCAATTAAAAAAAAAAAAGTTTCAGACTTGGATTTTTTTTTTATTATTATTATTTTTTTTTTTTTCAATTTAAGAAAGACTGCAGCCAACTAAGCTTTCATATGTATTTCTGTACCATGTTTCAGCTAAGGACTTTGAAATGTTGTTTCATCTTCAGCAGTTGCTGTGTTTAGGACTGCAAGGTTTTTGAAAGTTTCAGAGAATGCATAGCTGGAAGATTTCACTGGTCACACCTTCAGTACAGGGTCTGCTAGCTGGCTCTGTAGCTGCTCTGTAGATCAACTGGTCTGTTAGAGGAAGTACAAATGTCCTTGTACCTGTAAGCACAGTTAACATTGCACAAATGTGACAGACTTTGCTCTGGAACTCTATTATTTTTTTCCTTTTATTTCATATATAAAGAAGATATTTCTCTTTGTAGAAAAGCCGTATTACTGTGATAGTTTTCTTTAGGAGTTACTTCAACTCAATTAAAATGTTGCTGTGCTTGATTTTTGCTGATCAGAGACTTGACAGTTCTTAACAGATCTTCCTATTGCTGGAGATGCTAACTGAGATGAACTGCATTTAGCCTTATTAAAGTGGGTGACTTGAAGTAGCTGAAAAGGGCTGAATTAATTTTTGTCATCTAAATAAGTGGTGTTGCCCATCATTAAAGTTAAATGTATTAATTAATCGGATAGATGATCTCCAGTATAATTTTTCCTGTTTTTATTAATTAGTGAATGTTAAAAATACTTGAGTGTGATAGTTATGAAAGCCTTAGTGGAGATCTCTGCACAGAAGAAAGTGATTAACAATCAGTAATGGCCTCTTTCCAAGTTAATTGATAGTAGGGTTAGTTTTACAGAAAAGTAAGTTGCAAGTAGAATAAAGATGGAAGACATCCTTCAGGTTCATCTATCCTGTTTTACCCAGTTGAAATGGCAGTGAGGTAATGATTGATTCTGATCAAAGTGTGTGCCTGGGCCAGCCTTGCCATGATAGGTTAAGACTGTATTGCTTCAATTTGCAAAATTTGCAATGTGTTACAAAGTTACTGGAGTCAGAAACATATCTTGCTACCAACTTCATGATTTCCCAAGCATGTCCTTTTACTTCTAGCATGGTTCTTTTTTTTTTCATAGCACAGCAACTGAGGGTTAGTTGGCTGATACATAATTTCTCATAATATAGGCTCCATAATAAGTTTTTTTTTTTTTTTTTTTTTTTTTTTTTTTTTTTGATGTTTTAATGGGGGAGCTCAGGTCTCCTTGGTTCAGCAAGTCAGCTGTACAGCTCTGCTCTTTCAGTGCTACTGTCTTTTCCATAGCTAGAAAAATGTGGCTGTCAGCATATATTAGGCCATGCCTGTACTGTTAAATAAAAGAAGGGGTGGAAAGTGACCCTGAGTGGCATACAACTGATCTTCTGCACTACTTCACCGGTGTCTGTCTGGGATGGTTTGACTTGTGTGAAGTAGTACTTCATAAGACAGTGCATGGTAATACGTATCTCAGGGACTGCACTTGCCTGCTGAGACCACTCTCAAAACAATACATTCAAGATTCATTGGTTTTATTTCCCTCCACATTACACAATCTTTCAACACTATACTTACAGGTCATATTCCCTCAAACACATAACTTTAAATAACTTCAAGTTTACAGTGTTTCATTTAACAGTATAGACAGAGATGTAGAGCTCTCCAGAAGAAAAGAAGGTGAAAAATGGAAGGTGAAAAGTAAAATCTAATTACCAGACAAATACAGATGGTATAGCAATAACCAAGCTAGATGTGGATACTAGCAGCTGTATGGTGACAGGAGTGTGACATTCTGGCCTTTAGGCTAATGCAGCTACCATGCTTCTGATAGACACACAGAGATCTAACCTGTATAACTTTGCTCAGTATTGCATTGAACAAAGCCATTAAACTTTAATGCCTGAGTCCAAAACTGGTTTTGAAAATACAGTTTCAATGGTCCCCATCTTTAGAAATCTTTAAACTCCCACTCTGCCTTCAAACTGCAAGTGTCTCAGGCATTTTAAGTTGTGCTTCTTGGTATGCCTAGAAATGCAACAGTTTTGACTGCACTGAATAATTCAGTGCTATTTTATGCTTAATCCCAGTTTGCTTCAAAAAAAAAGAAAAAACAAAAAAGAATTGAAAAAAGTTAGTGGCTCAAAAATAGTATGTATTTAGAGAACATATCTATTGTGCATCTACGGGATGCATATTACCAGTATTTATGTCATTGAATCTGCAACAACTACGTGTTGAGATGGTCATCATCCAGACTGTGGGAAGCTATGGTTTAATATCCTTCTCTGCTCAAAAGGTTTCATAAATACAGCTCCTCCATTGCTGAGAAGTACTATTTAACCTCTAAATTCCACAACCTTTTCCAGGATAAGGATGCTCACTTAAAGATGCTAAGACCCTGTGAAAGCTCTTCCACGTTTTGGAGACTGAAAAACATAAAGCTGCAACATAATGTACTGTATCTGAGTTGGGGAGGTTTCAGTTGTTTATGAAGGGACCTGTGTCTGGTCTTTGCACTATAGCTAGTGTTTTACATTAAAGAGCGATGGGATACAGTTTACAAACAGTATGTTAATGGGAACTGGATTCAGGTCTGTGCTTAGAGGGCTCTGACCACTAGGTATGTTTAAGCCTTCGCTTTCTTTAGCCTGCTGCATCTGGGAACTGCATGGTATAGTACGCTCAGTGGATGGCTGAAGAGTAACCTGCCCAAAACAGTGAATCTCTCTCTGTTCCCTCCACATACACCTCTAAAATGCTTGTTACCTGGTAAAATAGGCAAATAGATCTAGGTGGCCAATATTACCTCTGCTTTTGTGTTGTGCCTCTTTCACGAACTTTAGTGAGCATGAAGTTTGAAGTTATGTATGATCCTTTAATCAGCATTTCCTTAGGCAAATCATGGTCAGGTTCTTCCTCCTTCCCCTTCTTCACAGATGTGCTGATTCATGTGGCTTTTCATGCGGCAAGCTCCCATAGCCCTTCTGAGATGTCTGTGTTTCCCCAGGTACTGGTTAGTGAGGTTGTTGATAACCATACGATTTATCTCATAGTGAGGTTGTTGATAACCATATGATTTATTTCATAGTGATCTAGAAGTAACCATCTAGAAGTTAGGTAGTCAATCTAAACTATTATTCCAAGCATCTCTGAGTGCCCACAGAGAAGGAGGATATAGTTGCATGGGCAGTTATTTCTAGGACATCTTGTCTCTCTCCATTAAGAGGGAGCTTAGAATAAATGCTAATTCTCAGATGGCTACCCTTTGGTAGATGACTAATAGTATGTCTCTTGGAAAGTCTTGCCAAATATGACAACTGGTTCCATAAGCAAACAAAACAGACTATAAATCAATGTCATTATCTTTCAAAATAAAAGAAGGACTTTTTTTCCACAATTTTTATTGAATTAGGGTTTTATATGTGATTTATAGAGAAAGCCATAGTTGTATGAATGGTAATATTTTTTATATCATGCTTACTTCAGACTGCTTTATAGAAAGATTTTCTATTTGTCAGTGTTGCAGTGTTGAATGGTTTAAAATATGAGTTTAGAGCAATCAATATAATGATGAATTTATTTGTTTGTTTCTTAATCAGCTAGGATTTATACATACATGTTGGAGAAGTCTCGTGTCATTATGCAACCTCTCAACCAGAGTAATTTTCATGTTTTTTACTTGATGATGGATGGTCTGTCTTCTGAAGAAAAATACACGCTGTACCTCAGTAATTTGTCTGCACACAGGTAGGAAAACGACTTTATATTTAGTATTATTTTAATGCCTGTGAGCTGCTGAGGTAGTTTACTTTTGTGTCCTAACTCTTCAATGTTATTTAGTAAGTTATTTTAAGTAAAAAATAAGTTATTTTAACTAAAAAAGTAAAAAGTTAAAAGTAAATATTTTAACTAAGAAAGTAAAAAGTTAAAAGTAGTTATTTTAACTTAAGTTATTTAGTATTGAGTCTGTGCTAACAAGGGTTTAATTCTGAAATGACTCTCTTAAAAAGTCAGTCATATGTCTACTAGAATGATTGCCTTAAAGAAGAAAGAGGAAAAAAAAAAACTTTTTAGTTTTCTGATTTATTTTTCCATCTGTGAACTAGAGCTCTTTTTGTCTTTCTTTTTCTGATGAAATATTTTGTCTTTAGCAAAGACTTTCATTAAAAATAGAAATTTCTTTTCAAATGTGTTAATTTTGATGAAATTTCACCATATGTAACTGAAATTTTAGTTTTCAGATCAATATTTACCTTACTTCATATTTCTAAGAAAAACAGAAACAAAGGTTTGACTACTTTGAAACTAGGGATAAGGATTCAATACCCAGCACCTAAAATTAGGTCTTTGTATCTCCACATGAGCTCCCATGTCTTGGCTCCCATTTACAATCAAAGGCCATTGAGTCCCTCTCACCTGCATGTAGATTTGCATGTAGGGGTATGCTTCAGCTGAACCACATCTGTGGATTCATAAGCTGTGCTGACAACATCCACTTTAACTGTAAGAATTTAAATATAAAGTGTGTACATAAACACCTAAATGTAGTGTGTCTAAGGCTGCATATGCTACAGATGTTTATATAAGAAGAATTTTTATTTTTTTATATTTTCCAGGAAATTTTGGGACATCTCAAAATTTATCAATTCAGATTCTTTTGGAATGAAAGCATATTCCCTAGTTAGATTATTTGCCTTTCTTTTTTCAGTCTTTCCTAGGTGATTCCTAAGCAATATCACTAGAATGAGAGAAGCCTAGCTGTCATTAATGGTTTTCTCTTAAATTGGTTAAGATTTATAATGAGTGCAATGAGTAACTATAAAATGACCAATAGTAATTAAAATGATTTAAACTGAGTGCTTTCAGTTTTTTGTATTTGCATGTTTTTCCCATGGATTTCTCTCTCAACTTTTCTGTCTGGCTAATACCTGCATAAAGCAGTACTTCTCAAGTTTGGGCCTGTAAAGAGAAAGATACAGCATTCATTTTTGTGCAGGAATAAAGTTACTTGATTCTGATTGTCATAAACAGAAATCTTTACCAAACCATTGTTTGGTAATGTTTTTACCTGTTAACACATTTCATATTATACAGAAAGTACAAGCCACTAACTTTGAAGTAACCTGAGGCTACATTGCTTTATGAAAGACTTTCAAAAGGAGTGTGTGTGGGAGGAGAGTTAAATTCTGTTTTAAATCCTTTGAAGACCACAAGGATTCTCAACTCCTGATCATTAATTTATTGCTCTTTTATCAAATGTTGTTTGGAATCCCTCAGTTTATTCAGAAAATAAAACAGTTTGAAGTCATTTTGCAAGAAGCTCCAACAGGAAAGAACTTAGAAAAAACCTGAATAATTATATTCACATGAACAAAGAGTTATCTGATAAGATAACTGATAAGCATCCAAAAAGAACAAAATAGCATTTCTAAATGTCTGTATATTAGAGTGCCAAAGCTTTAGAAGTAATTTATGGCTGAATATTTGCATAAAGCTGCTTTTATCAATAAAGCTTTGCTTTGGCTACATAGAGTAGATTGTATCTTTCATGGCTGAGAGTTTGGGCCAAGTATTTCATTCCTTAAACTCCTGAGTATAGGAGTTCAGTGGCACAGATTTTTCTTGGTTGATGGAGTTAAACTAGGGGTAAGTTTGTACGGCATCAAATTCATACATGAATCAGGAAGGCAGAATTTGGCTTTTGTTAGTAATTCAAGATTTCTGGCTTAGTCAAATTTTTATGAGATCATATCATTCTGTTATCATCAATAAGTGAATTTGTTATGTTTTCTTTAAACAAGTGTAATCTTGACTCTGCTATCAAATTTAATCAGATAACAGCCCCTTTGAAACTAGAGGTGGTTCATAACCAACTCATTTCTGATAATTTTTCTGTTCCTTTTTATATTGTTTAAAGTTGCACCTTTAAGTAGAAGATTAAACACTCTCAATAGATAATGTCTGTTAAGATCACAAGATACCCCTGTTTCTTCATTGTTTGCTTAAGCCATTATAATAGGAGAAATGAGATGTAGCATTGATTTCTTATTCTCTTTTTAAATGAAAGTACCTGAAAGAGTCGTAGCAGTATTGTTGATAGTGGTTATTTTTATGCTTGATGCTGTAAAAGGTGAGAGGTAGTTCATGTGCTAAACAGTTTATAGTCATGGATTAAGAATCATTGTAAATAACAAAAAGGAGTAAATAACCCCTCCCCTTTGGAGTCACTGAGAGTTTCAGTAAGGCTGGAGTTTCACCCCAATCTGTAGGGCAGTTATTAGGTTGTAATGCTGCAATGCTTGATGCCGTCCAGGGAGGGATCTTGAGTTGAGAAACTTCAAGGCATGTGCTTGCAAACATAACAACTGTTAGGGCAGCTTGTGAAAATCAGGAGTGGGCCACTTTTTTTTTTTTTTTTTGAGGCTATATATAGCTGGGGTCTTGGAGTAGCAAGCCACATAAACCTTCGTAGGGAGGGATCAGAATGAATACGTCTCCCACTGTATCTGCATGTGGATTATGGTGAAAAAGGACAGAAAATTTCTGAAAGGTAAGATCATTTTTCAAGACTGAGCAGGGGGAGCACATCAGGTAGAGAGAGAGAGAGTCTCAAAAGGGCAAGTCAAGGCTTTTTGCTTTACAACAATTACTCCCCTGCATTCATTTCATTCAGAAGCTGATTTTATCAGTAGAGCTTGATTGAAATTTCCAGAATTTCTCCTAACTTTGTGTGTTTCAAAAGAACTTAAGAATTTTATTTTGCTGATGGTATGTAATACAATAGAGATGAGAAACTAGTGGTTTAACGTTATATTCTTGATTTACTCTTTTTTCTTTTCTTTTGTCTGGGTGAAGATACGGTCCCATTACAGTAAGCATTGCTTTTCTGGCAAATGAAGTTTAGCGTCATAGTTACAGTATGTACTACCTTAGTGAGAAATCTTGCAATCAAAGTGAAATAAAGAGAGCAAAGAAGATAAGTGACAATGGTGACATATCAGTTTATAAATTGTCTTTATGATGAAGAAATGGACCTAAACAGAGATCACAAAGATAGAAAAGAAAAAAAAATTGGGAAAAATCTTACAGGAAAATGTTGAGAGATCTGGTTTTATTTTGGGGGGGCAATTGTTTCATATTACCATTGATATTGCATAGTATATAATGTATATGTAACAATAAAATAATGTCTTTGTATAGTAGGTATAAATAATATACTAAAATATGCTGTCATTAAAAATCATGTAATTACATTTGTATGTGCATATTAGAGACATTTTAAAGCTTAGTTATAGAAAATTGTTTTAGAAAAGATAGTTCAACCTGATATCACCATGTTTGGTGTAAAGAAGGTTGCTAGTTATACTAACCAATTGTACTGTTGCAGCTTCTACTAGGCAAACTCATTCAATGCTCTCAGCACTGCAGGTTGATACAGACAAAAAGGCATTTTTTAGTCCTCCCTTGTAATGTCAGATCTTTGTCAACTTACATTTACAGGTTGAAATATATGTTTGCAAGTAAGCTGTGTGTGTAAAAATAAATAGCTTCAGGCTGGGGAAAATGTAAATACACACATTCATGCGGAAGCTGGACTGTGGTCAGGGACTACATTTTGTGTTTGTAGCTCAGGCTGCTATTCCCAGCCATGTAAAACTTTCCTTCTGCCCAAAGAAGAATGTACACTCTGGTGTGTGCTCTGCCTGCCTGTGATATTTCCCTCACCCCTTAAAAGCAATGAAATCCATATGCCACAATAGCTGTAGATAGTTCACAGAACTGATTTTCTTTTATGGTTTTTCAGTGCTGGTCCACGTCCACTTTCAAGAAGAAATCTTTCCATTAAATTAATGTATAAAGTAGTAATTTTAGTGAAGTGATTGAATTCCAAATCTAAACTGACCAGGGTATCTTTGTTTGATACCCTGAGCAAATCACCTCCCATTCTAAATGGTAAAGTCTGGTTTTCACTGAGTTGGAGAAAACAGTAAGGTCAAGTCAATGGTATAGAAAAGGTGCCAGTATACATTTTTCAGAGACATTATGTGCAAAGCCTTAAATTTGATTTTTTTTCTTGTGTTTCCAGACATCATCTTTTCTAACAAGCACTTAAACATTGTGTACAAAATGGTGATTATTTATTATCAACCATGTGGATCCCACACAAGAGTTCAAGATAAGAGTTTTCAAAGATAGTGAAGAGTTGCTTAATCCAACTTACCTCAGTTCAGCATACCTGGGAGGCAGCCTTTGTTTTCTAACTGCTATAGATATAAAGCTCTGATGACATTACATGTTTCCATGTCTTCTCTATTTCTTCTCCTTTTTTTTTTTTTTAATCTTTGGATACTTTTTATTTTGTTGGTTTGTTTGTTTCCAACTGTTTTCTTTTTTAAATTGCAAAAGAAAAAATATACCTTAACTGTTTTTGTGTATCACTGTTGTTTGTCTACAAATGTAGCTGCGGCAGTCTACTAATATAAGGCAAATTCATAGAATCATAGAATCATAGAATATCCTGAGTTGGAAGGGACCCTTAAGGATCATCAAGTCCAACTCTTGACACCGCACAGGTCTACCCAAAAGTTCAGACCATGTGACTAAGTGCACAGTCCAATCTCTTCTTAAACTCAGTCAGGCTCGGTGCAGTGACCACTTCCCTGGGGAGCCTGTTCCAGTGTGCAACCACTCTCTCTGTGAAGAACCCCCTCCTGATGTCAAGCCTAAACTTCCCCTGCCTCAGCTTAGCCCCGTTCCCGTGGGTCCTGTCACTGGTGTTAATGGAGAAAAGGTCTCCTGCCTCTCAACACCCCCTTACGTAGAGAAAGGTTATTTTTTTTAACTAGTTCCACATAACTGGAAAAATAGACATCTTACGGTTGTTCCAGTCCTCTGATGTGCCATGCTTTTTCCTTGTATTCAAACCTGATAGGTCACTTTTTTCTTCACAGATATTTACTTTGATTTAAACACTCAGAACCCCCACAAAGTCCAGCTGCATCCATAAAAGTTGACAAATATAGTTATGCAATGCCATTTTGATCCTTTTGCTTCATAAGTTACCTGTTGCTATTATCTATGCCTGATGACTACAGGGAAATCTGAACAAGTGTTAGACCTGCTTTACAAGATTGTTTGGATCTCAATACTGTGAATGAAATAACTACATCTTGGAGGGTTGCATCAGATTCTCCCACATGTGGCAGTCCTGCTTGATTAATAACTTCCATGTGAAGTGCCAAGTTACATCACCTTAACAAAGTGCTGTTATACTTTGTGTGATGTAGATAGCTTTCAACATAAGTTACTTGTACCTAAACGTTTCACTCTTACCCCAATAAAGTCCGGCATTGAGGATCTATGAGTTTCACTACTGAGGATCGATGTTTTTTTTGACAGAATAAAGCTCCAGGCAATCAGAAAAGTGGCATTCACTGTATTTAAATGAAGGAAGAAGGTAGAGACCAGACTCAGAGGTTTCTTGTTTGTCTTTCACTTTTCCATTGAAGATATATGGGCACAGGAGGGAAGAAAAGCTGTGACAGGAGATGTTAAGCTTATCATCCCTGCAGATGCATGGTCATGAAGGTCAATTTTTCTTGGCCATAGCCCCTTTCTAATTATTCGGTGCAAATATTAGTAACCTATCACTTCTACTTTTCTTTAAATGTCATTTCTTCTCAAGCACATCCAGGGAAAACATACAGGGGAGACTTCTGAACCTTAAAATCATTCCCAAATGCTAGCAACAGTTTTGTTCAGCCTTCTTTGAGTTGTGTGTTTCTAGTAGCGTTTCTAGGATTTAGGCAAGTCCATATAATGGCCAGAGAGGAGCCAGGGCAGGTGCTGTCCTGTGTGGGCAGAGGATCTGGGGGTGGCAGTGGGGTAGGACCCTCACCACCCAGTACAGACCTTCAGCACCCAGCAAGTCCAGGGGTGGGCCACTGGGGTCAGGTGCTGGTGACCAGAATGGCCATGCAGAGCCGTAGGGATGGGGAGGGGCCAAGGCCAGGCTGGGATGTCAGCACACAGGTGGTGTTAGGGAGGTCCGTGGCTGTGCACAGGCCAGGCTGACCGCAGCTCAGGCCACAACCAAACTCAAAAGATGCCTCAGAGCCAAGGGGGGGTCCCAGCAAGGCTTCCTGCACAGCCCAGGCAGATAAACCTTTGAGGAAGCAGGGGGCATTCAAGGCCCTGACAGAAAGGTGAAAGGTCCTTTATCAATTTTCAATTAGTGTTAATGAATATATAATCTGCTTTCCCACATTATCAAAAACCAGCTAAATCTTCAGAAATCACTATTATTTGCTCACTTTTGCGTAGGTATATTTTCTTCAATGTATGTATTTTCTTTTGTAAAATAAGGTAATCCTATAAACTTGTACTTAATTAACACTTTCAATATGTGGCAGCTGTTTTGGCAACTATTCAGCTAAAGATTTGAAGTTTGTCATGCCTAAGATTTTCTTGCCATGTATCTTCTGGCATTTAAGTTCCTAATAAGAAAGTGTATGAAGAAGAGGAAAAACCTGAATCAGTCTCCTGCTTCTTTTTCCTTTCCCAACCTACTTTTTAATCTTACGTTAAGTCATACAGATAACTTTCCATTGGATTCTACTATCTTTAAATTCATCTTCCTGTACTTAACATTGACCACCCTACTAAAACATGAGCAAAGGACTTGAAATGTAGAAATGTATCTGATATTTTACAGAGGAAAAGTAATTTTAAAGACTGAGTGACTACATATGGGTGGTTCTCAAAGGTAGTATCTTAAATTCATCATCTTGCCATTATCCTACTCCAACATATTTTTGTAATGAATGTTGATTAGAAAGTTAATTTTCAAATGTTTATCCTGGAATTGTTCTAGAAAAGTTTTACCTTCCCTAGAGTATCTCTGGAGCACTGAGAGAAAGTTATCTGTCATTAGATATCCAAGTTAAATTGAATATCATGTCTAATACAATTTAATTCTTTTTAAAAAAATTTTGCTTTTAATCACTTTGCATAACAGCTGAAGGGTTTAGAGGTGAAACTCAGATTAATGTGAAAAATGATTTTATGAGATGTTTTCTGCAGTCATTAGAATTTTTAATGCATAAATGTTCAAAGACATGTTTTTTCTTATATTTCACATGTAAAGTAATATGCCCTGAATTTGTGTGTGCATGCACATATATAGGCATTTATTAGAAAAAAATATACTTAGTGAAACCTCTTGGTTTTTATCACATTTTTCTGCCTTTTTTTTTTCTCTTATGAAGATCTCTTAAATCGCAAAAAAAAAAATAAATAAAAAATTGTGTTCTAACTGAACAAATCCATATTTTTTGTTACTATGCAAGTTTTTCTGTCCTGACTATATTGCACATAACACATTGCTGTTCTCAAAAAAGCTTGCATTTTAAGTACGTAAGTACTTACAAGATAATGTAGTGATATAGCACAAGCTATGTATATTAGCATGCCTATACTGCAAAGGACCACTGAGGTTTAAATATTTTTTGAAGCATGCTTGATAAACTTTCTAACTAATGTGGCAATGGGAGAAGCCACAGTGTGAAAATCTGGTTTTGAAACCAGATTTCAAAACCTGAAGAAGTTAATCAGGAACTTTATTTTTCCATCAATGAAGATAATTTTTACCAAATTCTGATGTCCTTTAAGTTTTCATATGGTCCCAGATGATGAATTAAAAAATACTTTGGAGTTGAAGTCAGTGCAGAATAAAGCTCCAGGCAATCAGAAAAGTGATAAGGGGGCAGATATATATTTAGAGCATGTAAACATAGAGCAGCTGGAGAGAAAAATAACTTTGGTATATGTATTATGATGGGAGATCGAGGGCTGTAGCAGCTGCACAAATTTACAGAGAAGTTAATGACAATCGAGAATAAGAAATAATTTGGAAAGATTAGCAAAATTCACTTGTTTGATTTAACTTTTTCTATTATTCACATTATTTGTAATATCTGCAATACGTGGCACGTTATTTTTTTTGTAATTTAATATATATCCAAGGTAAATAAATGAAGTCATGTTTTCTCTCTGAAAGAAAAAAAAAAGAACCATACTAATAGTATTTCAGTTTTCACTGGCTATCAACAAAGCAGATAGGGTTCAGTATCAGTAAATATTAAACCACTACAGTCTGCATTTTTTCACAAGAAAAGTATAAAAACTGGAGACAATGTTTTTAAGCTTCTTCTTTTTTTTTTTTTTTCTGAAAATACCTAAGGATTATTATTATTATTATTATTATTTTTTCTGTTATTAAGTAGTGGAAGAGACCTTCACAGAAAGCACTGTGTATTCTTACTCCAAAAGATGGATTCTTTACAAGATTCTTAAATTAGACTTCCAAAAGAGGCACCCTTGAATATACACTATTGACTATTTCAATAATGATTAAATAAAAAGAGTGCCATACTTTTCACCTACCTGCAAGCTTGGCTTGCCTTCATTAATCTGATAATTGTAGGAACTTGAACAAATTAATGAGATAAGCTACATTTTAAGATTTATTTCAGAAAACTATAGAAAAAAAAAAAAACTGTATTTTTTTTTACAGTGATTTTGTTGACCACTCTTAATTCATGTTGTGTAGTCAACTTCATTAAGAAGTAGCACTTTTAAAGTGTTTGAGATCTTAGTTATTTTTATTCTTTTTATCTCCTTTGCCTTCCTACACAGGGTTAAGGACTGCTTAAATCTTAATTCTAAGCCTCTGCTATACTCAGATGAAAAATTTTCACAAAAAATGTGCCATTTTTTTTTCTTTTTTTTTTTTTTTATTATTATCCTAGATGGGAGAAATCAAGTAAATTCTAATAGTCAGAAAATGCTTTTCACTAGAAAGCTGGGCCTATTTGGTTTCTCATACTGAAAAGACACAATAGTCATTCTTGAAAAGTGAAGCATTGGGTTCTGCTTATGCTGAGGCAAGATTATTAACTAACTCAGTAGGGACGCTTAAGCCAGAGTTGGAAAATTTGGCATTGCTGTATTCCCCTTCCTCTAATTATCCTCTTAACTTCAGTTGGAATTCTGTTGAAGTTTATTTTAGTACAAAAAGTAAATATGGACAGGTGAAGCCCTAAGTAAAATTAAAAACAGTTTGTTCTTATTTTTTTTAATACATCATAACATAACAAGTAACAAAAATTACATGCTTCAATCAGTTTACATCTTCACTATGTGATTTACTTGCATTTCACCTGTCCAGGGAAAAGCTGTAACTGTGAATGTTTGTTTCTTAGCTACTGTCATACAATATTACTGTGGAAATCTGATTCACAATCAGTGGTACTATTTTAAGGACAAGTTCTGTAGAATCTGACTGAAATGAGGCAATTCCATTTACTTACATTGCAGTGAGGTCTGACAACTAAACTACACCAGCTGGTTATTTAGAAAGCTAATGGAGAGAGGAAACAGGTTTAAACTTACTTCAGTGAGTTTTATATCTGGAATCATTTCAACATCAAAAGAGTTGTCTAAATCTTTTCTATTGTTTTGTTTATTTGCTTTGCTTTGTTTATTTTATTTGTTGCATGCCATCTATTCTTTCCCTCTTTACCTTGTATTTGTTCAATTATTTTTATTTTATTTTTTTTTGAGGTTGAACAGGATATGTAATATATGCATATTCCAGCCAAATGTGCTTTCACATTGCACTCTCTGTTTTTCTCTACCCCCTTATAACTTCAATCGCCACTTCCCCTTTATTTACACTGGTAGTATTATTTACCTCAGTATTCTTACCTTTTTCAGTTTTCCCATGTCTTCATCATTAATGCATATTTTCTGAATAAAGAGTGTTCATGGGATTATTGAACTCGTTTTATTCCTTTTCTTTCCCAGAAATGAACAGGAATTGAACCAAAATGAACATTTTATCCCCCAGCTCTCTTTTTCTTGTCCTATTTCTTCTTTGAAATTCAGGTTCCATTAATCTCTTGGAGCATGATTTTCAAGCATCAGTGTTGTTCTTTTCACTTCAAAGAAGGCAGGGTTGAGAGGCAAAGCCAGTAAATGGCTGACGTTTGTGATTTGTTATGCAACATAGAAATAATTATGACTAACTCACTTGGTTTTGTTGAGGATGGACACCAGAAAACTTACTGTATATTGTCTTAAAATACGTCTTCATGTTGTAAAGTGCTATTTATTAATCAGAACTAATTTTATCTGAGTCCAATGAAATCTGAGCTTTTCATAGTGCATGTTTTCTCGGGTATACCTGAGACTGAAAAATACAACAAAGTTTAACAAAATCTGGGGGATTTTTACAAACCCAGAAAAAAAAAAAAAAAAAAAAAAAAAAAAA
>CM021731.1:144691513-145137144 GCA_011075105.1 Heteronetta atricapilla
TTTTGGTTTATACCTCCTAATTAAAAAAAAAAAAAAATTTTAAAAAAAATGGGGGGTTTTTTTAAAAAACCAAAAAAAAAAAAAAAAAAAAAAAAAAAAAAGAGTTACTTTGTGGTCTAATTTTTCTAATTTTTCTTATTCTTGCACTTCACTTCTGTTGAGGTAAGCTTTCAGGCCAGTGAGCTCTCAGATTTTAATGGAAATTAAGTGGAATGCTAAGCAACCTATTAGTGTACAGAACAAATTTCACAATGTTTTTTAGCAGGGCATATATGATGCCTGGACTGTATAGACAAAAAGTTCTTCCCTACAATTCTCTCTTTCTACTTTAATATTCAGCACATAGTGTCTGGTACTTGGTGTTAAGTCAAAAATTATATCTTTCTGAAAATTGATTCAATTTCCTCTGTCTTAAACCCCCTCTTTATATGAGATATTTATGGGTTGTTACATCCAATGCAATCAGGATCATAGCTCAGGTTTTCAAAACAAAACTGAAATATTAATTTGTGTCATGTGTTTTATTTTGCAAATTAAGCATCTGTTTTTTGCTCTGCTTGCAGATACGTAAACCTCATGCATATATATCTATGTTATTAACTTTATTTCACAATATTTGTTTTGAGTATCTGGCTGTGCAGTTGTTTTGGGTGGTTCATCTTGAATTCGGCTTAGTTGCATATATACGAGCACACTTGCACTCTAATTACATGTCAAGATATCCAATATATTATTTTTGAACTTGAAAGCAGAGGTATCTTAGCCTTGGATTTTGATGATTAATTTATTTATTCCAATTCTGACATTAGCTGTATGTTATAGCATTACTGCTTTATTCTCAAAGGATTCTTTAAGAAAATATAGCTCCAATGATGGCTGGTAATCATTAATTTACATGAAATACAAGAATAATTTTTATTTAACAAAACAAAGGTAGTAAAATAAGTCTGAGACTTAGCTCAGTGTCTTTGTCTTAGGTCCCAAGCGGGCTTGTTATTTGTCTGGCTTTCAGAATAAATGCTATAGAAATTCTGCTTTGTTCGAGAGTGTAAATCTGAAACTCATATTCCTCTGGGTATTTTCCTTCATCTGATGTTAACAAACCCCTCTTCACTGTATTATTCTTCATACATATTGATTGAATAGTGGCAGAGGGTGTACAGCACTCCACTGGCAGTCTCTCAGAGGTAAAGAAATCATTCATTATGATTACCTCTATTTTCAACAATGTTTTTTCTCTCGCTCATAATTCTAACAAGCTGAACGTGTAGAACTAACAAGGTGTAAATGAACAAATGATATGTGTTTTCAGGAATAAATTGTATTTATAAAGCAGTACAGTGAAGCCAAGGCACCTCCTCCATGTGTTTCTCTATTATCCTAAAGGAACTCAGATATCTGGTAATCTTTGATATTTTACATTCTCTTGGTGCCAGTTAGCTGTTTGGAACAGAAAAAATAACATCAGACCATATAAAACCACTTTGACTTTTGCCATTTTAAAGCTGTAGCCAGTTTACTTCTGCATGTTTAGTTATAATCTACAAACTTGCATTCCGTCATTTGACTTGGCATGGTATCATTTGCTATTTCTTTGACTGAGATAGGCTTTGTCTTTCTTGTCTCCATTGGGGTTAGCATGATATGGAAACGTGCAGAAAATAAGAGGAGAATAATCTGTCTGTGGCATGAAAGATAAAGAGTGGGAGGCAGGAAAAAATGAAATCTGTTCAATCTGAGAGAAAGAAACAAACTTAGTAATTGAGAGCACTGAGAACTATAGGGTACATGTAAATCTACTGAAGACAGAACATACATCTGTCTTAGTTTTAGCAGAAAACTAAATGCACAATAAAACATTGTTTGGAATAAATCGCTTGAAATGGAGAAAGAAAAATGCAAAATTAAATATAATATAAACCAGATGACTTTCTAACTTGTGAATTTTGTTGATGAATACCTTACACCTTAAAGTTTCTGGGCCACGTTCAACCTTTTGTTAGAAAAGAAAAATCTCCAGAGATCAGTGGAAGTTATATATATATGTATCTTGAGGCTAAATTTGGTCCCCTGTTGAAGAAATTAAATGCTGACTGTTTAGGCAGCCCACCAGTATTTCACTTCAGACTGAAAATGGATGTAGCTCCAAAAGATGAAATTGCTATAGAAATCCTAGTTTAAAAGTAGATGTGATTACTCACTTATAAAAATGATAGAGGAGCTCATTTGGCTTTTAGTTTAAGTACAAAATATGTCTCTGCACTTTACTATGATGCTAATCGTCTCTTATGTGGGGGGAGATTCAGTGGATTCAGCTCCTGAAACCACTTAGCTATAACATTGCATAAATCTACAGTGATAATATAGTTCTGCAATTTATATTTCAAAAGTCACTCTTAAAATCATCCTGATACAATTATTGTAGATGAATTTCCAGTCAGAAATGGGTCATTTAAGAAATTGTTATTGGCATATGGCAGCCCCAGTCATTGAACATGGCTCATCTCAACTTAATGTTAGATTGGAGAGAGATGATACCTCTCACTGTTGTTTGAGCTGGCTGCATGTGCTGGGCTCCCTGAGCTAGCCTGAATTTTTTGACTTCACTGGAATAACTTCATTGTTACTGTTAGCCTGCTCCCTCTGGGAAGGTCAGGAAGGGTTGACCCAAAGTGTAGCCTGGTTTTCTTTCCTTAGTTCTTTCATTAATCACCTCAAAATCACCTCTCTACACTGATGTTAAACCTGATGGTATCAGGTTGCTGCTATTCACAGTTTCTTTTGATTCCTGCTGAAACTGCATGTAGATTTATTTTTTTTTTTAATTATAATTACTCAAATTGAGTTTTGTCATCCTAGATGTAGCTAAGTCTTGAGAATATGTTAATTGAGTGCTAACAACCAGAAGTTGTTAGGATCTTGGTTTTATACAGCTCCTAAAAATGACGGCTCCATCAGTCCTGGCTTCTAAAATGATTTCATGCAGTGTAGTGCTGGACAGGAGTCAAGGAATGTCTTGTACTGCATCACCACCTTGCAGGCGATCTGTGGAACTACTTTGTTCTAGGTGAGGGTCTTCTCTCTCATTTACGACACACCTCTGTGGATCACAGTACAAAGTGGTGCTGCTACAGCTCACTACAGTGCAACAAAAATCATATGAAACTTGATGTGCTCAGTGATCGATATCAAAGGTAAACAATATTGTTTCAAGTATAGTGTCAATACTTTTGAGTCACATTTGATTGGCAGTCAACAGATTTAAAATTGTACTGTTTGGGAGGGATGCTTAATGATTTTCACATATATGCTAGCCTGTCTAACCATAGAGAGCTACATTTGTACGTATCTGTGCAAACAGCACCTGGAATCAGACAAGGAGACATACTGAGGAGAGCTGGGAATAGTTCAGAGGGCTTCAAGGAAGAAACATGGAGGCTCTGTGCTTCTTGACGCATCATTTCGGTCTGTGACCTGTCTGTGCTAGTGAGGCCTCTGCTTATCTGGTCTAGTTTCAACATTTCTTGAACAGTGGTAATATGGGTAAGAAAGTCCAGTTTGAGCAAAGAATGTTGCAAATCAAGAAAGTCCTCTAAAATAAAGAACTTGGGAGAAAAATTTCAGCTGACTAAGATGGTGGAAACGGGCACTGAAACAATGTACAAATACTTTTTGAGAAACAAACTGCATTTGTAATTGTCATTACAGAGAAGCAAAATTTCTGGTTTATGACGTATGCTGGTACCTTCTAATTTGTACTTTAACCTTTATGAAATTTTAGCATGACCAAGTCATTAAACGGGTAAAAATCAGTTTACTGAGCTGTTATTGCAGCTTAATATTAAACTTACAAAACAATTTCAGGGTTTATTTTGACACTGGTACACTCATGCCAGTTTCATGATCTGTTTTGTTACTACCTAAGATGAGGATTAGAGTGCCAATCTCTTGAAGGAAAAAATCTGAGGCTTTTCACAGTAAAAAATGAATGATTAAAATTATAAAATTAAATGGGAAAATTATTAATTTAGCATAATAATTACTGGAAACAATTGGGGATTGTCCTATGTCATTAAATTTTTGCCATAATAGAACTCAGAAAATGTCTATATAATCCTTCTTTGATATGTTTTTCTATTGAAATCACTGCTAGCTTGGGCTTTATTCTCTATCACTTTCCTGTCCCAAATACATGTAGGTTAAAACTGCCAATGCAAGAGATTTCACCTCTTTTTTCATAATGATTCTGAGGATTTGTGTTTGCTTCTGTGTAAGACACCTGTCTTTCTTTCCAGGTGCAGCTGGCAAAATCAGATTCACTGTTAATAGATGCATTTGCACTTCCTTGTACCTGCAATCCTTTCCCTCATCTTCATAATGTTCTCAGTGATTACTTTCCCACTATATTTTAATCTCCTTCATGTAAACTTGACGTAATTCCAAGGCTAAGTCCCCTGCTAAACAGGCCTCCTCAGCAACGGAACAATTAAGAGAAAAGGAGTGGAGCACCATCCAATAAAATATATCCTATGGTGAACTTAAGATATCTTACAGTGTAAGGTTGATCGTTAAGTCAAAACTGGAACAAGGAACATATTATCGAAATATGCGGTTCCATGGTTTATTATGGAGCCTGTTTTTCCAACATGCAATTCTTATGCTCACCAATATATTCCCTTTCTAGCTTCCTGCGTATCTTAGAAAAAAAAACAAAGGGCTACTCTAAGGCATAATTCATTCTGCTGTCATCTTCTGTGTTTCTTTTAAAATTTATTTTGTTTTACTTTATTTTTATCCCATTTTGTTTCACTTTTAAGTGTATTTGGATACAAACCTAGCTTCTCTACAGCACTAAATTGCAAGAAGTGTAAATCCCTATATGTAAACACAGTGTGATTTTAGCAGTAAGACTCGGCAGGGAAGACTCTTTGTCCTATTTCGATGCACAAACTACAGAAGTATGGAGGTAAATCTGCAATTTTGGGATTTGAGAAGGTCATTTTCTTTTATTCATTGTAAATTCGGTGTAACATAAAGAACCTACCTAGGTGCAGCCCTTCAATCAAGTCCTCAATGTGCTGCCTGTAAAATTTGCTTCGGGTTCACTGAGCATACAGCTTATTGGTCTCTAGCGCTTTCTGCCTTACAAGAGGTAATGGGAGGCAGCCTGGGTGTTTCAATGTCAGAAGCAGTTCATTCATGAGCTTTCATCAGACATGATTACACTGGTTGGGCCAAGAAGGTAGCAGAGGAACACATGCATGTACGCACCCTGTTTGGCAGTCCTGCACTTGGGTGCAAGAGTAGGGAGGCAAGCAGCCCTTGCTGAGCACAGGAGAGCAGCTGTGCCTTCCTTCACCATAACTGAGCCCTGTGCTCATGGTCATGTAATTTTATGGCTGTGGGAGAAGCAGGAGCCTCTGCTGGCCACTAAAGACTGAGGATGGCTGGTTGCTAAATAGATAATATATATGAACACGTACATACTTACTCCATTTAGAGCAGAAAAATGAATACTCTTGCTTTGTAAAATAAGTGGGTAAAGTTACGTACTTTGCCAACTCGTATTCATGTGTTGTGTGAGACTTTCCTAACCCGTGAGAGGGAAATTGTTATTGATTATTTATACTACGCTCTATTAATGCGTCTTAAAAATGCCTCATTCTTGTGAAAGTAACGTATGCATCTCAGTATTTCAAAAGCAACTGGTGACTTTGGTGACCTTCGCTTTTTCAGGCCAAGTTAGGGATCTTTCTGTTCAGAATTACTTGTTTAGGATACATACCTGAATACACACAGCCATACCTGCATATACAGGAAGAAGAGGGCTTGTTGTAAACAAGCTGATCTGACACTGATCCAGGGACTACAGTCAGCAGTTATATGAAATCAGTTTGAAGTATATTAGCAATGTTTTAATTGGATACTGGTGCAAGATACAAATACATACCAAAAGCACTTCTTGAATTGTAGATCTGATACTGTGGCCCTTAACCCAGTAAGCTTTATTTAATGAATCAGCATTAAAGAAGTAGCAAATGCTGGTGGAGAAATCCCTTGAGGCTCATAAACTACCTGGCAGCTAGTGCCAAAGTAAGTCTGAACACAGGAGTACAAAATAACTCTTGGTTGTAGGAACAAAGTTCACACACAATTTCTGAAGCATTTCAGGACATGGATTAGACCAGTTTGCACTTGCATGCAGATTGTCTTATTTATTTTATGTGTTCATCACTGCTCAATATTTGCTACTTTTTAATCTTTGTCATCATCACCACCATCATCATATTCTTCATGCTTATTATTTAGTGTGTATTCAGCTTCAAAATTGTACTGGTAAAGTGTACAGATTTGTGATTTCTTGAGCAATTCTGTCCTATAATACTGAGTGATATGAATCAGAAATAGGCACTACAAAGTACACTCCTTTATTATTTCTTTTAATTTCATCAAGGTGTGAGAAATTCTATTTTGATTCACTACTGTGTGCATTCTTTTTTTTTTTTTTTTTTTTTCTTGAATGGAATTATCCTGGAATTACACTTTCATGCAATTTTAGGAACATGGGCAGGAATTTCTGGTTTAAGCCTACTCCACAGGAATATCAATACAATTAAAAAAAATATGTGCTTGAGTTTAGCCTAAAGACATCTGGCATTTTGAGAATAAAATCCAAGCTGTATCTTTTTGCCTTCCATTTGAGTATATCCACTGTCTGTAAAAATGTACATACTTAATAATACAGGGGCACTTCTTACAGAGTGTTTGGAGGTTTTCTTATGAAAATGTCAAGGCAAAAATATTTACTGAATAATAGCATAAGATTATTATAAGGTTTCTGTACTGAGCCCAGTTTACAAAAGATGTATCTTAACATCTGATTTTCTTAGTTTAGAAAAATACAAATAAGAGCTGTGTTCTGGCTGTCACCAAAGATGTCTGCAGTGTTTAGTTTATTAATGTTGTGCTGATACTTTACCTACTGACATTAACACAGTTATTTTTAAAATGCAGTTTTGGGTGCCTTATTGCACTAGCCATGAGCAGAAATCTGTACACTTAAATAGCAGTAATTACAGCTCAGTGCTACTGCACAAGTTTCAAATGATGTAAAATTTGTTCATCTTGGAATTGGTTTAAAAGCTGAGGACAAAAGAAAAAAGGCAATAAAAATTTGCCCCTTTTCCCTTAAAAAAAAAAAAACCACAACCCACACACAACACAGCTAGAAGCTATTCATTATCATGTTCTGTAAATGTCGTTTACTTCATTGATGTCAACTGTTTTGTTTTGTCTTTATCTCATCTCTGTTTACATATCAAACAGTGCTAAGTGCAAGGCAGCTTTTCCTCACTAAACAGTGTACATTGTCCTCTCTCATTCACATGACAGCTCTAAAGTAGTAAAAATGTTTGTTGTAATTTCTTATTCTGTGACTTTGAAAATGTAGTCCAGTTTATTGGCATTTATTTTTGAAAGGTAATGTTTATACACTCAATATCCTTTGTCCTAGCACTTTTGAAAAAAAATAAAATATCTGAAAACATATGTAAGGCTATGAACTCATTCACTCTCAGAATGGTAAAACAGTCCTTAAGTTCAGTGTTTAGTTATACCTAAATTAAAACTTGGGATGTAGCAGGGGACAGCAAACTTTGTAGGAAAATATGGCACATTTCAGAGAAAGACTTCACAAATGTTTAAAGTGAGGACAGTAAACTGACCTAGTTTTTAGAAAACTGATAGTATAAGGGGTAACATTTCATCTGGAACTAAGATACATCTGAGCAACTGCAATTTCTGCTTAGGTTAAAGTAAAAATTAACTGAGCTGGCAATGTTGAATTTTTCGTGATGATCGCTGTGCTTAATCAGGGTTGCTACCCTGAGCTGGATGGGAAGGAGGGATGCAGTCTGCACAGGCAAAAGCCACACGCTTTTCACATGATTGTGCAGGTACATGGTTCATTGGGCTGCACTAATAAGGGGAAGGAAGGGATTTACTTTGTTAATCCATGCTTCTTAATACAATGTCACATTAAATGACACCCACAACGTGCATATTGATTGTGTTAGAGCTGGAACCTGATTATAAAATACTGCTTTACCCTCATATGACGTTGACCCTCTTGAGAATTTTCTAGTGACAAAGCATCAATTAATGAAGACTTAAGACTAATGAAGACTTTAAGACTTAAGAAAAGTCCAATTAATACTGGCTTTGTTTTAGGCATATTATCTAAAGATAGGTAAAGTTAAAAAGTAAGTCTTTGTGGCTCATTATGGAGTGTAGCAGAGACACCTCAAATGATGCTGAGCAAAAAGTGCTATAGTTACTATAGGGCCAGTGGTCCCTTTGAGGTTACTAGTCTCACTGTGCTTCCTGTACTACACCTAGGTCATATAGTTCAGGAATTCCTGTGTGATACTGCATTGCACTGTGTAGAAATAAATCTATGGTGTGGGGATGTGGCTGGAAATTATATAGGCAATGCTTAGGGCAGATTGAGGACTAGGTCTCCAGTACTCCAGCACTTATCACCTGCTCTGTATCTTAAACACTTCCTGTTTTTTCTTCCCTTTGTAATGAATCAGAATGCAAAGTAGGGTGCCAAGCTACCCTACTTCTGATTCTACTTCATATTAACATTTATTATGCTACTATTCAAGTGGAATCAGTGGGATGAAGCACAAGTTTGAAGCTAGTTATGCATGAATGTTTCGCTGAATTGGGACAATAAGCAGTAGCGTGATATTTTCCTACTTCATAGTACATGTAAAGCTGGCAAGAAAAAAAAAAAAACAAAAAAAAAACAAAAAAACCACTTCCTTCTTGTTATTTCAGTGGCCCGTAAACACTAAATGTGTTTTCATGATGTGCATCATCTGTGCTTTTAGAACAACTGATGCAATATTTTATAGATGCTAACACAGAAAGGGTACTTGTGCATTTTTAAATGACACATTTTAATTAAGGTCAAACTGTAATAAAAGCCTTTACAACACCATAAGCATATGAATACTTCAAATAGGCGTATTTGAATCCATTTGGTCTAAGTGATATGTTCTCCTCCAGGATATAAACAGTGTTGCCTGCCTAGTGGTTACCTATAAAGCTAAGACTTGTCAACCAGCTCATGCAAAGCAAGTGGCAAGCCAATTCTTTTTCCTGCCTGTCAGCACAATTAAAAAGAATTTGGATAGCTCTGTATGATGGTAGAGGTATGCAGGAAATCATATCGAGGATGAGGATGATATTTTGAAACAGCCTTACTTAATTTCTGTGTTCTGAATTTCTTTAACTGGACAGCACAAAAGGATTTGGAGAACTCCTGCGTGATGGGTTTCCACATGGTTTACAGCATGACATTGAACAGGAGAGTGGGGATGAGCTGGCTTGTATAAATAAATATATGTGAAGTAACAGAATCTCAGTTTTAATAGCTATTTTGAATTAGTGAGTAAACATTAGTTTTATTTTTAAATCATTTTTATGAAAGAAATGAGGGATTTTTTTGACAAAATCCAGAATTCATTTCTGATTCATGACATCATCTGCAGTGTCCTGTATTGCACAAGTAAGTATTGATACAGAGTCCCATATTTAGTTAACTATTTGTTTATGTTAAATATTTATTCTTAGCTGCTTGCAGGTGAAAATTATTTACCCACTGATCTTGGACTTCTTTTACCAAAGTAAATATACTATTGAGTGTGGTCAGTTGTGCTAGGATAAGAGTTGATACTATTCTTTTTCCCTGGGGTTAGCTTAGAGAAGTGGAGACATACCAGTAGCAGAGAACTGACACATAGTCAAATGGGCTGGAAGAAGAAAGCACACTACAAATGTTGTAATTGCTCACAGGAACCAGATACCCTGATATCTCACAAAAGAACAGATTATGACATTCCACTCTTCTCAGGCCTTTTTTCTTTCAGTCTTTCTTTTTATCCTTTCACCAGCTAAAGGAACATAAACAGAGAAAAATGATGTTTTCCTTTACCCTTGGTCTGAAAGGGGCCTCCAGAGATTGGATCCAACTCTTTGTATCTAGACAGGATCTGCTGTGCAAACAGACAGGTTCTTTGAAAATCTATTGCAACAGCTACACAAAAGGAAGAGAAGACTTACTGATTCATACACTAATGCTGGGACAGTTCAGCTGCATTCTCATTCATGTTTCTGGTTCTTACCAGGAGGATGATTTTATTCCCAAATCTTGAAGCTTGCCTCTTCTGCCTCAGGGTAATATTTGGAATAAGAAAAGTTTCTGTGGTGACTGTTTCAGCCCTATCTTTTTCTCAGTTCATACAATGTAAGAACTAATATTAAATAAAGTTAGATTGAGCTCATTTAGTATACATGTTTACCTGGAAGCCCAGTAAAATTTTCAAAAATAAAAACTTTATCTTCCCTTACTGTTTTTATGTGATAAAATATTATTTTTAGTCATCCTGCTAGAATTACAAATAAATAACTTTGTGCAGAAGGTACAAGCCTTTTATTATCTAGATACAAAATCAAACTTGAATTAGCATGGAGATCTTGTTGCCAGTCACAGCACAAATCCTGACGATTACTGACACAGCTCAAATGGGATATGTATTTCCAAATTCCAGAATGTTGTCCTCTGCCACATCCCCCAGCCCCAGCTATTTTGAAGATTAAAAAATAAAAATAAAAAAATCCAGAAGAGATCTTCTGTCAGTTTCAGTCCAAAGAAAGTGATGAAAATGTCTGGATTATTATTATTATTATTATTTCTGTTGGTAAGTTGTGAATATTAGTTTTTCTTAAAATTTATTATCTTGCTTTAGAAAGGACTATTTAGAAATTGTACAAATATTTATTTCCAAGGTGAGAAGACATTTTCCTTTTCATAAAATAATAAGGCTGTGCTATGTTAACACTACTTTTTGAGGCAGTGCTATATCAGACATTTTCTGGGGTTGATAGATAAACTAGTGAAAAGAGTTGCTGACCTAAGCAGTGGAACTGCAGTATACAAATACATACTTGGGTAGGGTTCTGACACTTAAGATTGTCCTGAGTTTAGAACACTGACATTGTTTTTTAAACAGTGTAAATTTCTAAATAAAACTGATTTGTCATCAAATGTTTTGGTTGTGATAAGAAAACTGTAAGATCCAGGTTTGTTTTTAGTGTTTGAGGAGCTATTCAAAGGTCAAGATGTCTCCAACCGTTCAAGACCCTAGATGTTCTTGGTCTCTCACTCTTCTGGGGCCAAAATGACTGTTTCTGTCAGTTTCAAAAATACATAACTGAGAAATCAGTTCAATGTGTTTCATAAGATAACTGATTTTGTCAGGGACTTCGGGAGGTCCCTGAGCTTTTCTACTGAAGACTTAACTGTGATATGTGAAATCCTTATTACCACACACATTTAATGGACTGACTTACAGTCAGTAACTGAGTTAAATTCAAATATAGTAAAGTTTCAAGACTAACAACTAATCTTTGTGTTATGTTTCCCTTGTATCAAGCCTGCAAGCTCTACAACAAAATTCAGATGTGACAATACTCAGCCTCTGTCAGGAAAGGAATCAAGTAGCAAACAGCTAGATGTTAACTTAAAAAAAAAAAAAAAAAAATCTTTTCTTTCATCATAGTGCTTTAACCAAAAATTTTATAGTGATTTAGAACCACTTAATGATATAATCCCGCCAAGAATTCTCTTAATTATTCATGACAGAATGTATTTACTTCAGAAAAGCCTTCTGAAAAGAAATGTCCATCTGGCAAAACAGGCTCCCTCTTCTCCCCTAATTGGAACCCAACTTTAACTGTCCTGACAAAAGGGAATTTCTGATCAAGCAGAGGCAGCCTGCTAATCTGTTTCAGACAGCTTCACTGTCAGATATGAGTTGAACCACTATAAAAAACTGTATATTTTTGTATGATAAACAGCAATAATGTATATTTATACACATGACATAAGTGTCTGTTCTTAGAGAAAAATATTTCAAGTGTTGAATTCTACAAATGCAGAGTGGTTAGGTGTTGGGATACTGTTTTGGTAATGTGTTACTTGTTCTGTTAGTGAAATATCAAAGTTTGTAACGAACCTCAGGAAGGTTTACTACCATAGGGTCCCTGTGATGACATCTCACTTTGTGATCAGTCACGGGGACCGAGTTTTTTCTTCTCGGCTAATAAGAATAAACAATACAGCCTGAAGTGCTTTATGGCTGTAGTTGAACAGTTGGTTAGTGCAAAATATCGGTCATCAACCTTTTTTTGCTGGAGATCAGAAAAGTTCCCTGTGTGGCATACATCAACAGTTCAGATCTCCCTTGAGACTCTGATAACCATGGTCTGTAGATACAATGACTGTAGCTGATAGATGCATCAAATTCTAATTAAAATGTGACAAGCTTTTCAACATTGGACAGTAAATCCATGGCCAAAAAGTGGTTGTTTTCTGCCTTTGATTTGATTGATGACTAAATTTACAAAAGTCAAGAAAAGCTTATTTTTGAAAGGCTGTGGTGTTCTTGTCTGTGCTAAGCTATTCTGGCTCAGCACAAGGAAAGCAGAAAGTTGCAGAACTTACCTGGGATTTGAGACATGGAGGTTCGGTATCCCCACATACTCTAAATGCTTTGAACTCACTTTGAAATGGACTGTCTGACACACCGAGTGGGGAAGCAAGCTCCTTATCTTTCCTGTGCGTTGTGCTGACATTCCTGCTGGTTGTGACAGTAACCAAAAAAGGAGTAGCCTCTTCAGAAATAAATTCTCTAATTAGCAAATTTTTATTTTTAATCTCTTCACAGATTTTATGAAAACATAACATTCTGATAGGAAAGACTGAGAATAAAAATACACTTTCACCTTTTGTAATAATTTTGCGAGTCCTACTTTTGATTGCGTTTGCTTTTCATGTAAGGAAATGAAATGACGTGTTTTGTTTGTGTTGAATGAGGCAGATTACTTCATTCAATACTAAATGCTATTGGGTTGCACTTCAAAAGAAAATAAATGAATTTAAGTTCAATCCAAATCAAAAATTGCTTTCCTGAGTTTTTGGTAGAGAAGTATAAATGTGAAAAATTAGTACAATTGATGATTGTTTGTAACAATTCTAATGAGAATGATAAGGTAAACAATAATTGTTAACTTTTGGAGGCAGTTAATACAAAAAAAAAAATAATGTCACACTAAGCACTTTAGATTCTTTAGCACCCCTACCTGAAAATTGGATCTATCTCGTTCTCTCATTCCAAAGAAATTATAAACTATGATAATCTGTATACAGAAAAAATGCTATCATTGATTTCTTCTCCTTTTTTTTTTTTTTTTTTTTTTTTTTCTCCTTTGGGAGGCTGAAATGGATGAGAATGTTACAATGCTGCAAATTAGAACTGTTAGAAGAAAAATCAGAAATAAAAACTGTGTAGATAGCCTCCTTTATTCTTTTTGAGTAATTATGTCTTTTGTAGCATTGTTTTATTCATAGTGACTGTGCTCTACAATTATTGATTAGTTTATCTTCTTAAAATAACCTCATTTCGTGGATCAGTGAATTTCTTCTTATTTGAAATAAGCAGTCGCTGATCACATGTGCATAAAACTTTTTTTGCCTGCTGATAAGCTGTCTGTCAATGGTACTAGTCCAGTGCAAATGTTGACATGGTAGCATTTAAACAGATGGTTAGACAGTCAGTGGAAATGAGTTAATTATTAGAACTGCATAGGCAGGTTGGTTCATTACTTCTACCAGAGATATAAACATCACTTGCCTGAGCAGCTACCTTCCACTACAAGGCTCAACTTCAGCCAAAATCTGAGAAACTTTTTCTAAGGCTACTGTAAAGATGTGAATGTGCATTTGCAGAATGAATTCACACTTGGAGATAAGCAGTTTTGTAGCAAGGCTAATAAAACAGCCAGTAAGACCACAATCTGTGTGTAGCCTACATGCATTGGGCATTATGGAACATCACCTCTGGCTTGTATAGCAGTAGCACCTCTGTTCCTCAATTTTTCAATAACAAAGAATTTAGGATTCACCAGCTCTGGTTTGCATCTGATCACAGACTACCTGGCTGGAAACTTACAGGAACATCGCACACAATCTAGTAACAGCATAGGATTTCATCAATATGATGGCTATAGCACAATAGCTTACAATAATGAATACGTAATTAAAAGTAATTACCAAAAGTTACATGGTAGGTTCACAATGGAAATTTTACGCAGTTTAATCCCTGTTCAGCAGCAGCAATGCAATTCTATCCAGACCACTTGAATGTCAAAAGACAAAAATTCTCTGTAAATGAGAGAAAAGCTATACAGATTTAAGAAAATATTTACAATTTATGGAATAATGATGTGTCTTCAGTGAAAGACTATTTCATTAGTATTAGGACTTAACACCATGAGACATCTCTTTTCCCTTTCGTTGTTTTGGAGAAGAGGCAACAACTTAAAATTGTCTTTGAACTTTCTGTCTTACATATTAATAGATTATAGTAATATTAGTAGTACTAAAGTTGTCTCAAGCCTTTTAAATTATTTTTCCTTTGGGGCTTGAAGGTGAGAAGAGGTGTAGCTCTGCTACACTGTACATTTTATGTGTTTCTGGGGAGTTGTATGATACCAGTTCCAAGTACTCTACACAATTAATCCACACTTAATAAGCACATACTTTATCTTATAAGTGTATGACAATACAATGGTCATATCTTTAAAGCAATGTTCATCTTTTATTAGTCCTTAAATAGTCTGGAAAACAAGTGGGCCTCATGGCATGCTAGGAAAGAACTTAATTGCTTTTAGACTGGGGAAATTGTTTCAGAATTCAAGTGCACCTTACAAAAAGTCCAACCACGTCCCTTTCTGAGTGCACCAGCACATCTGCTGATTAAAACTTTGGGAGATTTATGCTGGGAAAGTCAGATTGTCTTCCAACAGGCATGTCCTGGCAGATGCTGCAGTTTATTGCTGGGTTGTTGGAGCCACAGGCGTCTGGTTTGGCGGGTACCCAGTTTGCCCCCCTGCTGTATCAGCAAGAAACACTCATGCTGAAGGCAAAAACTGCCACATGTTGGTTCGTATCATAGCTCAGCTCATTCCTCCAAGGGAGTGAACATTCTGGGTCACTTTGCTATGCTGCCACCTGCGTTGAGATGAGTTGGTATTGTTCACACACTTTTTTGCTTCAATGATATCCACCAGTACTTAAGCTAAGCTAAACAGAATTAATTACATAAAGTTGCTTAAATAAGAAATGTAAACAATATTCTTTTGACAGGACAGGAAAATGAATTTCCTTCTCAGTACACAAAAAGAGACAAAGAGTTCTTCAGTGAGAACACCAGTGAGGAGCCTTTTTTTGAAAGAATGTCCATAAGCTTCCAACTCCTCCAGCCATTCGACAATAGGATGTGTTGACAGCAGAATAGATGTTACTGTAAATCTCTTAATTATGGATCGAAAATGACACAGACAGATGATGCACAGCACTGAGCTGGTATAAGCTCACACAGCAGTTCAGAACTACGGAAAATTTTCTGCTGGATTAACCTTTATACCAGTAGGTTCTGTGCCAGGTTCTGTATCAGGTTTATTCTAGCCTCCTTTGAAACATACAGGCAATGTGAAACAAAACAAAACAAAACCAGAAAACAAACAAACAAACAAACAAAAAAAAAACACATATAAATCTGGCATGCAATCTCTATCATCTGCTCCAGTTAGTTTGAGAGATGTGCCATCATTCGTATTTACCATTTTTGGAAAAAAAGTCATGTTTTTAGTAGCATCAAGGAAATGGTACAGAGCTCTGGCAGTGATGATCACAGCACCATGTTCTCAAAGGTTGTGTTAATTCACAGGCTTTAGCAACTTTAGCAACTGTGATGTGAGGCTTGTTTGTACTTGAAATAGCTGCTAGCTGACTTCTCCTGTGGGTGCAAAAACTGCTTATGCACCCAGGCACACATTTTTTCCCATCATTCTTTCTCTGACCACCTGCTGAGGTAACTTATAATAATAACAATTATAGTTAACAAACTAACTCCATGCTGGTAAATCCAGTATCAATCTACTAAAAATGCACAGTACATTTCATCCTGTATATCTTGTAAACCTTGCTATTGGATAGAAAAGTGCTAATATTAAATTATTCCTTCACCTTTTTCTAAAAACTACATCACAAAAAAAAAGGTGACCTTTATAAGAGCTACCACCATTACAAAAACTTTGCCAAACTTGCAACGGTAACATTTTTATTTTGGAGTGGTGTCCTCCACAGTTCAATCAGAATAGGATTATGAACATGAATTGTCAGAAATTGAAACCGTACTTTACAATCTTTATGTGAGAGATCAAGTGAAGATAAAAGAAAACTGTTTTTTTGTTTGTTTGTTTGTGTGTTTGTTTTGCCATTTTTAAGACATTTTTAATGTCAGCATGACATAATTAAAAATCAGATCTTATATTCAGTCACTGTGTTCTTGGAGATTCTGACTATATGAAGTTACCTGAATACTTTTAAAAATCTGGCGGATAGACATATTTTGAGAGAGTGAATGGAGTATTGTAAAGGTTAGATTGCTCTTCTTTTCCCTAGTCTTTTGTATTATAGCATTTGATTATTCTGTTTTGTTTAAATTGTTTGTTTGTCCTTCTGTCCATCCATCCATTTCTCCCCTCCTCCCCACGAGTTAGCTGCTACACTAGATGTCTGTCTTTGTCTCTTCAAATCATTATTTTTGGGAAGGATTTAGAATTAACTTTTGCTTTACAGTGCGCAGCACAGTACAGCTTAAGGGTTGTACACTTACTACTGTGCTCAGGTACTACTTTATTCTAGCAGAGGCTGAGGATACCTGTCACCCCATTCAGCTGCTAGGGGAGTGAATGAACATGGTGCAATCAGGCAGATAAGAGCTGATCTCTTCCTTAGCCAGCAGGAGGGCAGTTTGAAGCAGCCAGAGTTATCAGGGATCTCCTCAAATTTTTCTTCTGAAGGGGAATCTGTGGTAGTGCAGGAATGGCAAAAATCTCAGCGGTATAAATTAGATCTGAAGTTTTAGTTTACAAATAGGGCTAAAGTTGAGAGCTGGAGGAGGCACAATGATTTCCTTTGTAAGACTTTTTTTTTTTTTTTTTTTTTTTTCTGAGATATAAAAGGGAAGAAAATACCTGAACACAGAAGTGAAGCAATCTCAGTTGGCTAAGAATTGTGAATTTTTGTCCATTTATGTATACTCAGTGAATTTTGTCTATATATATGGAAGTTTCACAAGTGTAGTCTGTGAGTTAATATCAGCATTCAAGGAATGTGAAATTAAGCAAGAAATTAAGGAAAGTGAGGAGCATTCTGTCACAAGTACTGTTCCCTCTGAAATCTGAGATATATGTAATAAATCTCTGATTAGAGGAGAAAAGTTATCTTTTAACCTCAGCAGCTTGATTTTGCACCAGCATTAAAATACTAAATATGCTAGTTTTCTTCTATGCAGGTATCTAAACCAGAATGTGCTAGAAGAGACGATGTTAACAGCCAACCCTCAAAACAGGGAGAAATTAGCTGCACTAAGACAAGCTCTAAGTGCTATGGGATTCAATAGCCTGGTAAGTTACACAAGTTTATGTTATTTGCAGCTAAAATCAGTGTTACTTAGTTGAAAGCAGGTTGTAAGGAACTGTCACTGATAACCTTTTGTGGGGGAAAGAAACATCTTTCTGTTTTCCATTTTTTTCTGTCGGTAAGGACCTTGAAACAATTTACAGTACTAGTTCACTCCAGGGAAATTACTGTAATCACTTTTAATTAGACATAGCACCAACAATGTAAATCTTTTTCATTCTTAAAGATTCACAAAACAGCTTCAAGGTATAATGATCTGAACAATTAAATTACATAGATAAAAAGAAACAATCAAATCCCATATGACAGAAACCTCATAAAACCCACAGGAATTTTTCCTCTTCCTGATTATCTTCCTGTTCCTTTTAATTTTGTGAAACACATGTTCCAAATGCCTTTGCTAGCAACACCTGAAAAGAAGTAAATATATATTTATCAAATAAAATTAGAGCAGGGTAACTTGAAAGAGTTGACTTAATCCCCAGAAATCAACAAGAAGATAGGTCTGATGTTTGTCTTCAATCTTAAAATGCTCGTGAATAAGATAATTTAGAAAGTTCATCAATAAAAGCTTCTGGAGGACAGAGGTGTGAGGGGAATCAGAAGAAATGGAGGGCTGAGTATAAGAGCTCATATAAACTGTGTAATTCCCTTCAGGATTCTAGAATATTTAACAGACTCTCCATATTTTATCTATCTATCTATCTATATGCTATCTAGCATGCTATAGCTGGGACACTTCTGCAAAACAAATATGTAAACAACATTAATTTCAGAAAAAAGTAAAAACTTATTATCTTCACCCCTACATGATATTTAGCAGCATAAGAAAAAAAAGTTTATGTGACAGTATGCTGGATTATTGTAAGAGATGACAGATGGACAAAGCTTGTAATAAAAAAGGATCGTCAGCAAAAAAATTGTGACCCTGTGTTGAAGCTGTTATTGAGGTGTGAGGTAGAGTAACTTCTGCAGTGATTGTGCATCATATAGTTATTTGGTATTCCCTAGTTAAGGTAGTAACAAATGTTCTTTGGTAACCTATGCCACCTTTTAATATAAAGAAACAATGTTTTGTGTTTTTTTGTTTTTGTTTTTTTTCTCCATGAATATTCATGTGGCTATGTATGAAGTGGAACACATATGGCTATATTTAACAGAATTATTCTTTACTTCTAAGTGTCAAGCTCTGCACCTGTAGTATTGAGTAGCAGAAGTTCCATGCTTTTCCAATAAGCCAGCATTTAGCCCGGTGTTCACAGATGATAACTCTTTGATTAATCTTCCTGTTCCATTAATGAAAGGCTTCAGCTCATAACTAAATAATAGAATGCAGAACAAATCACATTTGGAAGCCTGCAGAAACTGTCTGAGTAGAACACTCTACAAAAAAAAAAAAAAAAAAAAAAAAAAAAAAAAAAAGGAGTATTTGGGATCCAGCACTTTGCTTAGAGTTCATAGAATCATAGAATGGCTTGGGTTGGAAAGGACCTTAAAGATCACCAAGTTCCAACCCCCCTGCCATGGGCAGGGACACCTCCCACCAGGCCACGTTGCCCAAAGCCCCATCCAGCCTGGACCACACCTCCAGGGATGGGGCACCCACAGCTTCTCTGGGCAACCTGTGCCAGTGCCTCACCACCCTCTAGAATTCTTGAAAGGAAGGTATGTTGCATCTCAGAGAAGCGTAAACCAGCTTCAAGCTATATCCAAGTAGCATCAGAATAATAATTTAGTGAACTAGTATCTGTGGAGTACCAGAGTACTGCAGGCTGATTTCCTGTGCTGGATATTAGAAAGAAATAATGTAGATAAAACATGTCTCCTGAAATTACTACCCATTACCTCTGAGATACATGGAGAGGTCTGTGTATATTATTTCTTTGCTGTCTAGTCACATTCAATAATAGAGTAGATTATCTTTTTGAAGAACAACATAAACATTCTTAAACAGTCTTTAATGGAATCCCACAAAGTACCTTAATGTCTATAAAGACAACTTGTCTTAATGTTGAGGATACATGCATCTTAGCACACAATGCAAAAGTGTTTGAGACTTTGGAACCTGAACTAAACCTGATGCCTTACCAAAACCACCAAAATAAACACCTATTTTCCCCCTCCTGCAAGTCAGTGCAGTACAGTCATCCCCAAACCAGTTCTGAATGAGCTAACAAGCAATAACTGTGCTTTACTAATGTGGCATTTGATCTTGCCTAAGAGCAAGAAGCAGGGTGTATCACTCTAGTGTGAATGCCAGATTAGTGTGGCAACTCATCTGTGGTAAGAGCTATGTTATTCACAGTTTGCCTGTAAAAAAGGGCAACAACGTATTGGGTTGTTTTGATATCTTGTTTTGATAGCTTTTTTAATCTCCAACTTTGGGATTGTGTAACAGAAAAATATACTGTTGCCCTATGTACATCTATCTCACATAGTGTGAGATTGAAGTTCTTGTCTTAAAGTATAATTTCAGGAATCAAACTGTCAAACCCCTTTAGTCTGTTTCACAGAAATATTTAAGCATTATTATTATTATTATTATTATTATTATTATTATTTTGTACCTATGGCTTCTGCAAACAAATGGAAAATTGTCCAAGCTTGGTTTTAATGTGTTCAGAATTCATTGCAGTCACCAGAGAGTAAAGGGAATGTATTGGTGAAATGTTTCATTTGCACTGTATTTTTTAATCTTACCCTGCAATTTCCAGTAAGTGGGACTTCTTGCTGTCGGTTCTACTGTTACAGTAGAATCAGGCTCTAAATATTATATTTTTAAAAATATTTTGAGTAGGAGTTATCAAGTAACTTTACGGTACATTATGCCATACAATGATATGGTGGATATCAGATTTCCTGTTTTTATAATTTCAAAGGAGTACCATTGTTATATAACTGACTTAAAAAAAAAAAAAAAAAAAAAAAAAAAACATTGAAAAACACATGTTTTTCATGTCTTTTTTTTTCTTCTTGAATTTAAAAACATTAAACAAGCAAAGAAACAAAAACATTTGCTTTCTTCTTGGTGTGGTAATAATGAGGCCAGGAAAATAATAGCCCTTAAAGATAACTACTTCCAAACACTAGAGACATCTGAAGATAGCATGCAATCTTGGGGGGTAAGTGTGTAAGCAATGGGGTTGCTTTTATTTCTTTCCAATCTTAAGTACAACTTTTACTACCAGGAACCTGCTGAAATTTAAAGCTAGACACTTTGCTCATGAATGATGTTGGCTGAGGAAAAAACAGACCTTGCTATTCCCAGATACAGCATTTGTCTTAATGGAAATTCTCTGTGGAGCAGATATGTTTATTTTTTGCAGAAATAATTCATCTAGTAAAGATATCTCAGTATTTTTTCACACACTGTGAAAATGTTTCTTAACTCAGTAGCTAATGTGTTTTACATTAAAACAAATGTTAAAAAGGTAATCTTGTTGTTTTAGGTCCTAATTAGGTTCCAGTTTGATTTGTAAATCCAAATGTTACTGTTAACAGTTATCTCATGAATACTTTTTGATTTAGCAAATGCCAAGGCTATAAACTACTGGAATGTGCATTTCGATGTAGCATTGCCTTTCAGTGGTGTGCCCAACACATCTCTTCTTTGTCTTTAACTGTGCATGAACTACATGCAGGAGGTGGAGAACCTGTTTGTGATTCTCTCAGCAATTCTGCATCTTGGAGACATTCGTTTTACGGCTCTGACAGATGCCGAGACAGCACTAGTGTCGGACCTGCAGCTGCTGGAACAAGGTCAGTGGGACGCGACCTGCCGGCATTGCCTGCTTGGTCCCACAACAGGGAGGTTGCGCCAAGCCACCGACAGATGGAAACCCAGCTCCAGGGAGACAGCCAGCTTCTGGAGCTGTGGGAAGACAAGCACCCAATCGACTTGGATGTTTTATAAACTCCAGATTTTTATGAGACTAAATAAAATGCTAGGATTGTGAATTATCCAATTCAATGTCAGATTTCATAGTGTCGTTTGCCAAAATAAGTTGTTCAGTGCACTTTGTGCAACCCTCTTTTAAAACACTCTTGTGCTGCTCGTCAACAGCTGAACAGTTTGCATTGAATCGAATTCTTTCCAAAATCTGTGTCTTAAGAAGGTCACGTTTTCATGCTTTGAAGTTTGCCCTGTTGGTCACTAATAAATCTCCTCAAAGTGGCTTATGGATACAGATTGTCAATAAATAGCATACCTTAACTGTAATAGGAGAGAAAGTCTGCCAAGCACTGTGGAAAGTCCTGAGTAATCTTTAAAGAGGAAAGAGAGCTGTAATGTAATATACAGATACACTCCAACTTCACAAAGTGCTGATTATAGTAATCCATTTTTATATGTTCATTAATTCTGATTACTCCTGTGACAGTGATCTTTCCTTTAATGTGTGGGTCCTTTCACTGTTCAAAAAATAACATCTACATAAGAAAATCTATTATAAAAATGAAATATGCAGTTCAGCACAAATTCTTCAAATTCTTTAAAGCTTTCTTTCACTTCTCTTTTCATTTCAGTGGCAGGGATGCTGCAGGTTTCACCAGATGAGCTTGCTTCAGCCTTAACAACTGATGTTCAGTATTTTAAAGGTAATCTTTTCCAAGCTTACATTCTCATAGATCAGACCTGATGTCATTTTGATCCTTCTGATTTGAGAATTTTAAAAGCAGACCATTTTATTCTTTATTTTTCATGGTCTCATGAAAAATAAATTCCTCTCCCTGAGGAATACGTAGGATTATCCACCATGCAATATGTCAGACTACTGAATTAGAACAGTCTTTATAACATGGAGCAAAGGAGCTTTGCAGTCTGACACTGGTGGACTCCTAGCTTTATTAATCTTACAAGTATGTCAAGATGACAGATTAGTTGTTATTACTAAGAACTGAAGTCAACAGGAGTGTCACCAAAAACACTAGTTTTGAAGTTCTTTTCAGTAAAATGCTAGTTGTATGTGATAAGCATACCTTTTTCTATTGAAAAGAAGTTCATGTTTCCAAACTGAAGATCTTGTGAGTGTAGTCTTTTATCTTTCACTGGAGGCTTCAGAAAGAAACTAACACCTTGTATAGCTGTGGCAAAGGAGAAGTAAAATGGATGGAAGAACTTATTGTAACTAAAATTACTTAAAGCAAGCTTTGCAAATTGTTTTATTTCTATTTTCTGATTTCTCTCTTAGGAGACACGATAGTACGGAGGCACACTATAGAGATTGCAGAATTTTACCGGGATCTCTTGGCAAAATCTCTGTATGGTCGTTTATTTAGCTTTCTAGTCAACACAATCAACTGCTACCTCCAAAATCAAGATGAGGCTGGCAGGTATGATTACCATTACAAACTAATAGCTGTGTCATTCAAATTCAAATCCATAATAGAAACATAATGCCATCATATAATGCATTTTATGATAGCATGAAACTGACACTTGAGTCCTTATTGCTCGCTGGTCATTCCTGGAATGTTTCAAATTGCTTCCTCAATTATAAGTTTGTTTGTTTCTTTGTTTACATGGCTGAATATGATACTTTAAGCAGTTATCTGTATTGGTGGTTAGAATTAGTAGTCTTTTAAGAGTTGACAATACAGAATGAACTAAGCCTTTCAAAAGCAAAAATCTGCTTGATGTTTAGTTTGTGCAGTTTTAGCCCCCCAAACTTTGACCTTAGCACTGGTTATTAAAAACAGAAATTTGTTCAGTGGCCTTCAAATGAACATTTAAACTTCACTTACCATTGAATACAAGTTGCTGTCCAATGTGGTTTTGTAGAAAAAAAAAGAATGCTAATTAGTATGTGTCACTGTCAAGCATGCATCACAGTCAAGACACAGGAAAGTAAAAGAAAAAAAAAATCTCAGTAGAATCAAAGTAGCAAACTAAGACAGGAGACCTAATTAGATGAGCATACACATGTATGTGGCTTAACCAAGATTTAGCATCTCACATGTGCAGATGGACTTTCTTATGAACATCAGGTGTAAGATGTCTTGGCATTATTGATAAATGGAAATCTACAGAAGACTTCCAAAAGGGAGTAAGTAATTTTTCCTTAAATCGCATCTGGCTTAGCTTCAGAAGATAAATATTTATCAGGGGTACTCTTCTAGAGTTGTTAAGTTTGAAGACTTTTCAATTTTATTTCATTTTGTTTTATTTTATTTTATTTTATTTTATTTTATTTTATTTTATTTTATTTTATTTTATTTTATTCTTTACATATTTGTAGACCAATTAGTACTAAATCACATTTCTTTTCTATAAGCTTGACTAAAACAAAAGGCTACCATACCTGAGAACCTCAGAGTGTTCTGCACACAAAAAAAGCTTTCCCTGGCTATATAAAACACCAGAATGCCTACCTTTCCACTGAAGGCAAAGGAAAGGCTTTCCAGTAATACTAAATGTTTTTATTTTCTCTGTTTCTCTTCTCTGTACAGCCCCTTACAATTGCAGGCACTTGGACAATCAAGCTGAAGCTACTTTTCAATCCATGTGTTAATTTGAAATACTGTGTTTATAACAAGGAAGGACAATGGCATTGCTCATGTTCAATTCTTCCCCATTCTTTCCTTTAACTTACGGAACACAGGCTTAGCTCAGCACTTGTCTGTCTCAGACAACAATACAATTCAGGTATTCCTAATTACAGTGAGCTCATTTGTAGTGATTGTTGAGGAAAACAAAACAAAACCAAACCACTAGAATAAGCATATTAAAAATCTTTGAAAAACAGGTTTTGTTTTTGTTTAATGTGGAATTATGCTATTTTGACATTATCCACATCTCACACTTTTTCAAAAGATGATGTGTATCTCTGTTGTTCAGTAATGTATACCTGTGACTTCTAGATATCATAGGATCTTAAAATATTGAAAGTCAAGGCAGTTTGTCTATTGTTTACCTTGTATTCTCCTCTTATTGCAATCATATGCCTGAGATGACTTGTGGAAATATTTCTCTGTGAAATTATTTCCACCTGTCTGGTAACTTGAAGGCTGTGTGATGTTGTAAGTCCTAGCTAAAATGCAACAGCTTTTTGATGTCAGGAACGACGAATTTTCAATAGTTTTTTATTATACATATGCTTGAAAAAGTGGAATTCTTTGTTGAGGTTGGCTAATGGGAACTAACAAGCTCAAGATATATTGGCAATGCTGACAAGGCATTACATTTTTGCAGGCCAAATTCAGCCTGAGGTCTTCAAAGTTGAAGACAAATAGCTTGTTTAAAGTAAAAATGATGTTAATTGTCCTTCATTGATATTTCAACCTCAGTTGCATTTGCCAGCTTAAGATAGGAAAACACCTTCCTCCACCTCCAGCCTGCTTTTTGTCCACACTAATCATATTGATTTACCTGTCATAGTAAATAAAGGCATAGCACAAGTTAAGATGCAACTTGGATTAATGCAAGTCATTGCTTGGATCTGTGATTTGTGGTTCAGATTTATTTCATATACACTTGAGCAAATCCAGCAATTAACAGTTTTTATGTCCAGTTTGGTGTACTTTTAATAAACCTGTACTTAAAAATCCACCAAAGATATCAACTGTCATGGCTAAATAAGGCTGACAGATTTCAGGCCACACTTTATTTCCTGGCTAGAGAGTTGCACATTTATTACTTTCTGGACAGGATGAAACCCTTATGACAAATCTGGAATAAGGTTTCTAGCTCAGTTCTTTTGTTTTGTTGTGAGGTAGCTTAACTCTACTTCCATGAGAATTTATGAAAGAATAAAATTAGATATATTGGCTTAGTAACTCTAAGAAACATCTGACCTTGACATTTTTTGAGGAAATTAGGTACTTGTTTTTAACTTTAAGGTGAAGCTACTAGATTTTTTTTTTTTTTCATTAGTATTGATTTATATTTACCATGAAAGAGCTTGTGGCGGGTTTCAGGCAAAGTAAATGTGATGATTGCCATTAGATCTAAGGGAAGGGGAGATGATTTCATGAAAAGCTGCAAAGACTGTGCCCTAGAGATATAAAGTATAGAGGATAAAACTGTTGCCCTAATACAACAAATGCACTACTTTATAATGCCATTCAATAAATATGTACTAAGGGTTTTTAATGACAATGTAAAGTGAAATAATACACCTTCAGAAATGTTGTTTGCCTTCATAAGAAGTTTCTTATGATTTTGTCAAGTTGGAACTAACTCATAGCCATTGATGCTAGTTTGTACTGGTCGTAAAGTACTTTGAAGTTGATTACTTTATTCATCCTACTTGATATTTTTTCAAAGAAATCCACTGGGGAAAAACTTTTTTTTTTTTTTTTTTTTTTTTTTTTTTTTTGCAATTGGAAGTTAGAATAGGATTAGAGAAAAGCTATGAAAATTTCTCAGAGGTGTTTATCATTTTTTTAACTCTTAAAAGTTTACTTCTATTTTTCTTCCATTCAAATGTATATGCTGATTTTCTGGTTTTAGGATTGCCTAAATGTGGCATTTCAATGTACTTAATTGCACTTTAGAGAAGTTGGATCTGATGGTCCAAATATTAGTAAATCAATATCATGAGATGGTGTGTTAAGAATGCTTGATTCATTCTTTAACAGGACTACATTCATGGAGTTTTAAGGATGTCTGTGAACTGTTCTGAAATAAGTATATTTTCTATTTTCTTATGAAAACCAAGCTAATTTAATATATTTGCTTTAGAAAATCTAGATATTGTCTTCCCTGTCTGCTATTAAGAAAGCCCTGTGTTTTACCTAGTTAGCAAAGAGTCTCTTTGTTATGTGCCCTAAAGATGGGGCTAATGCCAATATACATGCTATGTTATAGGTAAGTAAATGAAGCTAGCATTCAGCTAGGCTCCATGTCTATAGGTCAGCCATAGGACTTTTCTTTTTCAAATATAGCATATAGAATATTCCTACATTTGTATTTTCTGAAAGCTTGTGTGTTTGCCATGTAATCTTATTCCCAGTGCAGTTCGAGTATTGCCAGAGAGTAGCAGTGCAACATTTATGTGGGTAAAGGAAAGATCTCCCAAGTCTCATTCACTGAATTCTTAATACACTTTATCTGATTTATACTATGATCATAGGTGAGATATTTCTGAAACAGAAGTCTGCCGAACTTAAAAAAAAAAAAAATCTGAGCATACACTAAAACTTTTATGGCTTTTATTAATCTACTTTTATTAATCTACTATTCAACTGGCTGCTCTTGGCTTGGACTGGCGTACGCTTTGTTGGGTTAGAAACTGGCTGGATAGCCGGGCCCAAAGAGTCCTGGTAAATGGAGTCAAATCCAGTTGGAGGCTGGTCACTAGTGGCGTTCCCCAGGGCTCGGTGCTGGGGAACCGATCCTCTTTAATATCTTCATTGATGATCTGGACGAGGGCATTGAGTGCACCCTCAGTAAGTTTGCAGATGACACCAAGTTAGGTGCGTGTGTCGATCTGCTCAAGGGTAGGAAGGCTCTGCAGGAGGATCTGGATAGGCTACACCAATGGGCTGAGGTCAACTGCATGAAGTTCAACAAGGCCAAGTGCCGGGTCCTCCACCTGGGGCGCAATAACCCCAAGCAGAGCTACAGGCTGGGAGATGAGTGGTTGGAGAGCTGCCAGGCAGAGAAGGACCTGGGAGTGATGGTTGATAGTCGGCTGAATATGATCCAGCAGTGTGCTCAGGTGGCCAAGAAGGCCAACAGCATCCTGGCTTGTATAAGAAACAGTGTGACCAGCAGGGCTAGGGAGGTGATTGTCCCCCTGTACTCGGCTCTGGTGAGGCCGCACCTGGAATACTGTGTTCAGTTTTGGGCCCCTCGCTACAAGAAGGACATCGAGGTGCTTGAGCGAGTCCAGAGAAGGGCGACGAAGCTGGTGAGGGGCCTGCAGAACAAGTCCTACGAGGAGCAGCTGAGGGAGCTGGGCTTGTTCAGCCTGGAGAAAAGGAGGCTCAGGGGTGACCTTATTGCTCTCTACAGATACCTTAAAGGAGGCTGTAGCGAGGTGGGGGTTGGTCTGTTCTCCCACGTGCCTGGTGACAGGACGAGGGGGAATGGGCTTAAGTTGCGCCAGGGGAGTTTTAGGTTGGATGTTAGGAAGAACTTCTTTACCGAAAGGGTTGTTAGACATTGGAACGGGCTGCCCAGGGAAGTGGTGGAGTCACCATCCCTGGAAGTCTTTAAAAGACGTTTAGATGTAGAGCTTAGGGATATGGTTTAGTGGGGACTGTTAGTGTTAGGTCAGAGGTTGGACTCGGCGATCTTGGAGGTCTCTTCCAACCTAGAAATTCTGTGATTCTGTCATACTATTGAACCACGTAGAAGGATGCTGAGACTGCAGGAGAAAGAGGGCAGTTCCTATTCAGAACATGAGCCCACAACATAATGAGAACTGTCTATATGTGGATGTAGGGGAAACTTTAAAACATACAAGTAATACAAAGCATCTAATGCAATATTGTGTGGAACATTATTAATTTGAGATCATATAATATTGTGTGTAATATCGTATTTTGAAATCTACTTCAGTCTGGATCATTTCCAGAGCTTCATTAAACAAGACAACACTATGTCTTAGAGCAGATTTTGCTTTAAAGGGATAACTGTATGTAGAGTATGTGCTAGTGATGAGAGGGCTAAAGATCCTGAGTCTATTAACAAAAGATTTTCTTCTTTCCTACCATACCTGTCGAGTCACTCAAGGAAATGTCTGTTATATGCACAGTCAGTGTTTCCTTCTACCGTGTCCAACCCCTGCCTATCTGTACCTCTCACGCTTGGTTATGGTACTGTTAAAAGAACAATGGCAGGTGTTTATCAAAATAACTGGGAGATGTGGAAACACCACCAAGTCTCCAGAAAAAAAAAAAAAAAAAAAGAAAGATAAAAACTTAAACAAAAATCTCAGAAAAGCTGCTCTCAAAAGTCTCAGAAATTGGTTTGTTTAAGTAACTGTTTGAGATGAAGAACATTTACAACTGTACATCAGCCTATGTTTCATGAGCACCCTTCAGGAGCTGTATTTATGACAGCAGGTGCGATCTGTCCCCCTGGGAGCACTGAGGGGTTCTAAGTAAGATTCTGAGTGTGGCAGCTCTCAGTTGAAGACTGAGAATATATATATATGATATATATATATCTCATCCTAGAAATACTTAGTCATCCATCAGTATTGCATCTGGTTTATCCATATCAGACCTAAGAGAACTAGTTTCCATCCTTGTTACTACCACAAGTGGGAGGAAGAGCAAGGAACCTTTTATCTGGGGCAGATGAAAAGACATGTTAGATCAGACTGCCTCAACAAATTCACTTCACTACTTTGTGTAGGCACATTATGAAAAATGAAAATGGGAATGAACCTTATGGATTTCAGAGCTGCAAACCATCTGGGATGAAAAAAGAGAGATCAAATAACATCCTGTAGGCTTGTCTGAAATGATGGGTCAAAAGTATTGTAAAGGGAATTCTGTTCACCTCTACCAGAAATGGCAAATGGGTCAAAAGTATCTCTTGATGAATGGCAAGATATCTGCCAAGACAGTAGATTATCAGACAGGATGTCTGGTATATGTGTATTGTTTTTAAGAGTTGCCAAGATTTTTATGCAGTTTCTTTACAATGCAACTTCTAAGCGTACAAGATCAAAAGGTGTTTCTAGTCTATGAGAAACATATATACAGAGGGAATCATTCTGAAGAACAAGAAAAAAACAGAGACATGGTAAAATATTATTGGTTGAAAGGCTGTTTTGTAAATCAGAAAAATCAAATCAGATGTAGTTAACATCCACTGTGTGTTTTAACTATTTACAGTTATGTACTGGTGTCAGAGACGGAAACTTTCTTTAAATATTGGCAAACTACTGTTTTCCTAATTTTTATGCCAAAAAAGTACTGTGAAACCTGAAAAAAAGTCATTTTACCAATACATTTCTATTTGCTACACAAAAAGAAAGTACTACTTTATAATTGAATCTAATTTCCATACAGAATACAAATGTGTAACCTTCTCTTATTTTCTAAATAAACACATAATATTGCATAATGTAATTGAAATCTCAGTCCCCTGTATCTTATGATAGTTGCTTTATTTATACATATTAAATATTGAATGTCTGAGACATAATGAGGAAAAGTGTAAATGATATTTATTAACCAGTAAAAAGTACAGTAAAATAAAGCAATTATTTAGAAGAAAAAGTACTGTTTTCTAATATATGTATATATATATATATATTTTTGACACGGGTGACATGCCCTTTCATTTGTAAACATGGGATCATTCATGCTTTATTCTGCCTTGGGGATCTCTGCTATGATTAATTTAAGAAAAGTAATTTTGCTGGAATTAATATGATTGATAGCTACCCAAGAAACCATGCATGGACCCTCCCTCTACGGATAAATCTAGTATAGAACAGAGGAAGACAAAAAGACAGAAAAAATAAAGCAAATCTGTACATGTAATTACAAATAAAACATTTAATTTTGATGTTGCCCTATCTGTTGCTGTTTAATTTGCAAAATTGGGCAGTATTTAGTACAGAAAATTACTGTCATTCTTGGTGAAATTTTGCATATAAAGCTACAATATAGTGATAAATTATCATTATTCTAGGGATACAGAGCCTTGTTCGTTATATTTGCCTTATAGGCAAGATATTAATTATGTAAAACCTTCAGCTCTTTTCATGTAGTGTGTGCATCTTCTAATAATACTAAGTGAAGATTATCAGTTGAAGTTCATCAAAATACTGGAGTCACATGTTTTCCTGGAAAAAAAAGTGCATCTCCATGAAAATAGATATTTATTGGAAATCGCACCATTTTGATAAAGATATTACATGAAGTAGTCAGTAGGCTGGCTGCTAAGGCTTTTCCTGAGAGTTCTAGAAACTAGAGCTAGGTTTTTGTTTTGCCTGATTTATAATATTTCCATAGGTCAGTTGGTTTTGCACTTTTCCTTATGCAAATGTTTACCTATTTTGTGAGAAATAGTAAGAGAGACTAATTTGACTAAATAACAATCATGACACTCAGCTGAGATGTAAGCAGTCCAGCCTCAAATCCATTAATTGAGTTAGACATAGAAGGGGTTCATCGAATTAGAGAAGGGGTAAGCTGTTCCATCAGCATTATGTAGATCTTAATAATTGTGAAATATAATGCAATATTTCAGTGTTGTATTGCTTAGCAGTTTCTGTTACTCTGTTACGCTTTCCTATGAGGAAGGCTATAGCTAAATAACAAAATAATAAAGTAAAAATGAAAACCTATCAAGTATTTTGAAACTGAAAAAACTACTTTTTTTTTTTTTTTTTTTAGAATTTATTAAAACAGCATAATAATTCTGGCTTTTGAATGTTATTCAGAAATAGTTTATTTTTAAAATGTTTAATTCTTTATAAAAATGAGACCAGTCTCATTGAAAACACATTATGACACATTATGACACATTATGACAAAGAATGTACATCCATCCCTAATCAGTAACACTTGAGAATGAGGCTTACATTTTTAAACACAATTTAAATCACACTCAGAGAAGGAGGTAGTGATATATTTTTCTGCTTCATGTTGTAGAAATTCCCTTGGAAGCTAATCAACCTCACGATAACCTCTTCTGCCCAACAAAGTTATTCTAGACAAGATTTATTATGCAACGTCCAATGTCTGACACTTATGCATATAGCCAGTCTTGTGACGATCAGTAGTGCATTGAACTGGTATGCCTTAGAAATGAAGACAAACTTCATGGATATCATTTCTGAAGAAGGCTCTATTAGTCTCTGAGTCTCTGAGGACTGTTTTTTTTTTTTCTTTCTTTCTTGGTCTGTTTTATAGTAGTAATTTTTTATTATTATTATTTTACTGTTTTGTTTGGTACATAGGATTTGTTTTCAGAGCTGGATCTTGGCCTAATTGGATGGTAATGTTTACATTGACTATAATAGAACTGTACTGCAGTACTTTGACAGTGAATCACCTTTTTTTCCCTTTACTTTTATATCTTGGTTTGCACATAGATTTAGACAGAGAAGAAATGTGAAACAGGAAGGAAAAATGTGGAAGGAAAAGTAGATCTCAGAAACAGGAGGCTGCAATATTGCATGTATGCATGCAACCTCATACATTTACAAATTGTGTTGGAAAAAAGAAAGGAAAACTCATATGCTTTAGAAAGTGTCCATCTCCTTTCTCATGAAACTGAAAGATTTTTCTTTTGCTATTTTTTTCCTGCTCCAAGAGATCTATTGGCTATAGTGGAAAGTCTTTCATCCTGCTAGCAGATCATTTCACCCTGAAGAAAGTTACACTTCATTCATATAGGCAAACTGCAAGCTTTTTAATGGCCTCTTTTAATTTTCTTTCTCTAATGGTAATGTGAAGAACATAAAGAAAAAGCTCAGCTTCAGCCAGCCCAGACCTTTCATATAATGTTCTCAAATCCTTCCAAAGCAAGCAATAGGCTATCCCAAAACATCAGTTTTGCTCCCTGTTAATGACCTTAGGTTCTTCTGCAGATCTGGCTGACAATGACTAAGTCCCAAGTAAGTACAGAGTAGTAATACCTCTGTACCAATTTTACCTGTTCAAATCCTAGGTGACTACCATATCCCAGTCTTTCCACAGGACCTAGGTAAAAGCCCTTCCCTGAATACATGCAGTGGTGTACAACAAATGAGATGCACAGCCAACAAGTATTTTTAAATATGTACAAAGAAGAAAAATCTGTCTTCTTCATACCCAAATCCTGACTGTTCTTTCTGCTGGGAGATGTAATCTCTTGTGCAGCCTGAGCTCACAACCTCTGCTTGATGCTGGCACTGAGGACTTTGGTTTGATATGCATTTAGTAGGAGCAGTTCTGGCTGTTGGGGAAATAGAAGCTGAAAGGGGTGTCTGAGTGCAACCAGGAAATTTTGAAACTTCCCCTCAGTGGCTATTCCTCATCTGAATGAGTAGATACCTACACCTTTAGAAATTGGATTTTAAAAAAGCTAAGTTTTTTTTTTTTTTTTTTTGTAGATGCTACCAATGCTTGTAGATTGGTAGGTACAATTTTGGTTATGTTGTATATATACTCTGCATGAGTGATTCATACCATGTTTTTGAAACAAAGGCTGTTTCCATGATAGAGCAGAAGTACTTTTGTGAGAAACAACAGATATATTATCATCTTTCTTGAATTCTTATTATCTGTGTTTTGGTTTTGTTTGTTTGTTTGTTTGTTTTTCCAGTGACCAGATATTTGAAATCGGAATACTGGATATTTTTGGATTTGAAGAATTTCAAAAGAATACTTTTGAACAGGTAAGTAGCTTTGTTTTGTTGAATTTATTATAACTGTCATTCATCTTTAAATGTGATTTGGTTTTTTTTTTTTTTTTTTTTTTTTTTTTTTAGCCAAAACAGGTGTTTTGATCAGAATAAAAATGTCAAGGAGGATAAAACTTGCTTTTAAAATATTTTTCCCAGTCTTCCTGTATGGGTCTGAATTGATATCCAGTCTTTGTAGTGCTATTAATCATTTTAAAAGAATCTGGTAAACATGTATCATAGTGATTTGGAAGAGGAGCCTTGAAAGAAAACCTTAGGAAAGTACTTAGTGTTGTCTATTTTCATGGTTGTGGAAGTGATACTTCAGATAGGTCAGTGAATAGGATGACAGTAGACAGGATTGGGAGAAAGATCAAAAGGTCTTCAGATGCCTTAAAGAGAATTAAAAAAAAAAAAAAAAAAGGAAAGAAAAAAAAAAAGAATGAAAATGTTCCATTATGCTAAGTGCTATTACTGGCAGATTCACCTCTGTGTGACTCTTCAACATGAGACTTTTTTAAAGTTGAATTACATCCATGGAAAATAAATTAAACTTTAGTTCAATGAATGCTTTAAAATCCATTTAAATATCAATCATTTTTTGAAAGTGATAGAACTATTTGCCTACCTTTAACACTAGTCTCATAACACCAAAGCTCTTGAGAAGTGCATATTCCAAAAGCAGTAGCAACTCTACACAGCATGCTGAAGGAGATGTGTAAGTTATTGTTTAGTTGTTCATTCATTCTCTTATGCAGCAGAAGAAAATTAAAGCAGTAGGAAGAGGACAACAAAGGCAACAAAAGACCTACTATTGCTTGAAATCAGGATATGCTCATTCATCTCAGTTAATCCATTGTTTTATGGCTCAGCTTTCTTTTTCTAGTGAAATAGAAGTCATAGTGCTGCTTTAGTTTAGTATGTGTAGAATGTTTACTTGGCCACACAATTTCCAAAAGTCCAAAAGCACTAACAGGGCCTCTGCCTTCAAAATAGCATGTAAGAATACAATAACACATATTTCCAGTTCTGCTCTTACAGAACTGTTTTTGCTGTTACAGTTTTGCCTAGCTTGAAAGCTTTGTTGGAATAAGTCCTACAGATGCATGCCAATATTCAGAGTCATTTACGCTGTGTGAATATCTTCTTTAGGTGAAAATATCAAGTGAAAAATAGGAAACATTTTGATGGACCAAAAACATGCAAAAATCTCATAAAACCTAATGATTAACAAGGATTCTGTGCATTTTAAAAGAATCTCAAAAGAGAGGAGTGTGCCTTGGGACATTTTTCTTTTTTTTTCTTTTTTTTTCTTTTTTTTTTTTTTTCCCCTTTGGCTCTGTTCTGCATTTTTTTTCTTATGAAACATATATAAGTTCTATAACTGGCATTTGATAAAATACCATGAATTCCACTTTCTAGGGCAAGCCATTTTCTGCTAAGTGACTGCATAAGATGCTTGAGGAGATACAAACAGAAAAACGTGTAAAAGTAGTTTATTTTATGATTTCTGCATAGCAAACAAGGTACTTTCAAGGTCAAGTTTGAAATTTTATTTTTTTATAAATACATTTCAGGAGACATAGATTGTCCTTCTCCTTGGACTGAGTGGGTTTTGTTGAGTAATATTGAGTAACACTGTGAGTCATTACATCAGAAACTAGTGAAAAGACAGAACGGTGGTGAGGGAATTACAGAGTTCATTTTTATGAGGGCTCTGTCATGTGGTTAACACATCAGATTACTGAAGCAATAGGTTGCAGTATGAGCAAACAGAAGCAGTTTGTATCTCCACACGATGCAATTGTGTAGACATACCCCAAACAGCCTTCACTCAGGAGCTTGAGCTGTGTATCAGCCTAGCCTAGCTCAGTATCCTGCCTGGGCTCGTTAGCCCTGTTGATAAACAGGTGTGTTAGCCCCATAGGGTCCTCATGCAAAGTATTGCATCATGTCTGCAAACATGCCCAGTGTCAAGGCCTGTGATTGCAGAACGTTAACATTAAATGGGCCTAGCAGCTGAACAGTGGAGGAGACATAGAAAATACTTTTAAAATTAGATTTAGATTAATATATTTTAAAATGGCACAGCAAAAGTAATTTGGTGGAAATTAACCTTTGGTTTCAAAGCAGTGTAAGAGAAGGAATTCTTTGTGATATCTGTTTGCCTGCTTTCTTGAAAAGAAAAAAAAAAGAAGAAAAAAAAAAAAAAAACCAATTATTTTCATGAATGATTAAAATCCCCTGGCTGATGAAATCTTGGGACATTTCATGCAGATGTGTGAATCTTGCTGGTGCTTCAAATTGGGTTAATTGGGTTAACTGGTAGACATTTTAAGATACCATTTAAGAGAACAGTATGGTACTAAGTCATATGTCAATTTAAGCAATATGTTTAAATAGACTGAAGACATTTCAGGAAGAGAGAGATGAATAAGCCAAGTAGAACAACAAGATCACTCCAGTGAGTGTGTTGAAATGATAAACAAAGAATTGGACTGGTAACAGTTTCTAAACAGTGCACAGGACGAGGTGAGAGAAAAGTAAGGTTGACTATGTCTATATCAAGAACCTGGTAACTTCTGCAGGCAAAAAGGTGTGGCTGATGGCTTACAAGGAGAAAAGTTTTATAGATTATTATAAAAAAGAAGGTATTAGAAGTTAAAATCAATATTATTTGTTTTGCTTGCACTTGGCATGAAGGTAAGCCTTCATTGCGTAGAAACACGTATCTGTAATATGTTTAAAATAAGATAGCAAAAATTGTATGTTATTATTTTTGAAACAATGTTAGTGAATGAGTGTATAGAATAAATGATAGTGCGTGGAGTTGGGATTTCTGGTATGAAACTCTTACAACACAGATTTAAAAAAAAAGGACGATATTTTTAGAAGCTGTATTCTGAGGGAGTCATTGCTCAATAAAACCTGAAAGCTTTTGACTTACCAGGACTGGTCATCAGCTGAGCTATAGTAAATGACTACACTTTTAGCTCACCCCCATACCAATTTAAAGTCACTTCTTAGCAATGATCATTAGTTTGGGAACATCATCTTCCTAGAGCAGCTGTGTAAATGCTGTTCCAGAACAGCTTTATATACAACCACACGTTCACACTGGAATGTGATTGGCCAGGATCTCCTGGTCAAACTCAAACATAAAAAGGAAGCATATGAAGATTGAAAGCAAACTGGACATACAGAAGTCCATGTACCATGATGGGATGCACCAAGAAGTGCTGGAACTGGCAGAAGTCTTTGTGAGGCCACATTTGATAGTCTGTGATCAGTCATGGTGACAGGGAGAAGTGCCTAAAGACTGGAGGAAAGCAAATGTCACTCCTGTCTTCAACAAGGGCAAGAAGGAGGACCCAGGGAACTACAGGCTGGTCAGCTTCACCTTGATCCCAGGGAACGTGATGGAGCAGCTAATCCTGGAAACCATTTCCAGGTACATGAAGGAGAAGAAAGTTATCAGCAGAAGTCAGCATGGATTACCAAAGGGAGTTCATGCTTGACCAGCCTGATGAATTTTCATAATGAAATGACAAGCCTGATCATAGAATCATTGAATCATTAAGGTTGGAAAAGAACTCTGAGATCATCTGGTCCAACCATCCACCTACTACCAATATTACAGTGACTCCACCACCTCCCTGGGCAACCCATTCCAATTCCTAACCACTCTTTCTGAGAATAAATGTCTCTTCATTTCCAACCTGGACCTCCCCTGGTGCAACTTGAGGTCATTCCCTCTAGTCTTATCACTAGTTATCTGTGAGAAGAGGCCAACCCCCAGCTCACCAAAATGGACTCGAGTAGAGACTTTCCTCTCTGATATCTGTCAAGGGGTAAAATGAAAAAAAATATTTAACTTGTGGTAAATAATGTATTCAGCTCTTGCATGATATTTTGCCTCTGTAGTCCGCTTAAGCTTTGCAGAGAAAGTATATATCATAACCTTTTATTATTATTATTATTATTATTATTTTTATAGGAAATATAAGCAATTTATCTGAGTTAGGACTGAAAGTTACTGAGTCAAATGTCTGTTGACTCCCATTCTACCCAGTAAAGTGTGTGCAGCATTATCTGTGTGATGCAGCAGAGTGCTGGGAGAAGCATGGCTCCTGTAGCAGCATGGTGCTGCACTTCTCTTGCCATAGGAGTCAGCTGGCTCTGAGAGCACACATCATTTCCTGCTCAACTCAGGGCTTCAGTTCCAAGTCACTACAGTGAAGCCAAAGAGCTTGTACAACCCAGCTGTGTTCACACGAATTTTAGCTTACATTTGTTATTAGGTGCTGTAAATCTTAACTTCTCAGTGGGTTATTTTTTTAGTTAACTCTGCTGAGACCTTTGATTTTGTCATGTCACCTTCCCCAGTTAAAAGAGCCATAACATTTTTTTTGTTAATTGATTATTTTCCCTCAGCCATGAGCCTGTTTCTAGGTACCTAAGGTCATGTTGCCTGTTATGTAGATAGATGGACATGAATAGATAAAAGTTACATAAATTAACTTTTCTACAGTCATTATGGTCTCAGTGATAGCAGATGGGAGGTCACACACACAAGTGTCTGCATTCAGGCAGTCCAAAGGGCATTCCAATGCTTAATTTTATGCAGAAAAATCAGTCTTTGGTTTTGCTTGTCCTGAGCATAGATGAATGGGACTGTGGTCTGGTTAGCCTCCATGCACAAGGTTTTAATATCCCTGTCAGGGAGCAGCAGGAGACAGCTGCCCCCTTGGTACCAGGGATCCGGCCATGCCCACCCTGATGGGCACCATCAGTCAGGGTCTGAACATGGTGGACAGAGTCAGGGCTGGTAACGGGACCTGTCACCAGCCCTGATGCAGCAAGCAGCAAGCCAGGGCTGGGGTCCCATAAGGAGCAGTGGGAGATGGGTCTGGAAACTAACACTGTCATGGTGTCTCTGGGGCAGGAACAGGGCCCATGTACAAAGTGTGGGTAGAGGTCCCAGGGGAGGCTGAGTAGGGTCATGAAAATCACTGCTCCCAAGGGGTCTGACAAATCTGTTCCTCAACCCAGTTCCTGAGAGCCTTTCACTCTGTATAGCTTTTGTCATGGTGTACCCTTGTTCCCTGTCAGTCTCTTTGTCTTTTTCTTTTTTCATTCTGCACATATTTTTTTTTTTTTTTCATTTGTTCAGGATGCTGTTATCCGTGCAGCAAATTTAAGCAAGCCATTGAAAAGCCAGTGTTACTCAGTTTTAAAGCTGGCTACGTCAAAATGCTCACCATGTACCTGACATTAAAACACTTTTTTTTTCCTTTATTCCTTTACAGTAAATGCTTTGTGGCTGAAAATAAAATCTAAAATTTAGATTCCCAGCCATATTCATTTTGTGATTGGTGAGATGCTGCACAAGGACTTGCTGAGATGCTGCACAAGGACTTCTATTAACTGGTATCTTCTATTTCACAGCAGCACCCACCCCTTTATATCCTACAGTATTGCTGGCCAGCAGTATGAGTGAAAAAGTCACTTGGAACTATTTCAATATCTCTAATTCCAAATTCCTTAAACCTGCTGCCATGTTTGTTTCCTTGTGTTTTTTTTTTTTGTTTGTTTGTTTGTTTGTTTTGTTTTGTTTTTGTCATTCTGATGTGTTCAAAGTCAAGTGGATGGATATTTCACATTGCATTGAAATACTATCCTTTATGAAAAGGTTTTGTAGACCCTCTCTTATAACAGGATTTTCAGGTGACAGCTACCCACAATAAAATTTCAATATAACACTGTTCTGTTTTACTCTGTTTGGGGAGCATACAATGGCAACGGACCCCAAGACAACATCAATTCCCAGTGAAATAGAATTTTTCTAAGAGACACAGAAGGACTATGTTTGAATTTGTGTTGAAGCTACACAGAAAACAAGAAGTCTGTATTAAATCCCATTGCCCCTAAAAGGCAAAGGAAGAAACGTAATGGTTTATGGTGTTATTTATGCATTAAAAATATTCTAATTGGTACTCTACATAAAAGAGTATTTATTTTTATTTATTTTTATTTGCCCGTATTGATTGATTGATATGAAAGGTGTAAGTTTTACTCAGTGCTCCAAATACACATCCCTTGAGAGAGCTAATTCCTCTCCATGACCTAAGGATGTAAATGAGTTTAGCAGAGGGTGATCACATTCATCTCAACCTCATTGTCTAATAGTCACCAAATTTTATTTTCACAAATCTCCCCCTTTTTTGCTATGCTTTTTCAAATAGTGTTTTCTATACACTGAGGAGCAAGGAAACAGGAAATTTTCATTAGTGATAGGTGGTTTTCTGTCTTTGGGGTACAGTACAGTTTTGGTCTCCTACCTAAATTTGAATTTTGAATATACTTAATATTACTAACTGGTCAAATGCAGTAAAGAAAGAGAGGTCAAACTAATACTGTCTAATGTGATGAATACCTATTTGTTTTACTAAATGGCACTATACTTTATTTTTTTTTTATTTTTATTTATTTTTTTTTTTCTCTGAATACTACAGTTTGTGTGCTAATTCAAGTTCAGTTTGTTTAAATACTTTAACTTGGCCTTTTTAATTGTATTGTAGTGATATTCCAGGAGTACTTTTTAATGAAGATTCTGACATGTAAATTGCATTTTTATTTTCACCTAGACATGATAGTGAGCTAGGATTAGAAAGGAAGATAGGTGGAAAGGAAGATTTCTTACAGAAGAGATATACAGTGGAGCCAATAAGAGGCTTGTGACAAATAGTTTAACCATGTTTAATGGCAAGAAGCACTATGGGTTATGCTGAGTAACTCTGCAAAGAAAAGTAAATATACAATGCTGAGGTATTCCCACAATATTTATTTTATGTTAAAAATTGTGTTTTATTACTACTACTTTTCCATCTCATTTGCATGGGTGAAATTCAATGAAAAGTTTTTCTGAACTTTTCACATCTTTGGACAGAAAACATAACTGTTTATATAAACTTCATATGACAGAGCAAAAGATGGGTTAGCAAAACTAGTTTATTTCATTTTCATCAGGTTTCTACATTTCAGTTGTTTTAACTATTGCAGCAATCTGTGTCAAGCATTTAATTTCAAACATTCTGTTTATCACCTTTTCTCAGTAGGTTGTATAAAACATTGAAATGGAGAAAGATGCAATCAGAGCGTCTTGCTTTTCAGCAGCCCCTGGCTGGTCTTCTAGTGCTCATTCTGCAGAACTGCTGCTCACAACCAGTGCTAGACAGAGCAGCTTCGGAGCAGCTTGCAGTTTGTATAATAATTTGAGCTTGCTTTCTAGTCTGGTTTGCAGCACCTTATTGTCATTATGGCCAGCCTGCTTATCTGAATGACAGTGTTGCTTATGTTACCAAAAACACACCAATGTATGCTATAATATACCAATCTGTAAAGTTTATATATATATATATTTTTTTTCTTTTACCAGCCCAACATGTTATGTGTGAATGTTTTAACAAAATAATATGCTTTTCACTATTGGCAGTTGAAACCAATGTTATTTATCAGATCTTTTTGAGATTTGACTAAGTCATTCTTACTCTCCAGCTGAATTTGTTTAGTTTAATAACTTTTCTGCACAGTAAGCAAGTCAATTGTTTTTATGTATTTTAGGATAACTGCCAAAGATAAAAAGTAAAATTGAGTTTATAGTGATTTTGTCAACTTCTCTTAGGGTAAAATTAGAGAAAATGTACAGTTAAATGACACAGCCCTCGAAAGAACTCATTTCCAAGTATAGGTATACACAGTTTGTGTCATGTTGAGGCTTTACATATCCTGTGAATTATAAGCTTTCAATGTTATGTCTGCCTTCTAAAATAATGTTATGGAGCTTCTGAAAACATTTTGGAATTAGAATTAGAATTTGGAAAATGTTCAGCAAAGCATGCCTCAGTTAAATTTGCCTGCCTCAAAGTTAAAAAAGCTCTTTCAATAAAAAAAAATAGTATAAGTGAATTTTATACTTTCAGTGTTAACAAAGTGAGATAATCTGAATTTTTATAAATCCCTCCCTCTTTTAAAAAAATACTGGTATTATTTGAGGCTCCATTTTGTCTGCACTTTCATATATTGGTAAGGACGATTAGTAACAGACATTTGGTTATAAAATCTGGTTTTTGTTTTATTTCTTGCTGTTATTCACACTAGCCTACTTCATTGTAGAGGAAGTGCAAGTTGACTCTGCTAGCGTGAGGTGTTAATGGAAAATTCAGGCAGCTATTACACATTACTTGGGTTCTTTTCCCTTACCTGAAAGTTAAACCATGTACTTTTATGGTTGATCTAACTATCTCATATTTTTTAATATGAGTTGCTGGTGGAATTGCTTTTATACACTTTATTCATGGAAGATATAGTTTATCGCCAAAACAAATATGTGACTAGTTTAATGTGAAAAGAGACTTTGTGCATTTATGTCTTGCATGATTCCTCATATAAAGGGTTCTTCCAACCCTCTAAGAGTTTCTGTTTTCTTAATTACTTAGTGATAGTAAAACATTGGAAGAGATTTTAGAATTTCTCACTAAAATTATCATTTTAATGTAAATAAAACAGTTCAAGATTTATTCCGCAAAGTTATTAAATGTTTACTTTCTTCGAAGATTGTGAACTTTGAATAAAATACAAAAGCTCCAGGAATAAGCTGATAAGCCTCACCTGTTTTTAATTGAAAACCAGATTCCTATTAAACTTTTTTACAAAAGTGGCACAAGTCTGAAAAGGCAATCAAAGAAAATAGTTCAGAGGTTTTTATATTATTTATCTCTGCAGACTTTGAACTTTTCTATGGAAGACCATTTTCTTGCCAACTTTCCTTTAGAATATCAATAAAATGGAGAGAGGCATTTAGTAAAATATTCCTAGTTGTTTCATATGATATATTTGGGCAAAACACAATGAGTTCTTCAGAAACTGTTTTAGACTTCAGTGACTGGATAAGTGGAAGAAGAGTTTGAAAGTATTTGTTAATACTAAACTAAACAAAATTTTAGTATTAAACAAAAAAAATCTTGTTTAATACTAAAGAAAATCAGGATCTTAATCAAATGTGCAGTTATTTTTTCGGAAAGCACATTGTATCTGTGTAGTCTTCCTGGATATAAACTGCAGAAGATTATTGACATATACAAGAGTATATATTGACATATATATATGCCAATATTGTATGTATATATTGACATATACAAGAGTATAACAACCTATATTTAGAGTTACACCACTTCAGTCAATGGAATTAGAATAAATTTGCACTGTTTCATAACACTGGTATTTGATAATTCTTATGTAGAATTCACAATTATGCAGACAGAAAACTGTTTATTCCCAATTTAATACTAATAGCTATTAAAATGTAAATTTCCCTAGGATCTTCCTAACATGCGGTCTAGAGAGAGAGAACATGTTGTGGATTGACATTTCATCAAATTCAATATTATATATGCAGTAAATCCTATACCAATGAATTATCCAGTAAACTTCTAATTTCTTTTTTTCTTCATTTCTCAATAGCTGTGTGTCAATATGACCAATGAGAAGATACACCAGTATATCAATGAAGTACTTTTCCTACAAGAGCAAGCAGAATGTGTACAAGAGGGAGTTACCATGGAAACAGTATATTCTCCTGGAAACCATACTGCAGCCTTGGATTTTTTCTTTCAGGTAGTTTTCAGATCCACTTTACATCATGTGTAAAGTGATGATACACGTACTCTGTGTGTTAGACTAATACGAAGTTTTTTTTACATTTCCTGTTTTTTTGAATCTAAATAGAAGGTTATGGGACCAAGAAAGCCATGGAGAGGGTTGTCTGCTCTTACAGCTTGAGGTCTAACAGATTTGTAATGATCTAGGGTTGAAGAAAATGTAACAGAAAGTCATTGCCTATACTGATTCATGTAACATTTGTGTGTCATGTCATGTCCTGACTGCAGCTGTAGTACTGACCAATCTCTGTTGTAAACTTGGCAGTATCTTTTATGCCTCGAGCAAGCTTTCAGAGTAAAACTTCAAAGGACATAGCGCAATCAGTTTCCTAGAAGATCAGCAATAATGATCAGTTTTGAATTATCTGATATGCATAGACATTGAGACTTACCAGAACATTTATACTGTTTTTTCCTTTTCTTTCTGTAATAAGTGATACATTTATCTTTATTAAATTACCAGCTGTATTACTTCACAAGGAACAACTGAAATTACATAAAACCAAAACATCTATTTTTTATTTCAGAAACCATCAGGCTTTTTGTCAATGCTAGATGAAGAAAGCCAATCTAGCTGGTCAGTTGAACAGAGTCTTTCTAAACGCGTTCAGTCCTACCTGGATACATCAGACACAAATACCGTTTATTCTTCCACAAAAGATGGGAATGGCAACCTTGCACCAAAGGATCAGGGCTCCACCTTCACCATTATGCATTATGCTGGGAGGGTAAGTAGTTTGAATGATTGGTTAAACACAGTTAATATAAATTCTGTGTGGTGTGTCCAAATTCTGGTTGCAAATAACAATTCACATTCTAATTATGAATTTTGAGATGACAGCTTAGTATCTCAATGCAATACATGTATAGAATCTGGTGTGTACACTATGATGTTTTTTTCTTTGGTAATGTTACAGAATAGGTAAATGTTAATCAGGACTTTGTAGCAGGATTTAGTCTACATAATTCTGTATCCTAAATTGTATTTTCACTGTAAGCTGTTTATGAGGAAGAGGGGTGATTCAGATATCTCAGCATAAATGTTTAATGTCATTTTAGTTGGCTGTCACTTTGCTTTCAGAAGTTGTTCCAGAACAGGATAGGTTCCTTGTAGGTCCTGTGCCATATATATAGATACCATGGATACCAGCATGAATCTGGCCAAATAAAACCCCCACATTTTTGTTGGCAAGATGGCAATCATACCTCAAATATGTTTGTACCTTTTTTCTTTTTTTTTTTTTTAAAAAAAATCTCAGAACATACTGTGTCTTTAAATCTTGCTGTAAAACAGGATGAATGTATGAATGTTTTGCATTTCCCCTCTTGCAATGTTCACAGGAAAAGCATGATCAATTTTGTTAAATAGGCCTCTTATCCTTTCCTTTCCAATACTCCCTAATTTTAACATTCTTACCACAATGAACCATGGCTAAAAGCAAGCAAAATTGTTATGTGTTTAAATGGATAAAAATATGTTTGTTTTATAATCTGACAGATTGTCCCCTCTGTAATTAATGTGACATGTTGCCACTTTTCTCTGTTCAAACTACAGTATTTGAAATGAGCTAATGAGTATAGAAGGTATGGACATAAACTGGGGTTCTCAGTTCTTTCTTTTCGAAAGTTTCCACCAAAATCAAGTGAAAATGTAGACTGAAAGTTGCAGGAATCAGTCCTTGCATCTGAACAAATTGTTCTGTGTCTTTTCACACTTTCCAAGTCTTAAGCAGTGATCCCATGAGCTCTCTCTCCACTGATGAAATCCCATAAAAGCTTTGTGCCTGGCAGCTGTGTTTAGCTACTTTGCCAAGGAACCACAGCACTGTGATCATATGCACTGTGTTGTTTATAAGTATAAATTTACTTGTTATTGGTTGATGACTTTACGTAATAGGGGACTTTAAACCTGATGTCTCAGGAAACCTGATATCAGGCAAAGCCTGAGTTTTTCATGATTTAGTGGTAGTTTGTAACTTGTACCTCATCACATCAGAATCTTCTGTGGAAGCCATGTAGAAACTGCCGGTGCTTCAGCTTAACCAGACAAGTGAGACCTAGATGCTCCTCTCTTTACCTGAGCAAGAGATGGAAGAGATTAGGTCATTGAGCAAGAAACTGGGCATCTATGATAAAGTCTTTTGATTAGAATACATATTACAATGCTAACACAAATGTAAGAGCTTCACTGCTCCTTACTGTGAAAGGTAGTTAGAGCAACCTTATCTTCACGTGGTTGTCCTTGTAGCAAATGCAGAGAGTTTATCTGGTGTGCTGCTAAAATATCAGTATAGACTCAGAAGGGAGCTCTTTGTGCTTGTTAGGGTAAGAACAAAAGAAACAGAGCTCTAATTCTTGTTGCTAAAGGTACTCCACTGGATGACACACTCTCTGCTATGATGAAAATCTAATGAAAAGGTAACATTATGTTTCCTGAACTGTGCAGAGCAAACAATAAGACAAGATCTCCATGCTCAGGCTTCTTGGACCAGACTAGGGTCCTTTGCAGCAATATATATGGGGAAAGGTCTATTTTGTGGCTCTTATTTGGCATCAGAAATGAAGTAGATGAAAGTGTCGGGCAGCATTCTGATGCAGGCAAATTTATTCCTGCCCAATGATAGAAATGTGGTCATTATGGAAAGGATTAAGAGTGTTTAGACAGTGCTTAAATTCTTAACCTAAATACTCTGAATAACTCCCTGGAGGCTCTTCTTTCATCATGAAGCCTTCTAATTACGCCCAAATTAATTGCCAAAGGTAAGTGTTTTGAATACCTCTACTACTGGAACTTATAGTAGAAATGTGGGCACGTGGGGGTTAGATAACAGCACAGTGAAGATTTTCTGAAATTTATTAGCACTTAAAGTGATTGAGTTAATTTCTGACAGTGGACTCCAGATGTCTAAATTCCTTTATAAATCTGTTGTTATTCTTAGGTAAGGTGTTTTTGTTGTTGTTGTTTTTTGTTTTGTTTTGTTTTTTAAATGGAGTTCTGTTGTGATTATCCAAATTTATTAGAATACCTCTAAAAAGCTTCCACACACTAGAAGACTGATATGGAAACAGCAGCAAGGAAGCTGTATTAAAATCACAATCACAACAATAAGCAAATTTCTTGAGGTTGAAAACATTTTGTTTTATTCTCTGAAAGACTCAGTAGGATCATTTGTTCAGATCAAAGATTCAGGTGCCCAGTTCTGAAACTTAACTCATGAGTGGTAAGGTGTACACTTTTAATTAATGTGTGTTTTATCCTTGCATAGTTGTTTAGATTTTTTTATTATTACATAGATTCTTGGTTTGACCTTTTCCTATTAATAGTAATAACATTTGATCGAAAAGTATGAACAAATAGATAGCTCTCCAAGTAATGTAAATTCACACATTCTTTTGAAGTCAATGGAGATCCTTTGGTTTACACTGGCCAAGGAATTATTCCAGACTGTAAGGTTGTTCTTCGCATCCGCATAGCAGTAAAATGCTCATGTCCCTGCCAAAACAGAAAAGTTCCTGTGCAAGTGTTTAACTCCCCTTACTTTAATAGTGACTGAGCAAGATCTTTAAAGACACTTGCATTTTTGATAACTCATGGAGCTGTTACCAAGCTATCATAAGTTGAAATGTCCAGGGATTTATGATAGGAATTTACATAAAATCTGATGATAGCCTCATTGTACTAAATTATTACACTTTTTTTCTTAATTATTTTTTTTCCCAGACGAGTGTATCTTCATAGGTTGAAAAAAAAGGATACTAAATTATTATTATTATTATTTAAACCGTTGATGCAGTTCTTGAGATTGTGCTATTACTACATTTAGTATCTATTTTATAGAAGTCGTTTGTGATTTATAATTAATGAAAATTGTTAATAGATCAGACTTTTAAATACATCAGGTTTTATGGGCACTCAAAAATAAGAATTTCACATATAAAGTGACAGTATAGTTTGGCAGGTTTTGATAGTTATTTTTATAGACTAATATCAATTAAATGAGTCTAAAGCAAGAGAAGTAGAAAGCAGTCTTCCTCTGCATCATTACATTCAGATATCTCCAAATTTAAAACGGGGGCGGGGGGGGGAGGGAGGAAGGGGCTGATTTTATTCTCACTTATCACAATTTTTCACTGATTGTAACTCCTTTAGCATGGTAAAGATTCTCATTATTTACATGAGTATAGCTGAAAGATGAATGAGACCCAGAGGATAGAAGAAGAATTACCAGTAAAATGTGACAGGTAATTGAACATGAAATTTTCACTTCTAGGCTTAATCATTTATATTCAGGTAATGTGTCTAGGCTGGTGTTCACTGAAAAAGTAACACTGAGTGCAGGCTTTATGTTAAACGGAAGGTGAGGGCAGACAGCCTGATTTCCCTAGGTAACAAAAGCTGTAACTGCAATGTAGTTCACAGTCAGTGTGAAACAGTCTATGTCATCTACTGCAAAAAAAAAAAAAAAAGTTCCATGTTGGACATGGTTTGGGCTCCTTTTTTCAATAGGTTATGTATGTAGCCCCAGAAGTCTAGAAAAAAACTAGGTTCAGGTATGTATACTCAGGTAGCTACACTTAGAGTTGCCATTTCAACAACTCTAAGTGTAGTTATGCTGCAAAAAGCAGCTATTGAAAATTCTGCCTTGCTGAAGAGACCTACTATTTTGTCTTTAATTGAGATGCCAAACAGCCTTTTGTGCATGAAAGTGTGTTTTTAGCTTTGTATTATGAGGGAATTACAACTGACACAAATGTGTCCATGCAATTTTAAGGACCTCTAACATGTTCCTATCTTAATGTTATGTAACTATTGTCATAGGAAAATAGTCTTTTTTTCCCCACTATTAAGTCTTTTTGACTGATTATAATCATGCATTTTCAAGTATCGCCCATTCCCTTATTTTGTGCTCAGTAGCCTTCCCTAGGACCACATATGCCGTATTACTGTTCCAAGCCTAATTAGATTATTCCAGAACAGGCAGTACTAAAAGAAAAAGAGAAGAGATAAGGGGTGAGAAATAAAAATAAAGGTCAAAGGTCAAAATGAAACTAGTAAGGCATACAAGGAGAAGAGATTCAGAAGGAAAGAAAAAAAAAAAAAAGAATTTGGAAACCCTGCTTGATTTCTGGAGAAACAATACTTTAACAAAATGTCTGTGTATGATACCATTCTTGGAGACCTTTTTTTATTATTTTTTATTATACTCTTGAATCCTTTGGAATGGAGAAAGTGGACTAAAAGAGGAAACTGTGCACAAGTAAGCTGCTGCACATAGAAATCAATATGTGAGTGAAATTTTTCAATGGAAGATGAGAATTAACTTCATATTATAAAACGTGTCAGAACCATCCCGTGGAAGAAAATATTTTTTTTCTTTATTTCTCTTGAATTTCACTATTATGCCTGCACAACACTAGATCTGCCTTCTGATGATCCAGTTGTTAACTCCATGATCACATCACATGTTTACCAAAGGCCACTGTGAATATTAGTACTTGATCATATCAAGTATTTTACTTTATCTCCCAGCTTTAATTTTGCAGCTGAACAGACTCCTACAATGCCTTGATATATTATGAGTCTCTTCTAAGAGTCATTTGATGTCTTGGTATCTGACTACTATGAGACAAAAAGCCTATCTGTTCAGTTCAGGCAGAAGGTAAAAAAGAATGATTCAGGTTTTGTAAGACAAAAAAAAAAATCTAACGGAAGGCTTTATCTGAAATTTGTTTTACACATTGCCTTGAACATTGGCAGTCTGATCTCTTCTGGAAAAATTCTGCTCGTCTAGGGTATTGCTTTGTTTCTGATGCCTGGTGTAAATGTGGATATACTCAGCTGCTTTTTGCAGAGCCCATCTGCCTGGCAGCACTGTGAGAGGAGAGGCACAGTGAGCCCATGGTGCACACTGCCTGCTTGTCTGGAGGAAATAAAGTGTTTTGTGGGTGCAGTTGATCAACGCATCTAACCATCCGATGAAACTGTACTAAGAATGTGTAATACCAAATCTCTATATACTTTTGTTAATAACATTAATATTTATATTGTAGGCTCTCATGTAATGTAAGGACTTCACATGAATTATATCTCTGAACTGTCGGCCTTACTGATAGTCATGATTTTTGAAGAATAACATTCCATCATGGAATTTTCTTTATGATTCAAAGTTGTTTTATTTTTTCCTAATTTTATGGAAGAATTAACATGCCAGTAAGTAAACCAGAAATATATAAGCTAATATATTAGCTTAACATAATGCCAAGAGACTCAGATTTACCTTGTAGCAGTATTTAACATATCCTTGTATGAGATAATGAGCTATATACCCATTTGTTCAAGTAGCCTGAATAACACGTCATATTTTAAGCTTTGTGCTGTTTAAATTTATACTTGAATTAACAAATCTGGTAAGCCCCTTGTCAATGTTTGCTTTGCCACTGTTCTTGACTTATAGTACTGTCATAAGCTGTTCAGACCAAAAGACCAACTTCTTTGCTCTATTAACCAGTGCACATAATGTCCTTTAAGTGCAGATCAATGTCTGTGCCATTTCTCAGCTATGCACATTTCAAAAATACCTCTCAGCTGTCAGCTCACCTTCACCAATGCAGTCATCTCTGAAATGCCTTATGTATCCTGGGCAGACTGTGAAACTGAACCTCTAAATCAAAAGACAAAAGGAGATGGATTAATCAATAAGGATGCTTTCATTTTCTCTATTTTTTCCCCAGGCTGAATCCCCAGACATAACAATCAAATCAGTCTAGTCTAAGTTATATCAAAGCCTCTAAAGGTTATTTGGCAAAGATTTTTTTTTTTTCACGCAGACAAGGTAGTTGTACTTTTTCTCCTCCCCTCCCTCCTTCCTTCCTTCCTTCCTTCCTTCCTTCCTTCCTTCCTTCCTTCCTTCTTTTCTTTCTTTTGTTTCCTTCTTTGCTTTCCTTCTTTCTTTCTCTCTCTCCCCCCCCTACTTGGCCTGTGTCTTTCTCTCTCATTATTAAACTTGATTTTGGACATTCACTTGCAGGATCTCCTGAAGGAAAAAATAATAGAACATTACAACCACCGCTCTCATTTTTTTTTTTTTTTTTTTTTTTTTTTTTTTTTTTTTCTAAATATCTTCTGGCTTTAATATTCCACTATTTCTGAGTGTTAGAATAAGACTTTACAGAGTGTTTTAAAGGTATTTAATTAGCTCATTGCTTAAAAACACTTGTTTGGAGTGTGTGAGAAGCCCAGAGATATTTAAAAAAAAATCGCATATTCAGACTTTTAAATGCTATCACTCACATTTATGTACTGGTGGAAAGGTAGCAACTACAAATGACCTTTCTGTGCATTGAAATTGTCCTTGAACATGTTCTCAAAAAATTATCTTTCAACTATATAAACTGATTATTTTCATATTAACTGAATCTAACGACATACAAAATGAGAGTTTCTGAGTTACATTTTAAATTATTAATATTATTACTATGTGATGAAAATAATAATATTTTTGGTTTTAACTATAAATGCAACCAAACATAACATTCCAGGTGGCATTTTCTTGGCTTTTTTATCTTCCAATTAACCATGAGTACTTTTGTCATACTACAGGATATGAAAACAAAAATTATTTCAAGGAATTGATTAAAAGTATGTGTAAAGGTGGTCCTGTTGATAAAGTATTTGGGGAAATTGAGTAAACTTAGATAAAGTCCCTTACTAAAATCAGATAATACGAGGGGGCATACTTCAGGTCAGAAGTCAGATTTCTGAGAGAAGATGTAAAATTGAATGTCATGAGGATGATTAATGAATTGAAGAAACGAGAGTATGTAAGAGGGTCATGCAGTTCTCTCTGCACCTTTGGTGTGCAAGCCTTCTGTCTTCTGGATGTTGTTTTTTTTCCTCTTATCTACAAGTTTTCATGACATTAAAACCAGGGGCAACAATTTAAATGACCAGAGAACAGATCTGACACAAACAGAATGAAATATTATTTTTTCATAGCAAGTGACTAGTGAAACTCCTTGCCACAGAGTATTATGGATGCTGAAAATGTTAATGAGCTCTGGAAACAGAGACTCATAGAGGAAACATCTGTCAAGAGATATTAACCACAAAGATGAGATACAGCCTGCAGATCCAGAGCTCCCTAATGGGCAGAGCCCTGGAAGATGAGAGGGAAACTGGTGGGAGGCATTACTCAATATTTTCTCCTAAATGCTCAGGGCTAAATGCACATTTGGCCTGCCCCACTAGTAGTATGTTTAGGTTAAGCTTTTCTCCCTTCTGAACTTAAAGGAAGTATATTCAATCCTTTTCTTGTTTAAATGTTTTATTGAATTCAAATGCACTGTGGAACTCTGCACTATTTTTTAATAAAAACAACCGGTACAGGTAGTATCTAAAGATACTACTACTACTGTGTTACCCTTGGTTAACACAGACACGTAGGTTTACATACAGTCTACACCTAAATGTTCATGGTGCAGAACAAGATAGAACAAATAGCTACAATAAATGGAAGTGAGAATAAGGGGTATGTTTTATAATACCAGAACCATGAGCTAAGCAAGTGTACATTTCCTGTCTGAACCACATAAAATTTGTATGTGACTTTCATCCTCAGAATAACTATACACAGTGCTCGAGTGCCAGTCAGTGCAGAGTTCTGGCCAGTTTACTTTAGAAACCCAATGGAAAAAAAGTGGGGGAACTGCATGTGCTTCAGGCAAAGTGCCACCATAGGTTGGCATCTCTGATGGGGACATGATTAAATTAACAAAATAGACAATTTGGAGAGGACATCTTTCTTTTTCTCTTTTGTGGAACTCACAGTAAATATGGGACCCTATAGTGCCATTTCATTGAGCCACTTTTCATGTCTTTAGGCAGTGATTTAATTTACCAATTTACTATGGGAAAAGTGTTAGAGAGTTAGAAATAAAAGGAATCCTGTTAACTTTAATGTATTTTATGTAATGAGAGATGTCTTATGAATATAGTTCTAGAAGTTGATAATGTATTATACCAGTACCAGTACTGAAACTTCTTCCTGTTTCAAGGTAGGCATTTTTATAGAATCATAGAATCATTAAGCTTGGAAGAGACCTTAAAGACCATCTGGTCCAACCACCACCCTGCTACCAATATCACCCACTAAACAATGTCCCTAAGCACCAGGTCCAGCCTTTCCTTGAACACTCCCAGGGATGGTGACTTCACTACTTCCCTGGGCAACCCGTTCCAATGCCTGACTGCTCTTTCTGAGAAGAAATGTCTCCTCATTTCTGACCTAAACCTCTTCTGGTGCAACTTGAGGCCATTCCCTCCTATCCTATCACTAGTTACCTGTGAGAAGAGGCCAACCCTACACTTTCCTTTCAGGTAGTTGTAGAGAGCAATAAGGTCTCCCCTGAGCCTTCTCTAAACAACCCCAACTCCTTCAGCCGCTCCTCACAGGAGGCTGTGTTCCCGGCCAGGAACTCGTGTTCCTGGCCATTCACCAGGTTCATAGCTCTTCTCTAGACATTATCCAGGACCTCAATGTCCTTCTTGTAGTGAGGGGCCCAAAGCTAACACAGTACACCAGGTGCGGCATCACCAGAGCAGAGTGCAGGGGGATGATCACCTCCCTGGTTCTGCTGGCTACACTATTCCTTATACAAGCCATGATGCCGTTGGCCTTCTTGGCCACCTGGGCACACTGCCAGCTCATATTCAGGCAAGCGTCAACCAACACACCCAGATCCTTTTCCTCTGCACAGCTTTCCAGCCACTCTGCCCCAAGCCTGTAGCATTGTTTGGGGTTGTTGTGGCCAAAGTGCAGGACCTGGCACTTAGCCATCTTGAAGCTCAGCCCACTTGCCTCTGCCCATTGACCGATCCTGTCCAAGTCCCTCTGCAGGGCCTTCCTACCCTCCAGCAGGTTGATACATCCTCCTAACTTGGTGTCATCTGCAAACTTACTAAGAGTGCACTTATCATAATGTATAATCTCCCACTGCTATACTTACCTACTCGTCCCGTCAATAGTAACTCTCTTCTAATTTAGTCAAAGCCTAAGACATTCAATTAGGAATTGGTATTATTAATTTGTTAAGTAAGACCTGTTAATTATCTTTTATGGACCAGTATGTTAGAACATGTACTTTAAGTACACTGAAAACTTTTATTAGTATGCTTAAATTATTCTAATAGTTTACTAGCTATATTGTATGCTCTTAAGAGACACAGTTAAAAATTATATAATAGTGCATCCATCATGGAAACAAACATAATTGTATTGTTACACCTTTTCTATGGCAGATGCCATACTAATTACATCATTTGACAATTACTAAGTACAACAGATTATACACATCCAAGACATAGGATATTTTTCATGAGTAAGATAGCATCACATAATTGTCAAATGACCCAATGGAAAAGAAAATTAATGAACTGATTAGTATTATTAATCTTTATTATATATTTACAGCTTTATTAAATATACAAGGATAAAATTTCCCCAAATACCTAAGGAGCTTAGGATATAGATTCAATAAGAAACTTAAAACAGGTTTTAGATAAAAACGTGGTCCCAAAGCAAAAACAAACAAACAAACAAAAACTGTGTTCTAAGAAGTTCCCATTAAGTTTCTGCCTAATTGTGGAGGTAGTACTACAGTCTTTCAGTCTTTTTTTTTTTTTTTCTTCTTGATAATTTTTAAATTCCCTTTGGATTCTACTACTATGCAAGCTAGAGCTGTTTATATCTAAAGCTTGCAAATTAATTAGCTGTTTGTCTGTTGTGCCCCCCCCCCCCCCCCAAAAAAAAAGATGGCAAATGTCTATCCATTTTGTAGAAATTAGCTTTCTGCAAAATCTCATTTTCATCTGGAAAGTTACTGTGTAGTTCTTACCCTTCATGTAGTGGTCTAGTTGTGAGAGCTTTCATCTGAGAAACAGGAAGCACTGGTTTAGCTTCTGACTTAACCTGAAAGGATGCAAATATGTAGACCAAGGTGGAGGATAGGGATGATAGTAGAGTTTGAAGGAGAAGAGGGAAAACCGCTTCCTTCCCTAAGTTAAAGCTATGGGTGCATACAGCAAGAGTTCTAGATTAACAAAATATCCATAAAAGTCTTAACGATGTAATTATTATTGTTCCATGTCTCAGCGTAAAGAGGAGAAACAGTTTTTGTCAACCCTGAGCAACCTGTCCTCTCAAGCTAGCAAAACTGTCTTGGGAGGTAAGAAAGGTAATTTCCCACCTCATTCAGAAGAGGGAAATGCAGTGGAGGGATAGGGAAATCTACTATGTATGGTAAAGTATACATGTGTCTGCCACTTGGGCTGATTTATCTCCTCAGAAAGGTAGCAGGCTTTGAAGAAGCTTTAAGCTTTTGTGGCTAGATTGTCTTGAATCATTCATGTAAATAGAATGTTTTTGTCTTGTTTTCTGCAGAGTAGCATCTCTAATGCTAGTAAACACACCTGCTATTGTCAAACACATTAAATAAATAATAATTATTTAAAAAATGCCAGAAAGTTGATTTACTTAATAGAGTCGTTGTAAGAAAGATTTGTGGGCTGCACTTCTGGGTGGAACTAGACATCTTTCTGCAATGCCAATTTAGGTGACTAAAATTCCAGGTGGAATTATATATATATTTTCTGTTCACTAGTTCTAGGGCATTTCCTGTTCAAGGAACTGGTGAATTCAGTCACATAACTATCACTTGATGCTGAGCCTGAAGCCTAGAAAGTCAAATCCTTGCTTCCATTCCATAAAACAGTCAGATAATGGTTGGGTATCATCACAGTTAGGTGTTAAAGTTTAGGTCCATTAAAGGTTTGTAGCCATTAGTGTCTCTGTGTCAGATTCATCTAATGAAATGTCCTTTGCTGCAGCTGGAGACTTCTATATTAGAGCTGGCCATCTACACACATAGTTGGTGGATGGCAAATAAGCACTTGCTAGGGTGGAATGCAACCCATTGAAAAATAGGGCAGATGAGTTAGGAATATATTTTTCCTGCATGTATACAGAAGTCATGTGTGACTGACTGAGGTATAGGCACCCACACTTACATAAAGTGAGACAAAGCCCAGTACTGGTTTTCAAAACAGGACATAAGTAGCACACTTCCTTTTTTAAAGCAGTGCCCCAGGTCTGTCTTTAATATTGATTGCCATGCTAGGCAAGATATGAACCATAATCACAAATTGTTGATAAGAAAATTCTGTTTTGCTGTTTTATTTTAATCATTCTATTTTATGAAATACTGATATTCTGTGCAAAATAAACATAAATTTAGAAATACGAGGATGAAGCAATTTGATAACAGTGATGCAAGGGTTTTACCTGGTGTTTCAGGCTCAGTGACTGCATTTTGGTTTCAGAGCTTCTTTTCTATGTAGTGGCACCTGGATAGGCTCAAAGTTAAAACAGACACAGCCCACCACGTGTTAGATAGAGTTCATCGGCATTCAGATGATATTCAGATGAGTTGCACTTGAAATGATAACATCAGTCAGCTAAGGTGATCCAAAACCCTTATGTGCATAGTTGTTAGATGGGTAAATGGAATTTTTACATAACCTGTAGACTGAATTTGCTTCCAAAGGCAACATAAATGGCTAGAGCTTGTCTTGAGTGTGAGCTGGAACTCATATTTATCTATGAGTGGTCTGTTACGGTCACTGTGAATAGACCACAGTGGTCTGGGACTAATGATTACTACAGGGAAAGTAATGTTTACATCACTGTCTTCTATATGGTACACTTTTGATTGACTCTTGCACTGTGGAAGTGTTTTCAGTCTGACAAAATTTTTTGTCTACTTGCAGAGACACACAGTGTTCAGCAACCAGTTCTTCTGGTTAGTATTGTTGGTGATGTTAAGAAAGAATTGAAAGACACTACCTGGTGCCAGACTTTAACTGTCAAGTGGAAGAAAACATGACTTAATTTCTACTTCTGTAAGATTTTTAATAGGTGCTGTGATCATTACTAATGATGTCACAATATTTTATTATAGGTTACTTACGAAATTGCTGGTGCAGTAGAAAAAAATAAAGATTCCCTTTCACAAAATCTCGTATTTGTAATGAAAAGTAAGTAAATGGTTTTGTGGTTGCTGTTGTTGTTAGAAATCAACCTATTATGACTTCACTTCAATTTTCATTCATTTTAAGAGAGTTTATGTATATTTTCTTTCCAGTTTAAAAAGAAGTCATCCTCATCTCTTTGAACTATGTTCCTATTGTCTGAAAATTAATTTTGAAAGCTTTTAGAATCCATAAGCATGAAGAATCTTTATTATGTGATGTGATGTAAAGAAATAAAAGATACAGTGTTATTGATTAGTATAATTTAAAAAAATAATTAAGTATGACTTAAAACCTTTTAAAAAGAAAATCAAAACAAAACAAACAAAAAAGAAAATAGGGAAAGGAAAAAAGGCTCCCAAAATCGTAGAGACTGCAGTGGGATGTACTTCACTGCTTGAGTGTGCTTTCTAAAAGCAGCATCTTGTGGGCGTTCTTGTTTTCTAATGAATAGATACAAATGTCCTTTGAAATACAAAATTAAATACCCTTCCATGTGCATATTGTATAATTATGTCCAATAATAATGCATCTCCATTTATTAATTAATGATTCATAATTGGATAATTAAAAACCTCAATAATTTACTCTTTCTGTGAAGAAAAACAAAACAACTTCCTCGGGGAAATGTCATTATATCCTGCGCTGTTATTTGTTTTTGCTTCAACCAGTGAAGAATCTTTTACTTGATATGTTATGTATTTGTATTTTTTTCAATAGAAATAGAGGTCTTTTGGAAGTAATATTTGTCTTCCAAATCAGCCCTGCTGTTACTATCTATTGTTTTTTAACAATTTTGCTGTGAAATTAGCTAAACTTCCTAGTAAAATAGTTAATGCAATTTAAAGGCAAACAGCATACATTGAAGATGAGAAAAGAAAAATGAAAGAATTGATCTTAAATATCATCTTATTGATTATAGTTTTAGAGCCATTCCAGTTCTAACTGTTGTAACTTAATGCCAAATAATACAAGAAGGTGTATTCTCAACTTCCAGTATGTTCTACAAGAGAGAACATTCTTCCATTCTCTTAAATAGTTTCCTTTTGCATTTTCATTGCTATTTTGTGTAATCATCAATGCAGCTCTTAAAAGGGAAGAATGGAGGATTGGATTGGATATGAGATTGAATATAAAATGTTTGATTTGCTGAGAGTGAGTATATACAATTAACAAGTCAAATAATAATAAATATAGTTAATGAACTATATACTATATAGTTATTATATATAATATATATATTATATAATATATATATATTATATATATTATATAAATTATAAATATAAATTATATATATTATATATATTTTTATATATAGTTAATGAAAAATTCTGAAGGCAGAATTTTTAAAAGGATCTAACTGATATAAGGGCTACGTTCCTTCTTTTTTAAGTGACTTAGGCATTTGAAACTTTAAATCTATTGATTGTCAGTGATGTGTTTCCTTTAGTGTCAACTTTGTATGTTTTGTGGATGTATAACTTAAGTGCTTGCCTCTTGATTTCATTGACATAAGTTTCCATACTCAGTTCAAAACCCTTAAATACATTAACATCATGGGAGTCACTTTCATATATGTGTTAGAATGTGGAACATACCTGTCCTTTAGATAAATCAGGAAATACTATTAACAAAGGTTTTATCTGTTTTAATTTGGAAGGCATAATTTCAATGTATTTTCTAATGCTACTTATTACATTTATCCATATTTTTAAAATATGGAGATTTACCGTGTCCACTGTTTGTACTGTAATGTATTCAGGTATCTGTTTTAGTATCATTCTTATAACTTATTATTCCAGTTAAGTCAGCAATAATAGTTGCTACAGAACAAGATAAACAAATCTATTACATTCAAACATCTTCACACAGCTAATAATGAGCAAACTTAAGATTTATACTTGCTATACTAAACTTAATAACATTATTTATGACCTTAATCCCATTAATCTTTTTGTGTTGTGGGTGGTTTGTTTTTTTATTATTTTTTATTTATTGTTGCTTTATTCACATGATGGGTGTGATCATAATGCCAGTTTGTTAAAAAGAAATAAAAATTAAGGATGGTTAAAGATGTGTCACACAGCAGGTTTTGAATGCTTATTGGTGCTGTGGCAGTGCAAGCAGCATTTAATTACCATGTTCATCTTAAAAAGCCTGTGACCATAACCTTACAAAGGATAATTTAGCTGAAATTATTATAAAATATCCTATCTGTCTTTAAGTTCACAGATTTCCATTTACAAAATAACATCTCTTGGAAGTGATTTGTTTTGTACTGTTTATTAGCACTGCATCAAAAATATGTATGTCATTATGTGTTTTTCCATCAATGTTTGTAAGTGTGGTCTTGATGTGGAGAAATATGAACCCAGCTTTGTACAGGTCTGTCCGTCCTTTTTTTTTTTTTTTTTTTCTTTTTTCTTTTCCCTTTTATCCCTTCCTATATCCTATATTATGTTTTATTTAGCTGTGCCTTGTTCATTTCTAAATGCCATGGGTTAAGTAAATGCTGTGCAGCATGCATCTCTTATATTGGTTTAATAGATAGATAACTTAACAGTAAGTAATGCGACAAAATTCAAGCATGATTATCACAGAAGTAATTAAGTTTAGACAGATCACGGTCTAAGAGGTTTTGTTTTCTGCCCTGTTCTGTTCAGCACAGGATCTGAATAGGTTTAAAAATAATGTTACTGATGGCTGACATCCTTAAACACTGAATGCTTTTTGATTATGATCAATGCATAAAATAATAGTTTATTAGGTTGTCCATTTGTTTTGAATTTACTTATTTAAATGTCTCCTACTCTATGCATGTTTTTCATTCCAAATACCAAGTATTTACTTTTTAAACTGTATTTTATTTTCATGCATTAATTTCCTCTTTTTTCCCAGCCAGTGAAAATGTAGTCATCAATCAATTGTTCCAGTCCAAGCTGACACAAACTGGATCACTTGTTCCTCCATATCATTCCCTTAAAATCAAAGGGTGTAAAGCAGCTTTGTTGAGTAAAAATACATCCGTAACCTTTGCAAGTGGAGAAGCAAAGAAATACATTGAGCTCAGCAAGGTAAGAATTTAGGAATCTTTATGTTCTTTATTTTCTTGTAGATTTTACTGTTACTTTCTCATTTCTGAAAGCTCTGTGTTCTTGGTTCTCTGTAGACATTAAACAATTAAAATAATCTAGTCCCAAATATCAACACTAGAGCAATAATGAGAATTAACAGGTAGTCCATTAATAATATGGGCTCTTCCTTGGACTTTCTGAGCAGGAGGTTGCACAAGATGATGAGGTCCTTTCAAGCCTGAATCTCTCCATGATTCTGTGGTTCCAGGGCTTAGCAGTAGATGCAGTATTATTTATTTTATGGCTATAAAAATATTTTGTTGTTTTGCCTCAACTATGATTAGTTAAGTCAATTAAGAAAGAGGAAGCTAAAAATTAAACCTCAGTGTTTTTATTATATTAAACAGACATTTTTGGTTTGCAAAAGACAGTTTGTATGGTTTTGTATGAAGATCAATGCTGTAAATTTATTAAAATATTGTTATTTTATATGGTCCCTTGCACATAAATTTTCCCAGTTGGTTTCAAATCAAATCAAACTTTTGCATGTTGGAACTTACCTCTTTTTTTTTTTTGCTAGCTATCAGCCCTAAAAATGTAAAAAGTTTTAAAAAAAAAAAAAAAAAAAAACTTGGGGAGGCTATCAAAAAGTAATTGTTAATGTCACACAGAACATTTCTGTTTTAAGGAGAAATCACATCATTTGCTGTGTTCATTCTTGGTAGAGTTTTGGAATTCCACCTTCTAGAAAAGCAGCAAGCACTTCTCTCAATGTATCAGCCGCCTTGCCAGGCTTCTTGAATCTTACAGCTTTATTTTTGGCTTACAGCTGCACAAAATTGATTCTGCCATGGGATTAAGGAGCCTGCTCTCATGCGTCTTTGTGGAGGGCTTTATGCAAGTACATCCACAGAAGAGCAATGGGAGCTTCCTTTTAGCCCTGCTGCTGATAGTAGCATAATTCCTGTCTACTGTTCTTGTCAGTAATCTCAGTGGAAAAAGCTTAAGTTGAAGTCAATGGTGTTGGTTTAAGGATATATTTAGCAAACAGCTGAGGCATCACAAGGTGCCTTTAGGTGCCTTTCTACTATAGTAACAGCTTCCTAAAGGAAGCTTCCTAAGCATGTGAAAAAGATCCTAGTCCCTTACATGGAAGGAAGCATGAAAGGCATGTGTAAGTTAGAAGCCTAATCAAGCCAGGGGGAAACACCACACAGCTGGGATCTCTGAAACTATGAGGCTTTTCACCATCACCAGACCAGAATAGCTTTTAACCTGGAATTACTTTCTTGAGAGAGAGAGAGAAGATACTCAATTTTATTTGGGTAGCATGATAGAATTAAGTCAGATCTTCCAGGTTCAGTGAGAAAGATCGAAATGATTAGGTATTAGATGGAAGGTGGGAAGAACTCCATCCTTCATCTGCCCACAAGTGCAAAGATTGCTGTTTCTCAAAGAAAAGCTTTAAGAAAAGCTGTTCAGGTGAGACAGAACACTGCTCAATTTGTAGATACCAAGCTGGCCTAATTTGAGAAAGGTATTGTGCTGTCCTGCAAGACTGAAGCAGTATCTAAGGTATTAAGGTATCTAATCTGTTCCAGTGACAAAATAATAATAATAATAAAAAATGTTATTTTGGAATGCAACTGATGCAGGAACTGGAAGTAGGTAAGTGCTTTTATTCTTTTGTGGATCAAGTCCGCATCTATAATTTTGCTGTATCTCATAATTTCTTCCCTTTGCCAGTATAGCCTTGAAAATCCACTGTGGTAAGCTAGAACAATGTTGTTTTGTTGTTCTTATTGTAATTGCAAATGCAACGTAAGAGGCATTTTTTATCAGCTGAGAATTAAAATAACTAAATTTTGGAAAATCATAAAAACTGCATTTTTATTGGAGTTTATCCTGGTAAAGGCAACAAAGGGAAAAAAATGAAATGAGAGGAAGAAAAGGGAAGAGGGACATTAAGGCAAGACTTATCAACCACAGAGAATGTCTTTTCTATTATAGCTGAAATCTGAGGCTGATGCATCATATGATGTATGTTACAGTTCGGAGGTTTTTGTGTTACTGTGTATGGTTTATCTAGACTCCACCATATCAAGGAAAGAGAAGTAGATGTTTTCAGAGGCCACACAAGTTGGTTATGATTACCCTTCCCTTTTAGCTTCTCATCTGCAGTCCTAGCTATTTGCTAGCCTATATAATTATAGATTTCTCTGTAGATCACCATATATTTATCTATTGTTAGACCTCTTCATAGATGACATTTTCATTGATTCAGAGCAAGTTGTCACAGGTAAGGATGGTCTACCTCTTTGAACTCACCACTCTATTTGTAGTAGGGTCCAAGAGAACAGTTCATCCATCCCAAATAGACATGAAAAGGTCAGAAGTCTGGAGTACATAAGGCATCACAGGAATGAGAAGCTGCCAACTCAGGTCTCTATGACTTGTGAAGGCTGTGCATCCTCTTCAAATAAAATAGAAAATATTTTCATTGATACTCTCACAACTCTCTTCTGCTCACATCAGCTCTTGCACCCTTGTATTTCTGTAATTTATTCCAAATTTATACTGTTGCCTTCCCCTCCCCACCCCCTTCCTTTGGAAGAATCAGTGGGCTTTGCAGTTCATATAGCAGAAGTTGAGTCACACAAATGCAGGTCACAAACAAAAGGCTCTTCTCGTCATTGGCTTTGCATTGTTTCTCCTTGTGATCACTTTGCTTCATTGACTGTTATTTTAAGAGCTCACCTGTTGCAAAACTTCTGGTATGTCTTTGGGTTAAAGCTTTAATATATCGTGCTGTTAAAGAGACTTTTTAGGAGGCTTTGGCTTCTTACACCTTTTTCCCATGGGGAGAGTATGCAACACAAGATCCCAGGCAAGAAATTTAACATCCAAAGCTTTATTCCTGGCTCTTCCCCTAACTCAGCAAATGGTCTAGAACTAGTGACTTAATGCAATCATCCATTCCTCCTAACAAATCATCTGTCAAGCAGAGATAACTCTATTTTAGTTATATTCCTAAAGCATTTTGTAAACTTTAACTGAGAAATATCATAGTGGTTCTTTTTATGAGAAGACATGGAACAAGCATCTCTCTTTTACTTTTCTGTTTTGTAGTTTGGGATGAATTTGCCTTTAAAATTTTACTACATCCTAGTAAGTTAGATTTGAAATAAAAAAGAGCTCCAAAATCTAGCATAGTGAGTAGAGAATTGCTAACACTGCAATATTTTTAATGGAGATTGGCCTGGAAGGCCAAACTGAGGAAATGTACAGTTTTTAAATGCAACTGGAAAAAGACAGGAGTAGGCCAGAACATGCTGAGCTGATAGAAAGGGAGTTTTATGGGGTAAGTGGACTCAAGAAAGGCAAGGAAAAAAAAAAAAAAAAAAAAGTGAAAGGTGAAAAGGCTGTCATTGATACAGAATTTTGAATCTAAGAGCTTAGCCACATCCTAGAACATGATAGTTTTGCCAGCATTTCTGTCGCAGCTTTAACAAAAAAGATACTACTACCACTTTTAGGATGCTTCTTGATATTTTAGTCTGAAAGATAGGAAGTAGAAAAGTAAAAAAGAAATTTGTTCCCCGCTTCCAGCTCTGATGTATGGGAAGGATAACATTGGTTCTAACATAATATAAATCTATTGATAATTTATAGCTAAAATGGGTGAAAACTGTTTGAAAAAAGATGAACTGCCTTCACTTGTGTAAGAAGAAAAGAGAAGGTTTTCAAATATTAATATTGTTGTTTTGACTTCAACATTTTTTAATGAACTGTGTTTATGTTTAGTCACTTAAGCATCTGCCAAAGACATGAGGAAGCTTTTCAGAGAGTTAGAAAATTGTGCTACTAATACACAGAATATATGGGATATTAACTGTACAAGTCATGCTTCTACAGTAAAATTACAAATCATAGTGCCTTGCCCAGTTATTTAGAAAAGGGATTTTATCATTACAATGAAATACAACTGCTTTTGAAATCAAAAGTTTCTTGCCAATCATACCTCCACAGACCATTGAGGGTATTTATCTACTTTCCCAATTCTTTCTGAAAATCAAATCATTGTCTATGACAAATTATTTGTGTAAATGTTTGCCTTTGTTGTCAAATTGTATAACAATGAAAATGAATGGTTCCTGCTCATTTTGAGATACAGATACCCCATGTGTGTGCTTTTCTCCCCCACAGCTTTTGAAAAAGAAAGGGACATCTTCATTTCTTCAGAGACTGGAGAGAGGGGGCCCAACAACTGTGGCAATACAACTCAGGGTTAGTGAACATTTTCTGCACAGATATATATTAAAAAAAAAAAAAAAAAAGTTTTAAAGGCAGAATTAGTCTCTACAGATTGCAATTGCAGAAAAATCATGTTCTTGTGTAAGCCACTTGGATGGCCAGGGTGTATCTTTTGAGAAAATGATGTTAAATGATGTTAGGAATAGTGTATGTGTTGTGCAATTGCCTTTCCAGCACAATAATGGCTGACAACTGTTTTTTTTGTTTGTTTTCTTTTTTTTCCACAGAAATCACTCACAGATATTATTGGGAAGCTGCAGAATTGCACACCCCATTCAGTTCATTGTATAAAGCCTAATAACTCCAAGTTGCCAGATACTTTTGACAATTTTTATGTGTCTGCTCAACTGCAGTATATTGGTGTCCTAGACATGGTCAAAATCATACGACACGGATATCCCATACGTCTCTCTTTCACAGACTTCTTGTCAAGGTAAATTTTTTAAGTTTCATAAAATCTTTTTCTCACCTACAGTACAAAGCCTTCTGTCAGGCTCTAGTAGTGCTTGCAGTGTTGTTTTGTTTATGAGCCTTTCAAACTTCACAGAAAAATCACGTCTTCTAGCAATGGGTGTAGGTTTGTTATTTTTAATGGAAGGAATCATTAACTTTGTGGAAATATTTTATAAATATCACCAGGAAAATGTGTTCAATGTAAAAAAGAGAACTTCATTAAATAGTTATTTTTATAATTATACCATTTATGATATATAAAACATAAGATATTGCATATTTTCCCTAGGTAATTAAAAAAGAGAAGTAGAAATAGTCGCATTCTTATCAGTTTATCATTGTAGGTGTCATGGATTTAGAATTTGTATTTCATATGCTAGGATTTGCATCTACATGTTGATGAGTTATTGATGCTCATACCACAACTCCATTTTTATTATTGTTGTTAGAAATTAGTGAAATTTTTAATTAATTTGAAATGAATAAAAGATTTATACCACTGTTTCTGGGTGAAGAAAAACTCTTTCCCTGTCCATATTTCAGTTATTTGATTTTGCCTCTCTTACATTTTCAAATGCTTCAGCAAAGAAAGAGCACCATCTTGTCTAGTATGAGGTAAGAAACCTTCTGCACACAGAATCACAGAATGACTTGGGTTGGAAGGAACCTGGAAGATTACCTAGTTCCACCCCTCCCCGCCACAGTTACTCACCTCCCACTAGACCACATTACTCAACGCCTCATCTGACCTGATCTTGAACACTTCCAGGGATGGGGCAGCCAGTTCCTCTGGACAACCTGCTCCAGTGCTTCACCACCCTCAGAGTAAAGAATTCCTTCCTAATATCTAATCTAAAGAGACCTTCTTTTAGTTTAAAGCCATTACCTTTTGTCCTATCACTATACTCCTTCATAAAAAGTCCCTCTCTTGCATTCTTGTAGGCCACCTGGAAGGCCACTGTAAGGTCCCCTGGAGCCTTCTCTTCTCCAGGCTGAACAACCCCAACTCGCTCAGGTTGTCTCCATAGGAGAGGTGCTCCAGCCCTTTGATCATTCTTGTAGCCCCGCTCTGGACTCACTCCAACAGGTCCATGTCCTTCTTATCCTGGGGGCACCAAAGCTGAATGCAGCATTACAGGTGGGGTCTCACAAGAGCAGAGTAGAGGAGGAGAATCACCTCCTTCCACCTGCTGGTAACAATTCTTTTGATGCAACCTGGGACACAGTTGGCTTTCTGAGTTGCAGGTACACACTGCTGGCTCACATTGAGTTTTTCATCAAGCAACACCCCCAACTCCTCCTCAAGACTAAAGTCACATGTTTCGCAGACATGTTGATCCTATCTGAAACAGTTTAGTCTCTCCATGGCTTGCCCAAAGAGGCAAAGGAATTACTTCCTACTACTTTGGGGACAGAAACACAGAAGAAAACAGAAGAAATAGTGATGCTTTTCTTAATTCAGTGGTGTATGGACCTGAGCATGGTGAAATTGGCCTATACCTTATTTTTTCCTTGAATGCTTTATAAGAAATGGAAATTTAAATCATTTTTGCTGTATTCTGTCATTCTGTTCTGTGTCCTTGTTTGTACTGAACAGGAGTAACAGCTCTTGGTTTTCACTGGAGATTTCATCTTTTGAAGGAGAGGGCTTCCTCCCCATTTGAGTCATGTTAACTAGCAATTTGATTGTGTGGTCTCAAGTGGGTGGAAACTAGGACTACAATTCTAAAACACAAGAGGGTCCATTGTCCTCATACAGTGAATAAATATAACCCTACGAACTACCAATCCGAGAATGATTTTAACCAAAGAAAAACAAGTAGGAAAATGTGTCCCCAGATTTGTGCCTGTGAGAGGTTTATCTCTAACTGTAAGAGTTTCATATTCAAGTTTCTGTCATGATATCCTTTTGATGGGCTGAGTTTCAGTGAATGTGTCTCTGTGGTTCAACATCATGGCTTAGCTCAGCTGCAAAGTGTTTTATGTTAGTGATGCGAGGAAATCTTGTTTTTCTAGAGCTGAATGTACTATGCAGTTCTCCTGGGCTTACCTGGCCTGAGAAGTAAAGGATATTAATGGTAGGTCTGAAGGCACTGTATAAAATCAAAGAGGATTTGTGGCCTGGATCCCAGACAGAAGTCCCAGATGATAATGAATTGCTACCCTTCCCCACCATCCTTGCAGTTTTCATCCATTTACTTTTAGGTCTTCCTTATCATTATCAATAGTGTGGTCAGAGTTTAAAAAAGTAATCAATGTTAAATTTAACCCCCTCCCTCCCCCCCTTTTTTTTTGGCTAATAAAAAGACAATGTTTGAACTAGCAAGCAGTCTTTGTGGTGAAAGGGTAAAATACCAGAAAAATTGGATAGTCCATCAGTAATACACATAGTACCATTGCTTTCTTAATCTGATGAATTTGAATAAATTTCTATTAATGTCTCATTGGGGATTAATATGACTGGTGTCTAGCATATATTTAAGAGTCACACTTGAACTCTACGATGGCTAAAGAAAGACAGTAAATAAGGAAAGGTCATATTCTGCAAGAGCACTTCTTCCTGGGCTACAATGCTTGATCATTATTTCTATTGCTCTTCTTTTTGGTTTTACCAGTTCTCCTTATGTATTATCAAAGTAAAAGTTGACAGATGCTAGGTGAACCCCTCAATCACCAAGGTGCGTTGATCAGAAGAGATATCTTGTGGAAATTCTGGTTCTTAAGTGGAAACTGTGACAGTTACTGTCAATGAATATATAATAAAAATGGGAATTAATAAGGTCAGATGCTATTAAATACTGTAAAAACTGGCAGCACCAATATAATCATAAAATGATATATGTTATTTTAAAGGATTTGCCAACTCCAGCTGCAGTGTTTCTGCTGAATTTGCCTGCAGTGTTGGCTCAGCTTCTAGAGCTCTTTGAGCAGAGAGTCAAAAATCAGTCTTTATCTTATCTTTAAAATAAAAAACCTTGAATAACGTGCATTTTGAACTCTTGGAAAACTTTGCCCACATCTTTTGTATTAATATATTTAGAATCTATTCTTAATACTCTAGATTTTGAAATTACTTTTAAGATGCAGTGTTGTAAAGAGTTCAGAATTTCCAATTAGTAGCCAAAATTATGTGCGTAAGTAAAATATTCTCAAATACCCTTTTCCTGGAAGAAAGAATATAATAAAATAATGATAGAAGTAGGAACTGTTCACACAGCTTCCTCAGTGCTCTAAAGTTTTTTTTTATTATTTATTTTTATTTTTTTCAAATTTCGGCACAACTATCAAAAGGAATCATAATTCAGAGATGGAAGGCATTCTTCTGTCCTTTTCTGTCCTCTGTCTCAAAATTAAACAGGTAGGTCAGTAGGTCTAAGGTGTATGCCACCCCTTATGTAGCCAATGAGGAGAATTAAGTACTACCAAAGAGCAGTACAGCACCACTTAGCACAAGCATCCAAGTCAAAGAAATGACTGTCTTCAGATGGTTGTTTTTTTCCAGCATTTAGCATTTTGATATCTTATTTAAAGTGAGGTTAATTTTACCCAAGATAGCCAGTAGGGACTTTAGTAGGAACACAGTAATTTGTTGTTTTTAATATTTTGTTCGATGGCAAAAAAGAGTATCCATTATGTATTCTACTATCAGTGTAGACAATAAGGCTCAGAAACACTGTGGGGCACAGACAGAGCCTGGTTGTACATGTTTAATATTGGGGACTTAATCTCTTTTCATCAATTAATAAAATGGATCCTGGCTGACTTTCATGTCATTCACCTCACTTGGTGCTCAAAGAAGACATGTAAAAGCCATTTGGAATATAAATTTTTAAAAATAATGATAGTGATCAAGGACCCATCCTGAGTAATGAGCTGAGCTTGTATTTCTTGCTCAGTGAAGTATAACAAAGCTGTTCAGGCATGGTCAGGTAAAAAAGAGGCAGTAAGGTGCTCTGTTTTATTCATTCTGAACAATTTCATTTTGGTACCATCCTCCTCAAATGACTTTGTCTAGCATTAATGTAAATTGGATTAGAAAGTAAAATGATTTTTTCCTGTTTTCTTCTTTAATGTGGTTCAGTAAGTTTCTGAACTGTACCCAGTGCTTTGCCCTGCCTGTGCTTTTGTATCCTGGGTTGGCAGAAAGTTTATGAACTATCTTCTACCTTAGAGATTGAGGTACATGTGTCACACATAGGTGTAGCGTCTGGAACCCTGCTTAGCAGTGGAGACTGCAAGGTCCTTGCACAAGTTCTGAAATAAGACATCTGTGTTAGCCTTCCCTGCCTGGTTGCAACACATCTTCAGGGCTGTTGGACCCCAGGATAATCTCTGTGGATTATGTGAAAAGGTATTACTTCCAGCCTTTCACTTAATAACTGATGAGTACTGAAGGATTTCTATGACCAAAAAAAAAACCACATGTTGTTCAGAAAGACCAAATAATTGCCTACTAGTATGATGTCCCTCATCCTTATTTCAGCATGTTTTGAGTGTTTCTTGAAATTTCATAACTGTCTCTCTAGTTTCCAGGCTGTCTTTTCTGGATTTAACACTTTCAATTCAGTCTTGTCTTTTCCATCATGGAACTTCCATTCTGCCCTCAAGGAAAAGCAGAAAATTTCATGTCAAAGAGAGTGTATAGGCTATATGTAGAGACATCTGTTACAGTATTATTGCAAGAAGAGATCTCTAGAATCTCTAGAATGGTATGATTCACCATTTCCAGCTCTCTCATTAAAATGGCTTGAACTGAATTAATCTATTCTTCAGTGACCTATATGCAATCAAGTAGCTTAGATTATAAACAGTTGTTTGTGTTGATAATACATAATCATGTGAAGATTTGAAGACACAATATTAGACCTTCCTCTTCCTGCTCCTCTACTTCCTTTTCCTCATCTTCCTCTCCTCCTCCTTCTTCTTTTCATTGGATAATGTTATTCTCTATGTACAGAATATATTAAATATCTAAACTATAATACGTAAGCCACATGGAGTCAGTTAAAATAATAAAAAATCCTAAAGATTTTAATGTATTGAAAATAGAACATTAAAAAGAGTTAGCATTCTATTTTTTGTGGATTTTTTTTGGTGGTTTTTTTTTGTTTGTTTGTTTAAACGTAACTTTTAAAAAGGATCACCTTTTTAAAGATTTCCTATTTTCTCAGTAGGAAATATTAGGAATGAACATACAGAACACAATGATAATAGATTCTTATGGTAATAATAGCAGTGAGGGTAGAAAAAAATGGTATTTTTGAAGCCTGTTCTATTTACAGGATTTCCTCTGATTTCAGTATGAAGTTCTTAGAAGTGACACTTAACTGCAGATCCTGAAATCTGCAGTTCTACTCAAGACGGCATTCATTGGTACCAAAATTCTCTAATAGTGGGCTTGAGTAGAAGATCAAAAATGGCCACAGAGCACTTAAGGGTTACTAAGTCATCCAGACAGTTGGTTTTGCTGGGAGATCATTCTGAAGAAGTACATTTTTCCTTGGAAAGTTTATGTACATAGTAAAATTATTGCTTTATCTAGTAAAGTCTGTGCTTTTGCAACTGGCATAAAGCCATTATGCTATTTTATTTTTTTAATCAAATTTGTACTATTAGCTGATTCTGTATTGCACAGATTTGTTGTTTGTGACTGTGGATTTATTGTAGGACTCATCATTGCATATCTGAACTCTCTTTGTTCATAAGCTTTTTGGTGATCAGTTCTTTCTCTGTATTTCCTTTCTTTCTTTTTGTCGCCTTGAGAGCGGGGAAGTTATAATATTTTATAATATATCAGTAAGGAATTACAAAACTGTGTCAAAGCATTTCAGAGTCTCATGAGCAAGTTAGGCAGAGCTTAACTTCAGTACATCAGTGAATGATGTACTGAGTAGATTGCAAAGTGGTAGGTCATCACACTGACTAGCCCTTTTAGCTTTATTGTCTGCTATAAAATAATATCATCAGAGCAATCCATTGATATGCACTATGATACCTTAAATTCTTGCAATGAGTACAAGATATAGTCTTACTGCTGTTAAAAAGCAATATTGAATTAAAGTAGATTCAATGCTACCAATTTATTCCAAGTGGCAATCTCACCATTGCATCATTTGTTGCTTCAGACATAAAACTGAAAGTGATATTTTTGACCAGTATAATAAATAAGACAATCATTTTTGTCTTTCTTTTAAAATGCAACAAAAGGTGAGTAAATGAAGTATTTTGAAGTCATCATTTTGAGAAAACTTTTAATGCAAATTCATAAACAAAGTTTAAAACTATGATTTTTAAAAATACTATCTTGTTAACAGTGTCAGTAATCATCAAATTCTATAAGGAAGTTGCATTAATAATTGTGCAAAAGTGTTAAAAAATATGGAGGTCTTTTGAAGGAGACTCATTTTATTAAAGCATAGGGTTGTTTTTGTTTTGTTTTGTTTTGTTTTAAAAAAAGAGAGAGAAAAAAAAAGTTTGGTTTCCTAAATGTCAAAAACAAACTTTGGCCTTGGGCTTTCAGAAGTATATATCCACAAAGAAATGGGTAACATTGGAACCTTAACATCAATGGCATTCCAAAGTAAGGGTATTTATTTATTTGTTTGTTTATTACTTTGCTCACAATATTAGCACTCCTTGTCCTCAAACGTAACTTCATATGAACTGTGCTTCTAACTGCACTTGACTGGGGGCAATGGAGTGTATAATCTTTGTGGTTTTTTGCCCACCTTTATGATAATGGGGTCCAGTTTGGAATAAATTATGGCAGTCTCAGAATTACTTTAAATTACTAATCCCATGTTAAACCCTGCTAATATAGGGGATTGATGATGCTGTAAACTTTGACTAGAACCCAGAGGGTACTAATGGTCTCCCTGGCAATCCACATATATTAGAATTGGTGTATATCACCTAGGGAGTTGCCTAGATAGATGTTAGTAGGTATTTCTATAGTTTATCTACAAGACTATCTATCTAGGACTATATATAATCTTAAAGGCTATAGACCATTTGAATTTTACTAATACAATGTGGTAGTGCATGGATTGTATCTATCATATTATGAATAAACTAAAAAGCTCCATATGTTAAAAGTATACTAAAGGTTAATAGAATATTCTGTTTTACCTCATTTAGGGGTGTTTCTTTGCAGCCGTTTAGTTTTGTTTTCTCTGTTGTTCCCTTTTAATACTCAGAAGACAAGAAATAAATTATATAATATCAGATATCTTCAGATGCCTATAGGGACACAACCAGTTAGCCTGTACTTAATTTATAGTGTATAGAGAAAAACATACACTTCAAGGATATGATTCAACTGACTTATTTGAGATTTATCCATTTTTTCAGGTATTTCATATGGTCAGTTGAAGTCTTGTCTATGGCTCCAACAAAAAATTTTACAGGCTTGAAATTTTTAAAAGGCTTCAACAAAAAAAAATTAGAACATTGTGGATTTGAAACAGAAGTAGCTTTTGAAGTTTCACCATAGTACCATCAGCTCTCCAGGCCACAGAATAAGCAGTATTGTACATGCCAAGTATCAGTCCTTATGCTGCATGTCACAGAATTGGACTGTGAGAATGATAAAGCTGCTGGTTTTCTGGGGGCTCATCAACAGTGTACAAATTGAGTATAAGAAAAAACGACTGGAATTTTCAGTGGTGAATTGGACATCTAGCTTTCTTCTGTATTTAGAAGGTAAATATATATATATGTCACCATTGTTTTCTGGTATCTTCTAAGCTTTATAATGCAGCCCTCATTTTTTTCTAAAGCAATCATAAGTGGATGTAAACAGTTGTGTCATTTCACTGAAGTCAGTTGAATTATTCATGTTTGTCATGTACTTAGAGTTCTGTAGGATCATCATGAAAAAGGGTCCCTTGAGTAGTGGGATGTGACTCAGTAATAAAACACACAGATATGAGGAAATAAAGGTGGCATGGTCAGTTTTATGGTTGGCAGTTCCTAGCTTCTGAATGTGTCCAATCTGAATGAGCTTCCAGTGTTATTTGTATTACATTTAGTATTGAATGTATAAATCTTAGTGGAACTTCCTACATGGAATTTATTGTTTTGTGCAATAGAGCACGTCCTGGTTTTTAGGTTGTTTCAAAGAGAACCTCAAAGTATCGTTCTTCTTCCACTACAATATCTATGATCTACGTGAAGGGTTTTTATGTGAAGGGTTTTTCCACCTTTCTCTTTCTCTTTTCCTTTTTTTTTTTTTTTTCCTAGTTAAGTTAATTTTCTTATGCAACAATTAATATATGGGACACCCACAAACATATTTCTGGTTGAACTTTTTCAGTAGTTTCAGTCATTTTTCTGTATTTTGACTTAGGGAAATATCTGTGAAATTTTAAAATGTTTACTTCATTTCCAGAATTACATGCCACTGTTGGTACCTCTGGACTGACATTCAGCTTCCACTATCTGAGTTTGACATTTCTCAACCCTCAGGGTTAACTAAACATTTATTAAATCACTAAATAGCCCTGTTACTCTAAGATATCCTTATTATATTTATGCATATTTTACATCTGTGAATTTAAAGGCTCATGCTGTTTCTAAGCATGGAAAAATGTTCCCACAGAATACTAAAATACCACAGTACTGGGTTCCATCTAAATTGTCTGAATTATAAAAATAGGTAAAATTATATTTGTGTATAAATATGAATATTAAAAGTTCTTAATATACTGCCTGATGTCTGTGTGCCCATAACAAACAGCTAATAACATTAACTGATTTCAGAACCTTGATGTTCCAACCAAAATAGCTCTTGAGTACTTCACAATTTGCTGACAGCACCTAATGACAAAGATAATGGACAGAGATTTATATATGGCAGTAAGAACTTCAGTTAAATGCCTGCTATAGAAATAAACCTGTTAAAAGAAAATATTATCAACCACTAATCCCTTCACTAATCCTTATACATTGAAACCCTTTTAAGGAAATGTCTATTAAAATAATAAATGTATTAAATTAATACAAACAGGCTATGTTTAAAATAAACATTTTAAACAACTAACTATGCAACACATTAGTTTGTGCTAATGGCACTATGCAGGAAGTTTGAGTTATCTAATTATGGTGCAAATTGTCACATGGATAGATTCATTTTATAGCTTTAAAATAATTTCTGTGTATTCACTGATTAATTAAATATAACTGTGTGCTTTTGGTGCCTAGGAAAATATAATCAGTTGTTTTTGACTGCCTCTTTGTCTGCTCATAAGGCTTGTATAAATGCAGTCCAGCTGCCCCACACTCAAAAGCCACTGTGACCCTCCTGCTGTTTTTTCTTTCTTTGGTTCTGCAGCTGTTAAATTCTTTCCACTCAACTCAGACATTCATGGCACCCTTTCTCTCCTTATCCACATCCTGATATTCTTTACAACCATTTAATCTTCAGCAGAAGAACCTGTAATGAGACGTCCTGAAGCTACATTTCCTAGTCAGACTGAATAATAGTAGGCAGCTTATACTGGAGACATCTGAGAGTAAACACAAAATCCCATGCAAGCATGCATGTAAAAACCTTTTACGTGGCTTAATCACTGGATCTTACTTTGTGCTTTTTTTTTTTTTTTTTTTTTTTTTTTCTTCCCCTTTTCTTACACCAGTGTTGCATTCATTTAATATCATTGATTGCAGAATTACCCCTGCTGTACTCCACAGTAAATGAGAGTGGATTCTGCTCCGGTATTGATACAGCAGCCTAAGGGGGCAGCCTTTGCATATCTTGAAAAAATGTTGATTTTTCAACAGTACAGTTTGTCTAACCATTAGACGCTTGAGAGACGGAAGAACCACTGTTACCCAGATTGATACTACTTGTGGGGTTCAAAGGGCACAAGGGAAACTCCCACTGAAGAGAGTAGAGGTAGAGATGATCTTCCAGAGCAGCTATGCATGGTACAGAGCAGCCTGTATGGTTTAAGAAGCTCCTGAAAACTTTCCTCATAATCCCAGCGCAGTATCTGAGTTACTAGTGAGAGAGACATCTGGGAAGGATTTTGTGTGTTTCCGTTCTTTGGGTAAGTTCTTTTGTTGAACAGAAGGGTAAAAAGTAAAATCAGAAGAAATAAAGAGTCATCTATATGGAACGTAAATTTAAATCCTCTTTCCCTTTAGTACAAGGGTTTTCCATTTCACTCTGGCTTTGCTTTCTGCTTCTATCTCAATATACTTCCAAATAAGCTGGGAAGTGCTTTCCTGGCAGTCAAGGACCCAACGTAGCAGTCCCTCTAGTAACAGGAGACCAGGTGGGAAAGAGTTAAGCCCATTTTGTCTGCAATGTTTCAACTCAGAATCATATTGCCTTTCTGAAAAGGCGTTGTGCATTTTTCAGAAAAAGTCTATGCCACAATACACGTTGCTTTACACAACCTGTTTGCAGTTTTTCAGGCATCTGCTTCTAAGCTTCCAAAACCTGAGACAGGAGACTTTCTACCTTGACTTACTCAAAGTTGGCCTGCTGGTGATGCCCAGTTCTGCAAATTTCCTGGAGACCAGGTGCACAATATTATGATATCACCAAAATCTTTGTCTCATAGGGTTGTGATCTTAAATAAAGGGATGCATTAAGTCATCTTTTAATTGTTTATATCCTGAGTAGTGAGATGTGACTCAGATTCACAGGACAGGTTTTTCCTCTGCAGTAGGAAAGGACAGAAATTTACCCATCTGTTCAGTCACCTTTAGACTCTCACTCCTAGCATTCCTATATTCTGGTCTGTGTTTAAAAAAAAATGTACCTTTTGTTTTTCTGTGATTTTGTACCTTTAAGTTTTGCAGAATGTCTGTTTTTGATGCCCTGTTTTCACATGGCTATGTCTGTGAAGGTAAACTAGTTTCATTATACAGCAGTCCTATAACCACTATGTATAATACAGAATCAAGTTATCAGTTTGATAAAGTCAAATTTGTTCTTCAGTCCTTATGTACAGCAAAGGACTTCGCTGTTGTGTGTGTGCTTTTGGAGTGCCCAAACATGAAGAAGAAATTAGCTATGGAGAAGGCCTAGAGGGAAATGTAAACATTTACAGAGTTAGAGGCATGTGTTTGTGTAATATAGATGATTGTCTGTTTGATGCAAGTGTATTTTTGATTTAATTTTTGCCAATTCCTTAAATAAATACGTTTTTACATTGCTTTATGTAGGTGGAATGGGAGTGTCAATGTTAAGTAAGATAATGCAGAAGTATTGTAATGCAAATCTTTAGCAGATGTTGTGAATTCATTTTTTTATTGGCATAGCTGAATCCACTAATCCCAAGAGTTAAACTATAATTTATATTCTATTTATTATTCTGCTGCCACATTGTCTGAGATGAGGAAGCCCCTGCTTAATTACATGAAGTATATGAATAAATATTCCAGGATTAAGATACGTGGGTCTTCGTTATTTCTTCGCTCCAAAAATTGCAGTTCACACATCTAGAAAAGATTGAGGATGACAAAACCTAATGCAAAACACATAAAATTTAGGAAAGAAAAAAATCCTTGCAAGTCACTTGTCTATCACCCATCACAAATTAGTTTCTTTATATGAGAGATTTATTTTATATTTTATTCAGTCCAAATTAAGATATCCTAAATAGCCACTTTCTGTTCAGGTTTATTCTGATTCAGTGGATTTCATAGCCCAGACTCTCCCTCAATAGGGAGACTCTGTACTGAGCTCTCTACTGAGCTCCATGTAGGGCTGATGCATGTCAGTGTAAAATTATGCCCTGGAGATTTTCTGAGTCTTTTCCATTTGTGTTTCTTGGTCCTCAATTTTGCTATTTTATCTCTGTTACATACCATTTATGTCACTCTATTTTCCTTTTTTTCCACAGACATGTTAAAGCATGCTATTCATGCCCCTGTGCCTTTATGTAAGAAATTAAATGTTGAAGTAAAAAATCAGTATATTTAATTAGTTGAAAAGTTTCTGGGTTCTAGTGGCGTGTATAAAAGCACTATCATGAAGCTAGCATACCTAGCAGTTCACTGTAAGATTGCTCTCAGCATTATTGCTTTTCAGGTTTCTTTCTCTCAGCAAATATCTGTCAGGTTAACCCAGCAAAACTGGCTTGCGGTTTTTCCAAAATGACTTTAATTTTATTTTCGCTCTTAATTACAATTGGTCTGTAGGTCTAGCCATTTAATCCTGCATTACTTGATATCAATTAAGATATTGTAAAACCTAATACCATGATATGCAGGTACTGTAAAGTTTTGGTTCGTTGCCATATATGCTTATTCATCATTTCAAACCTTTTAGGCAAATTGCACTTCATGCATGTATGTTCATGTCTACACCTATACGGATTATCTCTGTAAGTCTGTATGAAGCAGAGTCAGTCCAAAACTGTTGTTTTACATAAAGGTGAAACTTACAGTCCTCTTATATTGTATTTTTTTACTTCTATCAAATAAGCCCCAAATGCAATTTTTTTTTGTCTGCTATAATCAGTTTTTATAAAGGCATCTTTTTCTTCATGCCTGTCAAGGGTTTATACTATCCCAAATTTTGAATACCCGATTTGGTTGTTGATATTTATGCTATATAACAATATGCTTATGTTTTATATATTGCACAGGGATTGTCAGAATCACTTTTCTTTTCTTGGAAAATATAATACTCTATTTCACCCTTTCTGATTATCAGGAATTTCCCTTGTTCCTCATATTTCAAAGATAATTAGGTTATACCTTTAATTAAAAAAAAAAAAAAAAGATATAACACAGGGAACTGGAATGACCATGTATTCTTTATATACACATAACATTAATCAAAATTCCATCCTGTTCTTTTCTGGTGACTGTTTTTACAAGGTTTCTATCACTTGAAACATTTCCAGACATCTTATCTTCCCTTGAAAAGGATAGGTTTCTCTCTGACGTAGATAGATCCTCTAGATATTTCAGCTCTCACTTGATAGATTTTTCAAATACAAGCCATGCCTAACCCACTCTCCCCATCCTCCCCAAATCCAAACAAACAAAACTAAAGATCTTGAGTTATGAGCACATAGTGACAAGTTTTGCAAACAAAGTCCATCTCTTTCACATATTTCACAGACATAATAATACATCAATCTGTTACTGGTTGTCAAAGGAAGAAAAGAAGAAGTTTGGAAAGGAAGAAAAGAGAATTTAGTAAGACAGCACAACCTGTTTTTACTCCTTTGTGATGACAATTTTTACATTGCTTTTAGCAGAAATACATTATACAGGTTAATTTGGATTGCCTTCTTTTATTCAGTACCTTTTGAATAGATCTTACTGAACCATGCCACTTTAACTTGGCAAACAGAATACAGCGTAGTAAACAAAAGAAAGAAAACGAAACAGCAACATAATGAATTACACTGGCAGGAATGACTTTTTCTTTGCATAAGCTGTGTTTGGATATTTACCACTTAAAACTACATTACTTAGCACTGCTATAAGGCAGCTGCATTCCAGCCATATGTGATTTTCATTTCTGAAATAACACGACAAAGACATGGAGAGAAGGAGTTGCTTTCAGGAAAGATTTGAGTTCTGGTATTCAAAGCTATCTTCTTACTGGGGACATTGGACTGCAGTCAGTAGATATCTGTAACTTTGTTTTTTCTTGGCTAGGCAGGAGAAAGACCTGAGAAATAGAATAGCAAAATCAAACAAACAGGAGGAAAAAAAAAGGGAAAAAAAAAGGTATTTTTGAGGCATCAGTTCAAGGACACCGATGTGGTTTGTGTAAGCTGTTGATTTGGAGCTGCTTGTTTTTTTGCCCTTTGTACTTGCAATGTTCTTTCCATTAGCGTCTTCTATCATGTTGATGTGCTATTGAAATTGAGTGTGTAGTGTTTATTCTGATGCTCAAAGATTTGCTGTGTATACAGAACTGGGAGTACAGCCCTACAGCCTATTTGTGCACACTCCATGTAAATCAAACATTGTTCTGAGCCCAAGAGTGTTACTGTGGGTTACTGTGCCATGAACTCAGGAATATTCTAACAAAGTAAAAACAAACAAACGAACAAACAACAACAACAACAAAAAAAGCAGCCTTCTGGATCTTGTCAGTTGTGTACTTAGGGAAGCGAGGGAGAAAATGATCAGATAACACTTATCTGTGAAGACTCAAGAGAACTGAGTTTTCCTATTCACAAGCTACCTGAAGGTATTGGCAGTAGTATCTAGTCCAAACAATCAAAAAGTCTTCATGATAAAGAGCATAATTGAGCAGTGAAAGAAAAGAGGTCAGAGCACAAGTTCTACAACACCAGAGGGTTCCAGCCAGACCATGCTCACAGTGCCAACCTGTCTAGCCAAAAGCTTTCTTCTGTTGTGTTAAGCTTACCGGTTGGGAAGAGGATAGTGTGAAAGACGAAGGTGAGGTAAACGCACACTGATTTCCTGTAGAGAGGATGAAGACTGTGAGAGCTCCCTGATGATAACTTGTAACTGGAAGGAGGGTGCAAGTGAAGAGGTCTTGCATTTCCTAATGCATGCTACGTTAGTGTTTACATGGCAGCTGAGGAATATAGAGTCAATTTAATCCTTTAAATCTGCCTGGCTTTTATTTTGTTTTGGATCCATTAGTGAATAAATTGCTCTGCCTAGGCCATGAGATCTTGAGTATTTATCAGCCTCTTTGCTTCCCTAGGAAGCAACCCTAGCAATCCCTACCGTTTGTCTAACGGTACATGTGTATGCTGGAATCGGGAGCATACATACCCTATTTTTATACTCAGTGGAAAGAAATGGGGTTATACAGTGCAAAATTCATCTGAACTATTTTAAGGATCAGTGTTACAACAGAGTATATGACACCCAAATAGCATTTTCTATTGACTCTTAAGAAAGTCTACACAACTAATTCATCATTGGAAGTTTAGCTTAAATGTATTTCACCTCATTGAAGTGTTTTTTAGCAAGGTAGATTGCTAGGTTCCTCGGGATCACCTCTAAAGCCTTACAAATATATTCTGCATTATTTACGTGGGGAAAATATATGACCTGTCAGTGAGAAGAAGCCTGGTATTTAATTAGGTTGTTCGTTTACCTAAGAGTGAACTAAGGTTACATTGCTAGCAGAATTCTCTGGTAAGGGAAGGTTTCGAAGACCCTACAGATTACATTTCCCCAGAAGCAAACCTCAGTGTTTGCACATAACACAAGTCTATCTATACAAGCCCCCAACATACATTTAGTGTTTTTATTATGATTTTCTACAATACAGTAAATAAGATGAATAGTAAGTTCCTTTGTTATTCTTGAGACCATGAAAGATTTAAATTTTACAGGACATTAAAATATTGTGTTTATATGGCAACACTAGCTTCCATTCATAGTATAAAATATCTGATATGCTAAATATGAATAATTTTGTGTTTTGATAATAGTATGGTTTATTACAAGTTTTTATGTTTTGTTTTATATCTCAGTATATTATGAATTTTATTTTGCTTTCTTCTTAACAAAATGCTTCCTGAAGGTAATAGCAAATTTACAATACAAAAAATCACAAAGCTATAGATTACATATTTGGTTATACCCCCAAAAGGAAAAACAAAATGAAGTTTAAATGCTTTAACACATTTAAAATTAGCTATGAAAAAAGTCAAATAAGCTTAAGATTACAAGACTACTTTTGTCCAGGACAAATTTGGGCTGCCACCAACAGATGTAGTCTAATTATCCCTGCTTTTCCATTTCCATTACTACCCTGGTGACAATACTGATATTTGCAGAACTGTGCTGAAAATCAAACCAACCAGGGAAACATTCTGGCAGAAAAAAAAATAGCTACAAATTTTGTGTTGTTTTTGTTTAAACAGTCATATACAAGATGAAAGTGATTGATCTGAGATGGCAGATGATGATACCAAGTCTAAAAGTAGTTGTTTTTTGTTTGTTTGTTTGTTTTTCATTCTAGGTGCTTCAATAGCCAACAAATTTGAAAAAGACAGAGAGGAGAAATAAGGAAGTTCTCTTAGGCCCACTCAGCAGATGAGTCAGTCAGTCAGACAAGTAGATATAGAGTGAAAGCCCTCTCAGCCACCCAAAATGCAGGCCTCTACTCAGAACTTCTCTCGAGTCCATCTGTGGTCAGTAGAGAAGAGCACCTCCAGAGGGCAATCTCTTCTCATTTTAAGAAATATGTCTAGGATGCATAGAACAAATCACCCGATGGAAAAACCTGTCTTCACAGTCTGTTGTGAGAATTAGGTGGCTAACTCAGACTAGGAGCATACCTTTTCAGTAGCTAATTTACGGAGAAGCAGGTTATTTTCAAAATAATTTCCTATATTCAAAATGGAAGTCTGTGGCAGAATTAGGAAATTAATTTAAATTTCCATAGTTAGCTGTTTCTCTGCTACCACAACCACTAGCCTATTCTCTTTCTCTAAGATAGAGCTTGTTTTAAGAGGTGGACATGAATTTTGAACTTTGATTAGACTTCCAGGATGATTTGATGAAATTTCAAACATTTTTAAGATTGGGGAAAATCAAAGGATCATTTTTGTCTGGCTTCTTGTATAATAGATATTGCAAAGAACATTTGGTAATCCTTGTTTTGAGTCCTGTGATTTGAATAGTTCTAAAGTAAATCTGAACCAAAGTTAGAATTTCAGCCTTTTAAATTTTGATTTGGCACTGCTTTAGGAATGAAATATGTTTCTCTGGGTTTCTACTGTGAGTGAGTTTCAGGCTGGCCACTTTCACAGTTGCATTTTCATGCATTGTGAGTCAATACTGAATCATCTTCATTTTAGTCAGCAGTTGCTAAGCTTTCCAGCTGTTTTCTCTCTAATACCTCTGATTCTCCATGATTTCTAAGACAAGCTGGTTGATACAAGTATGGAAACAACGTGACCCCAGCCTTGATGGCAATCCACAAATCAAATGTCTTCGTGACCATAGTTGAACTATTAAGAAAATAGGATTCCCAGTTTCCTACTGATAATCTAGAGTGTTAGACTAATCAAAAGGGTTTCTGATGAAGTTTTGGCCCCTTCTAACCAGAATTCCTACAAACCATTCTTGGGCATAATGTGGGAATTAAGACAAACTAATGACCAGTAATCCCAGAAGGATGTTCAAATATGGCTACACTCCATTGGAAGCTGACAGCATTTAACAGAACATAGTAGAATACTTAATAAATGGGCACAGGCTGTTTGTTGTTGTTTGCTTTGTCGGTGGTGATGGTGATTTTTGTTGGGTTTTGTTTGTTTGTTTGTTTTTCCAGATATATTTTCTATGGCAGAAATAATTTCATTTACTAGCCATAGAACCTTAGCTGTAGAGTCTTCAGCAGGATTGCTAACAAACCAGTAGAGTTTCCTAGACTGCAGAAGCTCAGCATAGCTCCAGGACGCTAGAAGTATAGGTTCAATTTGGCCTTAGAGTGGTTTGCCTGAGGAAATTGCTCCAGAGTTGCTATGTCTTCTGGGACCATTGATATCCCTGGAGCCTGGCAGCTCTGCCTGCCATGGTCTGTGTGAGTGGGCCTGGGACAGCACTTCTGTGTTGCACCAGAGTACCAAACAAATAAAACCTCAGGAAATGCAGTTGGCACACAAACTTCAAAACTTACCTCTGTTTCATTGGGAGATTACTCAAAAGTGGCACATTTGTGAAATCTTTCCCTTTCAAAAACTGGCTTCTTATAATGAAAAAGCATTCTGGCTCATTACATCTAGTCATATCTAGACTGAGAAATGCCTTGAAGAACTTGTAGTAATATATGGCATCAAAATGTGGTAAATTCATGAGTTTCTTTAGCAGTAGTATGTTGTAATAACTTCACAGTTGAAACTGAAATTTTCTATTATTTGACTTTGTATAACTTGTTTCCTACATTGGTTCTTTTCTTTTGTACATCAAAGAGCATTTTAATATCTATCATTTTTTATCTTTGAAGGTACTCCGATGTTGTAATAAAATCTCCTCTTGATCTTCTTTCCAATAGCGTAAACTGATCAAGTTCCTTAAAGTCTTTTTTGCTACAAGACATTTCATTCAAATGCTTCAAAATGTAGGAAAATGTTTTTAGGTTGATGGAAAACATTTTAAGCAATGCCACTTTCTTATGAATTACTTCGTAGTAGCCATATGTTATATAACATACTGAAAAAACATTTTCCTCCTTTCAGTGACCTGATTCAGTACCAATTAAATCAGTTGATGAGGCTTTGCATTCTTTCTGCATTGATTTTCAGTGAGGCATCAGAAGAATTGACAAGAAGCAAATCTGAGTTTAGGCCTCACTTATCCCACATTGTTATTACCCAAGGTCATGTCTAATAACATGAAAGATTTAAAGCAGTTAGTCTCCTTGTTTTCTTCACCTGCAGCAGAATCCCAAGCTTCCAGTTTGTATATCAGAGATTTGAAAGTCAAAGGAAAACTCTCAGTATCTGCAAAAATGTCAACCAGTCCCACATTAGAGTAACTCTACTTCTGCTAATTTTTCTAGGTATAAAGATTTGGCTGATACAGCAGCAGGAGAGAAGAAGTTGTCTGCCAAGGAGAGATGTCGTCTTGTTCTTCAGCAGTGTAAATTACAAGGCTGGCAGGTTTGTGATCTACAAAGCAATTAAAATATCATTCTTTAAACAAGCTAGCTGAGTCACTTCCATTGTGGCAAGCCACCAGATCCTTTGCAGCAGTATATTCTTTTGACATTTAATATATGCTTTGAAGTAGAATCAAGCTGATTTTCTGAGTTTTCTACCATATGAGTAGCTGTGATCATTGTGTCAAAATCAGTGTAGGAAGAAAAGGAATTCAATTAAGCGTGTACACTTTATAAATTTGTATCCAGGTTTTTAAAGGTATCAGGTGTATGCATTTTAGTGGTTGAATTGTTTCTGAATTAGGAAAGAAAACAAACAAACAAACAAACAAACAAAAACCACCCCTGCATATTTTCTTCATGTGCCTATGCTAAATGCTTTACTGTTGTAATAGGACAGACTCAAAACTTTCGCTTAGGACTTCCCATTTAGTCAGTGCCTGTGTAGGTAGCAGTATGCTGACTCAGAGATAGAGCTAGGTAACTAGGATCACTGTACATCTAGTACAAACACCACCACCACCAGAAAATGCCAATGAACAGGAAGCTCTCAGCTTCCCATCCCTTCTCCTTATCCTGTTTATACCATAGTTAATCCTCACCAGAATAAGGATTGCAATGCATATGTCTCCATTTGACCAAAGTACTCTTAGGGTCATTTTGTAATTTAGCAGCACTGATTTCCTCGCCATATGCAATTTCTAAAGAAAACATTGTTTTCTTTCACACTGTGTAAGCTAGTGTACGGAAAAGAAGCATTCTGTGACTTAATGTATGGAGTATTCGTCTGGACAGTGTGAGCTTCACACTCAAGTCTTTTCCGAGAGTAGGAGGATTAAATTTATACCACAAGACAGCATCTGGACCATATTCAGAGGCAGGTCTGAAGTTTAGGGATAGACGAGTGGTTAGAACACTCATATAGGCTTTTGGAATATTAGTTTAAAGGAAGGAGTTAACATATCTTCCAATTCATGTAACAATGTCCAAGCATTAAGATGGCCAGAAAGTAAAAAAAAAAAATTAAAAAGAAAAAAAAAAAAGAAAAAGGTTGAATGACGAGGACTGTGTTAGACTTAGTGCTGTGAATTTTTCTCAGCGTCCTAGATTCTTTACTTATAACAGGAAAAAATTGTACCTACCCACATATGCATGATTATGTATACTTGGACACATAAGAAGGTTTTTGTTTGGTCAAAATGCTGTTTAAGTGCCATTTTAGTCACTTAAGTAAGTAATGGACACATATCGTTGTGTAACCTGAATTCCCTTGATAGTAAAGGACAAAAAGAAAGGCCCTGAGGAAGGTAAAAATCATAAAATAGACTTGCTTTCCCTAGGTCAGTTTTCTTAGGTCAGTTCTGGAGTATATTCTGCATCCTTGCCACAAGGTTCCCTGTAAAAAAACACATCATTAATATGTATTTTACCTTATGATTACCTGGAGCTGAGAGTACCGCTAACCTTCAGAACTTGTTCGAGGTTACAAGTTTGGTATTGGACAAAAGCTATGTAACAGTAATTACATATTGTGCTTCAGTCACAAAACACGGAGCAGGATGCCTGTCAGATTTATTTCCCTAGGAGCCAGTAACAGCATTACAGTCCCCCCAAAAGCAATTGGCCATCAGTGAAATTCTGTAGCTCAAGACTAGTGATTGTGTAGTGACTGGTGTTTGAAAACAAGCCTGAAACCTTGAAAGACAAAAATGTAAGAAGGAAATTGCAAAACATGATCCTTCCATTGTGCAGGGAATTAAGCTTGTGATCTCAAATGGGTTTTAGAGGTTCTGACTCCAGAATATCATTAACATCATGAGAAAGTCAGGTGTGCAAAACTACAGCTGCACATGATGCATTTTCCTTCAAACCAGAAAGGATGTGGTAAGTTTAGGCAATGTTGGTAAATTAAATGGAATGGGGGGGTTGTAGGTGAGAGTTATGCCATTGTCAGCGAGTGACTAAGAAGCACACTGGCAACAGACTAAGCTGAAAGGAACAAGGTCTGTCTGAAAGAGTGAGTAACATGCTCCTTACCACTTCAAGCCACAAAGACTTATGACAAACAGATGGAAATATGGTTATCCTGGAAGAAAAATCTAGGAGAAAATTAATTCTAAGTCCAGAGAACTTCTTACAGCAATGCCCAGTGAACACCAACTTGACACCACCACATTTTGTATTGCTGATATAAAACTGTATACCAGTAGTGACTAATGTCTGTGTCACATAATCTTTCTCTCTCAATTTTCTTTTTGATTCATTTGACTAATCATGAAAGTTGAACTTTAAATAACAATCTAAATGAGGAAGCTTATACAATCTGTAGTTGTCATGGGTGACCTCCTCTACGCTTTCACAGCAGAGGACTCCAAAAAAAAAAATAATAAAGAAAGAAAAAAATGAGAAAAGGAGAAGGAGGGGGAAGAAAGGGAAGGAAAAGAAAAATTAGGAACCCAGGATGATGTCAGGTACCTAAGTCAGAGAAAAGGAGTCATCTTATAGTGCATCACCAAAAATCATCCAAGAGAGTTAAGGGGTTACACATATAACCAGTTTATTCAGCCACTGTTGCCAGCAGTAACTACTTTGAATGAGTCACTGCTGGAACTGAAAGTCTGTTTGATGCAGGGGTTCATGAATAAGTTAAAGAATGTCTTCCCCAGTTCTGTTACCTGCACTTTCCTAAAGAACTGTTGCAGATTTGGATGGATAAATTGGCCAAAAAAATAGCTTAAGTATCCACATCAAGGATGGTGAAATTTAGGAAAAAGCAACACACATCTGAAATCAACCTCCTGCTTACATGTCATCAGAGGACAAAGTTGGCAATGAACTCCACAGAAGGGAGGTGAGGGGTGGGAGGAGGAAGGAAAAATCTGGACTCTGTAGCAGATGAATGAATTTAGATGACACGCTATTTAGCCTCCTTGGGATAACACACTTGACTATATCATTTTGTGAAAGGTGATCTTAAATTGATGGGAGGGGAAAGCAAATCAGTGTTCTGAAGTGAGTTCCCAAAAATGAGTGAAGAAAGTGGTTTCTTTGGATTTCTTTTCTGCTTGACAATTTATCTTTCTTTCCTCACATAACTTGTGTTTGGAGAGTGTTTTATCAACCAACAAAACAAGAAAACTCAAAGCCTACTCACAAAACATATTCTTCCTCCTCTTATAAATATTGTAGCCTGTTTAAAAATCAAGGGCAAATGAAGAAGAACCAATACCAGAATCCAATTTTGGTTTGTTTTCTACTATTTAGTGGAGTGCAAGAGCAAACAACTATCAGCTAGCCAAGGTCTTGTGCTTGATTCAGCAGCTTCTGTGTAAGGGGGAAGTATTTATTAGAGAAGTGTTGATAGGTTTATGAAATGTTGCTGCTACTTGGGTAAGCTGAGCTGGAGATAACTAAACTAGGACAATAAAATAGCTGTTAAATTGAAGCTGGCATACAATGTTGTTTCAGTCGTGCACTTAGCTTAACTATTGAAATTATAAAAGTGCAGAGCTACTAATGAAAGGCTGTTTTTGCATCCTGACTCTGTTTGCAGCCTAGATAAAGTGTTCTTTCAGTTTAAATATATACTCGATCATGACAAGCTTAGCTACTTGCTGTGACTTTTAAGCACACCCTATGTAAGAGAAAATCAGATTTCTAAATCAAAACAAACCATTCCTGCTCCAGACGGAGTGAAAATAACAGACTTGTTTAACTCCTGGAGAAGTCACTGAGAGTTTTGCTACTAATGTAAGAGGGAGCAAGCTGATATATGGTAACTTCAGAGTCAAATTGAGTGGGAGTACTGGCTGCTTCATGTTGAGTAGGAGAATCTCCCACCCTCCAGAACATCTGAAGACCTTTACAAATCCATGTTCATTGTTCATTTATTGTCATGCGATGATGTATTAGCCAGGGAAAGCCTACCATCCCAATAGCATGACTAGCTTGCAAACATTAGCATGCTTTGAGAGAAATCTGGGGCACAAACAGTCCTTGGCTGCTTTTACTGACAGAAGGAAACTTTCATTCATTTGGATTATCATTCCTCACACTGTTAAGCTTGCAAATATGAATTCAATAAAGGGGAGTTAGCTCATAGCTTACTGAGATTTCTCATCAAAACTTGGAGATTTACATTTTGTTTAGCTAAGGTCAGTGATCTGCAGTTAACTCTTCAGTTACTTCATATGGAGCTTGCCAAAATGCAAACAGCTTGTATTTTACTAAAGGTAAAATGTCAGTTTAATTTGCTCTCACTGTACAGTGCAGCTGTTAAATATAAGCGCTCCAAAGGACAGACTTCACTAAAGGTGAACCTCTGAGCCTTTAACTGCTACAGATACTTGTCTGTTTAAAAGACAGGACTTCTTAAATGTGTCTAATAAAATCTTTGTCTTAGCTTATCTTTTCAATTTTTAGCCTGGTTGTTCTAATCCACAATGATTCCTTCTTATCAGTAGTCTTGGATTCTGAAAACAAGAGATCACTCATTTTGGAGAGTTAGTCAGGTGTTAAGTTTAAGTGGAATGATTCAAAGACTGATCAGATACTGATCAGATATGAAATAAGCACTACAGGAAGGTCAGTCTGTTTGTTTGTTTGTTTTTGTTTTTGTTTTCTTTTTTTTTTTTTTTCCCTGAGGCTCCAAATCAGCAGCAGGTAGCTGCATGAGACAGATGTTGATTTAGTTCCAATGCACATTCTTACAGCTACAGACATTTCTGAAGTCATTTCAGGAGCCTCATAAATTGTATGCCAGTTTATTTATTTGTCATTTACTAGTCTTAGCTGTGTTGAAAGTCATTTTCCTTTGTATTTTGAATCTCCTACTTTAGAAGTCAATTGTCTTTGAAGCAATTTTAAAATTGAGTAATTTCATATTCACATTTGAAAAAAATCCCAGGAGGGGTTTCCAAACTAATGGCAAATGATTAAAACACCAGTGTTTGTATTTGCCTTATACTTTGAATGTTGTCAGCAGAATTACATTGTCCAAGTAGTATATCATCCCATTATATTCTTAGAAATAATTTGCTGGTAGCCCAAATTGCCAGTGAGACGCTACACCTCACCAGTACTGCCAAAAAGCTGGCCCAAGCCAGCATCCACCTGCAAGCTTTCCTAGCAGCTTTTTTTGTGCTACACAATACAAGTCCACAGCATCTCCTTTGACCATTGGATAATTCACTTTAACTTCTGACCGGCTCTATCTATTCACACTGAGCTTTTCTTATGGTTCTTATTTCCTTTTTTTTTTTTTTTTTTTTTTTTTTTTTTCCCCCTCTGGAATATATTTCTCACTCCCTACCTCCATCTACCTTTCAGAGTGCTTATGATCACTAGCAAACTCTTCATTTTCATTCTGAGTTCTCTTTCATGCAGCTCTCTCACATTTGGACTCTGAGTCTCTCTTTCTAATTCAAAGTTGATTTTCTCTATTTGCCTCTCTCTTGACCCTTTTCTATTGTTTTCTTCTCTTTCTTTTGGTTGAAGATAGGTCACTTCATATTTGGTCCTGGTGCTCTTTTATGTATCTGGGTTTAGTTTTCCAGATTACCACCTCAGGGGCTACCTTCTGTGCCCCTGTTGTCCCTTTTGCCTGGTGCTTGTATTTCTCAGTTCACACTCACAGACAGTTCCATCTTGTTTCTTTCAGTGCTATGTCTATTTCTAGAATTTAGAAAGAATAGAGTTGTAAGTCTATAATACAGGGATCCCTTGAGATAAAACCAGGGTAGGGCTATGTGTTCCTTACATACACCTTACTCTTCCTGTTCATTTCCTTTCCTGCGATGCAGTCATTTCTTTGTTTCCTCCCCAGCAAAGAGCTGTGAGGGCTGCACGGTTTTTGGAACAGGGCTGACCATTGTTCTGCCATTTCCCAGAGAGCTTTTTCTCCCAGAAGTCCAGATCCTGACAGGCTCTTGCATAAATGCCTTATGTCACTTGCGTGAATACTGGACTACTCACATACTTATGTTAAGACCATACATAAGCTGTGCCCGACTGTGGATGTATTCAGTATGTGCCACTGTACAAGGTCAGTAGTTTGCCAGAGACAAAGGAGGGTTCTTAAAATGTATAAAGAAAAGATAGAAAATAAAGCAGAGAGAGTAAGCCTTTAAAACTAACATTTCAGTCCTTGTAAAAGATCAGTGACCTGTAAATGTGTTTGTCATTATAATATTTTTGAAGACATGTATGCTGCAGAAAGACACATTTTACAATAGTTTTAAGTTTTTTTTCTACATTTCATTAATGCACTGTGAAAATGTGTGTCATTGCGTAAAATATCATTAGATTATAGTTCTCTGTCTTTTGTAGGTAGCTATTTTGAAAGTACTGCCAGAAACACACAGCACTCCCACAAATTGCCTTTTTTAAACTGAAGAACAGCTTTACAGATTCCCTTGACACCTATTAAATATGAGCTAATACTGCCTCCATGCCACCTACACACCATCTCAGCAACCATTCCATAGTTTTGAATGTCTGTACTTCTCCATCCTACACCTTTTCTTGAAAGAAAGAAAGAAAGAGAGAAAGAAAGAGAGAGAGAGAGAGAGAGAGAGAGAATAAGAACAGCTTGCTCCCATCCTTTCTTCCTCGCCCCATGAAAAAAAAAAAAAAAAAAAAAAAAAGGTCTGTAGCAGTAATTGAAGCTTTGGTAGTCATCAATGACAATTTTACTTAATCTTTAAAAAATGTGTCATTTTGAAAAATAACATTTAAAGCCCTAATGCTTTTCTAATTAAAATAACTATGACTGTAATTCACAGATGGTTTACTTTTACAGGAGTCTGAATGACATTAAAATTTCAGACTCAGATGAAAGCACTTTGTAGCCCAGAAAGTACGGAAAAGCGACTTCTTTAGGGGAAGAACATTTTAACCTTTTTTCCCCTAGGTAAGCAGGAAACACTTTGTGGTTAGAGAAAAGACCACAGTGAAGACAAGTGGCAGGCTCACAAACTGTAGAGATATCTAGCATATGAAATGCCAACCTTTTTCAGTGTTCCTGCTCTCAGTTAATGCCAGAACTGCACAGAGGAGGCAGGGAGACTAACTTGTTCTCTATCAACTTCAGAAGGTATCAGATTTAGTTCAAAGGTGGAGCAACAGAGATCTCCAGCAATGTGAACGTAACCTGATGTCTTACAGTAGTTTATTCTATACATGCCTCTGTCTAGATCTCTATTCTCAATAGACCTGGCATATGATGTAAAATCTGCAGATAGCTTTTATCTGAATGTAAAAAATGAATTTGTTTTCTGTCCATTCTTCATTCACTTAAAAATCATAGCAGACTTAGTAAGAACTAATGAAGTTCTTACGAAGTGATACTGTGGTAACTCCATTTATGTTGTTCCACGGGTATGGGATGGGAGAAAAGAGCGCTGATGATTTGCATGTCCCCTAGCTGGTTTTGTGAGTCTACAGAGCCAGATGGCAAACACTTGTAGCTACACTGACCATAAGCTTGAACAGTTGTCTTGACTGTGATTTTGTGACTGAATGCTGCAACATAAATCACAACTCCATGTTTAGTTAAGTTACACACTTGAAGTACATCATAGATGTGATCAGTGTGTTAATTATGAGACTAATTGACGATGGGGCTGTTAATTTTGCTGTAAGCATTTCTGGTTATAAGGGCTCCTTCTAAGGTTTCAAAATTTAACTTTTCATATCCCTCATCTGATTTTTCTAATGTCAAAGTACCATAATCTTGCCCTAACAGTGAGGCATGCTTTAGACTTACAGTGAGGAAGGAAGGAGAGAAACAAGCATTTTAGGAAAAGGAAGGAAAGAGGTAGAAATGACAAAAAGTTGTACAATTGGGCATAGGCCTCAGACAGAATGGAAAAAAAAAAAAAAAAGTCTTCAAAGTGATGTAGAGGGCTTACGGAAAGAAGTGGGGTGTAAAGATAAAAACATCACCAGAGGAGAAGAATATAATTTTAAGAAGTATCTGTATTCATGCACTGGTTTTCTGAGAGCTACTCACCAAAAAAAAAAAAAAAAAAAAAATGCTAGTTTTAAAACCTACATGATAATTTCGTTACAGTTAACCGTATGAGTAATAATTCAGTTATTCTTGTAGAAAAATTCTGGATTTAAGGTGATATGAGCAAGTAGATGAAGATTTTAGTAGCCAAAGCTAGTAATAAGAAAAGTTCAATATGTGATTTAACAAGATGAATAGAAAACTGTTTTTTTTTTTTTTTTTTTTTTTTTTAATGAGCATTTATCATAGAATTTGCAGCCTTTGGTGACAGAATGGTTGTGGTGGGAGGAGTCAAGATGAAGTTCTGGTATTGTGGAAGAAAACTGAAGGTTCAAAAATAGAAAGAATGTTTGAAGGGAAGAGAAGAGCAAATTGACATGATATGCTGTGAAAACATTAAAAATTTGCTTGTTCATGACATGGGTTTAGATGCCTGAAAGAGAAGCAAATTTAAACTGATGAAGAAAGTGGTTGTCTTATTTTTCTTTGATTTTTTTTTTTTTTTGAAGAAAGAAGGAAAAAAAATGGGAACATAAAGAAAGATTCCTAAGGAAATTTAGCGAGTTCTGTTAATGAAGCAGACTGCAGATGATGGATGAAGAAGGAATTTAGAGTGCTAAGAACCAGACAAGGAGACAAGTGTGAAAGTACAGGAAGAAAAGTGAAAACTTCTATTTGAAGTCAGCAGTCAGGAAAATGAGGATGAGAATATGTCCCTGAGAGCAAAGTATGAGAGCCTAATGAGAACTCAGTGAGATTGCTTCAGATGAATATGACATTATAAAATTATAAGGCATCACTTAAGATAATCTATTAAATAACCATAATGGCACCATTTTACCAGGGTAGCTACAATTGTAGAAACAGGGCTCTCGGACAAAAGCAATTTTGTTCTGGAATAATAACTTCAATTTGTAAGCAGAAGGATTATTCCAGAATAGATGGTCTGAATAGAGGAGCTATTCTGGAATAGCTAAGCTATGCTAGTATTTCTGTAGCTGCTCAGTTTTCTAAAATAGCTGTTCCAGGCATTTTCACCATGTAAAGAAAGCCTATTCCCTATTTATGAGTTTCTACAGTGGCAAGACAAGTAATAGGTTTTTTTAGCACCTTGCCTTCACACACTTTGCAGTAATACAGAAAGGCTTATTTTATTGGTAAAAGAGTTACTAACAAATAAAAAAATTAGAAATAATTCTAATTTTGCCATTTGAGAGAATCTGATTTTAACTAAAAGACAATCATTGTCTGTCAGCTTAAACTTCAGAATTAGAAACTCCTAACATTTGTTTTAAAGTAGTTTTCCTCTAGAGTAGAGAGAAGGGAAGCCAAGGGACTAAAAAGTGCTCCTGACATTTTTGAATTTTGTTAATGGAGTTTAGACATGGTATATGTGTCCTGCCTATCAATGGTTTATCACCACCAGTGAAGTATACCTGCCAATAGTGTTTGGATTAAAAGCAGTTAGTTGAAAAGCTGTGCAAATCTCCCTGCCAGCTACCTGGCTCCTACATCTATACTAAAAAAACAGTGGAGCAGGATGGTGCAATGAGAAGAAAATGAGCTTGTGCAATGCATACAAACAAGAGTTGGAATGAATGTCTGCAATTTCAGGAAGACTGGTATTCATTAATCAGTATGCTTATAAACCATACAAAATTAATAGCTAGACAAAAGCTATAATCTTCACTGGATGGCACAGCTACCTGGTACTGTCTTGTTATTTCTTAGAAGTGAACTAAAGTTTCTTCTCCAGAATTTCTGAGAAGAAATTGATGTAAACAAAAGCATCACTTCTCCAAGTGTTTTAGTGACTTAGTATTTGTGGAGTAGCTTTTTTTTTGGAAAAAAAAAAATATTTTTTTTACTGCTATTAGAAAGGAATGCTTTTGAAGATTATACAGAGAATAATTTTAAGGATTGTTTCAGCATGTTCTGAAAGTATCAAAAGGAAGGTGTTTCTTTTTGGTGTAACTAATTAATTTTTTCTGTAAAGGGAGAAGAGCAGCTATGTATGCTGTGTTTATTAAGACCCTCAAAGAGCTAGATAAATCAAGCCAAGCAAATTCTCAGTGCCAGTATAAGCTCATACACTCTGTCAATACTTAGGAAAACAGTTTTCACAGATGCAGCTCTGACTTCTTGATTCTAAGAGGAGATCTGCAGAACAGCTTCAGCTGGCAACTCCAGGAACCAGGATTCAGGACATCAGGAATCATTCTTACCATTGAGTTTCTCCCATCCTACAACTTGGGCCGAATCCTTTCTGTTCCACAGATGTCATCTGTCTGCTACTGTTTTCTGCTCCACATAGGTTTAAGGCTTCTCACCTTTCTCCTCGCTCACAGACCTCAGTTTTATGAACACTAAACCTTATTTTCTATTAAATCGTCTAACACATTATCATAGAATCATAGAACCATTAAGTTTGGAAAAGACCTCCAAGATCATCTCGGCCAACCATTCCCCTACCAACGCTATTACCCACTAAACCATGTCTCTAAGTACCACATCATAAGTGTAATTACATCCAGAATGCTTTCTTTTCCAACCTATTTTTAATGTGAAGATTGTAGTATTTGTCCTGGATGTTTTCGGACATGCAGGAGGAATTTGTGTATGACAGCTTGTTTGTCCTTTCTAAATACATTTTTTATTCAACCAAGTGATATGCACAACTATTGGCATTGTACTATATTCTTAAATAGCAGATCTGATCTCAACCCTTAGATGGATTGCATACATACTATTGTTGTTTACTTGTCATCATTTTGGCATTTTTTGTTCATGGTGAAGTTTTCCCTGTTGTTTGTATTCTAGATAGGAGTCCGAAAAGTGTTTCTTAAGTACTGGCAAGCTGACCATCTCAACGATTTGTGCCTTCAGCTTCAGAAGAAAATTATAACCTGCCAAAAAGGTAACAATTACAGAGCAAGTATTCCTGAGCTGTCGCCTTGTACACTCAGAAGAAATATATTGCATAACAACAAATTTCTCCTCTTTGAATAGTGCTGCATTTTATGTATTTCCTTATAGACATATTTCCAACTAACTGCTTATAGTTAGATTTTTGGAGATGATGCAAGCATTGGTAATGCTTGAAGTTTCTGTCTGTGAAACATAATTTTATGGAAAACTATTGACTGTAATTAAAATAAGGAGAGCTTGAATATTTCCTTTTTAAAGTATGTTTATTGATTTTTCAAGGCATTAGTATCACCTTAAACTTCTTGTTCCAAATCAAATAGAGTAACAAAGATAGAAAATACCAGTGTGTCCAAATATATTGTGAATACAAAGCTAATAATTTAATGTTTGGTTATCTTTATTTTCCACTTTTGCTGCAGCTTTTTTATTAGAAAATAATTTTTTTTTAGGCTTTTTTTTTCTTCTCAGTTTTGTTTTTACTAAGCTCACTCCGACATTTTTGGCTCATTTTTTAAAGGAGTTAGTATTCGCTGTCTCCTGATTTCCTGTTACTTCTGTTCCATTTCTGATCAAAATCTCAAATAACTGCTTCCTTCACATAATGTATTATTGATGTAATTAGGTGATGTCTGCAACATTGTCCATTAGCACCTTTTTTAAGGAAATCAGAAAGACAAAGACTTACAAAGATTTACCTTGTTGGTTTTATTGGTCAGATAGACAATATTACAGACTTAAGAATATATAACCCAGTTTCATTTTAACTAACTGTTCTTCACTGTGAGACTACAGTCAAAAATGGAGGAAACCAAGAGAACAGTTGAATTTGAAAGTGGAATCAACACAGGCCACAGGTCAGCTGGATGCTGGAACTTGTGCCTGATTTTGTATCCGAATAATCCTGTTGTATTAATACATTTAGAAAAGCAACAGTGGCTTATCCTGTCTCCCTTCTTATGCCGACTTATCAAAGAAAGGGAATATTTGCCTTTCAGAGTCCAATTTACAGTTTTACACCTCAGATCCTCAGATGCATTCATGCTTTACAGAGCTCATGGAATAGGCATCTGCCAAACTCTGCCTGAATAATGAAGATGATAGGTTTTCTTGTCTTTTTTTTTTTTTTTTTTTTTTTTTTTTTCTTCTAGTTATCCTTAATTAGGCTAACTTGAAAAGTCTTTTTCACCAAAATTATGTGCTTTTACTATGTAACTATGGCTCCTCTGTATATTTTCTAGAATCTGGGAAACCTGAGAATCTAAGGAACTTGTATGAGTAAGAAATAGCTACACATCCATTTCACTACATTAGCTCATGAAATATGTTGCCCTTCACAAATGGGTACAATTGAAACTTGCAGAATAGTATGCCAAAGAGCACTGGTAGGTTGGGAGCAGGATAGGTACCTGTGCCTTGCTCTTATGTAGTCCTAAAACTGAGATGCATAAAATTTTACACTTGGATGGTGATGCTTAGCAATTAATAGTATCACTCCTGCTGCCTATCCATGTATTTTTCCCTTGCATCCAAAGAAAGATGAATCTCTCTAGATAGTATATTGACTAATAGCAAAATTACTCAATATTTTCTGTAGCAATCTTAAAATGTAGTATATAACTATAGAAGGACTTAAATGGGAAAACAGGCCTTGTGCAAAATTCTTAGCTGAAGAGAATGTTTTTTATACACCAGTCTTACAAGCAATCCCTTCAGCATTTCCAAATGTCCAAATGTGTTGGAAAAGGAAAAAAAAAAAAACTACAAAACAAAACAAAAAACTAAATTAAACTAAACTTAATGAAACCAAACTAGGTAAGTTTTTTCTGTTATTTTTTCTGTTATCCTGAAAGTTAATTTACACAAGAAAGGGGTGATTTTACACTTTTTTTTTTTTTTTTCCTTCAAGTTTGAGAACTACATATGGGAAGTTTTGATCATATTGAATCATTCAGAAAATTGATTGCACCCATAGGAAAATCCATCATCTTCAGATTCTTCCATTAAAATTTGTCCAGATTAGGAATTAACATTAATACATTGTATAGACAATAGCTAAAACATTTCTCACAGAAGCCAGATCCATGGTCTACTTGAATTTTGATTATTCTGATCTTTGACTTTAGATGAACTGTGAAGAATTAGGTATTTTAATGCCCTGAGGGTGCTAACCTCTATTATTCTAATTTGCATAAGTGAGAATTATTGTACATGTACATAAATGAGGAATGAGCTCATAACACAGTCTAAGTACCCATACAGTACTATATGACACAGAGCAGTAAAGATCTAGGAAATGACAGTTTCATTTCACATCTGGTTTTGACCTTATGAAATGGATGTTTTTTGTTGCTGTTGGTTAATTTCTGTGTCTGAAGACGAAATCTTCCAAATATCCTCAGTCCTCATAGAAAAGGAAACGTGGTGAAATGTCCATTTTTAATGAAAACCTGAGATATTCAGTTCATGGAAATGTGAAGAAAAAAAAAAAAAAAAAAAAGAATGTCTTCCAAACCTTCCCGGCTAAACTTTCTTGAGCATTTCTTCAAAACATTTCTGCTTTGAGGAAAGTGCTTATTTCAGCGTAGTCTCTAGGTGCTACAGCTAGTTATAATGGCCATCATTTTACTGGGCCATCCTAGCAGACTATTCTGGATCTTTCTTGCCTGCTACCAATCCTACTGGAGGTCTGGCCTTGTATTTCCCTTTCATAACCCACCTTAGTGGTGTTAACCAATATCAAAGTGCAAATGTATAAGCACAGTTGTAAAAATGCAGCTGTACTTTAATATACAAGCTTCTTTTCAAAGTCATACAGGATTTGATGCTTAAACATTTGTCAAATGCCCAATCTGCTCTGCAGCAGGTAATTTTAAAGGAAATACTGGAAGTGAAGGAACAATTTCTGATTTTTAAGCTCTGAAATTTTTCATACTTGAGAGCTGTGAACTCTGATAATGTTCTATACATGTATTCATTACCTTCTCAACAGCAACATTATGAATTCATACTCAGTAATGTGTATATCCATTGTGAATTCTCATAAAAATTGTCAACAGCAACAAAAAAGTGCTATTAATTTCGTTTTCAACTAAATTGGGTAAGTGCATTAATGTTTCAGGTTTTTAAGAAGTCAGATTTTATTATAGAACGTAACTCCAAGGGACTGAAAATGGCATGGATGGCTATGATTATAAAAATTGTAAACCTTCAAAGTTGTTCATTATAAGCATATGAACTTCATTCAAAGTATATGAACTTGAATGTTTCCAAAACCAGTGAATTTCGGATAGCAGCACCGTTAGGACATTAACATTACCCTGTCTTATATTTCATCAGTCAGGCTTAGAGCATCTCTAAAACCAAAAAAATCTTGTTTTAAATATCCAGACGAGAACATAAAAGGTGAAACTATCTCACATTGCTCTCTGCTTTATTTGTTTATTTTATTCAGTATCATCTTACATTCATAAAAGACTAATTATATCTTTCTCTCTCTACATTTTTCCTTTAGATTAATTCAGCTTGACTGTCATTTGATGTTACTTTGCAGTGCTCCTACAACTAACAATTACATTGTTAAAAAGGCCTATACATGGTAGCATATATATATATATACATATTTAATCTTGCAACCTCATTATTTTCATTAGTATCTCCCAAACCCAAACCAACATCTTATACAGGCTGTTTCCTGTTTACTTATGAAAAACTTTAATTGACCAAAATGATGGCAAACGTTATAAGGAATGATGAAATTTGAACCATTTTTGTTACATGTAAGTTGAAAGTCAGCAGTATTTCAGGCACTAGGCAAATAATGATACAAGAAAATCTTCCCTGTGAGGTACACAGAATTTACTCTAGACCTGGGAAGAAACAGCAACTTGGGGAAATTGAAAACAAGCAGACAAACAAACAAAGAAAAGCACCTTTGTCTGGTACAGCTCTTCCTCTTAAGCCAGGATATGTGCTCCAAGAATACTAATACCACTAGTTACAGGTATAGTAATCAATTTGGTGCTAAAGTCATCATGGCCACAGAAGTCCCTGTGCCTTGTGTTTCTGATCAGCTGGGTGCTTCTGAAAATTCAGGAGACTGGGTGGTATTTAGGTTGGGTAGAAACTGTTGAAATGCATGTACATACTTAGAAAAGTAACACGGAAAGCTATTACAGGAGATACACTAAAACATAAGGCTGACAAGGCGTGTGCAAACTAGATCTGATATACACATAAAGCTGATGCAATGTAGATGAAAATTTTAAACTGAAAAATGCAGATGATATGATAGAAACATTTTAGAAATTTGCATTAATTGTTTCTACTGAAAGAAAATGAGCAAAGTCTCAGTCAAAGTTCTTGTGTTGGTTTTGATTTTTGATTTATTTATTTTTTCTCTTTATAGGTACACAGAAATATCTAAAATAATTAAGTTGATAATAATTAAGTTGATCAGATCCAAACAATCTTATAATTTCTATGGCATTCAATGCAACAATCATTTACTCAGGGGTTTATTTTGAAACAAATGATCTTTTGATCTTTGCTTTGTAAGTGTATGCTTCTGCATTCTGCATCATACATCCAAGTTTTCAATTGTACTGCAAACAAAAATCACTTTCAGTGAAAGTAAACATTTTTAGTTATTATAGCTTAAATTTGTGAATGAATTTGCTGTCATACCTTGTTTTAAGCACTGGCAGTAGAAAACAGGATTCCATTTCTTGTATGTATACATGCCGTCACATTTCTTTCATTCTTTGTATAAGATGTTGACTGAATTTGATTTATTTATGTTTACAGCAGAACACACAGTAATAGTAATTTATTTGCTAATTTGTTAGTTGTCTTTCATTAGTCCATATTTTTTTCTTTTGTTATGGTAGTTGTAAGAGGATTTCTAGCTCGCCAGCGCATGCTACAGAAGATGAGCATCAAACAGCAAGAGGTCACCTCAATCAAAAGCTTCTTGCAGAATGCCGAGGATATGGGGCTGAAAACATATGATGCCTTGGTCATTCAAAATGCTTCTGACATTGCTCGGGAAAATGACCGAATCCGCAATGAGATGAATGCAGCTTACCACAGGGAAAAGCTAGAGACTAGAAACAGACCAGAGGAAGTACACAAAAGGTAAGATGAGAAAATATCTTCTGTGCTGGATAGTGAATAATTAGAGCTTTCCCTCAGCTTTTCTTCCCTGCTTAGAAAGTCATGGGAATTCTAGAAGATTTTCAAGTATATACTCAGCCTGAATCAGTATTAGACACTATTTTGTCTGTGTAGCAGGTAATTAAGTCTAGAAACTAAAGGACACTGGTAATGTACTCTTTGCAGGAGACTGAGCTTCATAGGAACATATTCAAGCCTCTGAGGACTTTATTTTTTACAGAAATACTTTTTAATTTGAAGATAAATAGATTACAGTTGAACTTTCATCAAACCAAGCAAAAGAAAAACTCATCTAACTTAAAATTCCAACATTGGGAAATGCCAAGATAATGAAAAACAGATAGGAAGGCATTAAAATACAATAAGATGCAGACTAAGAAATCCTGAATGTGTATTGAACTAGATAGATTTTGAAGAGGATTATTTCCTCTTATTTAAAAAATAGATGAAAGTTTTTGTTTAGCTCCCGTCAGAATTTTCAAGAGTACTTATTGTGCAAATCCAGCAGGTGTTGGAGAGCCTTTCTTTCCTTAGCTGTGGTGTCCGAGGTATTTTTTTCTCTCAGACACCTGAATGGGCAAAAGTAGCATTTGCAGTTACTAGCAAATATGTATCAATTGCAGGAAAGTGTCTATAACTTGCTGGACATACAAATATTTATTTTTCCATAGGAACTTAATTCTTCTCCGGAACAACTGCCTTTGCTTTCATTGCTTTTGTCAGTGACTTTTATTAAAGTGAAAATGGCAGTGCATCTGCTTAATTAGCTTCAAATATCCCAGTGATTACATATTGGAGGAAATGCCTTTGTAGGAAAGACTGTAATTAAACATTACAGTGAAAACAAATTATCCACTGAGCACCACACTTTCTTCTTTAGCTGTTTCATTTACTACGTGGGCAGCTGGCTATATCCTGTTCATGAATTCCAGCTCTGCTGGTGATCTGTCATGCAGAAATACATTTATTTTTTTTTTTAAAAAAAAGCATTTGTTTGTAAAATGATGGTATGGACGTCTATCTAATACACTACAACTGTAAGTTAAAAGGTTCTCAGCATTTTGATTTTTGGAGGAGTAAAATATTAGAAGAATTTTTGTTAAAAATCAGTTTGTTGGAAGCAGCTGATAAATGCGTACTTCTCAGTACGCATTGAAATAGCAATAAATAAATAAATAGATAAAATGTAATGAGTAAAAGTCCAAAGCTGTGATTCAAGTAAATAAGCATAATGTCATATTTGATATCTTTAAAAGGGTAATGAACAAGTAAGCTTAAACAGGAGGATATATAGTTATCTAGGTGGAATAGTTTAGGCAGCCAATGTCGGTGGTTAAAAAGGTCATTAATATTTTAAAGATATGCGTTATCTAAATAGAATTTATTGTTGTCTTTTTAGAAAATAATGATAAAGGCTCAGCATTTGCTGCCTCAGTAACTTTCCATTAAAATGGATTTCCCAGAAATTATCATTCAGATTGGAAATGCAGCTTTTGATTGTGTGCAACAATCAAAGTGTGAATGATTCATTCGGTGAACGTCTGATCAACAATATGCAACTGCTTAAGGAAAGCTGCATGTGTGTGAAAAGGGGCCAGTGTCCTGATTTATCATGAAACAGGAAATGGAAGAAAGCTAGCAGCTTGATCGGGATTTGTTTGTCAGAAGATTACTCCACACATCCCCTCTGCGCAGCAGGGGAGTTGTGAGGTTGTTTACCAAAAAGCTGTTGTTATGTTTGCATGAGCAGGTTCATTGTTATCACTTGAATAATGCATCTGGGCCTCTCTTCTATGTTTTCAGAGCCGAAGACAAGGGTGGGAAGGTCTCTGAGGACAGTTTTGCTGGCTGTCGAACGCCTAAGCACTTTCACTCCAGCTCCGTCCCTGTCCCCATGGCGGTGGACGGCTTGGTACATTCTGCGGCTGGGTCATCCATCAGGTCCCCCTCCCTGCACTCTGTGTTCAGCATGGAGGACAGCAATAGCCTGCCGTCACCAAGGAAACAGCCTCCTCCCAAACCAAAGAGGGACCCCAACACACGGCTGAGCGCTTCCTACGAGGCTGTTAGCGCTTGCTTGTCGGCAGCTTCTAAGGAAACCGCCAGCGAAGGTTAGGCACAAAGGGGGAAGCCGTCACAAATGTTACTCTAGGTTATTGATTTGTTCTTTCCACTTTGATCCCTCTAAGCACAGGCAGGCGCCTTTGAAAAGCCCCGCTTCCGTAAAATATTTCAGTGGCAGTAAATAAAGTTAGTCAATTTGTCATTTGCTCCCAAATCGGCAAATAGCTACTTGTGTGTTCTAATTGCCTGGTTTGTCAACAGCCAAAGCCTGTTTTCAGAATTCCCTCTAGAGGCAAATGATCTTTGTCAGCTTCAGTTTTTCAACCCCGCTGACTGTTTTATTTCACCTTTTTAACTGTCTACTAGAATATCTTGCATCGCACAAACAGAAAGTTCAAATCTTGAATTTCACCCAGTTAAATATTAAACTTTCCCCCACTTTCTCCTGCTCTGTGTTAACATGAATAACTTGTGCATTCAGTGGTTGATTTTTGTGCCATAACTTGCTTATGGTGAATTTTTTGTTTGGAATGAAACTGCTATGAAAGTCCCAAAGTATTGCAATGCATTATTGTGCATTAGGTCCAATTTTGAGTTCTATTCTCTCCTCCTACACTATTGATGAAGATGAGGGATGCATTTTGCTTTTCCTTGTTAAGCTTGACTTGTCATGTTTTGTGTAAAGAGCCCCCTCTGAGCTTATCAGGGAAGATTTTTCAGGCTGGGTTTAAAGCTATGTGTAACTATTCTCTATGCCTGCATACAATGGCTGTAGATTTTTGCAGCTCCCTCTTGCAAAATAATTACTCATGCCCATTTTATTAGATGCAAGTCCATTTTCCTGATATCTTTTCTCATTCAATGTCCTTGTAAAGTGAGATGAACTGTGTCCAATATAGTACTTTTAAACTATAAACTTCAGTGTTAATTAAGGAGTAGTGGTTTAGGCTTTCTGTGCCCAGCACTGAAAGAAATGATTGATTTAACCAAAAAGCTGTAGCAGAGTTTTTGAAAGAATGACAAATTATATATGTTTGTGTGGTCTTAACACTAATACTTATGCACTTGCAAAACAGTCAGACTGGTTTCCCTGCTGTGCTCATTTTTCAAGAATTATGTATTCACTGAACCTTTGTCCGAAACCAGCTCAATTTACACCATTTAATTTTGATCTTAAAAGACCAGTCACATATTGATGATTGGTGTCTATTATCTCCAGTCCATCTGTACCTGGAGGCTGCGAAAAGATACCTAGTTTTGTTAACTGTATGCTCACTCAGTGGAAGAATTACCCCTAGGGTATGTGATTCCAAAACTTAGTAAATTATTTCCACACCAACAATACAAAAGAAGCAGAGATAGGGATAATATCGGCCTGGAATTAGAGTTTTCTATACAAAATTGAATCATAGAATCACAGAATGGCTTGGAATGGACCAAGTCTTAAAGATGACTCAGTTCCAAACACCCTGGCATGGGCAGGGACATCTCGCACTAGACCAGGCTGCCCAAAGCCCCATCCAGCCTGGCCCCCAGGGATGGGGCATCCACAGCTCTGGGAAATCTGTTCAATTGCCTTACCATCCTTCATGTAAAGAATTTCCTCATAACATCTAATCTAAATCTGTCCTCTTTCAGTTTAAAACTGTTCCCCCTTTTCTATCACTATGTGCCCATGTAAAAAGTGTCTCTCAAAGCAGCTAACATAAAAGGCAGATACTTCAATTATTGGTGATAACATGCATGTCAATGTAGCGCCATGCTGAAATTCCTGGTTAAAAGCATGCTCCTGTATCATCTCCCTTGGGGCAAAAGAAGTAACAAGCACATATTTCCATGTGGTACAGACCTTGCAGTGAACATTTGGATTCAAAAAATATCTCCTTGGGTGTTAGTTTTAGTGGCAATAGAGGCTACCAAAGCAGATTGTATGCCCAGGCAGCAAAAGCTTGTCATTTTGAAGCTGAAAGTTCTACATTTTATTCCTGGAAATATGTATATGTTTGACTGAATCCCTGTGTGTACAACTGCTTCTCATTGTAAAAATATATGAGAAAGATTTAAAAGCTTAAGTACTGGACCCGTGTAAGAAAAAAATGACTTTGATCTGTTAGTAACGCACACCTTTTTCACTTTCCTAGTACTGACCCGTCCAAGGCCACACAGTGATGACTATAGTACCATGAAAAAAATACCTCCCAGAAAACCAAAACGAAGTCCCAATACAAAACTTAGTGGCTCTTATGAAGAAATACCCGGCCAAAAGCCTAGGGATGTGAAACAGGCAAACACCAAACCAGGTGGCTATGACACTGTGACAGTACAGAGAGCAGTATCTGCTGATGGACCACAGCATGGCATGTTGAGTCTTTACATGTCACAAGAAGAGGAAGAAAATGAGCCTGTCTATATTGAAATGGTAGGGAATGCCATGAAAAGCAGCTCTGCTGAAGCAGAAAGCCCAGAGCAAGGAGAGTCTGTATATGAAGAAATGAAGTATTTTCTACCAGAAGAAGGAAGCAATGGTAATGGAATAATTCCAGTAGCAACTGGATCTCCTCCTCTGATGTTTGAAAGCAAAAAAAATGTTCACAGTGAAGCTGGAATATTGGATGAAAACAATCAAGCAGCTGTAAACTATAAAGACTCATGTGACATTCCAGCCCCTTTCCCAAACTTGCTCCCTCACAGGCCTCCACTTCTTGTATTTCCTCCAACTCCTGTTACATGTTCACCTGCTTCTGATGAATCACCGCTAACACCGCTAGAAGTTAAAAAGCTTCCTGTCTTGGAAACCAATCTAAAATACCCTGTGCAGTCAGAAGGCTCAAGTCCATTATCACCCCAGTACTCCAAAAGCCAGAAAGGGGAAAATGAAAGACCAGCATCTCCAGGCTTGGTTGTGTTCAATGTTTCCAGCAAAGTAACTCCTCCTTCAACACCACCTCCTCCTCTTCCACCACCCCCTCCTCCTGTACCACCTCCCGTTTCCTACCGGTCTTCCACACATTTTGCATTTCCTCCAGACCCTTGTGCTAGTTTTCTTATTAATACAGGGAAAACAGGTACAAACTCGGATCTATCAAAAGTACCTCAGAGACCAAACCATGTTCCGCCTGGATGTTCATCTTCTCCATTCTCCAAACTGCCTTACTCTCCAAAGGTGGCAAGAGCAGATCACAGAAAATTGAACTCCAATTCATCATCTTCATTTCCGTACAGCCCTACAAACTCAAGGTCACTGACCAGTCCCCTTGATGAGTTAACTAGCTTGTTCAACTCAGGACGGAGCGTGCTGCGGAAATCTGCAGCAGGACGTAAGATAAGGGAGCCAGAAGGTAAGACTGATCTCTGTGTATTTCTTCTGCAACAAAGCAGTCTTACATTAAAAGGTGACAGGGTACATAAAATACAAATGAAACTTGTTCATTTTTTTTAACAAAGTTCCATTGTAGTCATAAGAAACACATGGGAAATTTGTTGTGTACGAAAAATATAGGCCTTCAGGTTTTCTCTGAAATGTCTTTTACCAAAGCATTTGTATGACACAAAATCAAATGGATTATTTTCCACATTCCAATAGTCGCAGTGAAATAAGCACAAATGTTATATCATGTGAAACGAGCTTAGAATATCAATCCATAGAAATACTTTGAATGAAATGTATTTTTTATATTTCAGTTGGTTATCTGTCTGGTAGGTAACATGTACTTGAAAACATTATTTTCAGGCTTCATTTCCATGAAACTCCAGATTTGGTCATATAGCTATTGCAGGAGCAGGAGCAGGCTGTCCCATTGTGCTAATAGTCAAGCTGTTATAGGAGAAGACCAGCTTGGATGAACAGAGAGCTTCTTCAGAAACTCGCGGGAAAAAAAAAAAAAAGAAAAAAAAAAAAAAAAGAGAGAATTTATGAACTCTGGAAGAAGGGTCAGGGAAATCAGGAGGACCATAGAGCTGTTGTGAAGTTGTGCAGGAAGGAAATTAGAAGGGCAAAAACCCATCTGGAACTCCATTTGGCTAGTGCAGTAAGAAAAAAAAAATGCTTTTATAAATATATCAACAGCAACAGAAGGAGTAAGAAGAATCTCCATCCTTTGCGAGATGTGAAGGGAAATGTAGTGATGAGAGATGAGGCTAAGGCTGAGGTACTCAATGCCTTTTTGGCCTCAGTCTTTATTAGTAAGGCCAATAGTTTTCAGGCTACCCAGTCCCTTGAGTTGGAAGATGGTAACCGGGAGGGAGATGATGCTCCTATGATCTGATGGGAAACTGTAAGTGAGCTACTACATCATTTGAATATTCATAAATCTATGAGACTGGGTGGGATTCATCCAAGGGTACTGTAGGAGATGGCTGACATGCTCGCCAAGCCACTTTAAGTAATTTGCCAGTATTCCTGGCTAATGGGGAGATCCCAGTTGACTGTAGGTTTTTGAATATGATTCCAATCTACAGGAAGGGAGGATCCAGAGAATTACAGGCCTGTCAGTCTGACCTTGTTGCTAGGGAAGGTCACAGAACAGATCATCTTGAATGTCATCATATGGCACATGCCAGACAGTCATGTGATCAGACCCAGACAGCATGAGTTTATGAAAGGTAGGTCCTGCCTGACTAACCTGATCTCCTTCTATGACAAAGATGACACACTTAGTAGATAAGGGAAGGGATGTGGATGTTGTAGACCTGGATTTTAGTAGTTTGACATCGTCTCCTCCACAGTGCTAGGTGAAGAACCAGCTGGATGGCTGGGCTTAAACTGTCATAGTGAGTGAAGTTCAGTCCAGTTTGTGGCTGGTCACCAGAGGTGTTCCCCAGGGGTCAATATTGAGGACAGTGTTGTAGAACATTTTTATCAGTGATCTGGATGAGGTAACTGAGTACACCCTCAGTATGTTCATAGATGATACCAAGTTGGGAGGGACTGTTGATCTGCTCGAGGACAGGAAGCTTTTGCAGAGAGATCAGGATAGATTAGATCCATCAGCTGAGTCCAATCTCATTACATTCAGCAAGGCTGAGTGCTGGGTCCTGAACTTGGGTCATAACATACAGCAGTTTAGGCATGGGGCAGAGTGTTTGGAAAGTTGCCCGGCAGAAAAAGACCTGGTTGTGCTGCTCAACAGGCAGCTGTACACGAGCCAGCAGTGTGCCCAGTTGTCCAAGAAGGCCAATGGCACCTTGGTCTGCATCATAAATGATATGGCCAACAGGACTGGGAAAGTGATTGTCCTTTTGTATGTGGCACTAGTGAGACCTCCCTCAAATGTTTCATTCTGTTTTGGACTTCTCACTACAAGAAGGTTATTTTGTTGCTCAAGCATGTTCAGAGAAAAGCAATGAAGCTGATGAAGGAACTAGAAAACAAGAGTTACTAACAGTGGCTGAGGGAATTGGGGTTGTTTAGCCTGGAGAAGAGCAGACTGAGGCCTTATCACTCTCTACAACTAACTGAAAGGAGACTGTAGCAAGGAGGGTATCAGTCTCTTTTCTTGGGTGACAAGTGGTAGGATGCAAAGAAATGGTCTCAACTTGCACTGGGGGTTGGAGGGGTGGGGGACAGGGGTTGTTAGATTGGATAAAGCTTTTCTTCACAGACAGACTGGTCAAGCATTGGATCAGGCTGCACAGGGAAGTGGTTGAGTCTCCATCCCTGAAGATATGTAAGAAATGTGGATGTGGCACTAGTGATGAAAGGTTTGGTGATGAAACTGAGTAGGTCAGGTTGACAGTTGGACTTGATGATCCTGAAGATGTTTTCCAACATGAATGATTTTATGACTCTGATTCTATGATGAAGATTTCAAAATAATTGAATTTCTACAAGTTTCATGAAACTCAGTGACTAGATGGAGAGAAGAGACTTATACTTGGGAAGAAGGCCTCTACCAGCCATCAGAGAAACCCTGGTGGATGTAAGTCCCCTTGTAAGTTCTCCAGACCGAGAAGAACTTTTAGCTGGACCTTGCATGTTCCTAGATGTTTAATTCGCTCAGCCATGGAATACGAATTGAGACTTCATCAGTTCTCAACCTCAAAAGAATGCTTTGTTTGTTATTCTAAGTATAGGAATTGATTAAATTCGTAAAGATAGTGCAGTAGTTTTGTTTGCTTTGGTAGTTAGTTGATAACATTCAAAACCTATTAATACATGCAGATTGTTTGTTTTTTAAGTTGGGGTTCTGCTTTTATTATACAGATAATACATTTTTATCTGCTAGGAAGAAACAATCTGATTTTAAAGTCAGCTCTTTGGATGTATTGATAAGCCTACTCCATTTAAGTCACAAAAATGACTTTTACCTTAAAAAAAAAAATTCTTTGGGTTTGAGGATTTCTACAAACTCAATTTTCAACTAAATGTGACCAAAGCAGAATTCAGCCTGAGTCTCCTGTGGGTTGAAGCTGGTGCATTAACACAGGCTACCATATAAAACCTCTAAATTTACCTTTCACATGGAAAATGTTGTACTTCTAAATATTTCATCAAGGCAGCACTAACTATGAAAGATCAAAGTTCAAAAAAGATATAGAATAAAAAACCTGAATCAATATTTTATGAGCTAGGAAGCTACTGTATAATACTAAGTGCAGTTACATATGAGCAGATGCTCAGCAATGAGCAGATGGATTGAAAGTAACAAAGAAATACAGGTGAAGGTATGTGCAATGTTTTTGACTTTTTTGTGTACTTCACGGGTTTTGTTCATTCTTAGGGTAACAGCTGGAATAATAGTCTTTTATTAATCCTCTGATACAATTAATTAAATGACAATTGGCAGAATAGGCTCTAAAAGTAGAAGTTGTCTTACCCTCTGATTTTATATCACCTATTACTTTATGCATATGAAGTTCCTGGAAGACTGCCTCCTTTTTTCAGTTCATGTCATTATTTGTAGTATTGTACTTATATGAGATGATGTAGAAAAAAATAAACAATTTTAAATGGAAATTCATGAAAATTGACACAACCTAGACCAGCACTCTGTAATGTGCAATTTACATTATTTCTGTTCAGTATATTATATAGAATATTATAGAAATATTGTACTATAACCTAACAACTTTAACTCAAAACTAAAAGTACAAATGTGGGCCATTTCAGAGTCAAGGAAAATAAGCTGTGGGAATCAATAAGTCTCTGTACAGGATCATCAGCCTTGGAGATAAAAGCCTCTTTGCCAATAAAAGCGTAATACAGACAGATCTCCCAACATGCCTCCCTCTTACCTGGAGAAGTAATTTCAAGGCCTGAGAACACTGATATCCTTTTGGCTCCTGACCTCTCTGTGGGAAATGATCATCCAGAATTCCACTAGAATGGATTTGTGGTTTTCTGATGGACTGCTGGCTTATTGTGAACTGAACTGAGATCACCTTTCACATAGGCAACAAAAAAAATAATCAAATGGCAACAACTTTCATTACCTGGTGTTATAGACTGGGCATATCTGAAAATAAATAATAATAATAAAAAAATCTACAGGTTCAAGTAATGATCAGAGTCTAGAATAGAACAGTTCAGTTGGAAGAGACCTTCAGAGATCATCAGGGCTAGTCAAAAGTTAAAGCATGTTATTGAGGACATTGTCCAAGTGCCTGTTGAACACTGACAGGTATGGGGCAACAACCACTTCTCTAGGATGCCTATTCCAGTGTTTGACCACCCTCTCGGTAAATAAACTTTTCCTGACATCCAGTCTGAACCTCCCCTGGCACAGCTTTGTGCCATTCCCACACATCCTGCCACTAGCTCCCAGGGGATAGAGACTGGCATCTCCCTCTGTGCTTCCCCTCCTTGGGAAGTTGTGGAGAACAAGGAGGTCACCCCACAGCCACCTTTCTCCAGACTAGGCAACCCAGGTGTCCTCAGCCTCTCCTCAAAGGATGTACCTCGTTGTTTAGTATCATCAGCAAACTTCCTGAGGATGCATTCTACTCCTGCATCCACATCACTGATAAAAAATGTTGAAGAGGACATCATAGAACTGAGCACCAGGGGATACCGCTAGTGACTGTCCATCAGCCAGATGGGGTTGTAGCCCCATTTGCTACAACCCTCTGATCTCTACCATCAAGCCAGTACATCACCCAGAAGATCATGTACCTGCTCATCTCACAGTTGGACAATTTGTCCAGAAAGATGCTGTGAGGTACAGTATCAAAGGCCTTGTTAAAATCCTGAAAGATTACATCTGCCACCTTCTCTTCATCCACTAAGTGGGTAACCTTATCATAGAATGAGATTTAATGACCAAGTCATTGGCTGGCTTCACGCATGCTGTTTAGGGCATCAATCTGTTTTCCCAGGCAGAGCTTTGTTAACGCACAGAAATATTTATGTCAGGATATTGTCCTGTTGAACTCTGAAACTTGTAGTTTCAGTATAACATATACTGTGCAATTGTTTCAGTATACAGAAACAGTAGTTTCAGTATGTCATATAGAATTCAATGTCTTGCAAAATACATGTAATGAGAGAAGTTTTCAGCCCTACAGAACTTAAAGTTTAAATAAGCAAAAATGTAATAATTGTGAACTGAGCTGAAGTGATTTCTCCAAGCTTAAGAGGAGTTGCCGTTGAAGGTACAGCTGTATTGTTAGACAGGAAATCCCTTTTACTCCATATCAAATGAGACTTGAGTGAAGATTAGCACTGATACACACACACACCTTTCTTCTATTCTTCCAATTTGTGTAAGTAGTAACTTCAGTTAGCAAGTCAAATAGAAGCTGAATGATCATGTATAGAGCTTCTACCGAGATGAAAACATGAGACTTGAAACTAGACTTCATGAAAACCAATTCAGTGCCTTAATCTGAACACATTCTTTCTAGCAGAATGTACAAATTTTTGTCACTATTCAACATCTAAGGCATTCCTGGGAAGGAGGAGGCAGTTACGTGTTGAAGTGCTTCATATTAAATATCTGTGGAGCAAGGACAAATTTCTTTTTTTCCTCCATATGGATGAATAATACTCAGATTGCTCCTTTGTACCATTGTTTCTCATAATTTGATACAGTTAATATTAAGTTACTCCATGCAAAGTGGAATTGTTTCAGCTTCAGAACAAAAGAAGGAATAATTCCCAGCCCATCATCTGTGCTCAGATTGGCAGAGTGAGTACTCATGTGGATTCCGAAAGGAAAAGAATAAATGAAACATGACTTTCATTTAACCTGGATGAATTTGCTTACTCTCAGGCTATTGAGATAAAGATTTAAGCCTTCTCTCCTTCCTGCTGGTTGAGAAAAGTTTGGTATAGATGCTTGCCTTCAAACTTAGGAAGACCTTTCCTTTATTTAGCCCATCAGTTTATAAGCTTCAAGTTTCATGAATTATTGTTAGAATTTCATTATAAATTTCATTACAAATATGTCTGTATATAAAAGGCTATGCTTCAGAAACCTGTTCCTTCCCCCCCAAAATTTAGTAACTTACATAATAAAAGCAGAAAAGACATACAAGCATTAAATTGTTGGCAAAATATCACCACTGTTATCATGTTTCCCCAATGTCTTTGGCATCCATATAAATCCCTTTTTACCGATGTCCTAGGTGAAATGTTTCCAGTGCAGGTAGCTTAATGTATCTGTTAATTATTTCACATTCTCCAGTTTAAGCACTGGAAGTCATAGGAAGATATTTTCCAATGGAAAATAGTGCAAATATTTAGATGTACCTAGTTGGGATTAAAGTTTGCCAAATATTCATTGCTGAAATTGGCTCAAACTTGGAAAATAACAGGATTTAATGTGTATGTATAGGGAATACTGACCTGTCAAAGGCAGGTATCCCTTTGGCAGCTAGTAAATAATTTGCTTCTATCAGCAGATTAGAGTAAGCTACTATTGTGTAGCTAACATCTCAACAGTGGATTGCAAATTAAATTCCCAGTGGGGTTTCTGAGATGAAATCCCAGTCCCTTATCCTCTAAGCCAGTCAGCTTTTCCTCTTAAGCAACTTAATAAAGATAATGTTCATATCTGCATCTCATTATTCCTACATTATATTGATACAATGTAATAGTTTTACTTTTTGTCTTACCTTTTGTCTTCTTTCACCTGTGAGTTCTGGAGGAAAGATTACATGAGATGTTGGACTTGTATAACACTGTTGAAGTAAAATTCTCTAAGCATTAAAACTTTAATGAATTTATCTCCACAATACTTCTCTGAGAAAGATTAATATCTGTTTATATAATTGCCTTAATTACCAGGGAATGAGGGTGACTTTCTATGACTAATTTTGAGATTAAGTGTCTAAACACAGGATAGTCATCAGCTCTGATTCACTACGAACTACTTGCAGCTTTCAGTCTGAATCTTTTGCAGTAGTTACAGAGAATGGGAAAAAGCCAAAACATTGCTACTAACAGTTTAATGTGAGTCATGAAAAAGTCCCACACTTGGCTAGCTGTAGATGCCCTGTGCAGAAAATAAGAAAGGAGACTGAACTGCTTGCAATACCATTGCTGTCCAGCATATACTGGGTGATTTTTCTGAAGAAACAATTGTGGTTTGCACTACTGCAGCAGGGAAAAGCATTAGAAGAGTCTAAAGAAAGCACCATTCATTTCTGTTTGCAGAATGTTTATGAACATTTTACAGCCTGGAAGATATCCCCTTAATCTGCAGTTTTCTCCCCATCTGTAAGGCTGCCATTATCTGGATAATGTGTCACAAAAAAAAAAAAAAAAGATCTGTTTTAGGATAAATACGCTATACCAAGAATAATTCTCCATTTCAGAATCTGAAAACTAAAATATTTTCACAATGTAGAGAAATGTAGAAATGTAGAAAACATTTCACAATGTTTTCTATTGTGACAATTTCATTATTTTTTTTCACTGAAGCATTTCTCTTCCTGGTTGATTTCAGTGTTTGCTCTTACTACCTAAAATCTTATAGTGTATGATTTGCTTTGGTTTTCTGTTGTGACATGAAAATTAAGCTATGTGTGAGGTTATGATAGACAATTTTTACCTGAAGATTATTAGAAAAGAACAAATCAAAACTAATTTATATTTCAGCTGAAAATTGAATGGTTATTGTCATAAACCTTTATTATATTTATTTTGCATTTGAAGTGCTTCTAGTGAAAATAAACCCAATCCTTGGTACTGCTACGCATACTTCCAAAGCTGATATCCAGTCATATAGACATTGGAGCCCCAATATCACATAGCAAATATCACTTCATTTTTTTGACCCAATAATGTAATTATCTACATCTGTCAGAAAAGGATTCTGGAGTTGACAGACCCAGTGGGGACTCTTGTGTTCATACCTAGTCACTGCTTAACAGGAAGGAAACTGAGGAGAAGTAGCAGCGCACTTTTATGTTCCTTTTAAATGCCCCATTTCTGAGAACTGCAGGCATTCCTTTTATATAATTAATTCTTAATGTCAATTTTTCCTTTTGGGTTCAATTTACTGCATGTCCCCTTCATCCTGTCTGATAGTGGAGAACAATAACCATACCATACTGGTTCAACTTAGTGTGTTTCAAACCCATGGATTTTAATAATATCCCACATGTAATAGTGACTTCAGTCCTTCAGGTGGAGATTTACAGGATTCTTATTTTCATAAAAATGTAGATTCTTCACCATCTGATGCAACATCATTGTTCCAAATTCAGCACTGGTTTGGAAAGTTGTCTCATTAGTGACAGTGGTTTGGGCTTCTTTAGATGATAAACAGTCTTCTGTGTCTGTTATTTGTGAACCAAGATGGAGAACTATGAAGGACTTTGATTAGGAACAACTGTATCACTAGTTGTAAAACAAAAGTACATTAATGTGAGACATTAATCATATCTGAGAGAACAAGCAAATTGAATTCTAGCACACTTTCATTCCTGATACCAACCAAGAATATGATTTGGCAGTAAATATCATATCACTTGATTTTACAAGACTACAGGTATTTGGAACATAGCAGAGAATGAAATTTGAACGCTCATTTTAATGAAAGTCTCTAATTCTCAATTTGAATGAGAAATCTCTTCAGATGCTTTTAATTATTTACATCCATCTCAGCAATAAATCATATTTTGCATAAAGCCTAAGTAAAGAGCAGTAATTCAATTTCACAGAAAATGTCAAGATTGTGACATTTATTTTTGTTTTGCCCTTGAATGAAAATCAAGCATTCCGAAATTCTGTGCAGGAATAAACATTCTTTCATGTCAACTCTTTCAAAAATGTTTGGAAAGTATTGAAATGGTTTGCATCACAGATGCTGATTTTTTTCTTACTGAAAATGTTAATAGTGAAGCATTTTGACTTGTTTTGGTCCTGGCTAAGTTCAAGAGTGGCCATTTCAGCAGTGGTCAGGATGTCACTTAGGAGTACGTCTGCACAGAAACCAAAGACATGTTTGTGCTTGTTACAGACAAACTGAGCTGCATTTAAACTTTTTGGCTCAAGTATCCAAGATAAATGCTGTTGTGATGGCACAAACTCCAGCACCTCAGTGATGACCCAAAGTTCTTGACCGGACTTGTGAAACAATCCCAAACGTGGATTGTTTTCTAGTTGCAGCATCAGTATTTTGTGAGGCTGGATGGAAAAGAAAGAGAAGGAAGCCAGAAAAAGAATGGGAAAAGATGTGGTCATAAGCATGTGGGTGCCCTGACCCACAACTGTGGGTGCACAACTGAAATGTGCTGTCAGAAGAGTAGGAGAGTGTTTGAAAATGGAGTACTGAATTAGCAGTAGAAATGCAGAGCATCTGCCTTCTCCCCAAGCCCACTAGTGAAAGTGAATATAAAGAGGCCTTCAGGTTCAAGGCTCTCTCAGCTAGAATTTTCACTTTATTTTAAAAGGAAAAAAAGTGAAGATGAATTTTATCCTCTGTGAGGTACAAGTTTTAAAAGAAACAACATTTGAAAAAATTTTCAGCACTGAAATTTAATGTTTTGTTATTTCTTCTAGCTTCTTCCTTAAGGGCTGGTCCCAGTATAATGATGCTGACATATCAGTAGAGTGTGGTGATAGCTTTTAGCCACAGGTTGGCTGTATTTGTACACAGGATGGATACTTACCACATTGCGTCTGTGATAGATGTTATGATATATGTTCCTGCTTTAAGGAACGTAATGGATATGACATTGACTATCTCCATATCCCTCAACATGAACTTAAAAATAAGCTAAATGTATATATATACAAATTCTGTTTTTATTTGGGAAGTTCACTTCCAAAACAAATTGCAAAAGTTGTCCAAGTGGTTTTCCAGAATAATTGTGTTTATATGGTGGAAAGGTTAACAATACAGGTGATCCAAAAATATTCCTTGGATCCTCCCTCAGGATCTGCTCAAACAATTCATCTGCCCAATGCAGTCACTTAGGCTAGGACTTCTGTGTTGCAGTTGGTGCCAGAGCTCTTATGAGAGAGATTCTGAAAAATCTGTAGAAGTATTCTCTGGGAAAAGTAAACAGAACTGATGTGATGCTGTTGGCAGTGGCAAATCCCTGTCTATTTGTTTGTGGGTTTTTTTGTTTGTTTATTTTCACAATATTTGCAACTGTGTTTGAGGGGGAGGAAGGTTGAGACAGTGTCTCATCACATAATTCCTTCCAACAACAGCTAAAGCCCAGCAGTAATGGCTGTTCTGTTACTGAGATACCACACACAAAAGTAAACAAACTTAAATGCCTGTCTTCAAAAAGAACTGCTGCATCCACATTAGTTAGAAGAAAACAGTTTAAAAAAGGGAAGCTGTGTTTCTTAGCAAATTGCCTCCTCCTTTTCCAGCACAGCAGCAGTTGATTAACCACACAAACACAAGAAATAACCTCTTTGGTGAGCCAATCAACACACCTAACAGTAAACAAAACTATTACAGAGTAAAATCAGCTACTCTTTTCCGTATTAGTCTTGAAAAGGTGGGGAACATGAGGGAAAGAGATGCTTTTCCTGAGGCAGGAAATTGTCCCAGGCAATGCTGCCTTCCTTTTTGCCCTCTAGGATTGGCGTCATAGCTTCAGAAAGGCCCACAGAGATCAGTTCCTAGAGATGACAGGGTAAATGAAATCCCCCTTCTCTGAAAAGTGTGTGCTGCCCTGAGTCTAGCATACTTGCTACATTAAAAGACATTCCAAGTTCTTGCTCAGATGCTTTCAAGCAGGAGATATGGCAGTCTGTCCAGATATTCTTCATCAGTGATGAATATTTAAGAAGGTAGTTTTCTCCCCTTCAGCAGCAATATTCTTTGTTTCATGATGGGAACTGATCTATCTCAGATGATTCAGAGTCCTCCCCATTGGGAAAGAAGGTGCTTTTACAGTCTCCCTCACTAACTCTGAAGGTTTGCCTGACCCAGCGGTGTCTCAAGCATTACTTCTACGAAGGAGTGAAAAGTCTGTAGCTTGTAATGATTGCTGCTGAAATCAGTGTTGAATTAGAGCACTAACTTCCCACCAACATGAATCCATCAGACAAGAAAGCTGGAGAAACCTTTCAAACATTTTCAATTCTAAGTATACTGTTGATGTAAAGCAATATACAAAAAAAAAAAAGGGAAAAAAGAAAAAAAAAAGTGTATATTCCTAAGGGCTCACTCAGATCTAGGAGTTCCAATAGTTGCTTCAGCAATTTCTTTCTCACTACCAGCCGTACCTTCTGAGCTCTGACCAGTATTACACCAACAGTGTTCTTTAGAGGAGCAATTCACCTCAAGCAGAGTGAGTCAGTCGAAGATCTTCATGGCCTATGTCTCCTCTCTTTGCTTTCTGGTGCTTATACAGAGCTTCCACAAGTGCGTCTTCCCAGAGCAAAGCAGGAGTTGTCTGTTTCCCTCATGCTGTATTTACCTACTTTGTTTAAGAATGAGGCTTCTGGAGTGGCTTGTAATGCCTCCGCTTACACAGCTCAGAGAGAAGGGTGCTGGAAGTGACAGTAGAAATGCATTAACCAGCCTGTCCTAGGAGCATCATCACCAGGGGGGAATCCCAGACAATTGGTGCTACAAGGGCAGGCTTTGTGAGATGAAATAAATCAATGAATAATTATTGCAGGGGCAGCCGGCAGCACAGCTATGAGGGCAAGACAGGCAGTACACGCTAATAGGCTGGGGGAATCCTGTCTTGACAGTTTTTATCCTGCTTCATTTCTTTCAGCAAATAAGATGCATCTGTTTGCCTCCAGCTCTCAGCAGACAAAGTAAACAGTCATGCTACAGCAGGTCACAGTGTGACTTCATGCGAGTAAACTGAGCTAATCTGAAGCAATATGCATTCATCCAGCAAAAGGACACCCAAGACAACATGTGCTGAGGTTAGCTAGCAAACTCCACTGGCAAGGAGTGTCTCAGCAGTAAGTTCAGAGCAAAACAGGAAATGCCAAGTGAAATTGCCAAGGTGCAACAAAACACAGTGATAATAAACACTGGCACCAAAATAAAATGACCTCTTATGTAACCCACCTCTCCCTTTCCTTCATCAGAAAATATCCATGTAGTTTGTGCAGTCATCATCCTTTATTTCCCACAACTCAGTGTCCAGTTTTCACAGGAAATGTAACAAATATTCATGGTTGTCTGCTAGGATTTTGTATAGTCCAGACTCTCCCAAGAAAGAATGAGGGCACAGATCAAGAATCCCTTCTGTCTGCAACGCCTTGTCTTTCCTATGCTGGTTAATAAGATACATTGGCTCTTACTTATTCGTTTGTACAGTGACAAGCTGCTTCACTTGAAATTTTCATTTTGCTGGATGCCAGCCACAGTTTTCAAGGAAATCAAGCTATTTAACTTTTGGATTCCATGGAAGCCCAGGAACAAAAAGCTTCTCCTCCAGTATTAAATTAGCTTATCTACCAGAATACATTTTCTATCTTTACAGTTGCTAATACAGGGTGGATGACTGTGCATCTTGGTAACTAAAGCCATATATTGATTATTGGTTACAGAAAGTCATGTTTTTAAAGAATTAAGAAAAAATGTTGGACATTATCCTGGCTTTTTTTTTTTTTTTTTTTTTTTTTTTTTTTTAAGACAATAAACAGGAAGGGGGACTATTTCCTCCTTTTTTGCATACTTATTTCCATAATTGCCTCATATACTTTTGTAGGACTGGTTCTTTTGTGGAAAAGCTATTAAGCTTTTTCTACAGTATTGGTGGTTTCTGATTTATGGAGCTGATCTTTGTGGACCAGGGCAGAGGTTTTTTTCTAGTTTAGAACAGGTGCATCCAGCTTAGCTTGTGACAGTGGAATTCCTCAGTTGAGAACTAAGTCTAGGCTCACTGTTTAATTAATGAAACAGAACATGTACCTTGAAAAACTGATCCAGATAAAAGTCAAATCAGATGGCTCATATCAAGAGAGGTATAAACCCCTCATAGACCATGTGACTTCCATTTACATTAATGCAAAACTTGGGAGATTTGCTCCCCAGGTATCATTAGAGACTGGCCTAATACAAGTGAACATGAAACTTTACAGAGTAGAGACCAAGCAGTTGTTTAGTGCTCCCACTAGCCCTGAACTGTCTGAGGTTCATTTTTTTGTCTTTTCTTTTCTGAGATGGACTCAATATTGACCACTCATTTCTGATTGCAGTAACTAGTCAGGGCGAAGGACTATGTCTATTTCAGTGATGAGCCAATGCCAGGGAATGTCCTGGGTATGGCAGCTCAGTCATATGGCTCTCAGTGTTAGAGCAGTCCCTGGCAAGGTTTTGGACTTGACAGGCTGGTTCCCTTCCAGACAGATCTGAGCATGATTCAGGAAATGGCACAGGCCAGGGTCTATTCCCCCTAGACAGCTTGGATACAGCTTCTCTGCTGTGGAGGGCAAAAAAGTTCAGTAGCTTAGACATGGGCCTCTTACCATTTGCCTCAGGGCCAGAGAACAGTTGTGAGCACATTAAAATTACCAGGGCAGACAAAGCAAGGGGCTGTCTGTATTTACCCTGTATCATGAATCCCTTCATGCTTTGGCAGTGCTGCACAAAGCATCCAAGGTAAGTGTGAATCTGATCCAAAACCCACTGGAAGCAGTGGAGGCCTTCTGTTGTTATTAATAAGTTTTCAGTTTGACTGTAAATGAGCACTAAATGTTAAAAGAAGTATTTAAAAAAAAAAAAGAAGAACATAAGGACAGATATAAGCTAAGGATATGCCTGCTTTTAAAGAAAGGAGAGCAAAAAAAGGGCACTGGCAGAAAAGTCAATTACAATCCAACCAGGTTAGTTACTGCTGGGCTTTTAATAACATACTGCTTTTTCATTCCTTGCTGTAAAAAGAGTCTATGTTTATTCCAGCTAAATGTTGATATCAATCATCGATTTATACTTTGCTTTAGACTTTATTAAATAGGCTAAAGATATAATTTCCTTACAAAAATCATAGGTCCTCAACATGTTTCAGTATTGCACTTTAATCTGTCATCTGAATAGAGCCTGTAGTAGTTCATTTTCTAATTTGGTGATAACAGCATTAATTCAACCTAAATCCTACTTATGAAATAACTGCAGTGTTTGGCATCCTACATTTTATGTTTGAGAAAAAAAATAGAGATTTATAGTTTAATATTTGGAAATCATAGCTCAATTGAAAGAATTCAAGTTGTTCTTTTCACAAGAAGTTATTCCATGTAGATTTTTGGTGTGTTGGATTTATTTTAAATGACAGGTAATGATTCAAAAAAGAAAATAAAAAGCAGTTATGTGAATTCATGTCCATAATTGCTATACTCTGACTTTTTTTCTAAAGTGAAACTACTATTCATACAGTGCCTTATGAGTTTTAAACTTTGTCTTCTCCAGGAATATTGAGACTAGCATGCAAATGCAGATTTCACAAGCTGCCTCTTTTGCATTCATTTCCTTTTACACTTTTCAACTACTGTTGATATAATTAATTATGGGTTTATTGGAATATGGAGCTTGTTTGAAAGGAAATAATTGTTACACTTTGATTTGTTGTACTGTGATTAAAAGCACTGTACATAACATTGCTTCCAGTTATTAACTATGCTGCAATTGTGGGACAAATTATGTTCCCAGTCCATGTATCCTCATAGTCCATACATCCTCATTAACTGCAACATTAGTCAGAGCAGAATTTGACTGAGTCAGAGATACCTTTTTGGCAAGTTGAGTTTGCCAGAATAATAATCCAAATGCTGTTCATTGTTGCAAACAGTTTGTAGGTTTTCACTTGAAGCTTGCATTCCTTTTATAATCATGAACTCCCACCATGCTCTTAAAGCTGATACCTCTGTAGCTAGTCTCTCACAACTAGGCACAGATGACTCTTTAAGTAACATTCAAATGGCTGGCAACTGCTCAAATTCTGTTACTAAAATCTCTCTATATGTATATATACATATAGAAATAGTGGAAACTTCTGGTAGATAATCCATCCATTTGGTGAGAACAGCAGAGTACAAGTCTGCACCAAAAGCTTGGGTTGGTGAAGATGTATAACTGTAGGAACCATTGTTTTTTTCTTTTGCTCTCTCCTGATGTATTTATTATAGTTCCAGAAAGTTGATAAGGGATGAGAGAGCAGTGCATACTTGTTTCTGCAGGGAATCATGGCAGCAAGGGGAAGCTGACTTTAATGCTGAGCAATGTCCAATCTTTTATATCAGATGACTGATACAATGTGAGGGTGAAGTGAATTTCAGACCAATATTTGATGGATAAAATTAGAATTGGGGAACTTCCCTGTAAATCTTCAGTGTTACAGAGTGCTTCTTGTATCTTTTATGGTTGCCTGTTGTGCAACGGTACATGATGTGGAACCGAGCTGTTTTGACAGAAAGTAAGGAGACATGTTTGTTATACTCAGAGATATTTTAGGTAGTGGAGAGGCAGCAGAGAGGGATACCCCAGAGCAGAAGATAAAGTCACAGGAGATTCACTAGGGACCTCCTGAGGTTCCTTCCAGCCTGGATTGCCCAATATAAGTTTTGCAGCACAGGGACAGTAAGTACCCTGGTTATGCCTGACTAAAACATTCTCTTATTATCTTATGTATAGAAAAGATTTTCATAAAAAACTCACCCATCTTACACAAAACCCAAAATAAATAAAGATATATATATATATATATATATATATATTTTTTTTTTTTTTTGCTAGGGATGAACTTCAGCTTCTCCAGGAGTCTTGTAGAAGTTAGCCAACATGTGTGCTTATATTTTTTTCCAAAGACTTACATGACTGCTCCAAGAAGGAGCTGAAGATACCCATTATGTTAAAAATTAGTGCAAGTACCTTTGTATAATCCAGATTATCTTGAAACAAGATATGGACTTCTTTCTCACCTCTGAGAGAAAGGAAATAAGGCACTGTGGAGTGTATTTTCTCTGTAAGATTCTTTTACTTAGCAAATGAAGATGTGCAGTGATTGAATAGAGCAAATGGGATAACAGATCTCTATTTAGATAGCTGTCCCAACAGATATGCTGCATATTTATGATGATGTTTTAGCTCAATAGCAGCTATCCACAATGTTTTGTAGTATTTCATCTTACACATACAATGGAGAAAAGATAACCTTTTTTTTTTTTTTTCCAAGACCGCTTCATGAATGCTGTGAAAAGATATCAGTGTACCTATGAAACAAAAGACTTCTACAAAGTAGGAATACAATAAAATGTCTTTCCACTTCAACAATCAAATGAATTGCAGATGTCAGGCAAATCAATAAATCTTTTGGATATCAGGAAAAATAAGGATCCTAGCCACTTCCCCTGAGACTCTTTATGTAAAAGGTGGCACAATAATTATGTAGGTGGATTATGATCTATAGGCAAGTGCACTGACTATTAACATCTAAAAGTGACATTTCCTTTTCAGACAAATTTAATACAAGCTGCAAAGATGCATTTTTCAGTCAACTTGCTTGTATAAAAGCTAAGTCAGGCATGCATTTTCTAGCTCAGACTGCCTTTCTACCGCCTGCCCCAAATCAGTTACTAAGGGTAGAGCTGGCTTAATTTTTTCAGTGCATAGCACATTTGCCTAAATATGCAGTTTATGAAACAGCACCACTGAAACACTCCAATCAGATCTGGCAACAAATAAGGATCAGGGAATGAGGGCAAGGAAGGGAATTAAAAAAAAAAAAAAAATTGAAATGTTTTATTCTGACAGCTTGGAAATGAACTTTTTGACTTTTTTGTTAGAAAAGGAAATGTTAAGAAAGATTCAGAGTTAGATAACTGAAAGCCAAACACAGCTAAGAAATCCCTTTTCAATGAAAGGAAACATTTCAAGTCAACCAAACTGGAAGTATAGTTTTCATGTTGTTAATATATTTTTAAAATGTTAGTGCTTTGTAACCCCAGATTTTTTTTCAGTTAAGGCATGAAAATGAAAAATTGACCATGCACTCAGCATTAGGTTTGAAAATCTGCAGCCAAAGTATCTGTTTTCTGATGAAGAAGTGTTTTTCCTTTTCTCTTGAAAAATGCTCATGTGCTTAGGACTTACAAGGATGTATTGCATCTTTGGGAGAGCTAAGGATGTCACTGGAAGTATGGATATTATGTTGGCTATAATGTTGGTTTTAATAGCTAGTCTTTTGACCTTCGTTGGTTGTTGCTGTTATTATGACAAGGCTTAAGAAGACCCAACTGAAAGCAAAGAATGGCTCTTTGAGAGCTGTCACAGAGGAAATATTTCCATTTTAGAGTGCTAAATGAGGGCCTCTGCACCCATGTCAGCGACTGTGCGTCAGACCCGCAGCTAATGCCAGCTCTCAGAGGGGGTGGAGGGAGTTAGGAAAGCTGAAATGGAGCTAGCCAGAGAGGGAACAGAATTCATCTTTGTCTTCTCTGAAAGAAACCTCATTATGGCAAGGAAACAGGGAGTATATATGTTCACCAACAAACCTACAGAAAGACAGAAAAGGGACAGAAATCCACCAAGAACTGCATAGCCTTGCCAGTGCAGCATTTAATGCAGTCTCATCAGCCCTTCCACAGAGGGCAGAGTAAGGATAGCCTGGGATGCCAGGCATGCAGTGGGGCTCCCTCCTGCCATCCCCATCCATTCATGGTCTTTTCTCCCAGCTTTGAGTCCCCTCAAGCCTCTGAACTGCAGTGGGAAGCAACACGTGGCATGCCTGATGGCTGAACACAGGGCTCACAAACCCAGTAAGCTTGGAGCCAGCTCAGGGCACTTTGTCGTGAGCTTTTCTGCTTTGTTGAGATGTGCCATTAGTCAAGGGGGGGAAGAAGAGAAGAGTTTTGTCCTTCTCTTTGGAGAAATAGTTGTGTATTGTATGCAGCCTGTGATGTCCTACAAGATCAGGGCTCCTCTTGGTACCTTGAAGAAATATAACTAGAAGGCAGAAGAAATTTGACATGAAAACCTGGAACATTGTAGAAAGTGACAATCGATGGCTGGAGAGCCCTGTCACATGGTAAATAGTGCCCACATGGAGGCCCTGCTGGCAGGAATCTTGCTACACATGGTTTTGTATTAAAGGCTATTTCATTTCTCGAGTGAGGAAATAAGAGAAACAAAATAAAGCTGTGTTATAGCTGGTGCTTGTATCACCTAATGCAGCGGTTAAAAACATTGTAGTGATGACAGCAATATATGAACTCCTATGACATATACATAGAACCTGAAATAGGCTCAGCACAAACGTGTTCAGTTTTATCAGCTGACGTGTAAGGAGAAACAGTATATGTTAGTTATGTCTACTTATGTGCAAAAGCCAGTAGCATATTGGAAGCTGACGAGGTTTTTCTCTGTGACAGGTGCTGAAACTAATCTAAACTTGAGGAGCAGGGAAGATCCAAATGCATCAGATACTGGATCAGAAACCCAGGATAAAAATGCAAATAACCATGGAACTCAGTCATCTAATCCACTGTCCAGTTCTGTGACTGCTGAAAATGGAAATTCAGTATCAAATGGTAAGCATTTTTTTTAATCCCAAAGCTCTTCTAACATAAAATTGCTGAAGTGCATCTTTCAGTGAACTTTTTAAGATATAGTCAAGCTGGATCTCCTCAGTTGTGAAATATTTCTGTTTCTGGAACTGGCTTAACTTCATATGTATGAACTGATAAGCCCCTTTCCAATAAAAGCTGAATTTGAAGTAAATAAAACAACTTCTGTTGAGGAATTTGTAATTACCTCAGCTCCAAGTCGGTAAGTAACCCAAGGCATGGAGAACAGAGATTTGAGACTTTTGACCCTATAATCAATAAAAATTGAACAGAAAATGGAAAATCAGGATCTCCCACTGGTGCAAGTACCTTGCTAGTGAATGGCAAATTGTTTATAATTGCAATAAGAAGATCAAAATGGAGGAAAAACAATGACCAAATGAAGTCTTTCAAGGTCTTACAAACGTAATGCTAATGATACAACCTTATAACCTCTATTACATAAAACTATATCATACAAATACACCAGTATGGTATGAATATAAATAAGACAAATAGAAAATATTTATTTCAATGGGATGTGGAGGAACAAGTGTTTTGTCAAAAAATTCAAAAAATGCAAAGGCTTTGAAATTAAAAAAAAAAAAACAAGCTTTATTATTTCAAGCATTTCAAAATTAAATAATTCTTTTTTTTTTTTTTTTCTACAATCAAATTTATTCTTCCAAAATATTTTTTCCTGTTCTCTCTGATAATCAAAGCAAAAAATTCTTCCAGTCTGAGTTACAGGAGTGTAAAGGTGCATTCATTCCTGTGTGGAACTGGGAACACACTGTAATAGAAGAAAAAGGCATCTTTGTCCATTATAACTTTTCCCCATTTGTATCAATATAACAATTTAGGGAGGAGGGAACATATTTTCAGTATGTATAACAGTCAGACTGTTATAGCAACACAAAATCTGTGGGAGCAAGGCTTTGATTTCTTTCTATTTAGGATGTTAATCATATATTCTGATGTCCTAATGGGACCTGTGGGAGATCAGCTTTTTATAAGAGCAACCATTTTATCCCCAGATCCCTTAACTGGGAGTTTAATCGCAAGAGCTGTGTTTCTTTCAGCTTAGAAATGAAGTTATGATTTATGTTTATAATTTGTGATGATTATAGTTGAGTTAGTAAATGATCACAGTTACTGAAATAAATGGTCATTGCTTGAATAAAAGGCCAACTAGTAGGCAAGATGGGTGCTTATAATTATTTGTGTGAAGTTTTTTATTAGTGTATTTGCAACTGCTAGTAGCCAGGGCTATTCTTATTGATAATACACAGTATCTATTATACATAAACTAATTATTTTTAAACTATTTGTAAATGGAAAGTTTAATCATAAAGGTGTAATGTTGTGCAGTGGAATTTTCCAGTAAGATATTTTTTCCATTAAAAAACACTGATTCATCAAACTCAAAGTTTCAATGGAAGATTGCCAATTTTGATGCAGCTTTCATAAGGAATGGTTTTGGTATTTACTGTATACTATGAGCAAAAAAAAAGTCCCTTTAGGTCTTGCAGTATCCCACTGGGTAAGGAATTAACATTATTTGTGATATTATAAGGTTCAAATCTACATTTTTTTCTGTCAGACTGTTCTAGAAATGATGAGAGCTATAGTTTTACCTATTTATTTATTTACAAACCAAAATAAAAAATAAATTTTGTGGTGCAGAATTCTACTTTTCTAGATAGCATTAATAATAATTGAAATAATTAACAATATGGAAAACTTCAATGTACTTAGATTACATAACCTGAAAAACAGCTTGCCAGTTTGCTTAAAAGAAAAAATATTCCTTCCAGGATTCATCATGATTTGAAAATCTGTCTTTATCTCTAGGTAAAACCAGTATTCTTTAATGTGTCATAAGATATTTCCATGTTAAATACATTTTCATTTCTGTTAGTGTATACAAGCTAGCTTTCAGGAAAATAAAACTTGAAATGTATTATTAATTAGTTGATGCTGAGATTACAAAACTCTTGAGCATACTATAATTTGCTTCCCACTGTGACACAGTGGAACTATATACTCTACTTTTCATTGTTAGAACCAAAATCCAGATTCAAGTGAGTTAATACCAAGGCATTTTTTTTTTTTAATATGACTAGTCTTTTGCTGTCATGAATGAAGCAAAGTGTCAGCACCACTTCTCTGAAGCATCATGAAACTTAAAGTCACTATGGTGTTAAGGATAATCAACTTGACCAAGATGTTAATCTTCTAACCTGATGAATTCTTTAGAAAACCATTAGTAAGCAGCTAAAAAGCTAGGTGGCTCAGCTTCCAAATAGATTAATGCTGTGTTGCTTTCACAAGCTGAGTTTAATATCTGGCACTGCTGTTTGCTTGGAATTTTAATAGAAGTTTCTTTTTCATTTTATGTAAAGTAATCCTCTTCTTCTTTAGTTTATCTTTAATAGTAGTAACAGTTTTCTACAGTTCTGTACTATGAAAGTAGTACAGAGTACTTTTTTAGTTTTCTTCCACAAACCATCCATATCTACAGAGTTTTGTTCTAAAAGAAAGCTTTTTTTTGTTGTTGTTCTATTTTCTTGTCCAAACACAAAGAGTAATTATAAAGTTTATAGTAATCTTTTATGTTATACATGACACTTTTTTACCACCAGTGGAGTGTGTTGTAGAGGTACTTAACCCAGTGTGATCCAACTGAAAACTGAAGTAGCTACTGTACAGATGACACAGGAGAGTGTACAGTTGGACCAAAGGAGACCATTCTCACAGCATTGTGCTGCATCCTGCCCAATGGTCGTACAGGCACACACTTCACACTTTGCCATGCATGTATCCATCTTCATTGGCACCCTGCTATCCCTCAAAGGAAGCCTCTCTGGTTATTCCTCTTCCCTTCAATTATAACTGAGGTCCCATGTTCATGGCGAGGAAATACACGTGAGAGGAGTCACTGTCTAGTTTATGCTGATCAGCATAAGAGTAGCTGTCAAGAACCTGTCTGTTTCCCCAAGAGCCCTACACATTATTCTGGTGAGGGCATTAGCCTCATCTAAGTTCATCTGTCAAGAAGGTAGCCATTCTGTCTAAGCAGGTCACCTGTGGACTACAGTTTGCTGTACATTTTTTTGAAACTTAACCCCAAATCTTAGCACATTAGGCCACAGGTTCTCATCTGCACATATAATGGGAGAAGTGTCACAGCAGACAACCTGACAGAAAAAGCCTGTGTCATGTCCCCATGACACAGGCTACCTGCTGCTGAGTGCAGAGTCTTACATCACCTCCTTGCCTTTCCTGGTGATGCCTCTTTTACACTGGAGCAGCCAATGTGTTGAGTGGAGCTTATCAGTAGATCGAACCTGTGTGTGGATATGGAATCATGGAGAAAGGTAGAAGGTTTGGGTTATGATTTGTGGTCACAGTTGTAAAGACCCAAAGCATCTTTGATGTTGCTGTTGAATTGCAAAATATGCTGGAGGTCAGGAGATGCAGCCCCCCCCCAGTTCTGGGGAGGTGGAGCCTTTGAGGTTCTCTGGAATCACAGAAGCACCTCTAGATGTACAGTGCTCTAGATCTCAATAATTTTGAGATGCAAGCCATTTATCTGAAGGATTGTAAGAGGAGCATATGAGAGCAGGGCAGGCATGGGAAGAAGGAAGTATAGTAAGAAGATCAGGGTTTGAGTGTGGGACCTTCCTTTGAAGCAATATGGAAAATGCATTATTGGGATCAAGTGAGTAAAAGATTGTATTTCTAGTTTGAAGATACATATTGATTGGGACAAGGCTGTATTCTCATTACATGAAAATAATGGAATGCATTTCTTTTGTTTAACTTCCCCAGTTGTAGATTATTGATTGAATCATATTCCCTGCTGTCATTGTCACCACCATTGTCACCATAATTTCAGTAACCTTACAAAGCAGAATTTTTCCCAAAAAATCACAATTAGACTTACTGCAGGTAACTCGAGAGTATTTTCAAGAAGAAAATACTTATGTCATAATTTGTGCTCCAGCCTGAACCTTTCATTAAATTATGTTCTTGTAGTTCTGTGCCTGCTCCTGCTAAACTGATGCTTCCAACCTTGTGCTGAATTAAGCAAGGTCTTATTCAGGGCACAGCTGTGGTATCCTAATATTTACTTAGGTGTACGTAAAGGAAAACTTTCAGAGTTCAATCAACTACTCCATTTATCTTTCCAAACTCCACCAAGCCTCTACTTTCCATGTCTGTGCTGATGTGCTGTTGCTGTACATGGAAACTTTACTTACTTGATAAGGCTGCTTATCAAAGTGCTTTTCATAGGAATAAACAGAAAATCATTGATAGCCTTATTATTAGCTCAAGGCTGTCATGCACCATAGATGCTAAAGTGTATGAATACAGTGCAAAAGCAGTATCTTTTCCAAAAGTATATTGCTGGCCTAGGAAAGTTTTTCATTCATTTATGGTGTCTAGAATCATGAAAATATTTTACAATATATATTGTATTTGAGTTAAATTAATAACACATACTTTAAAAGGCATTTTGAATTAAATAGTAGACTTTTTTATTGTTTGAGATATATACAAAATGAATCCATGTGAATACATTATTAGTTCAGAAACTAATTTAAAAAAAAAAAAAAAAAGATTTGCTTTGTGTTGAAAAAAATAGATTTTTATGGGGAAATTCCAAATAAATAAAAACATTTATTTCAAGTATCCCATTTCTCAAAAAATATGTGATTTTGCTGAGGAGAAATTTAAAGTTGTAGGATAGGGATTACTTGCTGACTGTAATAGATGTAAGAAAGAAATACTGGTAACATATGTTTTACAAACCTAGAATGCTGGAGGCCACGAGTATCAGACCTTGCTCCAATATATACCTTAAAAAAGAAAGAACTGTAACTCAAAATAATGGAAAATTCAAAGCAATGAGAGAACAAGGTCAGATGTCCTCTCTGTATCAGGCAGAACAGGACTGAAATGCTGGATTCTCACAAGATTGGTCCTGTCTCCAGAGCTGCAAGCAGGGCTTCCGCCATTTCATTGCATGTGTGTGTCCAAAAGAAGTCCAAATGATGTGAATCTGTAGAAAAAGATCCAAATAGTTTCATTGGATTTCATTCAAACTTCATTCAGAAGAACAATATAAATAAAGCAGCCGTCCTTATCTACAGAGTTGTGGAGATGCACCAGTATTAAGGGGAAACTAAAAACGAGAAAGAGGCCAAAAGAGAATAAGGATTATTCACTTTCTTTAAAACATTTGTTTTATTTCTCTCACAGAAACAGGTTATTTTATGAGATTTTTCATGCAACTTACATTTACGTGAGTTAAATCATATATTGCTAACCATAAAAGAGTTAATGTTCATTTATCAAAATAAAAAAGTAAACATTTTTAATACAGAAGATAGAGGTTTGTAGGACAAGAATATTTCAAAAGAGTGTTTCTATGGTAGTTTGATGATTGAACAAGAAACTGAACGGGAACATGAAACTGAACTATGGGTAGTACAGTACATAGTCTCATAATTAGTTTAGGATTCATTACATTTGAACTTTGAATAGTTTCCATCACAATTCTGAGTATGTTGTGTATAATACAAAAACAGTAGGGTTCACCTCATTTATGTTTATCTCACAGTTACATATCTATTCCCAGATTCAGCTTCTCTAGTTTTAGCCACCCAAAAGGTAGGTACCTAGTCTAATGCAATAGCTGTGGGAATGGTTTTCCCACTCCAGCAGAAGCAATGGGGAGGTGCTGGCCAAGAGCCCTGCTCTAAGGTCACTGTGCAGAGGTGCTTGTTTCTCTTGTCTCCAGAGGGAGACTGCCTGGCTCTTTTACACTGGATGACTGCTTTTTACACAGCTAAATTTTGAGTATCTAATTCCCATACAGAGTGTGCACAATAAGTAAAAAATTACACAAAACAGACAAACAAAAAACCACTATACTGATGAGATGAAGTTGTAAATCCTGGAGCTACTCTTGACTTCCCTTGCGACTAGAGACATTAATTTGGAGCAGACCACGGACCTGTTTTCCATTCCTTTTGCATTGCTTCTGTGATGAAAAGGAGCCAGGGGAAGAGGAGCCAGGGGTTTCTGCATTGCAGGAGGAATCCCTGGCCAGTGTATAGGTAATGTGCTATTTGTAGGCTCTTTCAGTACAATTGCTCCTTCTGTAAACCAGGATGCATACTATTTATGCTTGGCAAACAATAATATGTCCAGCTTCAGTAAGCATGGAAATAACAAATACCCAGGCAAATGTGAGATGTATTTCATTCTTTTGCTGTAAAACACATCAAGATCTTTTGAATCTAGTGCTGAAATCAGCCAATGCATAAATGTCAGATTATAAATTATTATTGTTCTGCTTTAGGTTTACCAGAGGAAAATGAATATTCGAGACTGTCAGCCAGCAGTACAGCAGGCTCATCGATTCAAAGACATAGAGAGAGCCACACTACTCAGGTAAAAATGTCATTGGTGGTCTAATGGAACCCATGAAAGAGAGCAATTTTCACTCCGTAAGAGAGTAAAAATTTGTACTGCCTGCATGGTGAAACATTTCTTGATTCAAAACTATGTGTTGAGTGTTAAAAAATGCAGACTTCTCTTACAGGCTTGTAGTGAGATAAGGACAATGATTAATAGATACTCTTTTTTTTTTTTTTTTTTTTGCCATTGTGAAGATAACCATACTGCATGATTAAAATCAAAATATCAGTGTCATTTTAAGCAACAATAGGTCCTGACATAATATGAAGCTTACACTTTGTGTATATTAAAATTTCTGTTTAGCTAATGCCACTTAATAGTAACAACACAAATTTTTTGATGTGCATAAAATGAACAAAAGGGAACAAAATTTTTCATAATACATTTTTTTATTTCTTTACTTTAGCATTTTATATATAAAGAGAAGCACTTTACTTTCTGAGTACTCAATTGAGGCATTAAGGCATTGAAGCAATTTAATTTTATTTCATTTTAATAGCATTAGTATATTTTCTTGTTGTCTTTATGTCTTCTTTTCTTAAAACGGTGTTTCTGACTCATTTATTTTATTTTTTTTAATGTGAGATTGTAAGAATTTTACCATAAAGCTAAATATTGTCCAAAAAGAAAATATTTTGGAGCTGAGAGGAATTTCCTCAACAGAAACCTCTCAGTAACCAATGCTACAGTTTCCAAAATATTCTACCAGAAGGTAAGGGAAGTGCTGGTGTTCTTTTTTAAAAAATATTATTATTATTATTATTGTTTGTTTTTTGTTTGTTTGGGTTTTGTTTGTTTGTTTGTTTGTTTTTCTCTATGGGGGATGGATGAGATTTCATTACGATAACCTGGCCATAACAAAGTGAATGAATCCTTGTCCATTGGCTCCAATAGGAAAGGGATTCAACCTTCAGCATCATATTACGTGTTAACATAACTTTGAAAAGCAATATGTTGCAACTGATTAAATATGTGAGCATACTAGTACAGAAGTCTTCACATTTTGTTTTTATGCCCCACTGTCCAAAGCACAGACAAAACTGCATCACTTAACTCTGAACTGAAGAATTGTGCCAAGGCAGTACTCAGCACTTTTCTGATCTCATCGGATATATGACAGCCCTGCCAGAACTGCACTGGCACACACAGACACATGCCTTTCTTTTGCAAATGAACAAATTTTTGCCATTACTACACCCCTCTGACAGGCCTACTGTCACCATACTGGGATTATAAGGACAACTGGAGATGGTATATTTATACATTTCTGGTAAACAACCACATCCTTATTGGGCATGACAGTGGCCAAGGAGCACTCTCCAATGAATGAAAATCCCAAATCTCAGACATTGCTGCAGTGATAAACCTCACACAATGACACACAGTCATTGTGGAGCACCTTACACCTCTGTTGCAAAAGGGCTTGCCTGTGATCAAGGGGGCTCACATTCAAGTTCCTACCTCTGTGCAGTACATGGAGAGTGAAATGAACTGGGCTTAGAGAAGCAATTTTCTTCTTGTTATTTTACAAGTGGAAACTGTATCCTTATGTGAAATTAGTCTACAACATTTAAATGCTTTATTTTAGAAGAATGTCTTTAACCATTTGCAAACTTCTATATTTGATTCTTCCAACACTACTTGCCAAAAGCTTAACACAGTTTCAGTTCAGTACTTTGAAATGTCATTTTTCAGTAAATAGATGGTTGGCAAAATGTCTCACAAATCTTTAAAATACATTCCATGCCATGTACTCAGAATTACATGCAGGGATGATCCCTAAATGCAGCCTTAATAAGAACTGTGACAAGTTTAGAGAAGGAACATGCAGTTCAGTGATTTTTGATACAATTCCCTTAATGAATAAACATCTTCCAAAATGGTGTTGCAGAAAGAAAAAGAAAAATCTTCCTCCCACAAAAAAAGAAAAAAAAAAGTCTGTGTTCACAGAGCTGAAAATTCTTACAGTAAAAATAATTCTTCACTATTTCAAAAGCCTGCCATATATCTGAAAATGATTGGTTTTAATTACAGTTGACATTTCTTAGCAGGCTGCAGGTGAGTCTTAACAGCATAGAACCCTATTGTAAAACTCTTTTCCAGGCTTTGATACAATAACCTTATCACTTTAAAGTAATTCTTGTACAGACATATGAAATAGGACAGATTGTTTCACAGATCTTTGAAGGTACTGATTGAGTAATTGCTTTAGAGAGAGAAACATAGACTGGGTCCTCGTGTTTCTTGGCTGACACTGTCATTTCAGCTAAAGGAAAATTGTTAATTAGCCTTCAGGGACTTCTAATATTTATGTATTTTTTAATATCTCCCTGCTAGTTCCTTCCTGAAGTGACAGGAGTTAATTTCATTTTTGTAACAGGATCTCAAGGCTCATATATAACCAACTAAAGTTTAGGTATAGTAGCTTGCAGTACCACCATATTGTCACATCAGGTGATAATTACCTGTGCCACTGCCTGAAACTTTCCACACACTGCAAACCTACACATTTCAGAGAGCAAATTCTTCAGGTCAGTATCTGCCAACATGCATCATAATGATCAATCTTAACAAATACTTCTGGAAGCAATTACTAGTATAAAATATCATGCAGATTTGAACTCAGCAACTTTACTTCTCTAAAGTGAAATCTACTGAAAACAAAGTAAGTTCAGTATTGACCACAGATGATGATTTCCTAGGGCTTTATTTGTTAAAGGTCTATTTTAACAGGACAAAAAAAAATCTTATTTGAAACTTAGACAATAAAATTCTACTTTATTCTGCTGCCAAAAAAAAAGGAAAAGAATTAAAAATAAAGTTTGATTTTTGTCTCATCAGAAAAAGTGTGAACAGCAAAGTATGAATTTTTAAATAATGCCTTTTTCTTCATATTGTATTGTGGCTGTACAGTTGTAGATTTTCAAGTGATTATATTTATAAATTGCTACTAAGCAATAAAACATAAAGAACTTAACATCAGATATAAATCTGTTATATTGAAAACAAGGTAATATTGGTTTTGGGGATCAAAGCTCTCAGAACCAGTTAACCAAAAGTGTCATGTATTTTATTTTGTTCAGATAATATGTCCTTAAGAAACTATTAGCAAAGAAACACACACATTCTTCTCAGCAACCCAGGATGCTCCATGTATTTTATGTTTTCCTTGTAAAACAAAGTATTCTAGTCAAGAAAATCTTCAAACGTAAACTAGAATTATACAGCAAAACAACACTGCAAGAAACGATATCCAGATCCACCCTTACAGGAAAGCCTACTTTGCTCTTAGCATCTAAACCCAAATACATCAGCTGCAAGCAGTGCATCAGACTCAACTACTGCAGAAAGCCTTTTGTCAGCTCACCTGCTTGCTCCCTGAACATTAGAAAACTGGGAAACTGACACATCCAAACTTTATTTAAAATAACTGATTTTAAATTACTGAAATGCTGACTCTTGTCAATTTCTTCAGTGATTTGTTTAAACAGTTTGGGACTTTCCAATGTGCTTGGACCTGTAGTCTTGAATTCCTACCTCACAATTTTCTTCCAGAGTCAAAGGAAAAACCAAAATGTGAGATATGCTGCTTCTTGTCATTTGAGCCATAATCTTGCCTAGGTAGAAGATTTTGTTACAACCAAGAGACATTTGTGTTTAGTCATACCCCAGGAAGTGATCCAAAGCACATTGGAGGCTCCACAGATATTGAAATCAATTTGCAAGATCTAAAAACCAAAACCTCATCTAAACTGAAAAAAGGTTTAGAAAATATTGCCTCTGTGCTCTGTTCCTTTTACACTAAAAATGTCTCATTTCCTTAGCCAGTCCAATGGTCTCTCTTCTCTGGACAGTATTTATTGCTTCCTCTGTTCTCAATGGCTCCTGTGAGCATGTGTTTGAAAGATGTGACTTATAAAGACTAGCATAAAGACTGTTGAGATGTGTAAGTTCTTTGGCATATTAGGAACATCAGCAAGACAAAACAGAGACAACAAAAGCACGACTGTATCTTTGGCACCTTGCACAAAAGCTAAGCAGCCCTGTCTTCTTTTTCACAGATTTAGGACTGTATCTTTTATTTTTGATAAAAATATTTTAAAGTTGTTATTAACATTCGCTATGAAGTGGGATGTGGTGTGAAAAAGACACTGTGTAATGAAGAAAAGCAGACCAGCTAAAAGACTCCTTGTTTCTTATGTGGGCAGCAAGAAGCAACATGGTCTGTCTGTAAAGGGATAAAATGGACAACATGGAGATAAAGAACAGATGGGAATGAGGGGCAGATTAAAGACTGGAGTGTTAATAAGCTTGTGTGTGGGGTGGGAGCGGGGGGAAAAACAGGCACCAGTTAAGGGATGATTCAGAGAAGAAAGACTGGAAGAAGTATAAAGTGGCTGTAATAGGAATAGGGGATTTAGAAAGAGGAAAGAAGGAAGAGCCAGACAGAAAAAAAAAAAAAAAAAAAAGAAAAAAGAAAAAAGAGGAAAGAACCAATGTCAGATTACATCACAGTGGGGAGGAAAGAGAGCAGCACTAAAGAGTTAAAAACTAGAAAGTCTTAAGTGATGTTCCAGATGAGACATTCATCTTCATACACATATCTGTGTGATATTTATATTTCACAAAATACAAATAATTATAATAAACCTTCACCTATAGGGTGGTTACTATACAAGTTAGTTCACAGCCATGGTGTCCACACCTATCAGAGGAAAAAGGTCAAAAATTTCTGATTAACAGATGCAAAGCCTCTCCGTGCAGTTTAGTTTTCTCATGACAGGATGTTAGCTTATTTGAAATCAAATGAAGTCCTATGCATTCAACATCCTATGGAAATGCTCCCAGAACGAGACTTAAATAAGCAAGTAGCTTGCTATCCTGATAGTAGTGATTACCTACTTCTATGAAACATGTTTTATCTGTCACTTGCTCAAAAGGTAAGAGATAAGATAAAAAATGATGTGTTTTTTTCACATATTGTTATATTAAAAAATTTGCAGTCTTATCTATTCTGTTTTGTTTAAACCCCATGGTGCTGGTTGGCAGATTGCAGTAATATAGGAGCCAACACCTGACAATGAAAAATTGGAAATGTCTTTTCATATTCATGAAGAATGTATTTATTGTTTCATTATAGCTTAAGCCATAGCTCTTATTTCATGAAATCTCATTGCTTTCAGCAGTCTCTTCCTTCAGAAAGAGCTGCATATTCATTATAGTTTCAAGGGCTGCCTTTGTTCCTACTTGATTTAATATTTGTTGCCAATCACTTCTTTTGTTGACTGTTCAGAAGTTAAAAAAAAGAATACTCAAGAATGTGATGCGTTGCTACTCCCCAGCCTATTGTCACACTTCTAAACACTGGTCTCTAGCATTCATTATTAATGTTTATCGGTTTGGCTATTAGGTGAAAGTAATCTGAACAGTTTGAAGAAAAATGTAGCAATCAACCAAGTCTGGTATAATAATAAAATCACCAATGCCACTGTAAACACATAACATCCAAGAGATGACACAGTGTTTCATATTTATTGTCGACCCGAATCTGTACTTCCCCCTAAATTGTGTTTTGTTTCATTATTTTGACAGTAATATCAAAGAATTCTTCTTTTAATGTCACATCCACACAAAAATCATGACATATAACACAGTGTGGCTTTATTTTTAGAAGACTTACAGCCAAAAATATATACCTTATATATTAAATACTATGAGGTAATGTGTACTATAAATTCATCAGTAGGTACGTGTACCTTGTATTGCTGTGTTAACAGTGTTTGGTGGGCAGATGCTCCTGTCCTCAGCAAATATGTCCTAATTCTGACTTTTAGAACTACACCATGATCTCCAAAAGGGAAAGTACAGATTCTACCTTTCTGAACCAGTAAATGCCATGATCAGCTCCCTACACATTTGAGGCCCCTTTTCTGTCTTCCCACTTCTTGCTATGACATTTGAGAAGGAAACAAAACCTCCCAAGCATCCTTCTGCCCTCTCTAAGCTCAAGAGCTTGGCTAAGGAATGTAGTTATTCTCCTTGGGCTGCCACAATGGCCAATGGGTCACCATAAAAGGCTGCTTTAAATTTTAGTTCAGTGAGAGGGTGGTCCTGTACCAATGGACAATACCTGCAGAGCATGACTTCACTTACGAGTTCACAGTTTTAAGTGCCTGGTACGAGAGAGAATAAATCGGTCCCTGTGCCTGTCACTCTCTTGTATTCACATACTGCCATATCCATGTGGATCAGCTGGGATTTGGATGGCTAACAGCCCATAAATTGACATTTGCCTCTAATGTTGTTTGACCATAAGTGTAGCCTTCTATACAAGAGTGATGGATACAACATTAGAAAACAGGAGCTGGTGATGGTTTCTGTAATTGCCTCAAAAGCATAGTGGCAAACATAGCTTCTAATTGACCAGTGAGATTTTTGAGAATTTCACAGAAAAATGATTGGCAAAGTAATTGTTATTTGATCAAGTAAAATATAACTCTTAATAGAGTTATACAGTTATACAGAGTACTAGCATTCAGTTAAGTAGCAGCATGCTTTCTGTTTTTTTTTGTTTGTGTTTGTGTTTTTTTTTTCAGTTTATGTACAAAGAGGTATGAGTATTGTTGGGTCAGCTGTTCTGAGACATCTACAATGGATGATTTGTTTTCAAAACTCATCTTGAGAAAGGGACAGTTGCTATCCTGAACATAATTTTTTTTCTGACACATCAGATATGAATTATGAGGATGCTCCTGAAATTTTTAAGGAGCAGTTTGTAGTCAGTATGCCTGGAGAGAGAAATATTGCCTCAGAGAAATAAATAATAATAATAATAATAAACATATTTCAGTATTAAGGTGAAGTTTTAGTCACTCTGGTAAGGTGTCATTTTGTAGCCGACAACAGAAATGTAGAGTGTAGATAAACTCAGCCAAACCAGACAACAGAAATGTAGAGTATAGATAAACTCAGCCAAACCAAACAATAATAAATAAATAATAAAAAAAACACAAAATCCAAATAAATAAATAAAATGCAGCCCTGTTTCGAATGTGTGGACTTGTCCAACTGTATTCCCAGCTCAAGTAATCAGAGAGCCTGAATCGTGTGCTGTTATCGTGTGCATTATTGAATGTTCCCTACCTTCCTCCAATATTTTTTGTCAGATTATGTGTTAGAGCTATGCTCAGGATTTGTATAATTACTTTATTTTGCAAAGATATAATATCACTGTTTGATTGCTGAAAGACCTCCTGGAAGATGAGGAGCCAAATTAATCTAGAATGTTGTGATCCCAGGCATGTTACTACTTCACTGAGAGAAAGGTAAAAAACAACTGAAGATCAACTGTTGCTTTTGCAACTAAATTTTGTTCCTGGGGAAGCAAACAAGCAAGCAAACAAAAACAAAACAACAACAAATAAGAAAACCCACCAAGAGTATCCAAGAGCCTGAGAGAAAATCAGACAATTTGTACTAGGAATAGAATTGTGGTCAGATTAAAAATATGAAATCTGAGTCACACCAAAAATGCGTGTAGGCCAGGATTCTCCTGAGCAAAACAAGACACTGCTGCCTCAGGGATTTCAGGGTGCCTCTTTCGGAGAGACTCAGAGTACATCCAGTTTTCAGCAGCCTGTGAGGAAGAGCCTTCTGGAGGCAGTGTTCATTTTATACATAGTAATGCTTGGACTTTTCTTCCATGAACTTTTGTGGAAAATCCTTTCAGAAAGTCAAGGCAACCCACGGCAAATAGAATTGATAGAATCGATTTTCTGGGGGGATGAAGTTTGACACTTCTCCAAATGCTATGCGATAGCAGAGGGATAGAATCAAAGATGCTTATACCCAAGTGATCTCTGCCCCCAGAATATCCTGTTTCCAGCATCACACCATGCTTGGAAGAAAATGAAATCTGTCTCCAAACAGAGATGTCAAGATAGCTGAAAAATGCTTCTCAGAAAGGAAAAGATTTCTTCCTGATTTCTATGGTGATTTGTTTTATGTTAAATACGAACTCTGTTAGTTTTAAGATTACCCCCAGATTCTAAGTATCAGCAAGGTTCTGACTTCCTTTGGTATGTCATTTATGTATCACTTGATCTAAAGCTAGTTTATTCTTTTGATGTAAGAAGCACATTAATTAAATAAGACATTTTCTTGTTCAGAACAAAGCAAATGCAATATATATCAGTTATGTTATATATCAGTTATATCAGTTATCATGTTTAACTGTTTAAACTGGCATAACTTCTTCAGACCAATTCCAAATTTGTACCAGAGAGTACTGATCTGCTTTGCCCTTTTGTCCTTTCCAATAAATCAATTTGCCATCCATTTGGAGAGTATTATTTTTGGAGATTGTAAGGTTACTCCAATACAAAGGAAAATTATCAGCAGTTTGAGAGAACAATTAACTAAATCACTTTACGGTTGCATATTATATATCAAGTTATTATGTCCAGTGGGTCTGCATTTACAGAAAAAAAAATGTGTGTCCCAGCATTCACAAGACAATTGGATGAATCAATTTGGATCCCAGTGGTACATTTGTATTTGAAGGTTTTTAATTGGAATTTAGAAGCATGTAAACTCATTTATCACAGCCGTTCTCTAATCCCTGCTGGGGTCTTACATGGCGAATGCAGGTTTCCCAATCAAACACAGATTTACATATTGATTTGATTTTTTGTTGAGTGCTTGCCTAGTCTTTTTAATGCACTCTTGTTTAACTGTGTGTTTTCCCCTTGTATCTTCAAATGAATATTTTATGGTTAAATAACATGTAAGCTGACAAGATATATTTTTTTCTTGATTTGAGAGTTGGTGGAAATGCAATGCCTTCGTGATCTGTAACTTTTTGTAACAGAGAAATAAAAACAAAACATATCTGTTTTGGTACCGAAATGGTTGGGATTTTTAAGGTGTTGCAGTGTGTTTCTCCTGTAGGTAGGAAAAAAGATGTGACCTATATGTTTGGAAGCATTCAGTGTAGGGGCTTCTAAGATAAAAAAGGAAAACATAAAAAGATGAAACCACTAAAATGAGTTAGAAACATTTTGTGTGAGAGAGATGCATGCCTGTCACAGGTTAAATCAAAATGTGCTGCTCTCCATAATAATTTCATAGAATAATAATTATTTCCAGAATTACTGAATGAAATTGTGTCTTTAATTGTTAAATGAGAGGTGAGAACATCCTGATCACTTCTGTCTTTAAAACTGATGATCCGCAGGACACCCACTGGGACTTGCAAACTACTCTTAAGGGTTATAACAGAGATAACTGTGAGTCACCTATTGATTGCAGGCTCAAATTTGATCTGCTTACATTTTTAGGCAGTCTGCAAACTGGAAAAGATTTAAAATGTGGAATTTATTAAGGTAGTTACATTTCTAAGATAATTATGATAATTTATCATTAACATTTTACCTTTATGGCATGATTTACTTTAGATCCTGAACTGATGTTAGAAAGGTAAAATCACTGCCCTTATATACTCAGTCTCCTCATGGATTTCATGATGGGACTTCAACTTTACTAACAGTTTAAAACACTAGTGGAAGAGAAACATAATAAAACTGCAATAATTAATTGTGAGAATCTACTGACAGTTACCTTAAAGCACCAGCATTGAAAAATATATTAAAGAACATAATTAGTAATAAGTCTCTGAAGGGAAAATATAGACTAACTATATCCTGCAAATGTCTCAGGAGTACAGGTTTATATGCAATACTTGTCCTTAAACTGTATTGTGATTAAAAATCTGTTTTCTGTATTACTTTGATGTCTATATTCAGGAATTTTACTAAACCTTACAGAAACAACTAAAAACTAAACTATAATAAAACACACAGAGCTTTCTGCAGAGATATTTATTTGTAAGTTTTAACATCCAAGAATGTAATTAAATGCTCCTTTTCATTGTCTAGTGAATTTCTGATAGAAAAATCACTGCAGTTGCGAGTGACCAAAAATATGACTTGAGTGCAATGTGCATATTTTTGAAAAAATAAACCCTACATTTTTCCATAGAAAGAGCAAAATTAAGAAAATTTTTCTTTCATAAATAAAAGAACATGCTAGTGCAAATTTATAAATCTCTGACAGACACGTTAAGTCCTTTTGCCCTAGCTTAATAAGTAAGACTCTTGCATTTGCCACACGGAGAATATAAGCTTTGTTAGTTCTTACTCTTGTAAAACATCCTCTGTAAAGTTATAAAATTTGATCTTTTAATGCAGAATGAATTTTCAGAGCTTCTACAGCCAAATCCATAAATAATTCTGAAGTTAATTTTAAATGGGCATGTTAATCTTTTTATCTGGCACACCTTTTTGTCACAAATCATTTAAAAATGTGAAACTTTCAATTTTTCATAATTAAAACACTCTATTTTTTAACCAGCCTAAGAACTAAGTCTAATTAAAATAATTTATGCACTTATAGCTACTCGTCTTGATTCTAAGACAAAGTTTAAAGCCACTATGTCTGCTTTAGACCCTTATAAAGGAACTTAGGCAGAATTTACAAGTCCGAATCCAGGAAGACAATTCAGGAACACAATCTCTAATGAATGGGTAAAAGTTAAGTGCATAGTAGTTGGTAGGCACAATCATGCTTTAAAATTGTCACAGCTGCAGCATACACCCAAAGTGATCTGTCTCCAAGTTTCTATCTCTTGTGCTCTGAAACTACAAGTGGTTCACTCTGAAGGATTTGCTTTAGCACACTTACCACACATGGATGGCACACCTTAGCACATAGCATAAGAAACTAAATCCTTTTCCTAGCATTCAGAGTCCAGCTCTTGTAGTTGCAGTGTCCTAAGGTCACCCACACGATGTGGGAACTCAGTCTCTTCCTTAACCTGAACTAAGTCAGATCCACATCTGATTTCCAGATGTACTTTATCCACTATCCATGGTGAAAGGTCCCTCCATGTTTTTTCTGTTGGAACTAAGCCATTGGTGCTCCAGCACAATCCACAAGCCATAGTGCCAGGAGGAGAGCACCTTCTTCCACAGTGCAGGTTTGGTCTGTGAGGTGGGAGGAATGCTCCTGGGCTCTCTTTTCTGGGCAACCTGCTCTAGGGAACCTGCTTTGGCAGGGGGATTGGACCCAATGATCTCTTGAGGTCACTTCCAACCCCTACAATTCTGTGATTCTGTGATTTTTGGGCTGCTCATTAGAAATTGATTTTGTTCATCTTGCTGTATTCACAGTTGAAAAGATGGACCTTGTTTAACTGCTTCACTCCATTGCAATCCCTTGAATTGGCAACTTTGCATACTCTTCTCTTGTGTATCACTGTCTTTGACACTTTTGCTTTTCTTGTCTGCTCAGGTAGGACTCTGGATACTAAACACAGGGTAGATGTTTCCACCAGAAGGCCAGGCTGTTAAATGCTAGGTATTCAAATGATATATGTTTTTGTGGGTCTAGCTCAAATGCTGTGTTGCCCATGTTGGATTGACCATTGACTTTAAGTAGGAAAATCCTGGTCTACAGTTGGTACCATCTCTGTCCCTTAATGGTTGAAGTTGTTTGTTCAGTGTGCATTGAAACGATTAGCACCCTTAAATTACTTGCTTCCTACACACCTTATTCACCCTTCACAAAGTACCTGTTCAGGGTAGAGAATAATAATGAAGAAACATAGCTGGCTGATTTACATTGTGCTTCATGTAAAATAATTCAGTAAATCTTTTTTCTATAATGAATATGTATAATAAACCTTTAACTTGTCACAGGTCTAGTCATGAATGGAAAAGAGAAAAGATATCATCTTGTTCAATAAATCTAACTAAATTAATTGATTCATTTAAAGTTCTGTCATTTCTTGTGCATTTCCTTGCATTTCATTGCACTGCATTTCCATGGCACATTCTTCATCCAGATTCAAATACAAACTTTTTCCAGCCTATTTCCCAGATCAATTTCATAATGAATTAAGATTTGAAATATTTTTCCATCTGTGTTTAAAAAATATAAGATGCACACTTATTTGTTGACTGGACTAACATTTGTCCACTATACACTGGAAAATTAGCTGTATAGAGAAACTGCTGGCACAACATTAATTTACAGCTTGCATAAGCAGGGTCAGGAAAGTAAAGTGCCTATAAGCTATAAATAGGATGCATTTGACAATTGCCTTGCCCAGGCAAATTGTACTTGCTTTTCACCCTGCACCTGTGTGCTTTTATGATTCTTGGAATAGTAGTGGAGCTGTCTCTATTCATATACTTTATACATCTTTCAGAACTGAAAATTCCTCTGTAGTTCATTAGAGTTGTGCTCTCAAGCTTTGGTCACCTGAATGCAACCCATTACTCTTACAAAGTTTCAAACTATCTGTTTTAAGTATGCTTATCTACCAATGTTTAAGCACATCTTTATTTAATTATCTCTGAAACTCCTTCATATGAAACTCTTGTTTAACAGTCTGCTGGTTTTCTTTTTGTATGTTCCAGCACCTTGCTGAGAATCATGCCTAATACAGGCTCATGAAATGTCTAATGTTTAGATGCAAATAAGGTACCTAAATTGGGAAGACTGAATTACAATCTACTTTTTTTTTTCTGAACTAGGTTATGCCCACAATCTAGACCTACAAAAATCTATACAAATTAGCAACAGTAAGCTATGGTGCTTCACAAACCATACACCTGTTTCTTAGGTTAAAACTACCTTGCCTCTCTTTCTTGATAAATTGTTTCTGATTTTAAAAGTGTCTTTTCTCTTCTACTCTTTCCTACTCACACTGAAAAGTAATACGTTTTGTTACACAAGAAATCTCTGAAACCTCTCTAACAGTATCTGTGGAATGTTTTGTGTACCTTTGATTTGCTGGGATGCACTGGTGCATTTTCTATAAACATAAAAACCAAAAATAAGTTTTTGATTTCATAGCAGTATATAGTGGTCTGGGGTGCCTTGCCAGGCATCCCTTTCCATGCTATTGCCTTGCCAGGAATAGCCATACTTCTCAGTTGATGTGGCTGTGTGAAGAAAGCTATGCACATTTTAGTCATGTACAGGTGCGTCTCCTGGATGTTGCTGTGGGATTCTGAAGAAGAAAGCCAGCAGGGTAAGGGCTGCCTTTAGCTGTTTTGATGGGTTTGGTTCGTATTCCCTAGATTCCCCTTCTGCTGCAGAATATCATCCAGGAAATAGCTCTCAGTACCTGGTCTAGGTGCTGCTATATTGAGTTTTAAGGGACAACGAGATACACTTAGTAGCTTACTTGACTTGTGCTGATGTGAGGGCTTCAGACTGACTTGTACAAAACAAATCATCACTGGAACAGAAAAGTTAAATGGAAGGGAACAGTTTTCTTTTAGGTGGATTATGAATTTGGTTCAGAGCTGTTTGGCTACTTCACTATGAGTTTATAAATAGCTTCAGGCTGACTGAAACTATATTTTAAATCAATAACGTATTCTCTGGAGGAAGACAAATGCCAACCCCCCAATTCTATGGACAATACACATCTGTAACAAGAACTTCATTAATTCCAAGCAGCAAAAACCAGGTATACTTTCTTGGTTGTGGTCATTTGGGTATTTACATTTAGGGGAAAATCCTTACTGATCCTGCACCTGCTATTTGCTCTGTGTAAGAATATTTTCTGAATATAATGATATTATATGACAACAGTTTTAAGACCAGGTTGTTAGAAATAGAAACTACTCATCACAGTAGGTAGTCTGTTTTGTATGTTTCAAAGGACTGTGTTCATGTAGTTTGCTGACACAAGGGTGTTTTTTTCCATTTAATTTTTGGAATCTACTTCATACATCTTCAGTTCTGTGACTTCCAGACATGAGAGTGAAGGAAGGCAATTCTAATTTGTGGTTTTTGTTTGTTTGGTTTTTTTTTGTGTAAACAATGATAATGGGGGGTGTGGGGACAGCATGTTAAGCATGAAGTTTTAAATCCTTCTGGTGGAGAAGACTGCTTCAGATAATTTACAGAGTTGTTTGATCTCTTTTCATTAAGTTGTAGCACAAATGGTAGTAGCTTTCGATCAGTAGAAGTGTAGAACTTGACTGCTTATCCACATGCATCTTCTTATTTGTTTAATTGCAAATATCGAAATGGCAGAATTTGCTATCCAACATGGATAAGCCAGGACACACTGTAGTAGTCACAGGATTTTGGTTCATCATCCTACTAGAATGTGTGACTAAGCTTATCTTGCTCCATGGGTTCCTTTTGCAAATAATAGAGGTAATCTGTGGAGTGGAAGGTGGTTCACTCCTAGCACAGGGCTTGGCAGCATAGAATACCTCTCATGAGTTCAAGGCAAGGTTATTTTGCAGAAAGTCATTATTGTTTATACAGCATTATACGTGTCACTGAGCTATTTACAGAGGATGATAAGAAAATAGAACCTGAATCTGCCATGATCACAGTTTTACATCAGTGACAGAAGTGGCACAGGATCCTGTGTGGAGTATCATTCAGCAGGGACATTGCAGTTTTACACTGCCAAGAAAATTAACTTTATCTACCCTTATTATTTCCTTCTCTCTAACAGGTTATTCATCAGCTTAGACTTTCAGAGAATGAGAGTGTGGCTCTGCAAGAGCTTCTGGATTGGAGGAGAAAGCTGTGTGAAGAGAGAGAAGACTGGCCACAGATCTTGCACAACACAGAGCAAAGAATCACAGCCCCACCTCCACCCCCTTGTAAAAAACCAACGCTGTTGAAGAAGGTGGAGGATACCTCCTGCAACAGACTGTCTTCAGGAATATGGGACACCACCATCTGATTTGGATGTGTGTATTTGCAGACAGCAAGGAGTGAAACCATCTAATGACTTCAATCTGCACAATCAGCAAGTTTCCTTCCCTCCACAGAGCGTGCAGGGATTTTTTACAAGCACTCATTCAAGAGCACAGGATAGAGGAGCTATTTAGATCTGTCATGTGTGTGTGTACATGTGTGTGTTTGTCTTTTTGCTATATACATATATACACACACATATACATATTTGTGTGCATCTGTGAGTATATATATGTATGTGTGTATATATATATATATGGAGACAAACTGCACTATAAGTACTTAGTTTAAAAGTACAAGACAGTCACTTAGAGCTCTCCCATGGACAATTAAGAAACTATGTCAAGAAAATGGTGACAGGGAGAAGTGACTGACAGGCATTTTAGAGAGATCAGGAAAGTCTGTGTGCACACTGTACAGCCGTTTTATATAGTATAAAAATATGATGTTTCTTGTTCCCTAATGAATGGTTTTATTATATTACATGTATACATATATATATTTCTTTGTAGATGTCTGTGTTCTATTGGAGTTGCAAACCCGAAGTTTATTTACATGTTTATTACCAGTGTTTTATAACTTTATGCAATTGGTGCTGTCATTCTTTCTTCAAAATACAGATAATAAATTCAATACTCACATTTTTCTTTCACAGTTTATCTTTAACAACATCCCAGACAGTTTCAACACTGTGTTTTTTGTTCAGAACTGGCAAAGTCCTTTCTGAAGTCCAGTCCTGAAATTCTTGCAAAGTCCTTATTTGCAAGTGTTGTTTAAAGGTTTTCACACTCAAGAATTAGAGAGCATGAATTTCTTTCTGTGGACTTGTGTTTCTGAATGGGTGGGCTGTGAATTCTGTAGTTACATCTCAAATCCTATTTCATTCTGGGTTATGTAAAATAATGAGGCTCTCATTTAAATAGTAAGTATGGTTTGAAATTCACACCTGATTATGCGTAAGGTCAGGTGTCAGTGGAAAGATACATAATGGTAATGAGTTATGGAAATAGGGCTGTGATTTACTTTTAAAAGCCAGAACTCTTCATGAAGATGGGTATATCAAAAGATTGTGGCCTTACAGCGGTACAGTGATGCATTTATACCTCAAATTTCATGTAATGAAATGGTTTCAGAAATTGAAGCATTCTACCTGGAGAACATGAGTTCTGAGCAGGAATGTTAATTTATGAAAAACATGCTGCTGGAAACTTGTTAGCTACTGCTCAGCAGTCTTTGAAATACTGCTTTGCCACTAAATGGAGTAATTTATATACACGGGTATTTTGTCAGAGGCCACTTAAATTCTTGGAGTATGTAGAACCAGTGTGAAACACTCTTGGCTGTTTGCCCCATTCCTATTTGGATTCAGGAAAAAGTGCTTGTAATTTTGCAAGTGGATGTAAAACTAATATTTTAAAATGTAAACAAGGTTTATAGAAGTGATCTCACCCTTGGTTAGAAGTTGTTGGGAAAGGAAAACAACCTGCAAAAAGCAATCCTGTTCTTGTTTGTTTGTTTGTTTGTTTTTACAGGGGAAGCAGCACAACTCAAATTATTCCCATGAGTAATGTAGGCAAAATTAAACACCTTCTTTTGGTGGAGATTAAAACAGACATTTTGAGTAGACAAGGAAGGGAGACAACAGGGTAACTCTTAAATTAATGATGTGCTGACTGGTCTCTGATACTTAGGGGTAAATATCACTCATTTTACCTTTCTACCACTCCGCTGTTGGCAGAAGTCCTATCTGTAAGGCCACTATGGGTGGATGGAGAAGCAGGGATTCTGCCTTCAGCTGATGTCAATGACCAGATCAAAGGTAGTGCAGGTGGTGCAGCAAACAGCTCTCACCTGTTGAACAATTGTGTCAGGATGGGGCTTAACCTGGAACAGTTGTGGTTTCTGCTTTTCTTTTCTTTTCTTTTCTTTTCTTTTCTTTTCTTTTCTTTTCTTTCCCCTCCTCAGGTAACCAGGGACATGCAGAAATCCCTGTGTAAAAGTAGAATGAGTAGACTTGCATTGGATGCAAGTAAGCTAATTAACCTGACATACTTATGGCTTCCAGGATGCAAGATGCTTTCTCTGTGTGGCCCTGCATCACCATATGTAGCCAAAACAGCATCTACCCACCTAGCTTGGCAATCCTGACCTCCCTGCACTAGGACAAGCAGACATGCCCGCAGGCTTATTGCTCCTCAGACAGGTCTGGCAAATAGCCCTCTCATAAGCTCTATTACCATACTGCTAAATCTAATGTCCCCACTGGATGGCTTGGTGACTGCTGGCAATCAATCCAGAGCAGCATGGAGGTTTAGGACAAGTGGTAGCAACTGACCAAGAAGCTGGTTTAGATCATGTCAAGATCCCTGCTACTGCAAAGAGCTTGCCACCAGATACCGAGCGGACTATTTACAAGGTAAGGTTTTGTATCTCCAGACTATGCTATTGTCATTACTGCATTTGTAACACGGGTGTATCCAGAGGGCAGAGAATACATTTGTCAAATGGAGGTTAAAACGGGATTGTGCACATAGCACTACTTGCAATCCTTTCTAAAAGCTGTCTTAGAAGGGGGACCAGCTTCAGCTGCAGGAGCACAGGAGGGATTTAAGGAATATCTCTGCTACTCTTTCAAAGTGTACATTGTATCTTGTTACAGCAACATGAGTCAAGTGTGGAAAAAGGTAGCTAGAGTTGCTAGCGGTTTCATCGGTACAGTTGCACAGGAGAAGCTGGTACAAACCTGATGCAGGCAGCTTTGATTCACCAAAGGGCAAGGCACATCATGACACCCTGTGCAGAAGGCCTTTGTTCTCTTGCAAATTTGGGTAAGAAATGCATTTTCCTGGGGCTTTTCCTTACAGCCCATAATCACAGTGTGATACAACAAATCCAACAGCAGAAGATCAGAGACTTTATTTATTTATTTATTGTTTTGTTATTAATTTCAGGATATGTACAAGCCAACTCTTTACATGGGAGGATTTTTCAGGATATTCAATTAAAATATAATACTTTAGGAAAAGTATTTGTGTTAAAACATGTTTAAAATATTTCTGAAATGGCAGCAAGACTCTCCAGAGTGTGACTTATGATGTCATAACTCACACCTTGTGTGTTCATTGGTCCCTTGGCCTTCGGCCTCATGCCTAACAATGCAGTTGGTAGGGAATTATTACACCATAATTCACACCCTACTGTGTCTTATTGCTTAAATAACCGTACCCCCAGAGGTGTCTTAAAACTACCATTAAAGTTTATATTGCGTATCAAAATGTGTTTACAGGGCTGGGAAAATATACTATTGACATTTTGAAATGTTGAGAAGTAGTTTTAGCAAACTGTACAGTGCTTGTAAATTAATCTCCCCAGTGGAGTATGTGCCAGCCAATTACAGTATTTCTTGAGTATACGAAGTCCTCTCTTGCACATTAAAAAATAGCTTAGGCAAAAAAAAAAAAAAAAAAAAAAAAAAAAAAAAAAAAAAAAAAGCCTTATGAATTTAATATTCTAAAGGGAAAGATTAAACTCTATGAACATGCTAATGCCCTTAATATCCAATGAGCAATCTAAAATGTATTTATATTTGCAATAAAGCAATTTCAGGAAGCTGGGGTTATCATCAGATAATCACTCCTCCACATTGTGCCTTATTGCTTAATTTTTAATATGTGAAACAAACAAAACTTAAAACAAATCAGCCTCTCAGTATAAGGTAAGAAGAATAAGATATGTTTTACATTATAAAATCCAATGGAATTCTAAAATCATATTAAGACATAATAAATTAAACATGAAAAAAAAAAAAAAAAAAAAAACAACAGCTGTTGGCATGAGAAATTTTTAAAGCTTGTAAGTCTTACTTGTTACTCCTGAAATAGCACGTCATGTTTTTTAGTTGTTGTCCTTGCATTCCTATTGCAGATTATAAGCAGATCCTTACTTTTTAAAACTTGATTTAGACATTCAGAGAAGTACACGCACCAATATTTTATGAAAGACCTGTGTACAGCATGAAGTGATAAACCTTTTAAAACTGTATATTGTTTACAAAACAATAGTATGATTGTTGAATAAGTGAAATAAATCTCCCTTTTTGCCAGTGATCCTTTTTATTCCTTCTAAAAGGTTGAATTATTTTCATTAATAACTTTATTACATTGCAGGTCCTTTGTGTGTGGGACAAAGAATTTCATTAACTTGCTAAGAAAGCATAATAGATTGTAGCATAGTTCTAAAGTGATAGTATTAGCCATATTCATTGTAGTTTTTAATTCTGCTCTGTAATACTGAGTTCCCTTGTAATCACATTATTCTGTTTGCTGTAAAGACTACTAATATCTGAAATGCTCTGAGGAACCTTAAAAAAGTTTTGCCATTAATTATTTAACCACTTGTCAAATAATAAATGTAATTAAACTCTGTCATTTTTCCAGAATGGTATTAAACATTTCATGGCTTTGTGTTCTAAATATATAGATTTTTAAAAGAAAACATATCCTGAGCATAACTATTTCACATCTGAACAGAACACAGGAGCATATAAAGAAGTGCTTTTCTTCCAGTTTTTGCTGTTCTCTGTGTGCTCAGGATTTTCATTTCCAGAAGAAATAAATAAATCCCTGTGCTGATATATATGAGAACTAGATCATTAGCAAAGGCTGTCTTTTCATATGTGGTTTGACCCTTTCTCTGATGGCAAGAGTATATGCTGAATCATAGACATTGCTGTGAAAAGTCTTAGGCAGAAATTTTGTCAAGTTGAAAAGGATTTTTGAGAATTTATTTATTTATTTATTATGATAAACAAAATCATCATTTTGAATTAGCTAGAAGTATTTAATTAATCTGAAGTACTTGTTTTGGTTCTTATATATGTATATAAAATCCCCTCTTAGCCCTTTCTTCTTTCCTTTCAACTTCTTACATTAATTTTAAAATAGAATTTTATGATTTAAAAAAAAAAAAAAGGAAAGAAAAGAGTTTAAAAAAAAAAAGCGTTAAAGGAAATTACAGGAAAAAAGTTTAACTTTTTAATGAAATAAATTATTTTTTAAATGCTAAAATAGAATATTTCAATATTTTCAATATGTTTTTCACCCTTTCTCTTCCAGCTCAAACTGTTTGCTGAATGCACTCTGGTTTTACACATAATTCTTCCCAGACATCATTCTTCATAAATCTACTCCTCTCTGAAAAGACCATGCTAATGTATATTTCTTTTGAGATGCAAGAGAACTGAGGCATTTAGGAGCATAAATGGGGAAAACTTGACATGCACAGCTATATTGCTATCATAGCAGTGTTAATGTGACAGCTATTAGACAAAGCCTATGCCCCCACTGTTTTAATCAGGGCTTTAAGCCCTTTTCCATCTACATGGATGTGCACTCACCTGTCTCCTGATATGCAGAAAGAAGAGGGCTGATCTGTCTGTCATCCTTTTACAAAGAGGGGGGAGAAGTGTTCTCCAGGCTCCTTCTAATCATTAAGTAATATAAATTACTTTAAAGTTTCTGAAAATAGGAATTAGAATGCAACTGGTTCACTGTACAGATATGAACAAACCAATAAGTTAGAAAGTGGTGGAAATAAATGTCCATGCAAAATGAAATATCTGAAATTAATGGTTATGGATGTATAGCTCCTCTGTCTCACAACACAGTAAAACATGGTCAGGAAAACACTCCAAAAATTAGGGGAGCTTCTTTTGCATTCTTTCAGAAAGACACCTCTACATGGATCTTCTTAATGGAAACCACTTTTAGCTGGTTTAATGCAGACCCTCCCCAGTATATTGGTTTGAGCCTCACAAATCAGATAGGCAAGGGGATGTCTAGTGTTTAAAAGTGGATAGCATAGGAGATCTGTGCTCTGTGGAAGACAGTCTGAGATGCTTGGAAACCTCTAGGCATTGTGACCTTCCTCATGGTTCTCAGCAGCAGCCTGAAGCTATAAATTACAGTACTGGATTCCAACAAGACTTGATATCTCTTTTGTGAATCTAATCCCCCATCAGTTTGTGCAGTGAAGAGTCACCTTGAATAAAAAATACTTCTCTAATAATCTTCATTTATTACATTTTAGTAACTGTAAGTCTGTATTTACTGATGTCTAGTGTTTGCTGATAAAGCACACAAGTCTGTAATATGAATTTATAATTAAAAAATGACACCAAACAAAAACTCAAATAACATTTGTGGGGGAGGGGAGGGGATAGGGAGAAGGTTAATATTAAAATAAATGCATTTGAAATGTCTTCTAAGTCCATGCTAGGACATGGGTTCCTGAACCTTAGAGTTATCACAAATAAATTGCTAGATATCACAGCATTAAAGATTAAAGATGTCACCCAAAAGTAGCTCTCTTCTATATAGCCACTGAGTCCTTATTAAGCATGAGCAATTCCCAAGTTCAGCCATCACGCAGCTTGAAAAACATTCATCTCTTGTCTCCTGAGGTTATAACAGCTAGACCTGAGGTTGGAAGGGGGTTCTATTTAGTTGCCAGAAGGCACAGTGATCGATGTTTTACATCAGTTCCTACAAAAGTTCCTACTTTCCTATACCAGCTATCATTTCCTTAAATATTCTTCAGCAGGTTTATTTGTTTGAGACACTGATTTGTACTTGGGGAACCTGGGGCTAAATGTTAAGATTCTTTTGGAAATATTCAGTTAAATTCAGGATTAGTCCTCAGCTGATTTTTAATGCCTACAGATTATTTACTGATTTCTGTGTATCTATATATACAATTAATGAGTCTTACCTATCTATCCAGATAAGACTTGGCAAGATAAAATAATGATATTTTTTAAAAAATTGGTAATAGATGGAAAATATTCTAGTTCTTTATTTAATCCCTTTATTTAATCCCTGTTTTAATTTAATCAAAAAGCTACCTACTGGTGAGAATTTGGATCCTGAAAGTAAATTAACATAAGTCCTCCCTTTTAAGTGGCTTGTAACTGTAAAGGTGTATAGGACTAAACTGGAGTTCTGTAGTGCCTGTGCTGGGCTTCCATTTCTGACACCATCTGAAATTTCTCAGGGAGGAAGAAGGACTGTAGTTTGGGCAGGAAAGGAGAGGATCTCAGTTTCTTGGAATCCCTGTGCATTATAATGGGCATATCACTGCATACAGGAGGAGCTGGAGGGAAGAGAGACTCCATCTTCCCATGATGTATGAAAAGTTCTGAGACTTCACTGTACATTTTTTCTAGAGTTTACCAAACCTCCATGCTCCTCATCTACTAAATCATTTAGACACTTTTTAAGAGAAGCAATACCTAACTTTTGAGAGTGAGAGTACAGACATATTTCAGGGCCGCTATTCTTGAAAGTAGTCCTAGGTAAAAGTAAAGTCCAAGGCAGGGACAAATAAATCCTTGGGGTGAACAAATAACTTCTCGAGATTAGCAATTGCCATCTGGAACTTGTGGAGGATGTGGCAGGTTATAAAGATGAAAAAGATAGAAAAAGATAGGGGTGAAGAAAGAAGCCAGATTTCTACCAAGCTAGTAAGTTTTGTTTATAGAATCATAGTATCAAAGAATGGTTTGTGTTGGAAGGAACCTTAAAGATCATCTAGTTCCAACCCCCATGCCATGGGTAGGGACACCTCCCACCAGACCAGGATGCTCAAAGCCACATCCAACTTGATTTTGAACGCTTCCACGGGTGGGACATCCACAGTTTCTCTCAGCAACCTGCTCCAGTGCCTCACCACCCTCTGAGTGAAGACTTTCTTCCCTATATCTATACCTATCCTCGTTTAGTTTAGTTCAGTTTGGCAAGATAATATTTTTTTTAAAAAATCAATAATAGATAGCAAATATCCTATCACAGTCCAGGGAGTCATATCACAGCACTCCCTGACAAGAAGTCCCTCCCCAGCTTTTCTGTAAGCACCAGTTAGTTACTGGAAGGCTGATGTAAGGTCTCCCTGGAGCCTTTTCTTCTCCAGGCTGAGCAACCCCAACTCCCTCAGCCTGTCTTCATAGGAGAGGTGCTCCAGTCCCTGATCATCTTTGTGGCTCCAGATGGTTTCTCACAGGAGCAGAGCAGAGGGGGAGAATCACCTCCTTTGACCTGCTGGCCACACTGCTCTGGATGCAGCCTAGGATGCAGTTGGCTTTCTGGGTTGCAAGTGCATATTGCTGGCTCATGTCGAGCCATCAACCAACACCAGGTCCTTCTCAGAACTGCTGTCAATCCATTCTCCGCCCAGCTTGTATTTGTGCTTGGGATTGCTCTAACTCAGGTGCAGCCCTATACTTAGCCTTGTTGAAACTCATGAGGTTTGCACAGCCCCACCTCTCAAGCCTGTCAAGACCCCTCTGGATGGCATCTTTTCCCTCCAGCATGCCAACCACACCATAGAGCTTGGTGTCATTGGCAAACTTGCTGAGGGTGCACTCAATCCCACTGTCCATATCACTGACAAAGATATTAAACGGTGCCAGTCCCTACACTGACCCCTGGGGAACACCACTTGGACATTAAACTGTTGGCTGCAACTCTTTGAGTGCAACCATCCGGCCAATTCCTTATCCACCAAGTGGCCCATTCATCAAAACCATGTCTCTCCAAATTAGAGACAAGGATGTCACGAAGGACAGTGTCAAATGCTTTGCACAAGTGTAGGTAGATGATGTCAGTTGCTCTTCCTCTATCTACCAATGCTGTAACCCCGTGGTAAGTGGCCACCAGATTTGTCAGGCAAATTTTATACCTTTTTTAAAAAATATTTTATTTTTATCTATTCTAATACTAGGCTATATATAAATGTATAACAAGCACCTAGAAGAAAAGTTCATATGAGATTCCCAAATACATTATGTATCAGTCCAGCAATTGTTCTTGTTTAATAAGGTAACCAACCAGGGAGATAACATTAAAAGCCTTATTAACATTAGAAGAGAGCTTGACTACTGCTTTATTTATTGTCCAGTTATATCCTTTAAACAAACTGAGGAAATGAGGGCTGTCATACAGTAATCTAGCTTGGGAAAGACATCTGGAGGATCAGTTCTCTAAGCCTGACAGCTGTACTTCTGTTAGTAGAAGCCAGTGAGGGGTTGGCTTTCTTTGCCACAATGGCATGCTACTGAACCATGTTCAACTTCTTGTCCCAAAGGACCATCATCACATCCTTTCTGCAAGTCTGCTTCCTTTCCAGTCTGCCCCCAGCCCATACTGCTGCATGGAGGTTTTCCATGAAAGATGCAGAACTTAAGTTTAACTATGTTAAATTTCTGCCATAGTATTCCTCAGGTCTGTCAGCATCCACTGAACAGTAACCCCATGCTCCAGCACTTCACTCCAGAGTACTGACTCCCCCTCATCCCAGCACATATGCAGAATTTGCTGTCATTCACAAAATTAATTATTCTTCATATTAATTAAGACAGTATTTGCTCCAGTATTAATCTTGGAAGAATGCTGCTATTTGACTGCCAACTATTTGTGTGTGTGTGTGTGTGCTGTTGGCACATGTTTTAAGACCAACAGTCCAGCCAATTATTTACCTGCTTTGTAGTTCACCTATCCAAATTGTATCTCATCAGTTTGGCTACAGGTTGCTGTGGTAGACAAATAGATGGTTGAAAACTAGTTCTCAAAATATAATCACTGGAAGACTGTAAGGAAAGAAAGATTCTATGTGGGATCACATCTTAGCAAGCATCTGAGACACTCTTCTGCTCGAAATATTTATTACCAGTATGGATGGCTGAGCAGAAAGGACTTGCATTAAATTAAGGATGGTACTAGACTTGAATGAACTTGCAGGAAGGCTGGAGCAGAATCCAAAGCGATCATATAAAAACTGCAAAAGGTTCTGAAATCATTAAAAAGAGCTATAAGTCATGAAAAAAAATGTATCAGTTGTGGAAGGAGATGTGCATAACTGCAAAAGAGAGAACAACTGTCTTTGCAGCATCTCCCAGAGTGCAAGAAAATAACTGGTGCTCTTCTCCCTCAGTAGAGAAGAAGCATGGCCACAGTCTCTGAGACAATAAGGCTTAAAGACTCACAGCACTTAAAACAGGAAGGGTAAACTTCATTTCAAGACAACCATGTTTAAGCAACTGTGATGGTCTGTATGTAAGGTGCTGAGCTGGTGTAAGCTGTGTTACGGAGCACACAACATGAAAGCTATTGCATTGTCATAATTGTGGCGTCACACAGATATGTAATTTGTGAACATATCTGTGTACACATGCATGTGTCTTTCTCAGTATCTGTGTTTGTATATTTAATATTTGCTCCTTAATAGATATGCCTATAAATAAACCTTGTACAGGAATACCTGAGATCTCAAGTCAACCTTGACAAAGAGTCTGCAAATGCTATTCCAACATATGGCTTCATGAAGTTAGAAATGTCCTCCCTTGTCTCTACAACCCATGAATGGAAGGTACTTGAGGAATTCCATGCATGGATGTTACTTGGAGAAATAATAGCTCCCACAGCTTTTCATACAATAAAATAAAAAATGGATGGATGTTCTGTTAGGAGATAAAGCAAAATTTAGCTCCATTTCGGTACAGAGAACATACTTAAGGTGCCACTTTACAAGTAGTTTCATAAGACTATGGCAGCTGAAAATGAGGAAATGAATGATTTTGTCTCTATCTTTCAGTGTTGCTTTGATTAGAAGAATAAAATTTTCTTTTAATATATTTTAATTACAAATAGTGAGATACTTATATTACATTATGACAAGGAAAAAGGTCTTGAAATTGCCCAGATCCAGGAGTCATGTTTTTACTCCAGATACTGCTTTTAAAAGATCTGTTTTGTGTTGTGCAACTCTGACAGGAAGCTACCATATTTAAAATATAATAAGGTAAGCCTCTGTAATAATTCATCTTTAAAGGTCTGTAAGATTGATAGCTAAGGGTTAGCTGCGATAGCTCTCTAGCAGGTGATGAAGCCATGCACTCATTTCCACACAGGATTTCAAACGGCCAACAAGTTGTAGCAAAAGTGCTCACATTTGAAGAATTTAATGTTGTCCCATATATAGAAGATAAAAGACATGCTGCTGCTTTCACAAATGTTCTTCTGAATGATAAATGGTTACTTAATAGATATGAGAATGTCTCTCACCTTTACTGAGATAAGTTTTTCTTGAAGAGGCTACTTCACTATCAGACAGAAGTGGGAACCACAACAGAAAATCTTTCCCACAGCTTGTCAGGGTCAAGTGACTAGCTCTGAGAACTCATTATGGCCTCTAATAAAAGAACTGCTCTTGTTTCTAATCACAGAACCTAATAAAGAACAGTTCCTAATTTAAACACATGTAAACACATAGAGGAATATAAAACCCACAAGTTATGACCCTGGAGCACTTGCAACAGGAAGGGGTCACTCAGGCACATGGAAGTTTCTGATTTCAATTTGATCATTGACCTCAATATTAGCAAACTTTGTGCAAAATGTGCCATGAAAACTTCTGTAGATGAGATGCTTGTGGTTTTGGATGTTTTGCATTTTCGCCTGATTAAAATGTAAAAGTCAATGAAATAACCCACTTTAAGACATCAAGTATTAAAAGGTAGTGAAGTGCAAATATGAAATGTTGAACAATCAGTTTCAGCACAGATAAAGGTTCAGTGAAAGTCTTTTTGCTGTAGAATGTGTAAGGCAGGGCTAAAAATTACCTCTGAAGGCTAGTTTGGCTGTGACACGCACGTTCTTGTTTGATAGATCTGTTAATTCCATGTATTTAATTATACCTGCTCTTTTTAACGATGAAAAAGAGTTTAGCTACTTTTTGTACTACTAAACAGTCAACACATCAAACAAACAAACAAACAAGCAAAAACTGTGTATTCATTTTTCCAGTAGTGCTTCACTTATTTATAAATTAAGACAGCTACTGATCAGCAATTTGTTCTTCAAAAACATAAATCCACATACATTTAGTAAGGTAGGCTTATCTGGCTCTGTGGTTGGGTAAAACACTCCTTTTATTTAGCAATAATCTGATGCAAGACAACTTCTGTATCTCATTTGTATCCAGTCTCCTTTTCAGGTAGAAACACTCCAACTATGCTATTTCCTAGTGTAACAATAAAGCATCCACTGCAAGCATTTTTGAGGCATCTATTGACCACGCTTGGCACTTCAGATTCTTTTTCAATATAACAGACATAATTCCTGCAGCAAACATTAGTAATTTCACAACTCTGTGAATGTTAATGCAACACATCATGATTCTAAGCCATGTGGTTAGAATGAAATCTCTTTTCTAGCCACGCAGACCTCTGTGCACTCTCACACTCACCATGTTAAGAAGATGCAGAGTTTTATCCCAATCAAGTTCTAATTATTAAGATGTATCTTCACCTCTAGGCTACTTGCAAACTTTTTTAAAAAAAAACCTCCATTAGCACCCTAAGGGAACAGTATACTATGAAATAAGGATAGAAGAATATTAACCACAAAGTCCTGATGGTTTGTTAGATGCAAACAAATAGGCAAGCAAACAAATAAAAGCATCTTGGAACCTTTCTGCTTTCATTTTCTTATCACTTCCTATTCAAATGGAAGTTTTGGCCTTTTAGTATCAGTATAAAATGGAGTTGAAGACATATTTCTACTTCATTATGTGAAGAAAAAAAAAAAGAAGGGATTGTACAATAAAGAACTATTTTCCATCTCTCATGTGGATTTGGTCATTATTTACTAGAGGCTGTTTTGTAACACAACGACCATCTGTCAGTAAGCACTGAAAACACTCAATCATGCTGACTGTTATTGTTAAAATGCCACAATTGGTGACTGCTGTGAAGGATTAATTTTTTTTTTGTTGTTTGTTTGTTTGTTTGTTTTTTTCTCTAAGAACAATTACATATTTGGAAGGCCAAATGAGCTCTCATTGGCATCAGTATAAAGCCAGAGCTTCTCCACTGGAATCCAGGTATCATACCCTTTATACTAGAGTAGCAGATGTCAGGCTTTGACCCAGACCTTCAATATGAGTAGATCAAGGAAGGACTTCCTTTTGAATTGGCTATTTTTAAAAATATCTATGATTGAAAAAAAAATACATACATTTACATTTAAATATACGCAATTAAAAGATCTAACTGAGACCATATTTTCCTCCCACATGGAAGGGATAGCTCAGAATTATGCTTAGCTATTCTGTAGAAAGATACACATCCTTTGTACTGGTCATTGCTGTTTGAGAGGTTCAATCTGCAGTCACATTAACAAAACTTTTCTTTTGAAATTTGCATCACATTTATTTGTGCACACTTGGGCAGGAGTATAGATGCTCAAACTAATCACCAGCCACAGTAGCAGACCCCAGGATTACAACTGGGTGCAATTCTGTACAAACATGCGTAATTAAACCCTTTGGGGAAAGTCTGCAATGAGGTTTGTTCAGATGTAGCCATGTGATCATAAGTACATCATTAACATTTTTTAAACATATATCTAAAGGGAAGTGGTGCCCTCAGGGTGGCAGGGTGAGCCAGAAATATGGCCTATACATTGAAGGTAATTTTCTATACAGGTGTGGGAAAAAATTTCTTAATCCAAAAAATTCAACCTGCATATAATTTATTATGACCATGGGCTGTAATTACTTAGACTATTAAAATACTTAAATCTGTTAATGATTTAGCTAGTATTTCAACTTGAAGGAGGCAAAGGGAGGGAATGATGAGGGAATCTGGTCTCGACAAAAGCCAAATGTCTTCAAGAAGTCTTTGGAAACTTTCAATACCTTTTGGTTTTATTAACCAAAGAGGAGTTTGGGGGTGCTCAGCAATTCACATGCTCTGGCATGTGGTGAAGCTGGTCCTTATGGCTGTTACCTCAGGAGCCTCATTGTCTTGTTAAATACCATCACCCACTGTATTCCTACTTCTCCTTGGCACCTTGCTGCCAAACGCCACATGGCACTCAGACTAAAAACATGCAAGCTGCATGCAAGCAGCTTAAGACTCCCCACTATGTCATAAGTCCCTAGTTCCCCATCACATGCATGAGAAAGTAGGCAAGGGGTATGTGTAGCAGGGATCAGGAAAGAGTGTCCCAGCATGAAGCATGGAAGGAAGGGCAGAGCTCTGCAAGTTCCTTCTTTCTCTACCTACAAGACCACTGTGGAGTGGAAGGAGGAGAAAGGAAGCAGGTTAAGATGCTTCTGCTATATGGCCTGATAAAACCACACTCATTGGAATTGCATCTGCCTATACTAAGAAGATGGAAAAAAATGTATATAGAACAATGAGAAGCATATTCTTTGAAACCTTTTACTTGCAGATCTACCCAACTTAGAATCATTGACTCATTTGGTTTGGAAAAAAACTTTAAGGCTATCAAGACCAACCATTCACCTAACACTACAAGTCCACTGTTAAACCATGTCCCTCAATGCCACATCCACACATCTCTCAAATACTTCTAGGGATGGCAATTTCACCACCTTACTGGGCTGCCTATTCCAATGCCTAACCATCTTTTCTATGAAGAAATTATTCCTGACATCCAATCTAAACCTCCCCTGGAGCAACTTGAAGTCATTGCCTAACAACCTATTGCTTGCCACCTGAAGAAAGAGAGCAACACTCTCCTTGCTACAGCCTCCTTTCAGGCATTTGTAGGGCGTGATGAGGTCTCCCTCAGTCTCCTCTTTTCAAGATTAAACAACCTCATTTCCCTCTGTTGCTTCTCCTAAGTATTGTTTTCCAGTCCATTCACCAGCTTTGTTGCTCTTCTCTGAATACATTCCAGCAACTCAATGTCATCCTTGTAGAGATGGGCCCAAATCTGAACACAGTACTTGAGTGCTGAGTACAGGGGGACAATAAATTCCTCAGTCCTGCTGGCCACACCATTTCTGATGCAGGCCAGGATACCACTGGCCTTCTTGGCCACCTGGGCACACATTCAGCTGGCTGCTGACCAGTACCCCCAGGTCCTTTTCTGTTGGGCAGTTTTCCAGCCACTCTTCCCTGAGCTTATTATCACTGCATTGGGTTGTTGCAACCCAGGTGTAGCACCTGGCTTTTATCCTTATTGAATATCATGTGACTGGACATGGCCCATCAGTCCAGTCTATCCAGATCCCTCTACAGGGCCTTCCTACCCTCAAGCAGATCCCATCTAACATGGTGTCATCTGCAGACTTACGGAGGGTTCACTCTTTCCCCTCATTGGTATCACTGATGAAGATATTAAACAGAACTGGCCCCAGTACTGAGCCCTGGGGAACACCACTTGTGACTGGCTGCCAACCGGTTGAACTCCATTCACAACAACCCTTTGGGCTCAGCCATCCAGACATTTTTGTTTGTTTGTTTGGTTGGTTGGTTTTTTTTTCCCAGGAAGCAGTGCATCTGTCCAAGCAATGAGCAGCCAGTTTCTCTGGGAGAAGGCCATGGGAAGCAGTATCAAATGGCTTGCTAAAGTCCAAGTTAAAAACACCCACAGGCTTTCCCTTGTCCGCTAAGCAGGGCATCTTCTCTTAGAAGGAGATTCAGTCAGGACCTGACTTTCATAAACCCATGTTGACCGTGTCTGCCCAACCATAAACAAAGATCTTCTGAAAACAACTTTATTCCCCCCTCCCCAAGAAAGCGTGATAGTCACTCTCCCAGAGGGCCACCAGGTGTCATTTTTGCAGCTACCTGCAACTTACCTTCCCTTACAATTTAAACCTTTACTCTTTTGATTGCCTCTAGTTCTTATCAAAGGACAGCAAGATGTAGGCTGAATAGGCCTGGAGAGATCACCTAATCAGTTTACATGATGAGTAGTCCCTTTGCTTGACTTCTTTTCCAGTCTGAGATCTTTCTGTGAACTGTTGATAATTTCCCCAAACTTGTGTATCACTTGCAGTTGTTTGCTAGCGATTTATCTAAACAAATTATATCCTGGGGCAGTCAAGCTCCATGGTCAATCATTCTTCACCTTCTGTTTCTGGTCCCCTAAGTCACGAGGGATTGCTTCAGTTTACCACTCAGAAGACATAAGCTTTACAAACAGACACATGCTTGATTACATTGACAGGCTTTGACTCATACGCTAATAGAATGCTAGGAGCATGGGCAGAGAAATTCCACAGCCATACAGAGGCAAAGACAATTTTATCAGCCAGCTGCCCTCAGGTGCCATGCTCTTTCACCTCAAGCATGAAGATAATTCAGAGAGTCTTAAGAAGTAGAATTTAGGAAAACAGTGATCAGTAAACAAGCCTCAGAGAGGTTCCAAATAAATTGTGCTATATCTGCTCACTTGCATGAATATTACCCTCAAATTCTTACATGAATGCTATCTGCTAAAATAACCCATGAGATGTATTTTTTGTGCACTTGTCATGCGATACTTAATCTGAAAACGGTGAGGCTGATGAGCCATCTTAGGTCAAGTTGTGACACTGTATGACATTTAGCTTTTGTGATATGATGAGATAATGTGACATGACATGAGCATATGCCAGGAACCAAAGGTCAGAGCAGATTTAAATGGATACACCTGCTTTCAGCCTCGCCAGTCACTGTCAATTTGTAAAAAGGGCTTCCAGACCAGCACATATTTCTGACAACAATTGATGGTCATAAAGTAGATGTACGAATTCACTGGCAGCGAAGCTTACCAGCTACTTACCTATAACACCTTTTTATTTAATGGAAATGGATTAAAAACATTTCTTCTCCTCAGAAGCTATACTTATCTGCATGTTTAATTTTGGGCAGCTGCCTGGGCCAGATTCAGAGAAGCCATATCTACACTGAAGGGCAGAATACCCTTCCCTTGACATCCTCTTCTGGCTCGTGCAGGAAATAGAGTACCACAATTAATTAATATATTCAGTCTATGGGTATGGCCTGAGGGGTCATTTAGGCTGTACTGTGTCCCCTCAGTGGCACCCTCCTTCTTCCAGTCCTAACCCTCATTCATTTAGGGAAACTGTTGAAGCTTGCTGTCACTGTCTTTCTTCTGTGCCTGAATGTTATTTGGCTGAAGACCACAGCCTAGTCAGGAAAAGCAGATGGTATGTGACCAGATTCAGTTTCAGGGATGCAGAAGCTGGCAGGCACTTTCACATCCCACAATACAGGCAGGAGCTAAAGGACTTAAAATGGGACTTACACAGAACACAAGGGGAACCAAGTCCAAAGCTGTGCTCGTGCTCAGCTGCTTGAATTTTGCTAAATTCCATTTCAATATTTCAGCTTATATTTTCCCAAATACATTGAGTAACACCTCAGTTCATGTACAACCCTGCTCAAGTCTTGGCAGATGGGAACAATATTCTCCAACAGCAATTACAAAACACAGCTGGACCTTGGCATACATGTCCAGTGCAAACTCAGCGATGTTCCAAATGCAAGGGATAAGGCTTTCCACAGTGTTGTAAAGTATGAGGTTGGAGGTCAGCAAGCCTGATCTTCCTTTCCTGTACTGAGTCAAGACCAGTAGGATTTGCTATCTGTAGATCATCACTGACAGATGAGGTGACCTGTCACACACTGCCAGTAAAGGAAATTTTGCTACAACTCCAATTTCCCTTTCCACTGTTTCACCCTTCTAAAAACTTAGACTGTTTTCCTGATGCCGAAAATAATTATTTTGTATTGGAAATGAAGTTGATTTTCTACTATTTTTCCTCATTGTTGCAGAGGTTGGCTGCTTATTTTCCACTTTATAATGCATTTTATATACCATGTTGTCATGTTGAGATCTTATTGTGGTGAGAGGATTAGAAAGAGAAAGAGAGAGACCAGAAAGGAAGAATATTTCACAGGTGCGTCTTGCAAGAAATTGTCATGATTTGCATCTTTCATCACAGTGACCAAAACTACTGAATGTACTTTTTAAACATTTTAAACATTTTAAACATTTTTTGTACTTTTTAAACATTTTAAAGCCAGCTCTCAATATATTACCACTGAAATCAGCAGATACCTTTGTGGATCTGGATGTCAGCTGTGATTCCTCTCAACTTTAACTGGCTAACACTTAGATAAGGGCTTCAAGTTTTTGCGTTGGGTGGGAGGCAAGCACATTGGAAATAAATTAATTTTACCTCTCTAGATATCTGCCTTAGACATCCAATGTTTTCTGTTCACATCAAAATGAGATTGGTCAACTCAAGGGTTAGATACTGAAAGTTTAGATGTTAGATGTGAGGAGAGGCTAATCCCAGCCCAAGCAAGTTAGTCAAAATATTTTGTGAATAAGATACTTCTCAGTTATCGGGAAACAAAAGGGCAACATTCTCAGTGCTCTCTCCCCAAAATTGCAGAGATGTACCATCATCTCTTCTAAATTTACTCATTATTTCTGATTTTTTACTTCTAATTCTAAAATCATCCTGACTTTGACAATAAAGTAAATGAAACTTCAAAACCAATAAAATAATATCAAAGAAAGATGTTTTCTTTATGCCAGTGGTTTTTTTTATCTCATAAATTGTTTTTAATTATCTTCCTTATGAAATTTGGAGCTCCAATTCCTAAAAAAGATCTGTAAACTACCTTGTTTTCTACTTTTTGTCCACTTGTCTGATCCAGGTTTGCACATGGACATTGGTCTTGACATAAAATGGGTTACAGCAGTTAGAACAACTTGATCACCTAGAGATATTAGGTATCAAATTAAGGGTTAGATGAATAAATAAAAATGCATTTACTCACCAAGTGTTAGTGTCTACGCTAAGGAATTTTAACTGGGATTTTGGGCAGGTGTGGTCTGAATTTAAGTTCCATTCTGCTGAGAAGAAACATGTTTCTCTTTTTTCATGCTTCCATAGCCCCACTCTGACATATGGCTAAATGTGAAAGAGACTTGAAACAGGCCTGAAAAAGCGATTTTTATATTCATTATTACTAATTATTCTTCCAGTTATTTGATTGTTCTTTTGATAGTTTTACCTCTAAGAACTAAATTAGTTTTAAGTGGCTTCTCTGGTTGTTTTCATTTAATTCTGACAGAAATGATAAATGAGTTGCATGGCACATTCTCAGAGGAGAAAGCTGCAAATCATGGAAACTCATATTGAGAATGCTTTAAATAAGGACACCATTCTCAAGGTTAAGTATTATAGAGATGAGTCAAAATTGGTTTTATTTTCCTCTCTATAATCAATGCAAACTTAATTGGATTTAGTATAAGCTTTTTTTTCCCTATCGATTTTTTTTGTTATTGTTCCTATTTGACTGCTGGTTTTCTAGCACATCCCAAGCTTTTTTGTTATTATTTTCTCCATATGCTTTTTTGGCTTCTTCCCATTTAGCTGCCTCTGAATTCTTTTTAATAAAAAAGTAATTACAGACAAGACATTTCATCTAATTTTATAAATACACTTACTTCTGCAAACCAGCAGAATGGTCACTGTATTTGTATTACCCTATTCCCCGTAAAAAGACCCTCTAGGGTCAAACAGGTCTATGTGCTGTATTTATATGCATGAATTGTATAGATGAAGGCCACTTCAGCCATCAACACCATCATCAAAGAGCCTTTAATGAGCACTCAGGTTATATGAAAAAGAAACACCTTGCCAGCTGAGGTCTATCTTGACTAAACAGTAACTTTTTAAGTACCCAGGACCAGATCCTCTCCAGGAAACCCAACTGATGCTCAGGTACTAGGTAACTTGTTCAGTCTTCATCTAGCCAAACATCTGCACTGTGGTCTTCCAGTATGGATTGTGCACGCTCTGAAGTATGGAGTTAAGACGTACTGCTGCCCTGACCACTTGCTGCCCACCTGCTGGCTGCCTTATGTGAGTTCACTTGCTGTCTTGTCCAGTGGTTTAGAGTTTACATTCCAGACACAGGGAGGGCTGAGAACAAGAGAAGAGGAGGAAACATAGCAAGGATACTCCCCCCTGTTGTTATGCAAACCCTGGCTCCTCCGATACACCAGTGACAGCTTCAGGCTACCAGGGTCTGCACATTATTAGAATATTTTACATAAGCCCAAATGACAGATAAGCACTCCAGGAAAGTGAGTTAGTCCATCCTATTTCCTTATCAATTCTCTAGATTAATACTTGCTGCAGCTGCTGTTCCACAAGTAACTTCCTGATGAGCTCACTGTGTAAGACTGAGACATTGTGTCTTTATTTATTTTCTGGAAGGTACCAGTGCAAACTCACAGAGTAATCAGATGTTATATAATAACAATAGCATCAAAAAATATTGATGTATTTGGAGTTCAACACTTAAAGTAAAAAAAAAAATCCCCAAAGACTTCAAAACAAACAAACTAAAAATCTGAACATGTCATTTTGTCATTTTTTTCTGTCCTATATACATGCATCATTCTTTTCCTAGCTTTGTTCAATGAGTAAAGTGGAAGAAAGCAAAAAGGGCAATGAGCCTTATTCCACAATGCCATGCAAAACTTTAAATCTTGTAGTGGCATTTCACAAATCTTCTTGATGCCTATGTGCTAGGTGTAGAAAGAAATGAAGTTCCTTTCATAGCTATGAGGAAAGTGTGGCCTTCAGAGGTTAATCTTCTCAATGGGCACCTTTGTCAGCATGTTTTGGAAAGCTTCAGCCCTAGGGAGGCTCCTGCTGCTCTGCTCTGTGCTGCCCTGGCAAGGGTGTGCACGTCAGCTCTGTAGCCCCTGAAACCCCGAGACAGACCTAATATGGTGTTAAACCTGCACATCTGTTGCTATTTTCAAAACTACCCTGTGGTACCAGGCTTCTGAATCTTTCTTTCCAGCAACAATGGAAAACTCAGCTTCTCAGCTCTGACACGTCTCTGCAAAGAAATTTGAAGCAGGATCCTGAAGAGAAACTTTATCAGAGAATTCAGATCCAATTGCATAGCTGGGCCCAACTCTCATTCAAGCAGAAAAATACAGTGTTTATAGTGGAATAAAATTACAAGGAAACAGAAGCACTGTTTTATCAAATAAATCATGAGTAGGACTCAGGATGATTTCACACTGTGAATAAATGAAATAATAACAAAAAACTTGATTGCTTTTGGAAAGTGGAGGCTTAGTATTTGTAGTAATTTCTGCTATATACAGAAAATTAGTATCTTTTATATCTAAGACAAATGTATCCTATCTCCAGATCCACTGAGACTACCTTAAGCAATTGGTAGTAGGCTCTTAGGTGTAGAATTATGTGAGGTCAGAAGGAAAAAGGATAGGAAATGAGCCATTTCACATGAATAAGCATCTGCAGTCCCTGTACAGGCACCGTAGGCAGGTAAGGACCTCAGCAGCTCTGCAAAGGAAATCTTCAGAGATCAATGCCCAAGTTATAGGTTTACTTCTTTATATTGACTGACCCTGCAAAGAAGGTTGGGCAATTTGTGTACATGTAGATATCACTTTCAAAAATCTGGGAAATAACCAGTTTTCAAACAGAGAAGCCCACATCATGGGCCTTCTCTTTTAACACACCAAACATGGAAATGCCTGTAGCCAACATCTGTACTACCAAGTAACTCAGCTTGCCCAGATCACAAACCCTTATTACCCACACTGAGTAAATACTGTTCATTCCTCTGTAGCAAGTCATCTCATTCTCTGTGCAACAAAACCCCGCCACAGCTCTGGGGCTAGGTTATGCAAAGCACTATGTCCAACAAGCAGTGTGAGAACAACTGCAGCAGGTTTGGTGCCTTAGATTTTCTGCTGGGTGGGCTACACAATTTGAATGTATCTGCAGCAAAATTCCTCTATGGGAGAGAGCTTCTGCCAGATGGTATGGGAAGCCATATGTGGTGGTTTTACCATGTTAGGCAGCTGAACACCACAACCGCTCTCTCACTCCCCTTCCTCAGATGAGGAGGGGAAGAAGTAAAGGAAAGAATAACTCATGGGTTGAGATAAGGATAATTTATTAAAGATAACATATATATATATTATTAAGGAAATATTATTATTAATTAAACAATTCAACTAAAGGGAAAAAAGGGAAAGGGGAAGAGAGAGGGGGAAAGGGAATAACAAAACAAAACAATTAAAGGCTATGTGGAAGTGCAGAGGAAAAAAAATACTCTACTTCCCACAAATGAGCAATGCTTGACCACGTCCTTGAAGCAGGGCCTCAATGCATGTAGCCGGTGTTCAGGAGGAGGACAGATGTTTTCTCAGTGAGAGCCCACCACACCCCTTCTTCCTTTTTCCACCTTTTATTGCTGAGTGTGACATCATATGGTATGGAATATCCCTTTGGTTGGTTTGGGTCAGCTGCCCTGATGACGTTTCTTTCTCACTGTTTGGCCCACCCCCTAGGAGGGTTAGAGGAAGTCCTGATGCTGTGCCAGCACTGCTCAGCAGCAGACACAACACCAGTGTGATACCACTGCTGTTCTAGCTACAACTGCAGAGCGCAGTACCGTATAGGCTGCTGCAGGGAAAGTTAACACCCCAGCCAGACCCAGTACAGCAACTAACACAGATAACACTGCATGTAGAACCGAAAGGTACCATCTAGGTTAATGAATATGTGTCCCCTCAAATGCAGTATTATTTCAAAATTTAACAGGCATTGCTGTCTTGATCTGCAGATTCTGCCTTTTTTTTCTGCCTCCTCACCTCCACACTGTTTGGTGGAAGTGGTCATGGCACTGAGCCTGCCAGAGTTCAAGATAAACATTTGCAGACACCTGGTCTGCTTTTTCAGTGGTTCTCTGCAGATCCTGGAGTTGGACCTGATGAGTCTTGTGTGTACCTTCCAACTCAGGATATTGTGTGAGATTACAGTTCTATGATTCTATGTGTCTGAATGGTGAACAGCAGTGGGAAACAGGATTGAGTGCTTAAACCACCGTTAATTTCAATCTGGATCAATTCCCTGATCTGACTTTCCATGCCACCCTGTGAATAGTTGTTTAAGCAGAGGAGCTAGTGTGGTGTGAAGAGCAGGAGCAAGTGGGAGAGGGAAGGAGGTGCAGAAAAGAGGGAGCTTCCATTTTCAGCAGCACTACTAACTTGCTTCTCATCACAGCAATGAGAAGCCCACATCTTGGAAAACTCCAATCTTGGGAAATGTGACTAGACACAGTACAGACTAGGGCAGTTTAAGAGACACCTGGTTTCCCATTTAACTATGGAACAAGAGCTTTTCAGAAAGCAACCAGCCCTTGCTCTAGGAGGAATAAAAAACTGAATCATTGCTTTCCACTTAGCTTCTTAGGCCTGCCTGTTGGTAGTATTTGACCTGCTTGTAGCCAAATCCTAGATCAAACCAATGGAAGGCATGGTGTTGCTGACTAGTTCAATGGTATAGACAGTGAAATGAAAGGACAACATTTATCTGAATGTATAACATCTATTTCTGTAAGAGTAAGATGAAAAATAATGAATCTTATCAATATCTATACCTACTGGCATATACTGATCAACATTGTAACTCAAGATAAAAGTAAATTTAATACTTAGCTTTTGTCTAACATGTTATTGACTCCTTGGGTCTGTGGTGTTTCTGACAGAATGAGACAGAAGCCTGAACTAATGTCTACAAACTGATGCAGAGTGGAAATTGCAGTGTTCCTCTTCCTGGGCAAAAAGTGAATCCCTTTTAAAGTGATTGCAAAAGCCCCAAAGTCAGAAAGATCTAGGAAGGAGTAAATAAAGTAGAACAGGGCAGCCAACTCGCATAGTTTCCATGTCATATTCTCACAGTCTAACATTCTGTTCTCTCCAAGGAGGAAATAACAATATAATGTACAGCCCTGCCACTACTGCTATTAATATCTTGGAATGCATCCAGAGGCACATGGGTGCAGGAGAATATGCTGTTCCTAGTAATCGCATAAATGTTTAGATGTTTTTCTTTACGAGACTAAGCCTGGATCTCTTTTGTATGCTGCACAGCATAGGTCCTTATTTTCCAGCTCCATGAAGGCCTGGACCAATCAAGCTTCCTTTTTTAAAGTTGAGTTACAGCATAACAGAAGTACTACAAGTTCCAAAACAATGTATGAGCTGTTTTCGCTATTTTAGTGCACTTTTAAAAAAAAAAGGGCGGGGGGGGGGGGGGGGGGAGAGGGAAGGAGGGAATGGAAAGTAAAAGAAAAACAGAAAAGCAAACTAGGACAGAGTGAAAACAATTATCCACAATATTAAGCAGAATATACATGTACAAAATATTTATTTGTTTTTGTCTGTGAAATTTTTGTGTACAAAAGTTTTTGTATGGTGAACTTTCCCAGTGCAGCCTGTGTGATAAAGGCCTTAATGGCCAGTCATGGACCTTTACCTCAGGCTGCATTGCCCATCCTTAGGTGCACCTGAGCCTAGAAGGATGAAGAGAAAGGCTCACTTCTTCACAGTGTGGGTGAGCAGTAACTTTCAAGCACAGGCACTAGGAAGTTAGGAAGTTAGGAAGCATTGCATGAGCCACACTGCTTGAAATTTTCTTCATCCTCTGAAACCTGATGGAAAAAGTAGGAGGAAGCCAGGGACAAAATGGCACATTCAGTGAATGCCCAGCTGGCATCCAGGCCACTGTCTGGGTACCTGGACATGTTGTGCATCACGTGAAGTGGCAAGCACGCTTCACAGCTACTATCCAGACCTGCCAGCTTTCCTTGTGCATGGCTGCCAAGGAGAGACAGAGAATTACTGATGATAGAAGGAAGCCCTAAAATCCTTGCTCTGCAAGCATCAGTAATGCACCACTCTTCCTCTAAGGTGTATGAGTCAGACCACTTTTCTTTTAAAGCCATAAAAAGTGGTTGTGCTCTCTCTTTCCCACACAACAGCTTATAAGTCTAAGAGTGGTCCACCATATGGGAGACACTTTCGCCATCCTCTCCTCTGCTTGAAATGACTCAGACTCACATCTCTTACTTTCCTGTACAGCACCCTGAAGCCAAGCACGACCAACTGTCGTGAGGCTTGCCTGGTGTCCCAGAGCACCCACACAAGCGGTCTATCCGCTCTCAGCTACCTGTGAGGAGCTCACCTTGGCCATCTGTGCTGAAGATGGGGCCAGGTCTGCCCCAGCAGGGCTGGTTATCTCAGGCACATCTTCATATAGGCTCTGCTCTGGGTCCTGAAGCAGCATAGCTATCATGAGGGCAGGATCTGAGGTCACTAGCCCTGCTGAGGCTGTGCAGGGAGAGGCAGTGTGGTATCTTGTGCCCATAGCCATACAGCGCTGATATGGGACTGTAGGGTCACGCTGTGTGACACAAGGCTATTCTCCAGGGACCTGGAGCACAGGGACGTGCAGTGAAGGGAAACAGTGCGAAATCATTGCCTTGATGAATCTGAACTCATCCCAGGAGATAAAGTGCCTGTGTGCTTGTGCTAGACCAGTGCTACTGCCTGAGCAAGTTATCTTGAAGCTACCTTAGGTATGTCTACAGCAGTGTAGACATGCATTCAGAGCAGCCTCTGTTCAAGCCAAGGAGACCAAGGTTACTGTGTCTTTTTTCACTAATTGAGTAAATGCATGGAAAAAAATAAAGTAAAACCAGCATTTCCTCCCTCTCCTTCCAACCCCCATTATAATTCTGGTTACAACAGAATACCTGAAAACACAAATACGACATTCATGTTCAAATATGAGTTTTCTTTGACATCTCTAGACACAAAGGCAGTAACCATTTTGACACTTTTGGATAATTTTTTCATAAAATCATTTTCAGAAAGTTTTCAGAAACCTTGTATTACCGTCCCGTGCAGACCTCCTCAAGTGTTAATAGGTTTGCAAGATGCTCAAAGATGGTTCTTTCTGAAGCAGTGAAGTATATCTGGTGCTGGTAGGGAGAAAAAAAAAAAAAAAAAAAAAAAGGGTACTACATTCCTGGGGCCTACCACAAGCAGATAGCAGGAAGCTGAATTAAACTTCTGAATATTCTGCCAGTTGTCAAGGATACTGTTTGGGATGTTCATTTTGACTTTTGGTTTTGTTTTCATAATTAGTGTGTTAGTTCATTTGTTTCTGATCTATTTTAATTTACAATGATTGGACCACTCAGTAAATGAGAATCAAGTATTCAGTGTATTCAAACGAGATGCAAAGATATGAATAGAACCACGATCAGCTCACTGTAATTTCTCAGGGAAAGACAGACAGGGAGAAAGCATTGCTTTCAGGACTATGTAAGTGACCTTTTGGATTTGCCATTCCTGACATCACAATAATTAGGAAGGAATCTGAAAGCAGTGCAGCTCAAAGAATTTGGCCATGAAATTCTCTGTGCAGTTTCCTGGCATGAGTACCAAAAAAATGTCTTGCTCCATCTTAGGAAAAAAAATTGTCCTACTTAAATCAATTCATCTTCTTATTTGTGGCCACTTGTAAGTAGGATGAAAATGTCGTGGATTCTCTTACCACTCCATTTCTCTTCATGTTGAGGTAAAGGGTCACCATGGACCTGGCCAGACACAAATGCACAAGGGCAGCACAAGGTCAGCATTCCTGACAGGGCTTACATAGATTACATAGAGGTAACAGTCTGTAAAAGAATTATGTAGACTCCCAGTGCTAGCAGTAACAGATGTGTCAAATAAATACACATAACTGAACCCCCAAAGCTTGGTTTGAGGTACCAAAACATTTACTTCCATTTAATAAACATGTTTGAGATTCACAGGAAGCATGCTTACATCATGGGCACAAACATAACCGGAGGGAGGAAAACATAGTTTCATTCTTAAATATTACTCAATTTCAACAGCCACCCCTCTACCAAGAGCAAAAGAGAATGTGGAATACTCCAGCTACAGAAGAGAAAAAGCTGAAATGGTGATCTCTCCCAGGCTGGCCTGCCTGGAGGGAGGGAAGGGGGACAAAACCAAACAAAATTCAAGCAGCAAAGCACTCTTCACACAAAAAGATAAGAACTTGTGCCTGTTTTGACACACTACCTTGTTTTGGAGGTAGATAAAGGGATATGAACAATTAAATGAAAGCAGCAAATACTAGTGCCTTGTACAATATAAAAGTGTCTGTTGCAAACCTCCTCAAGTGACTAGTGCCCTTAGGACCATCTGTTGTTGCTGTTGAAAGCCTGTAGACAGCATTTTTGCCCATAAGGTTACAATGCATGCTCAAAGCAAGTCAACAGTTAGTAAAGAACGTAGAACTGTCATTCTGCTAACCCAGTTTTGAATCTATCAGGCAAGAAGATAAGAAGTGTTTATGTTGGTTGCAGTTGCTAGGGCTCTGTACACAGTTAGCACAGCAAGCTGGACCAAAAATATGGAAATGCAGTAAGCCAGAACCCCAGTCAGCATGAATGCAGCTAGAGATAGGCAAGGAAAAGCACTCTTTCAAGTAGAGCATATGTAGAACTAAGATGAGCCTCTTCCAGTTCTGTGACTCCAAGTGGCTGAAATTATTGATGGAAAGAGAAAGCAACATGAGTAGTACTTTTTACAGTGTCCTAGAGGTCTTGTTAAGCAGACTTTGAATATAAAGCTGTTAGGATCACTACAGATAGGACCTGGAATGAAGATAATCTATTTCTACTATGCATTTTCACTCTGCTGGAAGTGACTTTGTCTACAGAAACAACCTCTTCAGAAGAGAAGTTGTGATGAGATGCTTGTTTGCCTCCTCAGTGTTATGAATGGGCCACTGAGGAGCCATCGAATAAATTTTAATGCACATCTGTAGTACAGTCAGTGCTGTCATTGAAACATAGCAGAGAGGTGCTGGAGTTACATTTAAACTAGCTACTCATGGTAGAAATGTTCCAGTCAGAGCAATGCAAGGTTCATCAGGAGCTGCCAAAAAGAAGGGTAAATTTTCAGGCAGTTAAACCACAATGGGCACTGACTGTTGCAACTATGAAGTTAATATCCTTAATAATACTTATAGCTATCAAATATTTCTGATTTTATTTTTTCTGGTTTAAACACACTCTCTATGTACATGTCACTGCCAACTTTTGAAAATCCTAAAGATATTACTACAGTGTGCATGTGCAAATAAGGTATGAATATAAATATTCCAAGTGTTGATCATTTAAACATGAGGGGTGGGAGGGGGGAAGGGAAGGAGGGAAGGATGTATTTTGGCTCAAAATAGCTGAAAGAAATTGACACCAAGCTTATCTTTAACAAGAAGAAATCAATATGTTTTGCAAAGACTCCAAATCTACTTTCTATAGCTTGTGGGCAGGTTAACAGCAACTTCTAGTTAAACGTATCTAAGTTAATAGGGTTATCTAATCTAATCTTCACTGATAACTAATGATTCATACAGCAGAGACCATTGGCCAACAATCTTTCTTCCATGGTAGTATCTAGACACCAATAATGGAAGACTCCATGACACAGTCAAAAAGTGATCCTAGTTTGTTGCTTCAGAGTAAATTGTTGTTAGCTATATCATCTTCCATGGAATAGCAACAAGTAAATATGCTATTTTATGTTTTTACTCACATTGTACAGTAGGAAGCGGGCAACGAGTTTAAGATCTGAACTTTGACAGTAGTAATTGAGCAACTCAGTAGAGTTACAGTGATTTATGCCAGCTGTGTATTTGATCTTATCTTTGATACTGGTACTAAATGTCCATTTGTTTCACAAAAGATGAAAAGAACCTCCACATGAATAATGGTTACTGTGCCAGATGAAATACAAGTTTGGATACTTTCACTGGAAGGTAAAGAACAATCTGTGCTTTCTAAATGACCTCAGAGTTCTTGATTTGCATAATAATCTATAAAAACAGACTAATGTCTCCCTTTATTTTTCACAATACCATGGATCCCAAACCATAGTAAATAACAACAAATGGAAGAGTTGATTCTCTCAGCAGTGCCATCAGGTTCGGAGCAATGCTAAAAGAAGGAACAAGATGATATATCTCAGAGACCCTCACCAATCAACTTTATTTGACTATTTTTGGCAAACTGAGGGATCCCAAGCAAAATGTCAGGTTACTTAAGTCTAGATTTCATTCTCAGAGCCAAAGAGCCTAATGAAAAGGTTTTAAGAGGGAATCACACCTGCTTTTTACTCAAGGAACAAGGATTGGTTATGAGACTGGGGACTTGAGCAAAAGAATCCCCACACCAACATGTGAAAAGGTAAATGCACATCCCTAATTCCCCCCTCCTGAGAGTATAATTCATTCACACACATTCACTCAAAAAAAAAAAAAAAAACCACCACCACCACCAACAACAAAAACAGGCACAGCATGCACAGAGAATAAGCACTAAAATACTAAAATTCTTCAGCAAAACTGAAAGGAAGGTCTGGTAATGAAAGAACAAATGGATGACGAGCTCTGACTGATTTCAAGTTGACGTCCTCCACAAATATTTTTAACTTTCAAAAAGAAGTGTCTTGTGACTATACATCTATGTATGGCAAAATCTAGTCTTGTTTATGTGACTGCTTCCACTTTCTCTGTTGCATCTCAGTGGTCAGTTATTAACAATGATGATACATATTATTAACACTAAGTCAGTCAATGTGCCATTACCTTTTAGAACAAAATGAAAATTCCATTATCTTTTGTGGAATCTAAATACACCATTTTGTTCATGTGAGAAGCATTTTAAGCATGTCTACTTTGAGTCAGCATTGCTATTTTTTAATTCTTATTTTAGCAATGGTATATTTGGTGCTCAATAGGGAATGCCTATGCATAAATATTCCACAACCAGTTTTAAACTGAGTAGTTTAGGTACAGGGAGAGAAAAACTGTGATGGTGAGAACTTCAGGGCAGGATGCCAACTCTGCCCATGAGCCCAGGGGTGTCAGTGAAACAGACGGGAGGTTAACCTGCCCTCAGCCTACTCCTGATTTGGACTGCAACTGTGTGTGCATAATGCCAACTTTAAAACGAGCTTTGATGTGCCACAGTCACAGTTGTCATAAACCCTGTTTCAGTCATGCATCAGCTGCAAAAAATAAGACCAATGTAATTATACACATTTTTATTGTAAGGTGTTTCAGAAGAGAGATGTCAAATTAAGCTTGAGGTCTTTTTGTATAATAAAATATGGCTTGAGAAAATACATACTTTTTATTACCCTCAGATCAAAATATGTCTTGAAGTTTGTCTTGCAGCTAAAGAACAGGGTGATTCAAATGCTCGTGTTCTTTACTTTTACTTCCTCAGAATCAATATAAAGAGCTTTGCGGTGGGTTGACCCCAGCCAACAGCCACACACCCACCCAACTGCTTGCTCACTCACTTCTCCCACATGACAGGGAGAAAATAGAAGGATGACAAGAAGACTTGTGTATCAAGACAGTGACAATTTGATAGGGAAAGCAAAATCTGTGCCCACAAGCCAAGCACAAGAAGAAATTCATTCACTCCTGCCCATCAGAAGCCTCTCCAAATACCATCACCACAAATATCTCCCCTTCCTCCTCCTTTCCCTGAGCTTTTCTTGCTGAGCACAATGCCACATGGTAAGGAACATCCCTGTGGCCAGTTTAGGTCCATCATCCAGCTGTATCCTCTCCCATCCTGTTGCATAGCCCTAGCCTACTCACTTTTAGAGAGGCAGGGGAAGATACAAAGCCTTGCTGCTGTGCAAGCACTGTTCAGCTATGGCCATAACTTTGGTGTTACCAGCACTGTTTTAGCCCCAAAGTCAAAGCACAGCAGCATATGGGCTGCTAAGAAGAAAGCTAACTCGATCCCAGCCAGACCTAGTACAACTGTTAATACTGGTAGCACTATACTGTGTTTATTCAGAGATAAAATGAATGTAGATGACGGGAATTAGTTGGGGAAAAAAAGAAAAAAAAAATAAAGACTGCATTAAGATTTTGTGGGGGATAGATTTTGTGTAGAAGACCATAAGAATTTATTTATGTGGATGGGAAATGCAGAAAAAAAGAGAACATAATTCTGCTACAGAGAGAGAGAAAACAACTATAAAATAAAGGGTCAGGAGAATTGCTTGGTTTAAGAAGTAATTCATGGCATTTGTAGTATTCATTTAAATAAAGTTCATCCCAAATTAATTTGGCCCTTAGATAAGCATCTCAGACTGCTCCAGAACAGGGGTGGTAAAGTACCTGAAAGATATCCCACTAAATGCAGAAAAGCATAGTATTATCTTTTTTTTTTTTTTTTTTTTTTTTTTTTTAAGTGTAACTTTAATGAAAACTCTTGTATAAGTGTGAAAATCTATATCTTCTGAAAAAGTACTAATTAGAAGGCAGTCAGTGTTTTTTCTTCATAATTCTAATGTCTCTTCATGCATTACCAGTCCACAAAGTATTATTTGATGAAAACCATTCATAAAAATAGATCACGTCTGTGTATGAATAAGTATGCATATATGCATGTGTAATATTGCATATACATATGTTTTCTATGCACATGTATGTACAGTTTTCTATATAGGCAATGTTTGTGTCAGAACAATATGCTCTGAACTGTTGTAAAGATGAAAAGTAAATGTCTTGTGGACTTCATGGAGAATTAATTGTGTAAATAATAACCTAATTTTAATGAAAACAGAATATTTATTAATTATTAATTCCATGGTATTGTTATGCTAATATTAATATAGATAATAGATTTAATGATTTAATTTTATTAATGTATTATTTTAAATGATAAAATTAACTTGCTTGACTTAGATTCATAAGTTCAAATATTTAAAAAATATTTAACTCAAAAAATATATTTGATAACCAATAAGTAAATAAATAAAGGATAGCTCAGTAACACCTACATTCTCTTGAGGCAGTCCTCAGGAGAAGGCCCAAAGAGCTACGAAAATCAGGTTTTAATAAAGCAGTCCCCTTCAAAACAGTCACCTTCCCTTCTCCTTTTTATGCAACAGGAGTGAATGAAATTAATTTTCCATTTAGTGTGGGATTGATATTCTACTTGTAATGGTAAAAAAATGATGGGCCCTCATGCATTTTCAGCATGTCTGTACTCTTCATGCTTAGGAATTCTTCTGAACATATCCATGTGATGAATTTCACCACAGTTTTGAATATTTTAATTAATTGCTTTTTGTTATTATACTGCCGTTAATATTATTGATGTTTACAAAAACCCGTAATTCAGTTCTATCTTGTTTACTAAACTGGACTTTGTGAACAACTTTTTGAATCACATAAAGCAAAGTGATTATTTTGGTAAAATGTGTCTGGTAGAAACTACACTTTACTAATGTAACAGGAATTATTGTAATATTTTTTCCTGAGTTCTTGTGATTACTAATGAAACAAAAATTCCTCAAGTTTCCCCTTCCCCAAATCTCTACAGGTGTTTCTTCCCTTCTTTGAAAATGACACCAAAGAACAAAAATAGTAAACATAGGGAGAGACTTGTCCATTTGCCTGCAATTAGTACAAATTAATTCTGTCATAAGCGAGGCATACAAGAAGAAGCCATGCTCACCTGTTTTATTGCCTCTGTGTAGCAATTGGAGAATCCAAGCTATCTGCAAGTTATTTCTTTTATTGTAGATCTGTAATTTAATTCCCTTTGCATGCAGTTCTTTTGGTGTAGCTCTTAATCAGACATATGGCCAACAGAGCTGCTAAACAGAAAAATTTCTGAACTCAAGAGTTCCCTTCCAGAAACATTAATCTTTTCTCCTTAAGATGCCTAAATCACTCTCCTGCACTTCTTTATGGTCATATTGAAAGAAACATAAAATACAAGTGGAATTGAAAAAGTAAGTATTTTTACTGTGTAAATAAACAAGCTATTTTTCAGAATACTTTGCAGTTAATCTCAAAGTAACATAAATATAGGCCATAACACCAGAAAAAATCAGACAATCAATCAATCAATAAACTTGCTAAACTGTACTCCCAAGTGGACAAAAATATGAAGATATATGAATTAGGAAAGAAAAATTATCCAGAATCTATCTTGTAACAAGGGGACACGTGCAGAAATCCTGCCATTGTGATAAAGGTTTTCTATCAGTTAAATGGATTGGACCAAATCAACCCTGTAGTGTTCCAGATTTTGTAGGACATATTGCATGTTAGGTGTACAGGAACCATCATTCCACCTGAAGATGTGGATTTGAACTAAAAAATGCTTTCCTTCCTATATTCTATATTTGCACTGAAGGTAAAGTAGCTGTAGTGTTTTCCAATATAACATGTCACTCTCAGTGGCACAACATCTTCCATCCAGCACACCATTGGGTTCTAGCTCACCTCAGATGCTAGCTGTTAACTGAAAAACAAACAGCTAAGTGTCAGTTCTTAATTTAATATATATATATATAATTTAATATATATATAGGAATTTTGAAGGATATTAAGAATTCAAATGACCCCACAGTTACTTATGTATGTGGGAAGTAATAGGAACTGAAACTGTATTAAAGCATTTTTTTTTTGAAATGACATTTCATTATTGACTTGAATTCTTATTGTTATCAGCTTACATCCAAAGATGGAAAGGTATTTGTACTGTGAAATCAAGACCCTTTTCCATGCCCTTCCCTTCCTTTCACTTTCCTTTCCCCTCCCTTCTTCTGAAAGCAAAATCTGTGACCATTTCATTACCCTAAAATCTGATGTTGAGATATCATTGTAATATTAGCGGCTTGTTCACTCTGAGAAATCGCTTGGGAGTGAGTTGTTTGTTTAATTATGGGATTCCAGCCAGCTTGATTAAAATATTAAATAATAGCAAGACAATAATCTATAACTCTTTTTTCCTCATGGCCTGTTTTGGTGAGTGAATACTTTGAGGTATAATTTTCTAATCTCAGTTCATGGAAGATTTATTTGCCTAACTACTGTTCCATTAATAGATGTCACGCTGAATTTTTAAACATATCACACAGCTATGTTTGGACATTTGCTTTAGTAAAAACCTATTCCCAAACATCACAGAATATAAAAATATTATAAATATGGTACTGAGAAACAGAAGAGCAGGGAGATGGGGGAGGGAAGTGTTTTCACAGGAGAAAAAAAATAAAAAATAAAAAAGAAAGATGAGGTCTAGGTAAAATGGTATTGCACCAAGTTGAGAAGTGACATAGAGTTATTAGTGTTTATTTGTTTATTAATGTTTAAGTCAGAAACAGTTTGCTTCTGTAAGATTTTAGCTTTACCTGTTCTGAGCCTAAAATATGTGGAAGCATCCAGCATAACACCCACTGATTCTGCATGGGCTCCCTGGATTAGCCCCCTCATTTGATAACCTTAGTTGTTGCAAGCTGCATGCACACTTGCACTGTTAACATTCATTTCAGTGTAGTAAAAAAGTGGTACAAAAACAAGTACAAAAGTAAAATAGGTCTCCAATACCTTTTCTTCATTGCCATGAATCCCAAATAGATTTGTATTAGATAACAGTGAGGCTTATTTCTGTTATTGTTTACAATGCTTGCATTGAGACTTGAATAAAGCCTTTGGAAAACAGTAATTACACAACAGTTTAGATGGACAACATAAATGCAATGTAATGTAATCATTTTCAGAATCCTCCATAACGGAATAGATTTATTCTCTTCTAAATGATTCCACTCTTCAGCAGGGAACTGCTACTCCTTATCATTACCCCTTGCAGATAATTTCTTCTTTTGGCTTATTGAGTCTAAACGCTTATGCACAAGAGCCTTAGCTAGAAAACTTTCAGGATATCAGTGTAAGAAAGATGAATGCAACAATAACAACAATCATACTGCTGCAAGAAGAATGCCTTCTACAACAGTCAGTGGCAAAAATCCTCCAAAACAAACATTGCCTTACACAGCCTAGTGAAATAACAGATCACGTGGCCCAAAGAAACATTTTACAATATTTCTTCTTACAGCTGGTCAACATTTAAATGCATACATATGTGTTTACGTGTTCATAAATATTTTAATGGGAAAGCCCAAACTGGGGGTGGCAGTGAAAAGGAAAGATCATGTCTATTGGCTTCCCACACCCAAATATTGCAGAGCCTGGTGCTCAGAGCAGTTTTGTCAGTCTAAGCTGAAAGCTGATAATTCATCCCAAATAAGGGAAGTGATTTGTGCCTTCATCTGAGTGAGAATGCTCTCGAAGGTGGTATGTTATTTCCTAAATGAGAATTGTCAAAAGGTCATAGCTTTTATCCTGGTGTGGAATGGAAAATATTTTGAAATTTCAAAGATTTCATGGGAATCAGAAACAATTTGCTATGCTGCACAGTTTTCCTTTCTAATGAAACTGTGAATTGCATGGCTCAGGTAATAACACATCGAGAAAGCTTTAATATTAATAATAAATACGATAAAGTTACTAGTGTTTGTCAAGTCTAGCTTCCTGGGGATTTTGTTTGTTTATTCTGCTATGGAGCTTGACTTCATCTCCATGTTATTACACTAGCTATTTTCAGCATATGATTCCATAACAGTTTTCATTTTTGTTATTCTATTTTAGAATGTAAAAGAAAATAGGCATTAAAAACTATTCAAAGTGAAAGGATATTCTTTTTCACAGAGTGGTGGTATCACTGCTAATACCTAACTTCATCAAAGGTGGCTTTTTTTTTTTTTTTTTTTTTTTCACAGAGTCATGTTACATATGTTAATACATGCAGCATATTAATACTGCCCTAGGCTTGATATAGTTCAAATCAACAAATTGAATTTAATATATATTGGGCTACTGGTGCTAGTGAAAATATCAAGATAAAGGTGTATAACTATTCTCAGGAGGAAAAGAAAGATCAAGAGATAACAGTACAGCAACTTGTATACACACAGCAAGCCAGTTTTACCATATTTATATTTAGTGGACAAGGTCCTTATTCTGGAGCTGAAATATATATATATATATTAGCTGAAATATATATATATATATATAGCTCCTGCAGCCTATGAGCCATCCACAGAGAGAAGTTCCTTTCTGGGTGATGGAGAGGGTCATATTCTGCTTACTGCCAGGACTTTATGATGGTTGTAAGAGGGCTCAGACCAGCACCTGCAAATGAAGCAGTATACCTAACAGGTATGAAATAGACATTTCTGGCTGTGTCCAAATGCAGCAGTGTTAATCCATGGGGAGTTGTGAGGCCCACAGGTGGGTGCCTACTAAGTTAGACATATCTGTAAATATAAAAGATGGCAGATTATCAGGTGTTCTCAAAATTTTTCTGTTTGGACCTAATTAGGTTGCAACATCAGAGGCAGAGGGCTGCTATAAGTTTTCTAGGCATTATCTTGCAGGCAGTTATGGTTAGGCCCACATGTCAGGGCTATCTAGGTGGTTAGGAATGTGGATGACTGAACCAGAAAGGTATGGAGGGAATGACAAGAACAGAAATGAGCAGTCATGCAGAAATACAGAAGGGAGCAATGGAAATAAGATTGGAAAAAAGAGACTGAGAGGGAAAGCGAATTCTCTTTCTTCCTTGCTTGCTCAAATTTGTCAACACTGTACTTTACCACATGTCTATTTGACGAAGACATGAATAACATCTCTTGCTGTTATTTATTTAAAATGGAGTTCAAAGTGTGAGTGTATTTTTTCCCCCTCTGTTCTGAAGTCTAAATACACACTCCCTAGTGTTCTTGGGGAAATTGGTCCTGGGTACTCGTGGGAGGGAGGATTTGAGTGTTTTCACTGATCTCTGGCTATTAGAGATCCCATTCTTTGCTCTATAGTACTGTCTGCATTGTAATGCATGGGAGAGACTTACTAATGTTAGAAAGCTATCCCTTGTGTTTTTGGTAGGTTTAGGTGTGTTTTAAAAATGCATGTTGGCTTTCAGTGATAACAATGCCTTCTTTCATAATGAAGTGCAAAACTGCTTGGTGTATGAAGGGAAATCAATTACAACTGCAGTAATGTGTATTAGCAATGAAGAAGTGGGTAGACATTGGAAACTGCTCCTTCCTAGTACTTTGTGTAACAAATGCTTTTTTTTTTTTTTTTTTTTTTTTTTTAATCCAAGACATTTCTGAGTGCACAATCAAGTTCTCCAAAATAATGGACTAAATTCATCACAGGAATAGTCAGCATAAATATTTTTTAAAACATTTGAATTCAAATGAATAAAAGATATCTCTATTTTTTACTGGCCTTTTTTTTTTTTTTTTTTTTTTTTTCCAATGATAAGTGAACATAGTCACAATTACCAGCTTTATGTAGGTGACATATGTAGTGATGTTAATAGCCAGTTTCAAAATATATTCAGCAAATTCATTTTTGCAAACAAGCACTTAGCAATTATCCCTAGAACTAGTTGTTACATGTTACAAATAAACATATTATGGTGTCATTTATTTGGCCATATTTTTCAGGAATAGAATGCCTACTCATTGTTCTTTAGATGGATGTCTTTCAACGTACAGTGTGTTCTGTGATTCAAGCTTGCATTTCAAAGATGTTGTGAATGCTTTCTTTAAAGCTGATGAAGTGTGGTTTTGCTCTGAACAGTGAGTATGCAAAAATAGCACCTTCTTGTATGACTGATCTTTTAACTGTGTTTACCCTAGGTCACTGGGAGTACAATATTAATATTGACCATGCTTTTTCTGCTTTCTACTCTTTTAAGATTGTAGACCCAGGTCAGGCAGGGAGATTAAGATGATTTCAATTCACTCTTTTAGATCTTCAACATAGAATTTACCAACAAAATGCTTTATTACATTGAAAACTATAAAACAGGTGAAACTGCAAACATCTTGAACAAGGTCTGGCAAGGGAAATGCTAATTAATATAGTAAAGTTAGATAAAGATAAATTACTGTTTGTATACTGATTTACACTAGAAACAAACTTCTATTTAAGTTTAAGAAAGCTTTACTAGTTATCTCAAAATCAAATGTTTTACTTTATTCAAAATGAAGTTTTGATACTTTTTTTTTCAGAATTCAATATCATATGTGTGACTAAAAGTAATTTTTAATACAAATCACTCAAGCTAAATCCAAAATATTTTGTACTTACTAAATTAAAATTGCCAGAGTTTAAATATTTTAGGTAAGTTTCAAGATCTATGAAAATATTTTTAGAAGAAAACAGATAGTATAGCAAAATTCAAGGTAAATTTGTCTTCATGTATGTTTTTCTTTCTTTTTTTTTTTTTTTAAAAAAAAAAAGTTAAATCAGTTAGCAGATCCAGATACGCAAGTGTGAATATAGCATCAAACCTTTAGCTCACTGAAGGTTTCTACCAGATCACCTCATTACCTTCATGGGTTTGGCTGCTTACCATAGATTTTGTTTTCACATCTGCTCCATAGGTTGCTGATTATTGTAAATTGGGAACACAGGTTTTAGTTTTCTCTGTCCAGAGTTTTCTATAGATGTGTGCTTTAATCAGTGTTTTATTCAAAATGTGGGCAATTAATATTCTTGTTTTCAAAGCAAAGCACCTGTTTTTCATTAGTTGTGTTAGTCATTAGGCACAATCTGAGCTTGTCTACTGAACTAAGCACATGAGGAAACCCACCCACAGGAATGTCTAGATTTTGAATCCCTTGAATCCCAAGTGACCAAATAAGAAAAGTTAGTCTAGATGTTGACATCACCTTGTAAAAGCCAAACACTTAGGTGAGTTCCATGCTGAAAACTTAGGTGTCTAGGTATATGTCCTCACAGAAATAAGGTGATGGACAGAAGGCCATCTACTACTATCTACTAAAAGGCCAGCTTTTTCATTCTGGTTCCCATCTCCTGCATTTTTGGTCCTCATGAGCTGGTTGTCAGTTTCCTCCATCTGCTGGAGATACTGAGAAGCTGTAGCTACTTGCTCCAGAAACAGGAAATTGCAAGTTGTCCAACTTGCTTTGAGAGTATAAAGAAGAAGAATCTGAGAGAAGTACCTCTGAAGGGGAAATTCAGCATGCTGTTACCAACAAGCCATATGAAATGTGTTTAATGATAACGGGGTACTGACAGCTCCCTGGACTGAAAACATCTCTGAATCAGCAATTGCACCTCTCTTACATGTGTAGAGAGCAACAGCCACTTGACTTCTTGTCTTAGTATTTTCACCCGGTCTTGGAAGAGAGTCAGGAGTGCTATAAAAATACTTCACACAGATCTTGAGGAAAGGTGGAGATATCAAGTGTCTCTCTTTGTTGAACAGTGATCTCTATTGCTGCAAAGCCCTCAGAGGGAAACTGTCCATAGACCTTCTTTCTATATCTCCCTATTGCTTTCAACCATGCAGGTCCTCAGTTCCTAAGCCATAGGTAATATATCTGCTTCAAAGGGTAGGAGACCTCAAGAAAAGGCCAGTTTTATTTATTTATGTGAGCATACGGTTTGTAAGAATTAGTTTTAGACTTCATTTAGTAGAAAAAATACATGTCTGAAGACAATTTTCTAGTAGATTTCCCCAGTGGAGAAACTAATGCCAAGCATGAGGTAAATACTCAACAAATGAGACCATTTTAGGAACAATCAGTATAGTAGCATAATCTCCAGACAGAAAACCAAATCAAAACACAACAAAGAAAAGAAAATCTGAAAAGCATTAAAAAAAAAAAAAAAAAAAAGTTTCCCTATGTTGTTGTTCTTTTTCAGATGTTCTCTTCCTTATTTTTCTATCCTCACCTTTCCCCTTCCAGGGGAAAGACTCAAGTAAGCATCAGATTTTAGAATACTTAGGAGTATCCACTTTTTCCAAATGGGAATTCCTGATGTACACTGTAGCAAAGCTGCAGCTCTGTTATAATTCTGGACATCACACCAAGACTAGTATATTGGCTCACATGCACTGTGTACACACAGTTATATAGATAAAAACAGAACCTGAAGAAACTGGGACTAGTATTAGGGCTAGGTGATCTTCGATGCAAGGAGTATTGGAAATAAGCAAAATGAAATGGAAAGCTTAGTATTTTAGAATTACTGTTTTGCAGATAGAGAAGATCTCAAGAAGGGGTCAGTTTTCCTCCAAGTGTAAATGCTGAAAACGGAAGAAAACAATAAGAAACTAGACATGTTTCTCACAAGCCTAAACCTCCTTCTTTCTAATGCTTATGATCAATGTACAAACAGATCGTTAAGTATTTGTTATGCAACAGTAATGCTGAGACTGCTTGTGAACAGTTTTCTGTATTTATGCAATGTCTGATATTTGTTTGTCTAGTTGTGTTGATTAGTTTTGACTGGTCAGACAAGTCATATGGTGTTGTTTCTGTTCTCAGATTAAAGGAGTGCACAAATTCTCTCTCATGTGTCAAGTAGTTTCACTAATACTTACTCTGGCAGTTTAAAGCCCAAGATGCATGATAACAACCCCTTTTTTTTTTTTTTTTTTTTTTTTTTTTTTGAAAATGAATACAAAGGGAGAAAAAGCACAGCTGAAGCAAATTAATTAAAAGAAAACAAACCCTGAGCAGTCATATAAAACTGCTTGCCATGCCTGCCTGTGGAGCTACACACATACACTTTCTTTTGTTTCTTGTTAAACATGTACATGTGCTAGGAATCCAGATCATTACTTTTACTCTTGAGAAAGTATTTCAAAGGGATCTTTTGTGTTTGCTTTTTTTTTTTTTCTATCTTTTTTTTCCCCTTTAATGATTATAAATCTATACCAGGTTTGGAGACCCAAAAACTTACTACAGGATTCTGGCACTTGTATTGCATTTATTCCAGAAATACGTGAACCACAGAAAAAGATGGGCTTATTTTCTAAGCATATCTGAATACTGAAATGTTTACATCTTAGCTCTAATAAGGAGTGCTTGCTTTCCAGTAAACACTGGCTTGTCTCTCGTCCTTCACAATTTACAAACATTTTTCTGAAAAGCCAACATTTTCTTCATTACTTTTATGAAGGGTAGTTTTGTCCCTGAGCAACAACATCTGTAACAATAAAAAGATACTTTTCAGGATCTCACTGAAGATGAAAATACTTTCCTCAGAGGCACCAGTGAAGTTTTCACTGCCATATTATGGCAATGAATTTTTGCCTGTAAGTTTAGCTCAGCAATTGATTTCTGTTGCAGATGTTTTATCTAAGGGCAGCATTATCAAAAAAATTATAGTAACTTACTGGTTTCATTCTATCATCCAGATGGTTGATGCTTTCAGGAAAAGGTGAGGTTGCACCACTTCCGATTCACAGTCATTGGAAGCCATGGTCATGGCACGCAATGTCTTCTGCCTGTTCTGTGTTTTGGGAGGACATGCAGGCTTCAAATAGGTTGGTGGAAGGACACAGAGAGGCTAGGGGGTAGGTGGTGGTACCTGATATCGAACTGATTAGTGAAAATGAGAGACAGGAAAGTGATCCATGCCATGGGGATCCATGGCAGCTGAGCAATAAATCTTCCTCACATCAGCAGTGGAGAATATTGTAACATGACGCACCACAGGGACTATGTTGAAGAAAAGAATGAAGATCCACTTTCTCCCTTCTCTATCAATGCTTCCCACAGGTTTGTATAATAACAATGATCATTCTTAGTGCTTATTTCCAGTTTTTTGCTCTTCCATGAGGTGCAGAGAAGAGCAGGCAGTGCAACCCCCAAGCGGGGAAGTGATTAAATGGCGAAGACTAGAAAAAGTTAAAAATAAAGCACTTTACAAAACTTATTAAAAGAGACATGATACTAGTTCAGAATTGTTCCCTCTACACTGCACAATTTAGGTAAATCTAAAGAATAGGAGGGGCAAACAGACTCCAAAGTCACAGTCAAACTGGATTGCCACTGGGTTAAATCAGTCATGGCAATGATCAGCGTGTAATTTACTTTATTCGTGATGAAAGTAAACTGTTGGTTCACATTCTGTTCATTCTCCTTTTCAGCAGGACTACTTCTCAATCACTTGATTGACAGACAGTTCCACTGCACTGCACCTTGTATGCAAAACTTGATTCCTTATTGAATTTCATAAGGTTTTCAGTGGTCCAGTCCTCCAGCTTATCAGGGCCTGTTCTTTGTAATGCTCTCTGATTATAATTTGCGGAGTGTACACTCCAAAGTCATCCAGGTCATTATGCTAAACAGTGAGGGCCCCAGTGTCAACTGAAAGGTATTCTGCTAGTTGCTGACCACCAACCAGACATCATCATCTATTACCCTTTGAACCTGATATATCTGCCATTTTCAACTCACCAAAGAGTCCATACTATTTTCTGTATTCTTCAGAGACTTAAAGGCAAGATTATTTTACTCAATTAAAGTAAGTTGATGGGGAAAGAAATTACTTGTGGGTGCTTTTCTGCCATGCCTACTCCATATAGTACCCTTTTAACATAAGGCAGGCAGAACCAGACCTTTGTTGAAGTTAATGGAAAATGTGTAAGGAAGTGGAGGTAGCATGGAAGCAATCATGTTATTGTGGCTAAACAAGCTACTACTTCTCTGCCAAGCTGTGATAAGACCTGTGTATATGCTTTTAGCCTGCTGCAATTGCAAAGTGAAACACATTAGATCAAACCACTAGTTCAACCACAACTCCTTGATGGTGATTTTCTTATGCACTGTTTCATAGTGGTTTAAGCTAATGGATTTTACTTACCAAATGGATTCTACTAAGGTGTGCACTTTGCCAGTTACCACAGCTCAGCTGTTGAGGAGTAATTCAATAAGACAAGGTAATTAAATCATATTTGACCTTGTAAGAATACCATATATAAGGATAGAATTTTACCTCATTATTAAAAACTTTATTAAGAAGATCAGATAGAATTTTTATTGTTGTTGCCTTCGTATGCTGAATCAGACTTAGAAGTGCTTGAAAGTACAGAATGTTATCTTGGAGGTTTTAATAACCAGCTTAACTCTTAGACACTCTACAGATTCAGATCAAGACATGCATACATGTATTTTTATAATAAATAGAGTTATCTTCACTCCTTTTATTTGCTACATATTTAAGCATATAGCTGTTGCGACATGTCTCTGGAAAGAAAAAAAAAAAGTTATATATTCCCATGCTTGACCTATTTATCAGCTGATATTTTTTATTAATTTTTGCTTTTTCTTTTTCTGTTTTTGTATTATCTATACTTGCCATGATGTAATGTTTGCTGTCCTTCTCATGAGATATATTTTTCATTCTATTTCAAAACTGAAGCATTCCAATAACAATCCTTTAATAGTAACACTTAGCAATGTTGTTTGCCTTTTCTGAGATGCGATCAGGATATTTTTAAGGAGAGCAAACAATACATTTTTAATATGACCCATGCTGAATAGTGAAAACATGTTTCAGCTTTGTACAACTGCTGACTGTGAATGCAGGAATACTATAATTATGTTTTAGGAGTGTATCTTTTTAGATATTTTGATAATTCCATTCAACCATGAATGACATGTTTGGCTTACTTACTAGAGATGGAGATTTGGAGAGGGATTGTAATTCCAAAAGATAATTGCTTGATAGACTTGGCCAAAAGAATTAAGTTGTACTTATCACAGCACTTGTCTTGCTTTTAGGATCAATTTAATCTAATTAAGCAGTCAGTAAAATTACACATGTATCCTCTCTCCTACCCATTTAGGACCAAAACCAGGAAGATATGGAAGTATCAAAGTCAGGCTGTGTTTCTCTTTCTGAAAAAAACTTTTGATCATTCACTGAAACAATCATTTCTTGCTAGTTTAAGAGGATTTTGTTTTGTTGGCTTTTGCATAAGCATGTTTTTTATTTCTTCTGATTTTTAAAGAGCTACCATTCTATTTTTAATAAAAAGCCATAAAATGTTCTTCCACTAACTTATTTCTTTCTTTGTGTGAATGTTATTGATAGTTTGATGCCTTAGAAGTTTTGCCAGTAGAGTTCACAGAGTTCAAGCTGAACTGATTCTTATGCAAAGGGTAGTTTCAGGCAAGTTGGAAAGAACATCATAATGCAAATATTTTGAGTCTGTAACATTTTGAGACTGTAATTGGGGAATGTCTTCAGCATGCTTCTACATGCAATCTGTAGGAATTGCTATTGAGACAAAATGATCTGAAGATCTGAGTCCATTAGCTGTTTTGTACTACTTTAGCAAAACTACAAAAATCACCCAGCACATTCATTTGTTATTATATTAAAAGAAAAAAAAAAAAAAAAAAAAGATCACTGTCTGCTCATCTTACTGGTTGTACCCTACCATCTGTGCTTGTAAGAGTAATAATAAGCAATGAATTGCATATGCCATCTGTAGTCAGATCTTTAATAACAGTTAGGTAATAATAATCCCCAAGAAATCACTTGTTAACTGTGAATTGATTAAATGTAATTATTTCTGTAATAAACTCTAATCAATGCTTTACAATGGTGATAATGTTCCTCTCCCCTCCCCCTTCCGCCCCCCCCCTTTTTTTTTCCATAGTATGTGCCCCAGCATGTTTGAGCAGCTGTGCAGGAAAATGACTGATTTTCCTGGGTTAATGACTGATTTTCTACCTAATCAAGATCTGAGACATGGTCTGCTAAATTTGTAATCAGCTTTTATAACTTTTTTTTTTTTTTTTCTGAACCAGGTACAACGTAAATATAAAGGAACACTTGACAAAATGAGTTACTTCTGAGTGATTCCTTATAAGCTTTAGGATGAACAAAAATCAAGTATTCAAATAAAAGGCACATTGCAGCACACTGCAATATTAATCTATTGTTCTGTAGCAAAGGTGTTTCCCCAGCAAACTGATGGTAAGTTTAAATCTTCTGGTGGTCTGTAGATTTGTTGTCAACTCCAGTATTAAGGCTCCAGCTTTGCAAAGACTTAGGCCCTCAATCAGGTGAAGAAGTCCATCATGTAGTTAATGCCAGAATGTTGCTGATTTCCAATGTAAAGTGCTCTAGTGATCTGAATCTTTATACTCATGCTTAACTCTGCACAGATGAGTAGGGTTTTGTACACCCACAGCATATTCATTTGCTTAAAGATAAACTCAAGAAGCAGCATCTGTGAGATAACGAGCTAGATCTGAATGTCAAATCATAGAATATATGTTCTGACAAAAATGTCTTGAGAAGAGTTCAGACATGCCTCTCCAAGATGAAATATTATATTTATACAATATACTGTGGCAGTATAAAAGGGAGAAAATAATCTTGGTTTTGTTACTATGACAATATGAATCTCTTTTGTATGACTAATGTAATTAAATCACATAGCTGCAAAAAATCTTTTGGATTTTTTTTTCATTATAATTATTAGAGATGAATTACAGGAGGAAATGCAAGTCTCAAAATCCATTTTACACTAGTAACCAAATATTCATTAGATGAAAGAGATCTTGATTCCCTCCAATCACCTGGTAGTCCAAAAGTAAACCAATAGTCCAGATGCATAGAGTACTATAAAATTAGAGGAGAAATTAGTCTACTCTATCACACCCCATGAATTTATTTGTGTCCAGTTTGTTTAAGTGCTCCCTAACCTGGTTCTCCTCCACCAGACAAGTCTTCCTTGTTCCTGACTGTCCTTTTGGTCTCAGGGGTCTGATTCCTAAAGATCAGCTTTAACAGTAAACAGTAAAGCAAAGATGGCATTTAGTACCGCGTGTGTTGTCACCAGGTCCCTTGCCCCATTCAGTATTCAGCTCATGCTTTCCCTTTTCTTCCTTTTGCTATGTACTGGAATCCTTTCTTGTTACCCTTCATGTCCCTTGCCAGATTAAAATCCCAGTTAGTTTTCCTAACCCCATCCCTGCAAGTTTGACAACAACTCTATACTCCTCTTGTGTCACCTACTCTTACTTTTAACTCTTGTACACTCCCTTTTTATATCCAAGTTCAGTTAGGAGCTCCTTGCTCATCCATACAGGCTTTCTGACACTTCTGCAGAATTTTCTACCTGTAGAAATGGCCCTTTCTTGAGTTTAGAGAAGTTTACCCTTGAATATCAGTCAGCTTTCCTGGACTCATCTTCTCTCTGTGGCTGTATGCCATGGAATTTTTCCAAACAGATTTCTACAGTTGTTGAAATCTCCATCCTGAGGTCCAGGGCTGTGGTCTTACTTTTTGCTCTGCTCCCTTCTCTTAGGATCCTCAACTCTACTGTCTCATGGCCACAGCAGCCACAGCTGCCTTCAACTTTCATATCTCTGAGAAGTCCTTCTTTATTCTTGCTTGTTTGTTAACAAGTAATTCCTCTCCATGTTTCTAATTTAAAACTCTCACTACCAGATGGTGAGCCTACCGGTGAAGATATTTTTTTTCCTGGACTCATCTTCTCTCTATTCTCTCATTCTTTAAAGAATGTCCCATGGTCATAAAAAAAGTCTGCTGCCACCACCCACTGAGCAGTTATTACATTACACTGAGTCCTCCTCAGACCCTTCTCCTCATCAGCAGGATCAAGGAGAGCACCAACTTGGTCTTCAGGTCCTTAACTATTGCCCCTGTACCCATGCTTGATATTTTACAGGTCAACTATGGCCCACACAGAAGAGTAACAGGGAGTAGTAGTTGTCAGAGGGCCAGAAAAGCATTGGCAGGCTCTCTGCAACATCCCTGTCAAGCTGTAAACCTAGATAACACATTTTAACAGCAGCTGGGGCCTTAGTCCCTCACTGTAGTCCCTCACTATCCAGTATCATTCCTCACAGTATCCTAATGGTCACAAGTCATGCAGGCTCAACCAGCAGAGATGCTCCATTTACTACAAGGACAGTGAACCTATCCTGTAACTGTAAGCCACGAGAAGAGTAGAAGACCTCCTCCTGCAACTCTTTTACCATACAACTCAGCTCCTTGACAATTGTATACCTCCTGCAGGCTAGAAGACCGTGTGCCCACAGGGGAATAAAGACAGTGAAAGGACTGGAGCATAAGTCAAGGAGAGGCTGAGAGAGATGAAATTGTTCAACCTGGAGATGAGAGATCTCAGGGGCATCTTACCAATGTGTATAGATACCTAACAGAGGTAATAAAGATGAGGGAGACAGACTCTCCTCAGTGGTGCCTAGTGACAGGACAAGAGACAATGAACAGAAATTGAAACATAGGAAGCTCCCTCTGAACATCATGAAACACATCTTTACTGTGTGGGTGACCAATCACTGGCAGATGTTGCCCAGAAAAGTTATATATATGGAGAGATATACCTTAGAGATAATCAAAGCATAACTGGGTCCAGGCCTGGGCAAACTGTTCTATCTGACCCTGCTCTGAGCAGAGGGATTGGATTAAGAGACTTCCAGAGGTGCCTTCCAGCTTCAAACATTTTTTTGATTCTGTGACAATGATATTTTAGGAGGGAGTTTTATACCTCTGGAGAAAAAAAAGAGGACTTGCAAAGGAACAGTGATCACAACTGACCTAAAATTGTGAAAAACAATGATGTTTCTCCAGAATGTTCAGGGATACATTCCTGAAGTGCTTCTTATTTTTTTATGTTGATTTTGCAAATGAAAATGTCTAAAATCAACCCATTTGAAATATCTCAAAATCAAAACTTTAAATTTCTATTGCAGATGTTTGTTTTCAATTTTTATTTGCTCTTAAGAAGAATTTACTGTCTTGCAATTGGTCTACCTGATTTGCGCCAATTTGTCCTTGCAGCTAGATCAAGAATTAGGTGGAGAAGGAGGAAGATAGTAGTCTTATTATACTTAGACTAAGAGCATTTGTTCAGGAGAGAGATCTATACAGAAATATATATATATATATATATATATATTTTACTTTGCTACCCTATACAGCCCCAGAAGAATTTGTTGACATAAACTGTATACATTACTTGCCTGAAATGCTAATGCAATGGAAATCATATTTACTTTTTATTTTCAGTAAGCAACTACTTAATCCTAAAGTGAATCTAAATTTTATATGTTTGTACTTCCATTTTGAGTGCATATCAGGTTGCGTTTCAACTTCAGAAATGAATGCAAGTGTTGCTGGAAAAGCTTGTCCCATTCACATTTAAAAATGAGGAGACCTCACGTTCTTTAAACTCACAGCCCATCTGTTCTGTATTTTCCTGGTAAGTCCCATGAGATTTTTAAACTCATAGGTCTTCAATAATTACTCTGCATATGCTAATTGTTTTCAAGCAAATACTTTGGGTGTACAGATGTCATGTAAATGCTAAGAGAGTGACATAATTTCCAATAATTTTCAATGCAGTGGAAATATTTCCTACACAATACTTAATATAGTTTACACTCAGTATTACTCATTTTTTATATTTTCATGGGTGCGGAAAATAAAAGAGGGAGAGGGAGAGTACTTATCAAATGACATACATAAACTTCAATTTTTTCTTAAACTGTTTATTTTAATTTTAAAATATATAGGAAGATTATTGCTTGTGTCTTAAATTCAGTCTCAAAAATGAACTACATAATAGGTTTGTGAATGGAGCTTACACTAAAGTCAGTCCCAGCATCATTATTCTAATGTAACTTTCAAAAAAGAAAACACTCAGAAATAATTATAATTTTCTTTTATAAAGAAAAGATTGCAGGTCCATGAACTGTTTCTATGTAGATTTTTTTATTATTATTTTCTGCTCTAAATAATACACAGATTATTGTGTTTGATGGAGGTAGATATAGAAACACTTGAAGAAGTGTGAAGGGGTTTTTTGAGAACGTTTTCCTGATTCAGCTGAAAATAAGGTACCAGATCAAAGCATAGTTTTTATACCAATGCTTTTAAAACAGTTTGCCTATTATCTTGCTGTATCTACAGCAAAATGCCTTACCTATGTTTTTATAAATTAAATGAAACAATGGATCATTTAATTTATCGTAAAATTTGCTGTTTCAGCAATCTGACATGAGAATGTATGAGCTCTTTTTCCAACAGCACAAGCCAACATAATTAGTAGCATATCTGACAGGACTAAGGGAGGATTAAAACAATATACTTAAATTTTCATAGAGCATCACTAGTTTTATAAATAATAGTATGGAGAGCTTGTTACCTTGCTGTGGACCTCCAATTTCATCAGCAACTGTAAAGTACATCAGGTTTAACAGATAAAATGGGGAAAATTCATATCATTTTCCAAATAGCCCTCTACCTATCAAGGTGACAGCCAATCACTTTATACAGAGACTCAGCTACTTGATTCTCAGAGCCTGCAGTTGCAGAGTGAGGTATGCATTTTCCCAGGTAAGTCCCTGATCTAGAACAGTAAATGTTGCAAATTACAGTTTTACTTTGCAAGATAGGTAACATCAGAAGGACCAAAACAGTTCCTAGCAAAAATAAGTCATCTATATATTTTCTTTTGCTATGGTTTACACAGTCCAGAGGACAGACTAACCATTATGAAGGTTTTCAAAAGGTGGTTCTCTGTTTCAATATATGTTGTTTTACATTATTTTTACATATTTACAATATTGAAACTAATGACATTTTTAGACTATAAGTCCTACAATGGTTAATAGTACTGTGGCTACCTGTCTGGTTTTAATTTTGGAGACTTTAAATCTTTCTTCTGTTAATATGGTGGCTTGGAAGATATTACAGCTTCCTTTTGCTCATTCTTTTCCCTGTAAGTCATTGTGAATGTGGTGGCATAACTCTTAAATGATTCTCTCTGGGCTGTACAAGCAAGAAGGTTTTGAGGAGATGATAAGAGGTAAATTTATCTTCATCACTAAGTGAGCGAGGGGTGAGTAGACAGATCCAGATTGGGGTTTAACTGAATAAATTGTAATAAAGCAGACAATAGATGCCACTGGACAACACTGGATGCCCAGTCTGGTAACACACTGCTGGCCAGCAACAGGAGGCTATGGTTGTTTCCCACCTTAACCTTGCTTTCCATTATGGACCAGAAAACAGCAGGAAGAGTTTTCTGGGGTAGCACTGAGGGCTCCTGTGACATTGCTAGGCAGGTCAGCACATGCATAAAATCTCTAACACTTTTTTGGGTGTCAAGACACCAAGACACCAAGGCAAGATACTGTGGTGGGGTCATGGGAAGGAACAGTGCTGGGTGCCCTGTCCTACTATGCGGATGTGTACAAGTCAGCATCAGGTGGAAAGGCTTTTCCACAACCTTTCCAAGAAGTTGAAGAGAGATGTTAAGTCAGACAAACTGCTGAGAGGAACTAAGATGAAATTCAGAGAGAAGAATCTCTAAAGGGTTCTAAAGGAGGATTCCTTCCCTAAATGAGTGTAATGGGTGGTGAAATGGTTCCTCAGAACTGGAAGGGGAGAGAAACAAAAGTGGATTTTGAGGTTAATTTTTCTGGGCTATTTTTGTTTTTCTATTTCATTTTCAAAACAAGTTTTGAAAATCAAATAGCAATGCTAGAAAGCTTCCATAATATTATGGAGCTAAAATTACAGCATTGACCTGTCTCACAAGACAAACTCATAACTCTTGCAGAGCGCTGGTAAAACACCACAGTCACGGTGACAATCACTGTTACAGCAGCCAGAAGCCAAATCTCTCCCAGATTTCCCCCCCGATATTTACAACAGAGGCACTGGTTCACTCAGGTGTGGCCGCTGGCCTGCAGAGCAACTAATGAAGTAGGAAAGTAAAACCCTTGTCTTACCCTTGAATGCTCAGCTGTTCTTTGCATGAAAAGCAATTCTTGGTCAGTGACTCAGATAAATCATCACAAGGATGAATCTAAAAATCAAAACACTTGGCAGAAAATTTGTGTGAGAGGTGACTATGCAGCGACGGCAAAAACAACAAGAGAACCAGAAAGTCTCATGGCTAAATCATACAACAGCCAGTGGAAGTAACAGCCAGTGGAAGATCACTTGAAAGCAACTTTTTATTAAATAATCAATAGTCAAAGTAATTTTTTCTCATGTATTATTATACTGTATGCCATATGTGCCCTGCCTGAGGATTCTCAGGAGGAATGAGGTGAACTTTAGGAACCAAACTGCAAGCCAGACATGAAATTGTTTTCTGCGGCAGCCTTAAAAGAGAAACACTTCTCCAAAAATCTAGAGATAGAGAATACTTTTTTTCTTTACTCTTTCTTTTTCCGCAAATTCAGACTCTCAGGTGGCACATACCTACTTCAAATCCATGGGGGGGGGGGGAAATAATAAACAAAAATTGTTCATGTAGCTCTGGGTTTCTGCTCATTTCCTCAAAGTTCTACCTTGTAGTGGTAAAGCTCCACCCTTCTTCCCCACAAAATTAACATATAATTCATTTCTTTCTTGCAGATTTATTGGAAAATTAAAGAGTGAGAATAATTTGTGGGAGATGTGCATGATAACTTATACACCAGTTCTGGAAGAGTTTTCAAGGCAAGTAGCACAGTGTAAAAAATACAAATGTTCTGACTCAAAAACCTGAGAAAGCTGAAAGCCCAAAGGCATTTATGAAATTAAGAGCTGGGGCTTAAGTGGAAGTTATACTTTGAAATTTCTTACAAATCTGAATGACGCCAAATCTGAGCCACCCCCTTGCATGAGAGTGGCCCAACAGGCAGAGTGTGTAATGTCTGTCTGTCCCCAGCAATTGGCTGGTGTTTGAGGGCTCTCTATGTTAGGAGAAGCTGATGGTGTCAGATACTCATTTTATGCAATTCTGTTTATCGTCAGTAAAAAATCATGTGGACCTAAACCTCATTGCAAGGTCAGCAGGATGCATTTCCTTTGTTGCCAGTTGCAAGTCTTTCTCCACTTCTCCCACAAGGCTCTTATTTTGTTCAGAATTGCATTCCCAGTGCCTGTGCTGACTGTCTCACTGACATCCAGTCCTTCTTGCTTTCTTCATGCTGCTATTTCTCTGTCTGCACTCAACATGTTTCTGCTGTTTATCTTTCACATTCACATCCAACCAATCCCTCCTACTTCACAGCTCCAAAGGGTATTTGTTCAATTGTATTACCTAGTCCCTGCCCACTCTTACGCAGTAGCTTCTTTTGTTTCAGCTATTATTAACCTAAGGGGAATGTAATTGCCCTCTCATTCAGCCTGGAAGTATGAAATGGAAGTGTAACTATACAAAATGAGTGCAGTGGTGGACTTGGCATAAATTCTAGATAAAAGCTGATTATCACTGAAACAAATTATCTAGCTGCAGGGACAGAGTGGAAGTGTTGAATTTCAAATTGAACAGACTCAAAATGTATTAAAATCTACTGGATATGCAAATACCAGTGGAAATGTGCGGCTGTACCTATTAGACAAGAAAGGCACAGGCTTACCTTAAATACAGACTTTATATGTTTTTTGACAAAATGTTGAACATGATTGAACACTCTGGAGAAAAATCTCATGGCAAAAGATGTGTCAGCTGCTCCTGTTCCATGAAAAGAGCACATATGATTTTCTTGTTAATTTAGTCCCACTAGCCAGCTTCATCAAACACAGTGCTTTCTTCCACTGTACTCAAGATTTATGTGCCAGAAAATCAGAGCTGGTATGCAGTGTGTTGATCAAGACTTCCCCCACTCCCTCCAACAAAGTCGTGCTTGCAGATAAATACTTCTCTGTTTCTGTGTAGGTTGTCGAGAGCTTTCACAGCAGTATTATAGCAAGGAAACACAGCTCTTACAGTGTGATGGTTGTCAGAAAGGTCTCATAGATCTGCAATCAGAGCCTTCATTTCACTGAATTGGTAATTTAGGCCTAATCTCCGCCTTCTACGTGAGTGTTTTGGTTTGAAGCAACAGTGACATATTGAAGAACTATTTCCTCAATTGCCCCCTTGTATCAGTTTGATTTGCAAAGTGGTTTTGTTGCACATGAGGGAGATTCCTTTCCAAAGATGTAAAGTTTGGATCTCTGTTCTAGATGCTCATATTACAAATGAGACAGAAAAATGCAGTCCCCACTGGGAATGTTCCAGAATGATGGGGAGAAAACCAAGCTACTGATGGAGAAGCTGGAAGTGTCTAGAGAAACACCCGCCAAGCCTAACCTCTCTGGAGGGTTTGTTTCCACGTGGGTGCTGCCACAGTCATCTGCTGCACAATTGTTCCACAGATTCTTTCTTTGAACCCTGTCAGGTACCTCTGAGGACTGGCAAAGGGGATTTTGCTATTAAGTTTTACACTGTGGCTTCATTCCCTCTCACCATTTGTGTTCTGAATGCCCTGATTTTTAAAATTGCACGCTTGCTTATCCTCGATGAGATCAAATCTTATGCAAAATTCAAACAAGATTGATTACAAGACGCATCAACTTTGGGACATTTGGGCCAAGCTGCAAAATAAAATCAATGCCAGTTTCTGCTTTTCATAATCTGGTTACTTCCTGACTGAGTGATGCTATTAAAATGCTTCATCTCCAAGTAATCTTATTGGCCTTCATATTTGTACTATGGCTGACAGGATTAGCTCTGAAAAGCACTTACGCATTACCTGTGATATAAACAAGTAGATTAGTGGATGGTGCTTTGGACTCACATTTAGCTGAAGTTATTATTTTCTTTGCAAATTATATACTGGATTGGAGGAGCAGAACATACCCTTTTCTACAGAGAAAAAGAATCTCACATGGACAAATATTCTGGAAAACAAAACAAAACAAAACAAAACAAAACAAAACAAAACAAAACCCACTCCTGTTCTCAAAGGCCTTTTTGAACCCTTGCTGTGAGAAAAATCCCTTCTTCCCTGAAGTTTTGGCAACAGATTATTAGAACACCTGGTGCTGGTGCACCTTGTCCAGCAGCACACTCCATATAGTGTAAGGAAACAGGCAGGTCACAAGCTGACATGGTTTTCTCCCACTGTGTCTATTTGCTGACTGAAATGTGGAACCATTCCTCAGACTGAATTTAATCCCTCTGCTAAGTAAATTTTGCTCAAGACCCTAACTTTCCACAAAGAGTACAATTCAGGATTTCAGGAAACTATGGCTTCAGTAATGGTTACAATGACTGCAAATCTTGGAAGATGTGACACATTATGCATCTGATACATGGTCTGTAATACGTCATATATGATAGTATATACATGCTATATAGATAGATATAGATAGATATAGATAGATATAGATAGATATATATATACATGCAGTGTGCCACACCTCCAAAGTATATATTCATGTAAATATTTATGTAGATCTCCAATATATACATATATATGTATGTATGTTTGTATGCATGTATAAATACATACATGTATATATACACACACATAAGCTGGAGAGGACACTGTGCTAAGGACCTCTGTTAGTCTGGTACTCCCCTTCAGTTGCCCTTTCTCTGTAGCATGATAAGTCACTTGATATCCTTGACATTGTCATAATCTGTATTCATAAATCTAACTACAAAAGGGATATGCTCTCACTCCAGTAGTTCTGGTCACACTGTTATAGCAAAGATTCATTAATGGGTTTATTTTATTGTTTTCCTTGTATTTACCAGTAGAGGAATTAAGCTGAATAAATCTTCAGCATAAGACACTAGGTAATATACCAGTGCTTGGTTCTTGTGGCAAAGTCTGTTTTCTAAAACGGGGTATTTATTTTTCTGCAGTGCTAAGCATTCAACCTTTTGTAGCTTCCTTGGCTTAGGTTGCTGAAGTTATTTTGAGATCAATGTTCATCTCCTATTTAAATCATATGTCTGCTGGTTCCCATCCAGCTTGGGTCAGTGATTCTGTCATAGACATGAAACGAGTTCTTGGCCCGAGCCAATTATTCCTGTTGAAGAGGTTGTCATGCTACGTGGAAACAATAGCAGCTACTTTGGCATCCTTCCTACCAGTCTCACTGGAGACATTGCAGAAGAGGTGTACAGAATGATTTCTGCAAGTCAGGGCTGAGAACAGTGATGCCTTTACAAAAGCACTGTGGAGGAGAAAAAAAAAAAAAAAAAAGCAAAAAAAAAAAAAAAGCATATCTTTCACTCCAAAAGTGAAAGAGCTAAGTGACATACCAATTATGATTCTAAATTTGTATTTGATTACAGATACATTTTTAATTAAATTTTGTAAATAAAGATGGTGACTTTGCAGCTGTAACAAATAATTAAGGAAAATAAGAACTACTGGAAATTAAAACACTTAAAGACCTCTAACCTAGCAATGGCCTTCTCTCTTTTAAAGTTTTCTTCCCTGCCTTTATGAAATCTTTGTTCTACACTGATACTTTGGTTCCAATACACATAGCATTAATCAGGCTCTGCCTGACTTCTGTCAAGAAGGTGACAGGGTTAGTAGATGCTGACAAGCTTTGTTGTGTTACTCTTTTTAACCTGAAGGATTCTCTACTCCAAGGGTACATTTTAGCCTTGACAGCACCAGGCAGCAGGCAGCTTTTTTTTTTTTTTTTTTTTTTTAGACTCACACCTCAGACTAGACCTGGAGACCTGGATATATTTTTTAACACGTGTGTTGCTAGTGCGTATTTTAACTTCTGGCTTATGTGTGTAGGGTACACCTTCTAGGAGGAACAGAGTGGTACAAGCCTCTTCACCAAGGTGACATCAATGTCAGGCAGCACAAGGTGACAGCAGGCACTGGCCACCCACCCCATCCCTCAGGCACGCTGGTGCCCTCCCTGCACTATGCTAAGCCTCTGCTGAGCCGGGGCCAGTTCCTGCACCTGGTTCACATGCTGCCCTCTGCCCAAGGGAGATCCTGGGGAGCTGGCTGCGAGCATCCTGGGTGCGAATGGAATGCCTTGGTTGGGAGGAAGGGTTTCCTTCCTGGAAAATGTACTGCAGGGAAGGACAGAAGTTTCGTGCAGCTGTCACCTCCCAATCTAAAACTGCACAAATGTGCTGGATCTGCTGCACTGCCTGGAAGGCGTATTCCCCCTCTGCTTGCCCAACTTGTGGGTGGGGGGGGGGGGGGGGGGGCCCCGCGGGGGGGAATAAGCCTTGTAGTGCCAAGGGCTTCCTGCCTGCTAGCAGACAGCAACCCCATCCCCAAGGGAGGCTTTGACATATTTCAGTGAAAGTCACGGAGGTAAGTGGAGCTGATAATCTGCCCTTTTGCATAATGCTCCAGAAAGTTACCTGAACACTCACTAACTTAGGAAACAGTGTGGGCTCTTAATAAATAAGTCATATAATAAGCCTTGTACCATTTATAAATAATGAAAGTGGAATGTGCCTGATAGCATGGATCCATTGGTTAAAAAATAATGCTTTAAAAGGACACTGCCACAGTGAATAGGCCACAAATATGAACTTTATTCTTACCCATTTGTGTGTAGGTGTCATAATATTAACTTATGTGTTTGAAGAAACCTTATCTTTCTGTGGCAAATAAAGCAACATTGGTTTTGTGAGGAAAAAAGAAAATTCAATATTAGTATTTCTGCAGTCATGAGCTTTCCTGAGGAATAATAAATAAGGCATAAATCAGAGAGTGATATAAAAACAAAATTAATATCCGGATTTTTGCTAGGTCGTTATAAACCACACAGCTACATTTCTTTCCATGATTTGAAAAAGGACTTCAGGTTACTCACTAAAACTGCAATTTCAGACTTCAAGGCATGTACGTATGTCCCTTCTGAATGTGATTTATGAAAGAAGCAGTGGGGTTTTGTGTCTTCGTCAAAGAAAGACATTTCATTCACTATCTTCTGAATATGATGGTTCTGTGTGCAAAGATATTCTGACACTCTCAAAGGGCAGATGAAATACAAAGATCAAAAATATCAATAAGAAGTACTTTGGGAGTATGATATTATTTGATTATTTAGCAGTTAAAATAAATAAAAATAAATAATAACAAATGTATAAATATTAATATTTTTCCTACCTAATAGCCTGAACCTGGTGGTAAAGTCAAAATTTCAGACAGAATTGGATACATTTGGTTGTGAATCTTTGATTAAAAAGAATGGCTAGATTAGTATTGAGTGGAGGTGTCATTTTGGAAAAAATGGGATGCATTTTATAACAGTTCATATGATTTCCAGAGGTCTATTTGAAAACAGAGTTACTTTTATATGTTAAATATTTTAATAGTAGGCTTCAGGAGAAAATAGAATATGTTTGTTTACTTGTCACTTTTAAAAATAATTTTATAGTAGTACTTTGAAGAACTATTCACATTTACTGTTGTAGAATGGTGATTAGACATATCATCAAATATGGGTTTCAAGATGTACTTTCCCCGTTTTTATAGCTAAGAAAATAATAATAATAATAATAATAATAATAATAGAACAATACTCCCCTCTTGCAACTTCTTTGTTGAAAATAAGTATAAGTATTTTGAATGAAATTATTCATTCTTTCATTCTGCTGAAAAACAGAGGTTTTTTATAGGCATGTGTTGCTGGCTGTAGTGTAGCAGGACAATTGTTCTGTTAAAACACAGGAAAGAAAAAATATCACTTTTCTATAAAGTTTTAAAGAAGATAACTAATGACAAAGGATGTCAAGTCACCACTAAATTTCTGAAAATGAAAGTCGTCTGTGAATGAAAGCCATTATCCTTTCACTGAATCAAGATCCATGCATCATTTTGAAGCATTCTGTCAAGCTGCGTCAGTCACCTCTTGTTATGTTGCTCCCATAACACACAGAGACATGGTGCACACTGCCTGGAGTTGTGCCTGCCCCTGCCCAGCCTTTCTACAGTTTTCTGAATGGCCAACTTTCCATCCATGTTTTTAGTTCACGCTAACTTATAGGCCTGATCCTGCAAACCTTATGAATACGTTTTGGTTCCAAGGGCTTTAATAAATTCCTGCCCTGTCATTTCCTGGGCAAACTCCCACTGACTTCCCAGGAGGTTTGCCTGACTGACAACTGATTAAACACAGAGTAAAAGCTTCAGGGTTCAGTCCACTATTTTCAGTGCGACTAAGAAGAACTATTTACCTTATACAGGAAGGAAATACATGACATTAGGTCATGCTTCTGCAGATATTTATCACTAGACCTATGGCTTACAGCTTTGAGCAGATGACATAATTAATCCACTTCTTTAAAGTAGACTCACATTACTTTAATACAAATGCTGTGTTTTTCATGTCAAAACCAGTCTCATTAAATAAAGAAAGAAAAAAGTGTTAAGGAAGGTACATCTTTTTCTGTCTTTTTTCAGAAAAAAAAAAAAAAAGTGGCTATTGTGTCAAAAAACTTGAAATGTCTTGCAACATAAACGAGGAACGACCTCTGAGGAAAACTGTCATATTAGAAAGGTCTAATTGCTATGAACGAAGTTTTGATATTTCTGCAATATTTCTCTGCATTAAACAGAGAAAGATGTATTCTTGCTTGTGATGGATTTTCAATGGACAAATTCAGTAAAAATAAAACTTTTAAAACTGTGCCTATGTTGAAATGAAGATTAATTTGGCTTTAACTGTGGGGTATGTAGGTTATATATACACCTCTCAACTTCTTCATATGCAAGAAAAAAAAAGGTGATTTTTTTTTTTTTTTAATTGCTCTTTTGGCAAGTTCTTCCAGGTATTTGGCTAATGAAGTCATGGGTTTCTACAGTAATTTTCTTAGGAAGAGAAACCCTACAATGAACATAGATATTTCAAATGTTATTTATTTGTCTGTATTTTGTCATTTTAGGTTAGATGGTAATGAGAACAGAATAATTTTAACAGAATATAATGGTAATTACTCTTAGCTTGAACCCCAAGCTATTTTGTCAGCTTTAAGAGATAATGAAATGAATGAAAACTCAAGTTGTACTTTTCACTGACAGTTTGAGCACCATTAACTACCCTTGATCAGCCAAAACACATTGGATCATTTGGGGGTATTGGTGTACTTTAGAAACACTTAGCAACTTTAAACATTTAGAAACTCTATTTTTTTCCATGTTAATTATTTTAGACTAGGAATTACTTTAAATGTCAAATACCAGCTCCAGATGAGAATCCATTGTGGTCCTTTTTGGAGCTATGTTTAAATGAGAAGGGGCATGATTTAATTACAGTGAGCAACTCAGGCCTTGAAGGACTGTAAAGATAATGTAGGCCCAGGGCTGATATCTTGAGTGATGTTATAGCTAAAGTATGCGGAACTATGTTCAGGAGGAGAGATGACACCGTTGTACCAATTATATTAGTGCTAGAGACGTGTGCATAGAGAAGCTAGACCAATTATAAGTTGTTGTCTGCGCATGCTGTAGGGGTAGCATATATATACCTTGCTAGAACATTCATTAAAGAAGAACGATTATACTCGCATCGAGGTTGTGTCGTTACTCCAGGTCACTCCCATTCCGACAGTCCTTCCAATTTAAAAAAAATGTAATCTTGTATACTGTATTGAAAATACTGTATTGAAAATCTACGTATACTTGAATCTGCCTTCCATGTGCCATGTATACAGAGGGAGCAGTACAAATTTAAGGTTGATTAAAACTTGTTAGAAACTGTGGTTGGTACACATAATGTTAGTCACCAGGCAAAACAAAACAAGATAATAACAACAAAAAAACAACACCCCTGATAATTTAAACTTTTAAAAGCTTCCTGCTCTAGGTCTGGTGGCACTGAAATGCCTCCCTCTGTTGCTGTTTTTCTCTTTTCTTTGTTTTGTTGAAATATTTTAAGTCCCTGAAAAAAAAAAAAAAAATAGTTACTTCTGTTACTGCTTATTGCCAAGTGCAAGGATCGACTAGTTCAAACTTTATGAATTTACTTTTTAAAAAAAGTTATACAGTGGAAGTTAATGATGGATATTTTAGAGATACTTTCTTCATTCCTTTCCCTATCCTTTTTGTATGTGGTACTATTAATCTCTATTTTCACAAAACGTTATCACATTATGACTCAAACACAGCTAACCTGGAAAAAGACTTGGAAAGGAATATTGAGCCTTTAGAAGACCCATTCAGCTAAGTGCAACAAAGCAATGAGAATTACCTTTACTCATAAACTGTAAATATTTGAGAAGCCACCAACCAATCAAACAGGCAAAGAAAAAAAACCTTGCAATCTTTTTAATTAGCCTCTTTTAAGTATTTGACCATAACTACCATTCACTGAAAATATCTTTTTATTCTTGAAGAGCACAGAGGATATATCTTTATCACAGAGCACCACTCAGTAGTGAGAATGTGAGGTTCCCCTTTGCATGTTCTCATTTCTGGTAGGCTCACCTACTTGACAAGGAACCACCGCCCTTTAGAAAAAGAAAGGAAAAAAAAAAGAAAGAAAAAAAAAGAAAAAAAAAAAAAGAAGAAGACAAGAATAAAATCCCCAAATGGATTTTTAGACTATAAAGATCCATTATGATAATTTAGGCTGACCATCTGCATAAAACAAATTGGATTATCCATAATTATCTTAATCATAAGTTCTGATCAAACTATAGTATATATTGCTCAAAAAAGAGGTCTGTGGCCAATTTGAAAACAAGTGATGGAGAAGCAACTGTATCTATTGTCAAATTGTGCTCATGACTGATTATCCACACTGCCATAACCTGTGTATTAGCTCTCACTTGAATTTGCATAATTTCAGCTTCTAAATGCTAAACTGAAGACATTATACATGGTCACAACATTACCTTTGATTTCCAATCTAGACACTTGAGATTGCAGCTGGCCAGACTATTCATTCTGAACAGTCATCAGATATGACTCTTTTCACTGTTTATATTTTAGAATTGATCCTGATTTTTATGGATTTGTAGTAATTGCTTAATGAATGAGAATCTTGGACATATTTGAGCTGGATGTTACTGTGCAAATGCTGGCTTCAGAGAATTTTTCCTCACTTCACCATTCAGTTGCAACATGTCCATGTTTTGTGTGTGATTGGTCACATTATTCGCTATTTTAACAAAGATGTGACATGCATAAAAGCTGCAATTCCTGCCTCAATAAGCTTATGAATAAGTCTCTGACAGGAATGTAACTGTGGGGCATGACAAAGCAATAGACCAGAGGAAAGACCAGCAAATACAGGACACAGCTTGATGGATTGTTTCTGTAGGTAGATTAAAGGGAATATGGAGAACCTGAGGCTGTTTCAGTTACTCATAGGCAGGTTTTCTAAGGCAAAAAATAGAGGTTTTAGATTAGCATAAAGAAGACACTGTGATTTGGAGAGTGTGGAATAAAACATAGAAATAATTTTCAAAACAGCCACAAAGAGACTGCATGAAAACTCACATCTTCAGTGCGCACTTTACAAGGGTGAGATGAAAAGAGCCTGTCCATAAAAAGCACTACACAATATACAGCGAAGAAAGCTATGTATACAGCTTGCCTACTGACAGTGCCTATATCTCATAGTTAGAGAGGCCCATAGAGGGAGTGTGAAGTGGCTACACTCCTAATTTAGGCATCCTCGATAATCCCATAATTACACAAGATGAATTCAGGACCTTGTGCCTTTTAATAATGCAGCAGTAGCCGCAATCTCACCCTGCAGGCAGAGGCGCAGAAGTGTAAAGATCAGCCAAGACCTCCGCACACAACCTCCCCCTCAGCTGCGCTTGGAGGCTGATCCCTCTCTTGAGGTTTTGTCCCACTCCACAGGCAGACTGTGCTGCCTTTTGTGATGGAAACACACTAAATGTGTCACTAGGACAGGGACTTTGCTACTGGATTGGCTTTGTCCTTATGTTACATGACGTCTCCTTGCACCAGCTGCCTGTGCTGGGTGATGTATCTGAGGTGCTTTGAAAGCCACAGGCGTTCACACTTGCTCTTTTTCGGTCCTGAACTCAGAACATCCCCATCCTTGAATCATGCACCCAGCTGGTACAAGGTGTCCAGGTGGCCAGGTGGGAACAGCCTGAGTGTTTTTGGTTGTTTGCCTAGATGTATTGTCACACATGAATTTCTATCTCTGCTCTGATAAAAGCACTTCTCCAGGTGAATTAAAATTTATTGCATGAATATTCATAGGCAAGGAAAAAGCATTAATCTGTACATAACAGGATTGCACATTCTTGTTTGCAAATCGATTTTCTTAAGTATTAACCCAGATCCTTTTGAGATGATAAAATCACCACTCTCATTTTTCTTCTCACCTATAATAGAAATCTGCTTATCTCACATGGCTGCTATATATTTCCACTGACTTGTCCCCCATCACCACAGTCATCAGTGCATTATGCCATGCTATAGTGACAGTATGGCATGCCTAAAATTGTTCTTATGATCATGTTTCATACAGGAAGCTGACATAATATGGCCTGTCCAAGGATGTTCTGAATGTCTGGAGCAGAACGAGGAGTTAACTCAGATCTCCCACTGCCCCTGCCAGTGTCACCTCCACTGATTTCTTAGTGAGTCTAGGATCTTCTTTGACAAGACCTCAGATTTTTCTCTGCCACTTTGCTCTGCCAAGGGAAAATAAATAAAATGTGTTTTTAGCCTGCTATACTAACAAAGCTAAAGTTATCAATCTCTACAGATTTCTGCTGAGCAGTCTTTTTTTGAAGGCAGCAAGCCAGAGTTATTGTACCAGGCAATACAAGGAACAAGTGGGAAAATGCAGATAGTGCGGTGTGCATAGAAAATATTGGAAGATGTTGTATGTATTGAAAGAGAAGCAAGATGTCCTGAGATTTCAATTCAGTAGGTTATTTTTTCCCCCGAACCTCTAATTCACTGCATCTTACTTTTTTTTTCTTTTATTTTCTTTTTCTTTTTTTTTTTTTCAGAACACTGGAAAGTTTGATAGCTATCACTAACTTTTTTTTTTTTTTTTTTTTTTCTTCTGAATCTTTACTAGTCTTCTATGTGACTAAAGAAACAAACTTTATTTTAAAAGAATGAGAGAATTTTCTCCAATATCCACAGCTTGCTCACACTAGAGAAGCAAATAAGGGCAAAAAATCAGAAATATGTTTCTCAGTTATTTAAGTGATAGCAGGTTTGAAGCTGCATGTATGCAAGGCAACAGTGGTAACCTGAAATGTCATTAACGATACACTCAGAACCATACAAAAGAAATGCCATTAAAGTCACAACATAACTAAAATGTTGCAATAATGTGTTAAATAATATATATTATTTAATAATGTGTAAAATGTAGCAATAACATATTATGCTATTTTTGAACTCATTTTTCCATAAAATTGCAGAAAAATAATTCACAAATGTAAATAAATTTATCATTGAAATCCTGTTTTATTTATAAAGAAACCATCAAATGCACCAAGAGGCCTTATTACCGCAAACTGAGTGCTCTTTAGAATCTCTGACAAGTGACAGGAATTTACAGACTGATACCAGACAACTTTTATTCACAGGACAATCCTCTTTTCCCCCAACAAATTCCAGAGGGCAGTTCCAGAAAGAGTTCACAGGACAGAAAAACGTTATACAAATGTACAGTGTTTAATTCAAAGGAGTAAAACATCAAGATTTTGTTTCATTTTTCCTCAACTGTAAACTCTACAAGTTATAAAGAGACATTAAACTTGCGGCAAAAGAATGAAAGGATCAATATCATTTTAGGTTTCAAAAAAAAATTTTGAACTTTATAAATTGAAAATCTAAGCTGTGTATAAAACTCATCAAAAAAGGCATATTTCTAATCTGCTTTGATCAGTGATTGATTTATTTTTACCATGATGGGCTTAATAGTATACAGGTTGTTTACACTAGCTAATATAAATTCAGCTACATGGGCTCCAGTGAACAGATGTTTTAAATCTGCAATGTTGATGAGAATGCTCATCAATAAATGGATGGATTTATTCCTGAAAAGTGCATTCTGGCATTTGTTTTATTAAAAAAAAAAAAAAAAAAAGTGAGATTATTATTATTATTATTATTATTTAGATTCCTTATGAAAGCCTACTTCCCTCTGTCTTGAATTAAATGAAATTGTCTCAAATGTGTCACATGATGACAAACTATTGCAATATGTTTGTAATGAAGTAGCTAAATACATTAAATAACTTCCTGACAGATTTTATTTTTTTCATTGCTTGAACAGGTATTTGTTATTTCTCTCTCTCTCTCTTTTTTTTTTTTTTTTTTTTACCTAATTAGCCCAAATAGTTGAGTAAAACAAAAATGAAAGGAAAATACCCCCATAACCTACTAAATAATAATCCCATGTGAAAATATATATATATATATATATATATATATTATAGGTGAAAGAAAAGACAAACAGGGCTTTTAAATATAATTTTAGGAGAGGTCATCTCGACATTTCTACTTTACTTGACTGAAGTAGTCTATTTAGAGTATGTTATGAAAAATGCCTGACCTGTGAACTAAACCAAGCATTCTGCATAAATTGTGGGATCTTTATTAATGTAAATTAGCAAGCCCAAATATTTTGTTGCAGAGGGGTCAGTCGGAAATGCTGTAATCTAATTACTCTTCAGTTTCATTTATGTGCACAGACGTTTGCTCCTGTAAGAGGGAAGACTGTTTCTTTTGGCGGCAGCCACAATGTGGAAGCCAACAGTATTTGCCAACTGATAATAGGACTAATGTGCTGGCGCCCTGACAGAGGGCACAGGAGGGCACGCTATTAGATAAGTGTTTCTGCTACATTACCCAGACAGCGTTGCCCTTCACAGAATGTCCCAGCCACTGTGCAGTTTGATACCGCACAGCTATAGAATGCTAATGCTAGCCTAATTATGTATTTTGGCTTCCTTTTTGGCAATGTTCGGTGCTTAAGCAAAATTTAGTGCCATCTTATATGCTTCTACAGCTGGATAATTAAAGGGCATTTCAGTTTTCAGAACAGGAAACTAATGATATGAAGATCAGTGGCTATTTAAAGAGTTACTTGGTGTGCTCAGGGAGGTGTCCTGACAATTAGGTCTGTTTTCAGGCACAAAATATATTTGGTAACAAAAGGATGGCTGTTTGCTGCAATTTAGCCAAATTTCTTCCTCCCAGGTTAACCTGCGTGTCACACAGGCTTACTTGTGCTCACCCTCAGCAAAGAAAACTCTGTTGCTTTTAAGCTGAATTTGCAGGGTGCACAGTTTGAATGCGTCACAAGCAGTATTTAGGAGAGCTTCAAGCAGCTCAGAACCGAGACTGCATTTTCACCAAATGACACAGACCGATAGCGAAGGAACAACTAGACACTTGCTCCTGTCCCACAGGAATATGATGTTCCTGCTGATCAATTTAAGGAAGTCTCTGTGCAGTACAGGATATCTTAAAATGAGATAAATCTGCAAAGAGGGTGAAAGTATTAACTTGATTTATGGACCAGCTTTCTACCTTGTCCTCATGGGCACCCAGCTAGAAAGTTATTTTCAGTTCTTGCCTCTTAGTGAGTATCAGCATAAAGATGTCCACAGGACTCAGCTGGGAGCTGCCAGTGTGTGAACATCCCCTGAACACAATGTGGGCACTAGAAGCTGGCTGACTTGGCCTTGAATGTATGAATGAAAGCCTGGATCTCAGTCTCATGTCGAGTGCGAATGCAAGGAGCAGGACTTCACCCACCATACACTTACAGTGGGTTTAGGATTAATATAAAAACATGAGTTTAGCAGCCCACGATGTTTCTGCATTCCCATTGCTATGTCAGGAAGAGGAACAGAGGGCACACTTCTTTCGAACCTCCTGTTCTCTGTGGTGCAGCAAGGGCAAGACGTGCTGGCATCACATTGCTTGTGGGCAGGTGGCACCCGCTGCTGCGCCCAGAGGAGCCTCTTGTGGCCTTAGAAGGTTCTCTGGCTCCCAGGGAGCTGGGTGAGCCGCGGGTGACAGCCCATCATGCCAAGCAGCTGCTCCTCCAGCTCCCCTCGCCGGCTGGCTCCCGACCCCGAATTCCAGCGGCATTCCGGCCCCGTAATGTTTACACGGAGGGAGGGCTGGCAGCACGGGGGAGCCAGGGCTCAGCGGTGCACACTCTGTCTCCCCGCCACCATCCACAGTGAGACAAGTGGCTGGAGGGGGCTCTCGCCATGAAATGGTTTTCCTGATGACAGGAGTTACTATGCTCTGCTTTCCAGTGGCCCAATATCTATCTAGAATATAAATAGACTCATATCTCCCCTTTACTTCCATAAGGGAGCCATAGCAGCAGTTCAAGTGACAAAGAATTCCTCACAGGAAGTTTTGTATGTCCTGGATCTAGGTATGTGTATTCATGGCTATAGCCCATGTGGAGGCTTGGTTCCAACTGGTCTTAAAGTAGCCCTTTCTCAAGCAAAACTGCTAGAATTAATGTTATAGCTGTTGTCCTCTGCTGTTCAGTTCCACAAAAAAAAAAAAAAAAAAAAAAAAAAAAGTATCTAAAATACTGCGCTTCTGCCTTCTTCATTCTTACTCTGTTTTACTTCTGATTCATGGCAGTCTAAGGTATAGACTGTCAGTGCAGCTAACCAAAATTCTTTAATTCTGATACTTATTAGTGTTACGTGGCTTTTTTGGCATTGATGGGCACAGAAAGCAATTTATGTGGTCATCTCTAAGAATCAACTGATAAAGTATTTTATAACTATATATTTATTAACAGGAAACCAGGCTCACTAATTCCCTTTCAAAGGGTAAATCGGTGAGTGCTTTTTCCATCCTAGGATGGATAAAAATTACTAAGAAGGCATATCAAAATAGAAACAATGCCACTGGCAGATAAACTCTGACAAAGCACTATGTTTGTTACATCAACTATCAGTTTGCATCATGCTTAACAGCAGTCAGCATTAAAAATGGAAATGATTATCGTATATATTCATTTACTCACCTGTGCACCTGAGAATATTAAAAAAGAGAAGGATAGGTGATGAGGGACCACACTATCTCATTTTTAAAGTTTTGCCTTGTGGCTTTCAAAAGGGAAGCCAAACTCCAGTGCACCTGTGACCCGAACAGTGGAAGGGGTGTAGAGCGATGTGGGCCACTCCGATCTCCATACAGCACCGCTCCTGCTCCCGCTGCTCCCTGCTCCTCTGCCCCTGTGAATCTGGCAGCAGCTACAACCTCTTGAGCAGATGGGTAGTAGATACAGAGCTGGAGATCATGGCTGAGAAGTACAATAAAAGTGCCTGACTCGACATTGCAAGTCACATTATCAACAGCCCTAGTATTGGGCCCCTATTTCAAATGCCCTCATTTTCCAACCAGGAACATTTTTCCCGGCTAACCTTCTTAAGAAAGCGCAGTGTTTAGAGATACCCACATCCCTGAGAGCCAGGCTCGCTGCCGTATAAGGCTGTGTTTTGCGGCGGGAGCCAGGAGCGCTCCCTCTCTGCCCAGGCCCCTCGCAGCCGCCCCAGAGTGGGCTCCAGCCTGGCTCCAGCTGGGATCCAGCAGCAGGGTGCAGGCCCCTGGTGGGTGGCACACCTGCACAGACAGCTGGTCCCCCAAAATTCACCAGTGCAAACCCAGCACTCGCTGTTGGTTGTACAGGGTGTTTACTCTTGCAAAGCATGTGGAGTTTGTAAGTTTTTTTTGCAGATCTCACAAGGTGGGAGAATATCACTGTGAGCAGAGATTTTATATTTGTTTTGTGCTTACCAAAAACAAGATGTCTGTTAACCTTGGCAGAAGTCAATATGGTTCATCCCCCCAAAAAGATGAAATGTGATGCACCTAACTCCCCAAAACTACTGGTAGTATTTCAACATGTAGTCTGTTAACACATTTTAGGTTTCTGAGCTGCTTTGTCTTGTTTTCTTTACTGTCTTGATGTTGTTCTAATTCTGTTTGCAGATAAAAAGGTTAGATAAATTTAAAGGTTATATGAGTTGAAAGTTACACGATGCAGTTTTCCTGGCCCAACAGCCCTAAACAGAACTGAGACGGGGAATAAGCCATTTATGAATGTAGAATTCATACCTCTCAACTAGCTGAAACCGGGAGCAGTTTGTTCCTAGATTTATTTTTTTTAATTGGATACAGTTTGAGCAGATGTCTGCAAGAGCCATTACAGAGTAGCAGCTACTTAGGACCCTGGGATTCATTATGGCTGTTACAAACAGATATTTAAAGTGCTAAAGTCAGTCTTTTAATAGACAAAATGGCTGTAAAAGACACAAATACATTTATCTGTCCCATCCTTTATTTTATTTAAGTTAAATTGACATCCAGACCAAACTTACAGGAAATACCAGCATACCCAGTTTCTCTTCTGTTAGACTCTGAGCCACTGGAAGAATATCGTAAAGTTCAGCACGAGGTAATTTCCTCCACTAGAAATGCCTTTGCACTTCCTCTTCTGCTGTAGTAACACTATTTTATCATTTCACCTACAACCACAGAATCTAATCCTTCTTGTCTTGTTCCAGCCTCTCTGTTTCCTTGCCTTCAGCCTTCTCATTATTAGTTTGTTCTCTCTGATAGGACCTTGGTAACTTCTTACTGAGAAGTTCAGCATAGACCTGCTCTCACAGCTTTCCTTCTCTTCAGCTGCCCTTCAGCTCCTTTTCTAACTCTATTGTTGCTTTGCATGCTCTGGTGTGCTGACTTCCCCTTGCTGTTTGCTGTTCTTGCCTCAAATTTCTGTTTTTCATCTTCTAACAGGATTCAGGCCATCCTGACTCCTGCCTTCTACCTGCTTTACAGTTGTTCTTCTTAAGAAGTCTCTTGTTGAAGAAATTGCCTGTATATTCAAACACCTTGCTGCTACGAGCAGTTGCTTCATTATAGCCTTCTTGCAATCTGGACTCCTGTGCTATCTCCTCCTGGTTCTATTCTTTACTCATTGGAAATATTCTTGCTTCTCTCCCACCTCCTCTTTGTACTCCAAAGATTTCATACTATGAACTATCATTTACAGTTAGTCTGTTGGCTACTGTTCCTTACCTAACTGTTTAATTCATATTCCATCTCCATGGTAAAATATCCCCAATGTGGTTATCTCATTTGCAAACATGATTAGATTAAAATATATATTTAGTTTATATTTAGTTTCAGAAGTGCAAAACTTTCAGAAGTGCACACAGGTAAAATACTCTAACATACTACCTATAGAGTATGTTTACTGTTGTACTTGGATTAAATCAGAAATGTTCTGCTGACTACCATAGGTACAAATGTACATTAATGTGCAAACAACAAAGGGTATTGACCTTATCTCACATGGCAGAGGCGTGTTCTTTATAATCTATTCCTGCTTTCTCCTCAAAACTCCCTCCTCTGCTGAAGATACAGGTTTTAAATCCTTGTACCAAAATAAATAAATAAATAAATAAAAATGCATAATTCTCTCTCAATGGCTTTTGCACATTTGGATTGCATGTTTTGCCCAATCTTACCACATTAATTAGGATACATTCAGACACTGTCTCAGCTGGGAGGCAGAAACCAATAGCTGAAAGCTGCTAAGAAGCATATTCTTAAAAATACCTCCTACCTGCTCCTGAGTCTGTAAGCACTCTTTCTCTGTTTCACTTTGAAGTCTAACAGCCCTAAACAGCCAATGACCTATGCTAATCTATTTGCCTTTCTACAAGATCAGAAGGGACAAAAGTAAAGACTCGTTCAGATACTTGGTCTGTGGGGGTGGATGAGTGCTATCAGGAAAGTGCCACCATTCCTGGCCAGCCCTCATCCAGAAGGTTTCATTTCCAGAGATGTGCAGGAGTGGGCTGGAAAAAGCTGGTCCGCAGACTGGCCTTGATACAGAATTAGGATATGGTCAGAGCACACAGGCTGGCTCATAAATGTGGAAGTGCGCTAAGATCTGGTAATGCAGGTGTTACTACAGCCAGGAAATTGCCTTAGCTGAGGTGCAGGGACTCAGCAACCCCAGTATTTCAGCTGTTATTTTCCACCTCTCCCTCCAACTTTCTTTGGCCCACTGAGGGCATTCCAGCCATGCTGCACCGTGGTGAGGGTTGCCCCTTGGCCAGTTTGGCCGGCTTCCTTCTGATCTCTGACCTCCTAAATGAAGACATAAGAGAGTAGTCAGCAAGACATGATACAGGCTGAAGGTCATACCTATCTAAGCACCCAGGGAATTACGGGGTCACTTGGTGGCCAGCAACTATTACAATATTTAGGAAGGTCAGAGAAGCCCTGGAATATCAGCTTCACAGACTGAAACACATGTTGTAATAGTCTGAAAAGCAGTATCATGAGAGGGAGCCAGGACTCAGGTGTGACTTTCACAGTTGAACCCTGCCAACAGGAACACATGGCACAGAGCAATTTGAGTAAAAAGAGGAAAAAAGAGAAACTCAGACATAATCTTCTGGGAAACAGGAAGCTTGCTTTATTACATTTTGTGCAAGTGACTTTGTAGAACATTTCTATATTGCGGAGTGTAAGAATTCACATCCTAAGAAGAGCCAGAAAAGGAGAGGGGACTATGTAGATGGCTGCTACATTGCAGGGAAGATGTGCCAGTTTATACTGTAATGACTTTGGGTCAAGGTTTCCTGCACCAAAAAGCAGTCCCAAACTTGTGCTGAAAAACGACTATCCCCAACAGGGAGCCCAAGACATGGATACAAAGCTGATCCATGCTACACTCAAGGTTCATCCTGCTGGGAGCAACCTTTGATGGCAGGGCCACGTCCTGCCCGACCTAAACCACCTCCTCCTTTTACTTCTGCGCCGCGCAGTTATGTCAGCAGCTTCGTTTTTCTCCCCCTCTGCCGCCTTAATAGCATCAAGGGTGGATCTGCCTGAGGGAAAGCAGGTCTGACAAACGGTTGCGAAAATAGCCCGGCGCACCGCGGCCCGGGGGCAGGCACCCCTTGGGCCCGGCCGGCCGCGGTCCGGCGGCGGGGCTGCGGGAGGCGGGAGGCGCCTTGTTTACTACGGGCCCAGGCGCTGCCCGGGCGCCGCCTCTACCCCCATTCGTTCTCTGCGGTGCTTGCTCGCTTCTCCCCGTCTCCCCCGGGGATCCGGGGGTATCGCGGTGAGGGCTCGACTGTCTTATCGTGGGAGGCAAGAGCCGTCCTCCGGGGCTGCCTCCGCCCGGCCCCCGGAGCAGCAGCAGCGCAGGCAGCAGGAAAACAGCTCGCCTTAACCATTTCCTTGCGGAGGGCTGCTCGGCGCTGCCCTGCAAAAGCCAAGGGAAAAAAAAACTGAACGCTGCCCACAGTGCCGCTCCCCAGCCCAGAATGATGCCAGAGCTGGACCTTTTCCTGATGCAAATCTGCTTATCAAGTACCTGACCTGCACTTAATGTATGTGTGCAGACCGTACCACCTCATCCTTATACAGCGCTTTTATCAGGATATGCGGGATTATGTGAGCAGTTTACACACACATGCAAATATACAGCAATGCAATTACAAGCTAGAGTGCATAATGCAAACAGATGAGCCACTCGCAGAACTGGCAGAAGACAAATACCTGTTTTAACTGCTGGCTCTTTTCTGAGGTACCAGCAGCACAGCAGTCACAACGCTGAAGCAATGGAAAGAAAATGTGATTCACCTTGGTGCATTTCTCATACGTCACAGATTCTTCCCTATCTGAAATATGAGGGGCCAGTACTTCCTAGGAATCCTTCTGCCAGGGCTGTCCTTGCATAACAGAAGTATCAATGTGTGGACTGCAAAATAAGCTCCCTACTTCTACCTGTGGATTTCTGTTCCTGGCCCAAAAACTACTGAATTCTCTGCAACAGCTTGCAGTGTTTTTAAGGGCACATGAGAAAATGATTCTTCAGAAATACCGTAACCTACCAGCTGGTAAAAATAATAATAAAAATAAATAATAATAATAATAAAAATGTTGAAATATCCAGAGGGAAATATCTTTGCGTAAGACAGAATTAATCCCTTGGCATATAATTTGTACAAAGCTAAGATAGCATGCTTCTTTACAGACCTATTTTATTTGACAACACAAATGACGAGAAACAGAAAGCCCACTGCAGAAGTCAGCCGTGTCACAAAATGCCAGTGCAACCGAGACCCCCTCAGCTTGGGGGGAGCACAGGGATGTCAGCACAGGGAACACACATGTCCATGTGCAGGATTTCTCTGCTCACCAGGTCCGGCTTTGAAGAAAAGCCCTGAAGATTTTGCTTCGTTCCTACATTGTATTTTTAGACAGCATAATAAGAGAAGCTTAGTCCCTCTTCAGCTGTGCTAAAGGACATGCTGATTCCCAAGCTGAGTGAACAGATACTCTTTCGTATTAGGAGAGATCAGGAAGAGTGCTGATTTGCAGCCCTTTCCCACTGTAATCTTAAGCAAACAGAGTTTAATTAAATCAATAATGATCAAAACTACTTTGGGCAGAGAGGACTCTCAGTTCCTTTAACGGTGATGAATCCACTGCCTCTGAAAGCAAAACCAAAAACAAAACAGAAAGGAGAAAGTCTGGCGATTTTTGCCAGCCCTAATCATTTAAAATAGTTTTGTTGTTCTCCTTATTTCAAACCGCTCCGTACCGCCACAATAGCTCTTTGATATCGGACACTGATATTGATCTGGATGCATCTGTCTCGCTCAGCAGCTGATAATGACAGCACACGTGATTTCCTGTTATTGAAGCCCCACAGACATTTCTGGAGCCAGAGCTTGGCAGCTCCGGGGATCCTTTCCCATCAGCCGCCCAGTGTCCAATGCTCTCATTGCCTTTCAGCCGATGTAAGAAGGATACGCTGCAGCCCTGCTGAGTTGTAAACAACTTGTTTACCTCCTTCTCAGTGTAATCTGTCCCTGCTTCTATCGGCTCCTGTGGCATCAACAGAGCATTAAAACACCCCGAGCTCATAGGCTGATGTGCAGAAAACAACTCAAGGATCCTTTCCCAGCTCTTGCTTTCTAGGGCACAGGAGGTTATTTATACCTGTTGTCTTCAGTCAGCCAAAGCAGCACAGCTTTTGCATGGGGTTAGCTTTGAAGAAAACTAGTTTGTGACATTAATTCTTCTGGCATGACAATATAAGCAGTGTGGGTATGCTGCTGCTCTTCCTGCAAAGTTGCATTTGGGTCAGGCAGAAAGAAACACCATCTTTTTTACATGCTGCTTACATTTGAATCCAAAAAGCAGAAAGTGTGCATGATTTTATATCTCCAAAGCAAAGGGAGCACCTATCAAAATTGCAGCAGAAGGCTGGTTCATGGGGTAAGACCCTGTAGATTTTAACCTGCATGCAGGAGTGGAGGGGAATCTGAAAAAAATTGAAAATCTCAAGTCTGTCCCCTCCGTATTCCTGGCCAGGACTTTGCAACAGTGGTACAAGAAACTGACCTAGAAACAACTTCCCTGGGGTATGGTGCTGGGCACTGAATAGGAGTGACTGGGCTCTGTGTGAATGTGCTCACTTTGTACACAAGGTGTAGAGCAGTTATCAGGTGCCCCCAGAGAGCGTGATCCTGCTCCTCTGGAAATGGAGGGCAAACCTCCAAGCAGATTTGGGGATTTTAAGAATTGATGGATACTTGAGGCTGGCTGTAGTTCACAACACTCTGCACCTAAGTATCTGAGATGCTGCAGCACCTGTGCAGGAGGAAAATTTCCCAGTCAGTATCCCCATCTGAAGAGCAGAGGATCAATAACAGGCAATTATTTTTAGAGGTGCTCTTTGAAAACTTGTTTGGAGAAGTAATTGGGCTTAACATAAGAGTGTTTTTCCTTGTGTTTTATACCTGCTCGATCACTTTGGTGAAAAACTTAAAATGCTATAAAACAAACAAACAAACAAAAAACAAACAAACAAACAAAAACCAAGCAGTTACTTTTAATTGTCATGCTTGAAATAGAAACTTGATTTTGATAATTACCAGCTTCTGTCATACTAATGGTGACACAATAATGTCAAGACTTTTTGATATTCAAATTGAACTGGAGCTCTTGTAAGATCATGGCAGTGTATTTAGCAGAGTAACCTAACCAGGATGATAATCCAGGCAACCTCATTTAGGCATTGCCTCATCTCAGGCAGGTGTGCCTGGGAGAAGGTGGGTGGTGGAGGGAAAGGCAAGGAAGCATCTGATAGGGAAGAACTGAATTGCCTATATCCTCAGGTGTCTCAAAAAGGAGAGGTGCAAATTTGTCCCTCGACAGGGCATTTCTCTGGTACCACTTGTACAAGGAACTTGGAGAGTTCAAGAGGGTGATCCAGTCTGCTGTTAGGCATCTACCTCTTTGGTTAATGAAGAGCTGCCTAGGATGCAGTATAACATATCCTGGTACCTCTGCTGGCTGCCTTATCGACAGAAAGCCATGATATCCTGCCCTCATCTTCAACATCTATCCATATCAATATCACCTATATCCACTGCACACCTTCCTGAAGGGAAGTTGTGATGAGGATGGGGTTGGCCTCTTCTCCCAGATAACTAATGATAGGACTCGAGGAAATGGCCAGAAGTTGCGCCTAGGAAGATTTAGATTAGATGATTTCAGTCACCTGGAGGTCTCTTCAGGGAAAAAACAGTCTCATGGCTGACTAAAACTGTGTCACAACAGACATATCACTGAGAGGACAGGACTCACCTGCCCAAAACAGGCAAAGGAAGGTAGATCCTAATGAAATGAGGTGCTCACAGGGCTAGATCCCTGGAAAGAAGTGGACTGGAATACTGCCTGGGCATCAGATAAGTTTTAGACAGCCTTTGTACAAACTGGATCTTGTCTATGTCATTAGAGCCATAGAAAGGACTTGACTAGAAGTAAGGGAAAGATCATTTTCCAGTTTTTCTTTCCATAAGTTCATTAAAAGTCTGCTCATTATAACCAGCACTGAAATGCTTATCAAGGTCTACCTCAGACTCAACTGCATCTCCATTATGACCTGAATTACACAGTTAGCTTCTCTCTCTTACCTGGACCATGTAAAATGAAGTTATTGTCTCCTCCAATTGCAGTTTATATGATAAACTGACCGATGATTGAGACTGTGATGTGTTAAGTTCTTTCAAAATAACTAAATGAGGTTGGGAAACTATTTTCACATTTCCTTTTTCCTGCTCTTATTATGATCATATGCACATGAAAATATTAGAGAAAACAGTGTGAGTCTAAAGGTAGAAAAGTACAGACAGTAATAACATTTTCAGAAAGTACAGACTCATATGATTCCTAAATGCAGCTAGCTCCTAGATAGTAAATCATTACTGTCATTATTTAGTCAGACTATGAATTGTGAAAAAAAATATTTCCCCCTTTGTTGTAAATAATAACTTACATTCTTTTACTTGGTGCTAAGTCTGCTTCTTTGAAAGAAAGGAGAAGAGAAGAAAACACATCCAACCCTGAAGTTTTGTGTGTTTTGCTTTTGTTTTGTTTTCTGTGTGGTTATGAGTGGTACATAATAAATTAATGATAGGAAATTGCAGAATAGATGTTTACAGGTCAAGGTCACTTTGTTGCATAAATCGGTGGTCTAGAAGTTGTACATTTCATGCTATCTGGCTTATACCACTTTATTGATTTTTCACTCTGAAGAAAAAAGAGAGAGAAAGTCTTTAACAGATTTTCATATCCGCAGTCTGTTCTAAATCCGCCTTTGTTCTGATCTTCCTGATGTTCCCACACTTTTATGGCAATAACAAAGTCCTGCTAAACTGCAGTGCTGTCCTAACACAATGACTCGAAAACCAATGGCCATTTCAAGCTCATGAAAAACATTTGCTAGAATAATCAGAGGGACTAGTATGACAATAGGTCTGTGTGAATAGCCCACAGAGCCAAGAGGGGATGGATAGGAAAATCTCCTTTCGTCTGACTCAGAAGCAGAAGCCCAGTCTCATCCGCTTTCTCCACCCTTCAGTATCCATATAAAGAGAACTGCAGTGTGGCGTAGAAGCCTGATTAACCCAGTAGAGCTTAGCAATAATGCTATATAGTGAAGTGTTTTAGATACAATTGACAAATAGTTCGCCATGAGGTTGAGGTAGAAATGGGTGCCCATGTGTTGGTTCCAGTTTCTGAAGGGAATGAAAACACCCCTGTTACTGACCATTGCTGGGTAGGGGTAAGCCTTTATACCTCTACAGCAGTCTCTGAATTTTGGAAGTGACAATTAGCATCAGGGAGCTTATCCAAAATGAATGCCATTAAGGCTGCGTGCTTCTAAAGGAAGGAGAAGACACCATCCAATGAAAATCACTAGGCATTAAGGATCTGACCACCAAAGGAGGAATTGCTGTATGTTTAAATAACAGATTTCTTTGAAAGGATTTTTGGTAGTAAATGGTTAGCAGAGATGGTGTTACCAGGATCACTTGTTTGAAGACATAGAGTTTTTTTATATGCCAACATTCAAATAACTTTAATTTTTACTTAGCTCATGTACACCAAGTAAGAGCTTTATTAATATTCTATGGGAAACTAATGACAATATTTGAATGGAAAACTACTGTTCCATGGATTGGAAAACTTTTTGTTTTTCTTTTATCTCTTTTAGAAAAATGGAAATAAAGTACATCATAGATAACCAAACTTTATGAAGCTTTATTATTATTATTATTTATTATTATTTTTTTAGGAAGCTTTCAATCATCCAGTTGAAGGTTTACCTGTTAGCTATTCATTTTTATTTTCCCATTTTCTGCAATATAAGCTTAATTTCTTTGACTACTCTTAAATACTTTTGTTCAAGCTTGTCAAATGGAATAATTTAATGCTCCTTGAGCTGAAGAGAAACATGTGAGTCTACTTTCTGACACTATTAGCAGTATACCAGAGTCATCATAGGGCTAAAAGCCAAAAAACACATCTGAACACAGGGGTTCTGGAAACAGTTGAAAGTAAGAGAGAACACCAGCTCCCCAGCCATCCTGTTGTCACATCCTAGGATGAAGGCTGAAGGAAGGGGACTGGAGGTAAGCTGGGCCACATAGTAGTCCACCAATGTCAGTGCTAGCTGCTACTGCTGCCAGTCTTCCTCTTAGGAACAGGGAATATAAATTAGCTTGCACAGCAGCACCACTGTCACTTGTTCTTCTGTTCCATTTAGAGAAGAACTACTTTATTGGCATTTATCTCCTTATTCAAAATAAGCAACCATTAAGTGCAGGAACACATGGTATATGAAGTTGACAGAATTATTAGTACATTGTCTAACATTAGCTTTTATTTAAAAAAAAAAAAAAAAAAACACATTTGAAATGACTTTAAAATTCTAGCATATGGATTCTAGATATGTTGAAATGTTGTAAGTGCAGGTTAAAACAATACTAAATGATGAATACATCAAGATGAAATAAAGTGTCCTTTGGGTAGTTTCTGGATTAGTAGGAGGTGAAGCACTCAACAGGTGAGTGGTGTGGGAATAACATATATTTAGTTTATACCACACTGGGGACAAAGCCTGCCAGGAGCCTTGAAGTTTAACCTGCACAGCTTGACAAGGTTTGCCATCATTCAGGTTTGTTTGTGATTTGACTTTGGTGAATTCAGACTTTAAGGAGAGAACAAAAAGATTGTCTTATGTGAGGACAAATTTACCTAGCGCACTGCCAGTCCAACAGCAGGAACAGCAGCAAATGTTTAAGAGCATTCATAGCTAGTTTCACTTTATGTCACAATTTTTTCCTTCTACCCAGCAACTTCAGAGCACCAAAGAGGACACATAATGGAGAAACTGGCCATTAGAGGAGGCCCACGAAGAGAGACATCCGCATTGCTCCCAAAAGCTTTGGAGATATATTGGCAGAATATGATGTTCGAGCTAAGCAAACTCACCCCTAGTTCCACTGCTGCTGGTTGTTGGATCTTCATACAGCACACCACAATGTGATCCAACTTTGAATGCGATAGGGTAATGTAAAATCAAGCTAACTGGTTGGCTAGGGCTTTATAGACTATACAGACTTCCTCAGATAAAATATTAACAAAATTTTCCAATCCCTAGAATCAAATTCAAACTTAGACTTGCTTAAGAACTGAACATCTTTGGCTAATGGCTCACCATCCTACACAATGCTCTTCTTTCAATGTCTTTACTAGTGAGAACCATCTGTCCCATTCTGCACACAAGTTATTTCCTACACAAAATGCCTCCAAAGTGGTTTACTCTTCCTCTTGACCTTGACCTCAAGACTGGTTATGCATTTTTCATTATGTGACCCATGGCTAAAATGCATAACATTATGTTGGGGTGAGTCAAGTGAATGTCTTGAGATCTTACAGTACTTCTGGTTTGCTCTGTCCTGTTCTCAGGGGCACGATAGACACAGCCTTGGTAGCAGTGGTGGAACATTTCTGTATCTAAATCTTGTTTTTTTATGGTTAGGGTACCTCCATCTGAAACCAAAGGCATCAACTTCCTTTCTTCCTGTCCAAATGCTCTGGCTACACAGCTAAGAGGCAGGTACAACCAGCTCAACTCCCCAGTAAGAGCAGCTGCTGTTCTTTCTGCCAAAGCCATTGCACTTGTCATAGTTATTATGAATTGTGCCTCTCTGATGATGGCACATCCCTAATACTTACCAGAAGTAGATTTTGAGGAAAACAAGAACCTGGCCTGGACTTTATGTGTGAGGGAACTAAGCTGGAACTCAACAGGGGCCACAAAGGGACTGGCATTTATGCAGTGTGATGGTCAGGGACCATGGGATGAACTGAGGCGCTAAATTATCTAATAACATGGACACAGTCTCACTTTAGGATTTTTTTTCTTTTTTGCTTTTTTTTTTCAGACCCATAAGCTGTGGTATTTGAAAATCAGATACCCTTAATGCTTACTTATGCAGGTGACATTCCACAAGAGAATGTTGTAGCCTTTTCTGGATTAAATTTTAGTTTTTTGTTTGTTTGTTTGTTTGTTTTTGCTTTGTTTTGTTTTGTTTTTCTCCAAAAGAGAAATGTTACCTTCCTGCCTTCTATTTTCTCTCTTCAGCTGGTAAGGGACTAAGTACTCAAGATAACTTTGAGAGCAACATGGTATTAATCACTTTTTTTTTAGGCTGATAAACAGTATGACTGTAAAAAACACTATATAGAGAATAATGCTTTTGATATTGAATTGGTTTTAAGACTGATCTAACAACACTGACTTCTCTGGAGTTAGTCCAGAGCTTAATGCTAACCCAAGCACCTTCTAAGTTAAGCCCAATAACTCTCATATCATGAGTGTTTTATTTTGAAGAAGAACCAAGTTATGGTTTTATTTTAAATGGTGTTGACTCTGCAGATTCTATGCCAGAAGCTGTAAAAGGAACTGAGTCCAATTATGCAATTTTTCAGATAGGAATTATTACTTTGGGATTATTTTCTTTTAAAAAAGGCAAAACAAACAAAAATAACACAGCATTACAGCATTTTCTCTTTATGCAAGAGATCTTAAAGGTTGACAGAAGTTTGGCAAACCACTACACCTACCTACACATTGCTTAGATGTAACCACAGTAGGCATTTTACTTCCAATGCAAAACTACAATAAGACAAATCAGTTGGGTTGTGGTGTAGGTACTCTTCTGTATCGTTAAAAGATTTCTTCAAAGTTAATTTAAGGTGAGGAGATCAAATAGTTCTATTATGTCTCCATGCAAAACAAAGCTTTGTGTAGTTTTGGGCTGAAAATTACCCTTGTAAAATTGTCATTGTGGAATCACCTATTTTGCTGTTTATCATTAAAAAAATGTAGGTACATTTGTAAATCAAATGTTTTGATTTTTCAAATGAGAACTGGGATGACTTAAGTCAAATCTTGATGTTTCTATATTTAATCTATGTAATCACTTATAAAATTCCTACAGTGAAAATTTTGATTAAAGTCTTATACTAGATCTCTATTTGAGCCATGGATGTTAGGTCCTGTAACACTAGATGTACAAGTAAATAAGTCCACTGAGTACAAAGGTACTGTTCTAAGGCTTTAATTCAAAACAGAGGCAGCACTAAAGGGGGTTCTAACTATGTGTTTTTAACTTTTATGTACAAGTATAAAAATACAAGCACTAGAAATATGAAAGCTTGTTTGTTCTGCGTTCTTCATCTACTCTCTCATATTACCATACTATTTTTGCAATAGATATTGTAACTATAGCAACATTCTTTAATGGATAAATAGCATATTTGCAGCTGGTCTGAGATGGCTTTTGTAGAACTAAGCTCAAGTAGAATAGTTTGTCAATTTACCTTTTCCGTATAGAAACATATATGCATGTATTGTAGGGAAAGATTTCAGGACTTGAAGTTATTACGTACATTTTTATGTCCATAATAATAATATCTTATTTGTTTTCAGTATTCACAGCTATATTTCTCTGATATTATAAAAAGTGTGTGCTTTACTATGAGGATGGAGAACCGAAAAAATCAGCCTTCTTTATTGACTCTTCATTTACAGAATGCTTTTGTCCTATATTTTGTCCTATTTGAAAGTCACTTTTTTACCAGCTTAAATAAATATGAAACAGTTTTAAATGCACATTTTTATTAGTTACTTAAATAACACAGATAACAATTGTAAAAATATTTACTTTCTGCAGATTATGCAAACTAAGTGGCTGCTTTTGTTGCCATTGAAGTTAATGGGAGTTTTGCCACAGATACCAGTGGGAACAGGATCTGGCCTTCAGGAACTCAAAAATATTATCAAAGTAAATATGTGTTCTTCTTTTTCAAATAAAACCGTGATTAAGCTACAGTTGTTTCTGTGCTGATAGCAGTCTTCAGAGGAGAATTTTTCAAGTGGTTGGTGCTGCATGAGTCTAAAAACATCTGGGGTGCTAATTCTGCAGCAGTTTTTTAATGGAGGGACTGATACCACAATAGCAAGGGATTTCACTGAACAGCCATGGGACAGGAGCCTCAGACCAACCTGCTGCAGAATCTGAAAGAAGGTAGAGTATTCTTTTCAGAGATGACCGACATCATGCTGCCCCTAATAGTACTTAGATTCAAGACAATTAGTACAGAATAGTCTGCTATAGTACTAAGTTATTATGTCCTAGGGGATGCATACAACTCACTAGGGGTTAGTCTTGTCACATCACCCATAATTAGTTCTCCAAAGTTGTCTTATTACTAAGTGGTGCCTCTGGCAATTAGGGGTATTGTGGTAAATAAACTACTGGGTGATCCTATCCCTGTTGTTCCAAGCTGGACAGTGCAAAGTTCAAAGATTTTAAAAAGAGATTTTTATTTACCCTTAACTTTACCATCAGTGAGAATATCACCTCAGATACTGAATATAACCTACACGTTGCCATTTTCCAATGGATATATTTCCAGATATTACGTGGAAGACGTGCATATGGACTTTTGACTGTAAATATCAAAATTTCTGTTTTCAGCTAAAGGAATGAGATTTGGTTGCAATGAAAAGCTTTCTTCACATATATCGTATCACACACTTGTCAATGTGTTTTATGACCATCAAGTCTCCACGGAAGATGGATGAGGCTGCCCTGAAAGTGCCCGTGTTTAATCAGTCTGGCTATGACAAAGTGTACCTCAGATTCTTTTGCAGACATGTTACATACAGCATGACTAAATATTAGCCAATTTCTGTCCCTGTAGGCTGTGTTACAAAGCCTGTAATTAGGAAATGTAATGCAATGCTAACAACTTCTAACTCAGTCTGGGAGGTAGGATAGTAGCATTGGATTTGTGAGGAGCCAATGCTTGGTCAGGCCAGTCAAGAGAACAGGTATGAGTTTGTGCTGAGTCAGTATATTCCCAGAGCAATTTAAAACAGACATTTTCATTTTTCTTTTAGGCAGGTTCTGAGTCACAAAGAATCTACTCATCTATTTCATCTATTGTGTATCATATTGCTTGGAGGAGGATGAAAAGAAAAGAGGAAGATGAGAGGTAATTTGGAAGAGAGGAACCATATCAAAATATTTCCTCCACAAGCTTAACATATAACCCTTTTTTTTTTTTTTTTTTTTTTTTTTTTTTTTTGTGCTACTCTAATTGACTTAATTTCTTAAAAGGTGTTAAGATATAAGAAAATGCTTTTGTGAAGAAATACTTACTGGTAGTGGAAGTGTCAGTAGGCTGTTGTGGCAATCTTATAGATCAAAAACCTCCAATTAGATCCGCAGTTGAGTTAACGATCCCTCACCCTTACAGAGAGGGATTAGACTTCAAATATGCAGAGTAGATGTTGTGAAGGAAAAAAATCTGTTCTTTGTGTCCACAGAAGTTTGGGGGAAAAGGTATAGCCTAAAAACAAAAGAATTAGTGTATGTGATACTCATTAACACATGATATGCCTGATATTGACAAGATGATATTCTTTGGTAGAATTTCTAGTCTAGCTGGTACAGATAACTGAATTGTCATAATATAATTTATCTTATTTCTTGGGAGTTCAATTTAGTGATGCACAATATTCTGATTAAAAATTAGCACTTTGCAAAATATGTATATATGAAATGAGTAAACAAAACAGCTGGGATCACAGGACATAGGGAGTTGGAATCAAAAAATTAAATGGCAAATTGCAGAAAAAAAAAAGGAAAAAAAGAAAAAAGAAATAAGAAGGTGGAGTAATGGCTGATTAAACACTACCTTACAACAGGTTATACAGGTACAGAACAACCTGGATTGCTTATGAGGTGGACACAGAAAACCAGTGAGGACTTCAATACTCTTCAAAGACTATAGAATGGCAAAGGGGCTAAGATCTTCCCTCTTCTTTGCCCTTATATTCATGAAGTTAGAAAGGATTACAGGTTCCAGTCATTATTCTTAGTCTTACAATAGGAAGAACTGTATGTTAGGTGATACTTGGTAGATGTAATGGAGTAATGGAGTCTTCCTAGGAAAAGTGTACCTGTCTTTCATGATCTTCCTGTTTACAAATTTGCATATATGCATCACAGTGTTAAAAGCACAGGTGTGCTTTTCTGCATTCAACATACATGTTCACAGCTCTGTGCTCCACCTTGTCATCCCTCTTTGCATTCAGGGGGTCATCCCTTTGAAAAGACACACAGACATTTTCCTATACCCTTCCCTTGTCCCTTAGAAGATCCATCTCACATAAAGGAGCCACATAGAGATGTTTATCTCCAAAATGGGTAGAGATTCCCCCTGCTTTGGCTCAGACAATACCTTCAGTATCCCTGGAAACAGGGTACAGAAACCCAGTCTTTCCCAGGGAAGCCCAGGCTCTCTGAGCCTTATCTCAAATAAGGAGCCACAGTGTAAAGTATTTGGGTTCCCTTGGAGGCAGAGGATTACTACAGTTTTGAGATTTACAAGGGACAGGAGAAAGTGGGACTGACACATGCTTTCATCCAGTCAGAGGTGCCAAGTATCCTCAGGTATCCAAGAAAGCTGACAGTAATTTAAAGTATCAATCACAAGAAATGAAAAGCCTTTATACATAAATGTGTTTATAAACTTATATATATGCATGTATAGATGCATCTCTATATGAATGTATATAAATATGTATGCATGTATTTATCATATATATTATTTAGTAGCTCTATTTTCTTAGGTCAGTTTGGGTTCCCTTGTATTTTGGTATTCTTTCTGTAAAGCTTTTATTGTGACTGTATACACAGGATAATAATGGTTAGTGAGTCTTAAAGATTATAAAAGGGGAAAGCTTTTAAGGGATAAGAAACCCATCATAAGTATGCTTTAAAATATTTTTGATCACAGGAAATTTAAGATGATCTCTTTATTTACATTAACCAAAAGTGAAAATACAGTGCTCTATAAAAAGTGGAAGAAAATAATAAAAGAGAGAACACAGTTGGGATGGCTGCATGACAGGAAAATCATGAATAGCAGAGTGTGAGGGGGTGGGGAGAAATAGAGGAATGAAGTCTGTTTTTCTTACTTAAATACCTGTAAAATAGTCCAAATTAGAATTAAGGAGCTACCTCTCATATATATGATTTTCCAAGATGATAAAAAATCTCTTTCTTTTGTTGAAAAAATGATTTGCTTTTTCAGGGAACATAATATGACAGTGGTTAGTAAGCATTCCAGTTCCCCTTCAGCATGCAGTTATATACATTGATTATTCCTGCTAGTTTTACTAGCAGTGATGTACATAAAACCGCATATATCACCCAGAAATGCTACCCTGAAAAATGTTTTTATTACTGGCACACTGGAGAATATTCAGTGAATTCGCTTACACCTGCTCTCTTCAGTGCTGTTATCATTTTAAGGATTTTAAAATCTGTTAATATGAATCGTTTGGTCAAAGAATAAGTGCAATTGTGGACATAAACAGTCCAGACAAACAGCAAAAAAACAGGCCTGAAAAAAGAGAAAGGCACTCAAAGACACAATCAGTCTGAGAACCTTGCATATGTTCAGTGAATTTATTTATATATTTATTTAACAAATGGCTTTGAATATTCTCTAAAGAAAATAATAAACATCATTTTTATCACTTTACCAAAAAAAAAAAAAAAGTGAAAAAGGTAAAAGGTATTTGTTGTCTTGTCTTTTTCACTCATTATTCATTTTGGACTCTTGAAATATTGCCTCCTGCAGTGCTAGTCTCATAGCTCTATCCTTCCTTCCTTCCTTACTTCCCTCATTTCTTTCTTTCTTTCTTTCTTTCTTTCTTTTCTTTCTTTCTTTCTCTCTTTCTCTCTTTCTCTCTTTCTCTCTTTTTCTCTCTCTCTTTCTTTCCCTCTTTCTCTCTTTCTACACTCTCTTTTTGTCCTTCTCTTGCTTTTTTGTCTTTCTTCCTCCACTTCTCTCTTTCTTTTTCTTTTACTGTCTCCATCTCTGTCTCTGTCTTTCTGTCTGTCTTTGTTTCTCTGTTTCTCCTATTCTCTCTTTCTCCAGAACTGACAAGCAAGCCCAATCTGTAGCATGTTAATTGTCATGCGGGCACTGCAGTCGCTTCACTGTTTTTCGTCCCCGTCCCTGCCATAGCTTGGTACTCTCAGCAGCCTGGTGCTACATGAATAGCTTGGCCTATGGGGACCTTTCTGTCTGGACAGAATGGTACTGTCCCAGACAGGGGAAGAAAAGGGGTTTTTTTTCCCAAAAAAAAAAAAAAAAAAAAAAAAAAGGAAAAAAAAAAAGAAAAAAAAAAAAAAGATTTTTTTTTTTTTTTAAAGACCTTAATGAAGCCCTTCACTTAGGAATTCTAATTCCAGCTGCATGCTCCAAAGGGGCTTGTGGCAGCGATTATTCCAGATGTAAATCATCATTCAATAGCTTCATGTTCACACATGAGTTCTGTACTTTTTTTTTTCTTCCATATATTGCACTGTACTATTTCCTTGCAAATAATAATCTAACACCATGGTTGTGAGGAGAGATCAGAATAAAATACTTTGATTAAAAATAATTGCTCAAAATTGATTTGAGAAACAGCTTTGAGGAATTATGAACAGCATAGCTGTTGGTAATAGTAATTATTCATATATTGAATTAATGCATGTGTTTTACCTATATAGAAGTACATTTTATTCATCCACTGTTCCTTTTCTCCAGGAACATTCCCATCAGCAGTTTTACAGCTATTTTATGACCATTTCCACTAGAAAAGTTTTATTTTCTAGGAAGCTTGTTTGTTAAAAATAATTGTCAAAGTATGTACCTTAATTTCTGGAAAGCAAGATCCAGATGTGGGTTAAAAAATTGTTGTTTGACCAAGAAGAGGTTAACACAGAACTTGCTTTTTTACAAGGCTGGATCCAGATGTCCTAGCTCAGCGTCTTTATTATTGTTATTATTTCTTAAGCACCTATACTTTGTTCTGTCTACATAAAATGGACTCTAAGAGTCCACATTATCATGTGGATATTTTCCTTAATCAAAATGTTAAAATTGCAGTTTTTTGTAACCAAGGAGGGTTAATTTCTTGAATTAAAATATTTGATCTCCATAATTATCATACATATATCCTTGACGTACTGCACGGTCTTCATTTGCCTATAATCAAATATCCATAAAACGAAAAATAAATCCTGTGCTAAGCATTTCTGCCAACCGCATTTCACAGATTAAAACCCAAAACCAGATAATTCTTGCGTTGCTACTTATTAAACTGAAAAAGATCACTGCACATTGAAGAGTTCACTTGTGTGTATGTATATATATATATATATATATATGATAAAAGAAGTAAGAGGTTTCTCTGAATAGCAATGCAATGCACCACACATCTGAGAGAAAACTGTGCCTGATAAACATAGTTAGCTCACTATAGAAGCATAGTCAGGAAGGCAAACATATTTTTCATCCTCATGCAGACAGTATTTTATTAATTCAAGTGGGCTAGGCATTTTTGGAGCAGGAGGTGGTTGTCCTGTATCCCAGGGCCCTTCTTCATCTCCTAGGGGAGGGAAGCAGTGGAGCTGCCCTGCAGTCCATTCCCACCTGTCCCTCCTATCTAAGGCTGCACCCAGCTCTCTGTTTAAGTGCTGCCTTTTCAGTCACCCTCTGCTTCCCTACTGGCTAGCCAACACATTTTATTAGAGCTAAGACTACACATGGAAGCTGCAAAAATACCAACTGTTTACCTGATGGTCCAGCCAGCACTGGAGTTCAGTGAAGGCAATGTATAAAATCCATGAGGATGTTGGCCTTAAATGACATGCCAGAGGTCACAGAGACAGTCTGTGACAGAATAACTAGGGACATACAGATCTTCAGAGGTGTATGACATCTTAATTATGGGGGAGTCCTCCTTTCCACAGGGACAATGAGTTTATTTTACCCCAAACAGATGGCATTTAGCACCAGGAATAATTGTCTGCAGTGGTGCCTTGTTGCAGCCTGTCCTTTCTTCACTCTTTGTCACTGTAGATGCTGTTCTTTCTGCCTTTTACTTGTTTTAACAACTTGTGTGCAGGAAAGTGATTGTTGCTGTCCTTGACTGCCTCAGTGCACTGACTACTTGCTCCATGCACACTCAAGTATGGTCTGCAATAGACTGCGTCACACACCACTGCCAGCTGTGAGGTGAAGTCCTCACCCACACTGTGCCACAAATCTATTAATGAGATTACCAGTAAGCTGAGTGGCTCATTTATTTTTTTCCGTGTCTGAGTTCAATGAGAGTGATGTGGTGTGCAGAGAGTAAAATGCAAGACAGACAGGCAGCATGTAGTCCAGCAGTTCCCCATGGCAAGAGAGTGGAAAAGTAAAACAGTTTAGAAAATCAAGCATGTACACTACTACTACATACACAAATGATACTTCAGAAATAAAGTTGGGAATATCATCAGATAAATGTACTGTTACCTGCCTCTGTCCCCTCTTTCCCTAGTAAATCTGTTAGGGATTCTTGTAACTTCTAGGTTTCATGAAGACAGTCAGTTGAGGGATGCCGACCATGATCCCCGTAGTCACAAAGGAAAACTGAATTAGCTGAGTTAGAAAGAGCTCTTTGGCTGATTTACATCACAGAACCACAGAACAGTTGAGGCTGGAAGGTTTCTCTGGAGGCCATCTGGTCCAACCCCTGCTTAAGCAGGGCCACCCAGAGCATGCCCAGGACCATGTCCAGGTGGCTTTTGAAGATCTCCAAGTAGGGAGACCCCACAGCCTCTCTGGACAATACTCATAACCTCTCTGGGAAACCTGTTCCTGTGCTCAGTCACCCCCCACAGTAACAAAGTGTTTCCTGATATTCAAATGGAATTTCTTGTATTTCATCTTGTGCCCATTACCTCTTGTCCTGTCACTGGACACCACTGAAATAAGCCTGTCTGCATCCTCTTTGCACTCTCCCTTCAGGTATTTATAGACACTGATGAGATTTTCCCTGAGTCTTCTCCTCCAGGCTAAACAGTCCCAGCTGTCCCAGCCTTTCCTTATAGGAGAGTCACTCCTGTCCCTTCATCATGTTCATGGCCCCTTGCTGGACTCTCTCCAGTAGCTCCACATACTTTGTTTGCCTAGTGTATAGAAAAGGAGTGTAAGAGGCAACCTCATAGCTCTCTCCAATTTCCTGAGGCAGAAAGGGAGGTGCCACTCTCTTCTCCCTGGTAACTGATGACGGGATGTACAGGAATGGCATAAAGTTGTGCCAGGGGTGGCTCAGACCAAATATTAGGAGAAATTTCTTTACTGTGAGGTAGTCAAACACTGGAACAGGCTTCCTAGAGAGGTGGTTGATGCCCCATGCCTGTCAATATTCAAGAGGCACTTGGAAAATGCCCTTAATTATATGCTTTAATTTTTTGTTAGCCCTGAAGAAGTCAGGCAGTTGCATATGATGTATTTGAAGCTCCCTTTCAACTGACCCAGTATTCCAGGTGTGGCTTCACCAGTGCTGAGTAGAGGGGAAAGGTGGCCTAATGGCAACAATCCTCCTAATGTAGCCCAGGAGGTTGTTGACCTTCTGTACAGTAAGGGCACATTGGTGGCTCATGTTCACCTTGGTGTCTGCAAGGATGAACACCCAAGTCTTTTTCTGGAGAGCTGCTTTCCGGCTGGGTGGCCCCCACCATGTCCTGGTGCCTGGATTTTTTTCTCCCCAGGTGCAGGACTTTGAACTTCTTCTTGAACTTCATGATGTTCCTGTCAGCCCATTTCTCCTGCCTGTTGAGGTTCCTCTGGATGGCTGCATAATCCTCTGTTGAATCAACCACTCCCTCTAGCTTTGTGTCATCAGGGAATTTTCTGAGGGTTCACTGCCCCACCATCAAGATCATTAATGAAAATGTTAAATAGGACTAGACCCACTGTTGACCCCTGGAGTACTCCACTGTTTACTGCCTTCCAAATATTACTGTTGTGATTGCACTCTTGACTCCTGACCAATGTATCGTGCAACAGTTATGCACATTCCTATGTGAACAGAGTCTGTCTGTGTTTTGATGTACTCTTTGAACACCATAGCAGTATATAAACAGTTGTGAGGATCTAGCATAACATGGGCCTAAAGCATACCACACTCCAAATACTTCCTCCCATTCCCTTATTTCCCTCACCACAACAATCCCAGGCACCCTCACTTTATATTGGAGTTGGCTGGAGTGAATTCCATCTGTCTGCTTTCCTTTTGTGCCTCTTGCACTGTAAAACCTCCCCCTTCCTTTTCTTTCTGTTAATAGGAAGGTCTTTCACCTGACCCTGCAAAGCATCTAGTCCTCTTCCTGCAATTTTTGACCCTATCTTCTTCTTGCTGGAGAAAACAGCACAAAGCCAATTCAAAAAGCTTGGTGGTAGGCAAAGATCCCATAAAACTTTGCAGGTAGTTGAAAGGAAAATGCAGTCTTTGAGGAAATGGCCTGGATGCTGGTTTATACTTTTCTCTTTTGGCTTTTACCTCAGGAAAAATGCACCAATGAGGAAGATGGTAACAGTAATAGCATAACAAGAACTAGAACAACCTTCCTTTTACCTGAGAGTATTTGCATATTCTCAAATTACTGTCTTTAATTCTTCCTCCAGTTGATCTTACCATTTCTTGTGCTGTTCATGGTTATAGTAATGTTCTGCTGGTACAAATGTAAAGTTGGTTTTCAGAAATAGCCAGAAAAAGCAACAAATTTCATGGCCAACTTTATGAACTTCTTTCTCTCTAAACAGCCAAAGTCAAGAGGTTTCCCATAAAAGCTCCTAGACATTCGAAACAAGGAAAATTCAGAGTGCTATTCTAATTGAATATTAAATAACTGTCCTAGGTCTAATATTTACAAGTTCCTTTCAGGATCCTGAAAATTTGTTTTTCATTTGTCTTTTGATTGAAAAAATAAATAACTGTGATCTGTGGGAGTTCAAAATAATTCTGGGTCAATTGTTTTAAAATCAATGTCTTGTTTTAATTTTGCTTTAAATTATGGTTTCAAAAACTCAGTTTACACCAGCGGATATTTTAGTACAAGTTTGTTTGAAAACTAGCCATAGACATGAATTCTTATATACAACTGCAATGCAGACCCTGTAACTCTTTTGCATTCTGAAGTCCTATCTTCTGGAGAAGGCATATACTGTAAGCTTTTTGCTGTCAGCTTCAGTACCTCTTCCTAACATCAACTGAAAGTAACACGTAACACAAGAGGTTACTGACTAGTCTTACCACATTCTGTTAAGTATTGTCTGATGACCATGGTCCAGTTTCAGTGCAACATCTGCAGGTGTTGCTTTACTGCTGTAATGTGCTCACCTAATCCTGCTACATGGCAGTCTGAAGACTCTAAATCTTGAGTTTTATTTGATTACCATTTACTAACATTCCTCCATCTACTGGAGTCACACAGTGCCACAACAGTGTTTTCTTTCATCAAAATGAAATGCCTGCTACATACCTACTTCCAGCTGCAATTATCAAATATTTAACAACAAATTATGGCACACTGTTTAAGAGTTCAAACAGCATTCATACCACATGCTCACAAATATATATATATATATTTATTGCTGTGTATATTGGAGTATATATTTATATACTCCAAAAGCTAGACATTTCAATTGCACGTCATTAAAATTGCAATAAATAATCAGGAAAAACAGCAAATTTTAACAAAATACATGCAACGTTCCTACTATCCTGTAATTCCATAAAGGTCCATAAAGACCAGGACAGTTGTCTGTTTCTAATTAAAAAAAAAAAAAAAAACAAAACAAAACAAAAAAAAAAACGGAATCTCTCTTTTTCCCTACCACAATGAAATTTGCATATTAAAAAGCTGCTGAAATAAGGTTTATATTTATTCTTCATGTCTATGACGTGAGGAAGAGGACAGTTATTGTTCAGCATTGACATCAGCCTTAAGACTACAGGCCTTTACAATACAATTAGACTATCGTATTGCATAATGAGATTCCTTATAATTGACATGCATAATTCCAATCATGTTCTGTGTTGATTCAGCCTTTGTTGTCAAGACAGCCTGTTATTACATACTGAACTAACCTTACTCACATAAAAATTAAAACAAAACATCTTCAAAGGTTGTTGGTTTGGGGTTTTCTTTTTCTTACATGAATGCAAGGTACCCCTTCTCTCACTGCCCCCACTTCCCCTGCAGCATTTTCTCAGTGAAGCCAGAAAATCCAACGTGTGGTAGGAAATAGTCTTTCCTCAGTGAGAAAAACTATTGTTAAAAGATGATCCCACAGGACAGTTTCATGAATGTTCTCTCTACATTATAGTGTAGGAAACAACACTATAATAAATATATAAATTAATAAAGGCCAAAATGGGTTTCCAGTATTCCCAGAGTTGAGAAACATGGCAATTAGTTAAGACTATCAAGGCTGTTAATGTTCATAAAGAGCCAATCAAGGTCACTCAAGGGTATTAATTCACTGAAATACGGTAAAATCAGAAGACTTGACCTTTTCAGCTGCTCTGTGGGGTTTTTTTTTGGAGGAGAAATAATGAAAAATTGGCCACACAATAACACAAATTTTTGCTTCTCATTTATTTGAAATTATATCAGTGCAAAATGTTATTTTGCACTAGTTTGTCTTGGGCAGTTTCTCACAAGTAAAACTGTCAACTATTGGTACTAGATGTATAAAGGGAACTGAAATGCCCAAACAGACATTTCACAGGATCACAGCATCACAGAATGTCTGCACCTCTGGCAGTTACCTGCTCCACCCAGCGCAGGCTGCTCAGGACCATGTCCAGGCAGCTTTTGAAGGCCTCCAAGGAGGAGATCCCAAGCCTCTCTGGGCAGCCTGTGTCTGCACTCAGTCACTCACACAATAGCAAAGTGCTTCCTAGTGTTCAGAGGGAATCTCCCATATTTAAGTTTGTTCCCATTGCCTCGTGTCCTATCCCATACTTCAGTGCCCACCAGAACTTGTTCAAAACAAAACAAAACAAATTCAACTCATCCTTAAAACCAATGGAGAGGTCATTTATTTTGCCAGAGACATCTATGGTGGAGCCATTGACATCTAAGCTAGTTAACACTCTTTATAGTTAAAAGACAAAAAATACAGGTATTTCCTTATTTTTAAAAATGACCTATAAAATAAGTCAGATCAATCACATGTTCAAAACACCCACTAGCTCTACTGACTTTCAGAGAAGTCTGAGCTGACTTCTTGTAGCCATAGATGTATATATGGGAGCACTGTTTGGTATTCTTTCAAGGCTACATGTACTTTGGCAATGTTATGGGAGTGAAAAAGCAGGAGCGTTCAAGTATTACCAAACAGACAAGCAACCTTATTTTGTGTCCTATTTGGCAGGACTCACAAATTAGATGTTCCTTATTTAACCCATATGTAGAAAAGTCCTGTATATGCAGACTACTCTGATCATAGCAGAGCACACACCTTGGAATTACAGTCTGTCTCAGAAGCATAAACACCTACTTCATTATCACGGTGCCTGTCACTTAGGAGACACTAACAAAGTGTCTAGGTTAGGAACTAACCTTGTTTTGTAGACACAAGTTTTGTAACAAAGTGTCCTAACCCTAACCCTAACCTGTTAGCTCCTAACACTGGAGCCAAGTCCAGTTGGAGGCCAGTCACTAGTGGCGTCCCCCAGGGCTTGGTGCTGGGGCCGGTCCTCTTTAATATCTTCATCGATGATCTGGACAAGGGCATCGAGTGCACCCTCAGTAAGTTCGCAGATGACACCAAGTTAGGTGCGTGTGTCGATCTGCTTGAGGGTAGGAAGGCTCTGCAGGAGGATCTGGATAGGCTGCACCGATGGGCTGAGGTCAACTGCATGAAGTTTAACAAGGCCAAGTGTCGGGTCCTGCACCTGGGGCGCAATAACCCCAAGCAGAGCTACAGGCTGGGAGAGGAATGGTTGGAAAGCTGCCAGGCAGAGAAGGACCTGGGAGTGCTGGTGGATAGTCGGCTGAATATGAGCCAGCAGTGTGCTCAGGTGGCCAAGAAGGCCAACGGCATCCTGGCTTGTATCAGGAACAGCGTGACCAGCAGGGCTAGGGAGGTGATCGTCCCCCTGTACTCAGCTCTGGTGAGGCCGCACCTCGAGTACTGTGTTCAGTTTTGGGCCCCTCGCTACAAGAAGGACATCAAGGTGCTTGAGCAGGTGCAGAGAAGGGCGACGAAGCTGGTGAGGGGCCTGGAGAACAAGTCCTATGAGGAGCGGCTGAGGGAGCTGGGCTTGTTCAGCCTGGAGAAGAGGAGGCTCAGGGGTGACCTTATCGCTCTTTTTAGGTACCTCAAGGGAGGCTGTAGCGAGGTGGGGGTTGGCCTGTTCTCCCACATGCCTGGTGACAGGACGAGGGGGAATGGGTTTAAGTTGAGCCAGGGGAGTTTTAGGTTAGATGTTAGGAAGAACTTCTTCACTGAAAGGGTTGTGAGGCACTGGAACAGGCTGCCCAGGGAAGTGGTGGAGTCACCATCCCTGGAAGTCTTCAAAAGACGCTTAGATGTAGAGCTTAGGGATATGGTTTAGTGGTGGGCTGTTAGCGTTAGGTTGGAGGTTGGACTCGATGACCTTGAGGTCTCTTCCAACCTGGAAATTCTGTGTGATTCTGTGTGAAAGGGAAATTAGGCTGGAAGCAGAAGGGTCATATACTGGTATTTACTTTCCCCACAAAACAGTTGAGACATTATTTATTTATTTATTTATTTATTTATTTATTTATTTATTTATTTATTTATTTTGAGCTACAGATGAAAAATGGGTTGAAGGGAAATGCCAGAGTCATACAAAGTTCAATCAACAGGTCTGGCAGAAATGGAGAAGAGCACCAGAGAGATTTCAATGAGATCCATGTTGCCCATTAATAAGAAATGAAAACGTAATTGCCAGTAACATAGTTCATCTGTTTGCCAGTTAGGCAAATTACAGCTACCATCACCCACCCCCTTGCCTTGGGTGTGCTACCAAGAAAGATAATCCAAGTCTGAGGGAATAGTTGTGAGGAGGCTTTCAGCAGCAGGGCTTTCAGCTCAAGGTCTTAATGAGACTCAGGTCTGGAAAGGAGGAGTAGAAGGACAAAGAAAAGGCAGGCAGAAGTGGACTGTTAGAGGCAAGCCTTCATAAACCTCTCAGGAAGGGCAGAGGATGATACTTGCCAGTGGCCAATTCAACTTAACTAGGGCAAGCAGCCTCCTACACAGTTCTGGCACTTCCTGAAGTGACTTTTTAAGAGAAATCATGTTTGCAAGGGGTGGTGAGTCTCTGAGGGATAAATTTAAATGGAAAGTCCTAGTCCAGAAAAAATGTCATTATTCCTCACATGTTGACGATCCTGACTGAATGGTCTGAATGTCCAGTTTATCCAGGGAAATTGGAGGAAAATCCAAAACTAACACCCAAAAAAATAAAGCCTGAAGACAGGCTGATGGCCAAGACTATAAAGAAGAGTCTGTTCTTGCTGGCTAACTCCCAAGGTACTCTTTGCCTTCTTATTTTCCTCATGTTTTATATAAAAAGGGGTCACTTGGGGGATGCTGTGTCTTTCTGCTGTGGCTTTGCTCCTGCTCCAGAGTCTTGACTTTCATGAGAGAAGCTGCTCGGTGAGCTCTGGGACTGGGGCATACCAGCACCAGCACTGGGGTCCTGCTGTTGATTGAAAACTTTTATAGGCACTTTTGTCAGGGTTGGGACATTTGTAATTCCTCCTTCACTCATGAATTTCGATACTTGTGAAATTATGGTGTGGCTTTCATTCAGTCAAGAAGCTGAATGAAATGGAACAGGACCAGCAGACAGGATTTATAGGACCTACACCCTTCTGGAGCACCAGTGAGGAGACTGTATACAATGGCACTGATATGTGGCAACTACTTCCCTGCCTTGGGCTGGGATTAAATACAGATTCATACATCCAGGCTGTCTGAGTGCCCTCTATAGTCCATGGAGATTCAGAGCTTGATTTAGTTGCCCTTTGTAATTCATAAGGTATTTGAGCCATCTGTGTGGTATGATAAGGACCAACTGCATGGTCTTCTGAAGTGGCAGCTGGGGGCTAGGAGAAATACATTAGGGCATCTCATGTGGCACTAGATGACTATATTTAGACAGTTGACTACCACTTCAGATTGTCATTGACTGTAGCATGAGACAGAGGCTGATGGACCAGCACACAACACATGTTGCAACCTCCTAAATGCAGGTGTCTGAAATGAAACTGAATTCATGTTTAGGGCAACTCTCTTCAACCTAAACAGGTTGAGGAAACCCTCTTGTTTTCTGAGACTTCTAGAAACACATTTATCTTTGAGATCTTCACCCCTGTGCCAAATCTAATAGAAATTAGCCAATGGGTCTTAAAATTAATACAGATAGTACAGGGCGTTTCCTAGGTTTTACAGTAACTCCCAACAGAGAGCACACATAGAATTATCACCTAGTTTTTAGTCATTCTACAAAATCCAAGATGTCTTCCCCCTTTCTGACTATGTTCACAATGTCTGGAAAAAGATGTAAATGGTGACCATCTCTATCTAAGTAATGTACAGGTAACAATTACTTTCTCAAGGACACAGCTACTATGGCCACAAAGATGTCTACAAGCCTGGAAAAATTAAATAACAGGCTAAATAATATTAATAATAAACAGCCTGTGTGTTCATAGTCAACAGCAAAAAAAGAAAAAAAAAAATATTTTCATGATCCTGACAAGATACTGACAATAAAGCAGTTATTAGAGCCCTAGAAATGCTGAAATGTTTCTGCAGGTAAACAAGGAGCTCCTCCTATTTTTGTCTGACAGAAGATTTCCTGATTAGTACAGAACGTACAGGTAGTGCAGGTAGTCATTTTTATTCACAAACAGCACTGCTCACTTCTGCACCAGAGTGGATTAAATTAAACATCTTGGCTATCATTTAAAATAAATCATAATGTTTCCCCTAAAGCTTTCTTGTACATACACATCTGCAGAAATTGGAGATACAGAAGTAAAATTTTTCATTGCCACATACCTAAAAAAAAATGGCATTTTTTTTTTCATAAAGATGTACTAATTAATCAAAAGATGTTGTACATAAGAAACTTTAAATGGGATAAATTTCTGAGATAATTTCATCTTCAGTAAAACAGCCATAGCCCAGAGACACCCAGATTTGTAATATGAACTGCTACATACTGAAAATCAGTATGCCCCTGGAGCTTAACAGCAAAGGAAAGTAGTCAAATGATAGTTTTATTTAGAAATAAGCCATCAGAAAATTCACTGTCATTAGACAAGTTTGTTAAGGCTAGAGAAATATGCTTGGGAAAAGAAAAAAAGGAAAGGCAGAAGGAAAAAAAAAAAAAGAAAAAAGAAAAAGAGAGAGAGAGTATGTGCACTCCTTGCTCTGACTAGCTGGTACTCTGGCACATTAGAGTGAATATTATTTCATACCTATTTATAAACCATTATCTTTGCCAACTAATATTACCTTGAGTCTGTATTAGCAAACAGCTGCAAGTATTTACATCTGTATCTTTATCTAGTAGATTAATAAATCAAAATTTTAGGCACCTTTGTTGATCCATTATTTTTCTGTTTCTTCTCCAGATAAAACAATTCTACACCTCCATGTTAAACTTGTCATCACAAATCAGTCCCTGTGTTTATATTTTTCTTTTAATTCAGATCTTGAAATTCACAGTTTGCTTCCTGATTCTAATTAAACCTTCTCAAATGCTAGGGGAGAGTTTGAACTAATGTGAAAAACTGATAGCAGATTAATGGTAGCAAATGCCTTTGTTGATGAAAGTCATCTTCTTCTGATGACTATGATATATATCTGTGTGCACATGTGTGAGTAGAGTTCTCTATTGACAATGTCTCCTTCACGTACTTCCAAAGCTACTCCTATCAATCAATGGCATTTCTTCCAAGAGACTCTAAGTAAGACTCATTAGCTGAATTATACATATAATCATGCATATGCAATAGGAATTTTTAAATCATTCTCATAAGCTCAATCATTTCCAGTACACTGATGCAGTCTTATGCTATGCAGTCACCTGTTGTGGTACTATGAAGGCTATGAAACATGTTGAAATAATAAACAGAGTCCCTTACACATTGAAATAGTGAAAAAACTGTACATTTTTTTTTTTTTTTAGTAAATATCAGAGATTTTGTTTGTTTGTTTTTGTTTTGTTTTGTTTTTCCCCACAGCTTACATTAATAAATGAATCCTAAATTGCATTTTTGTTTGAGGATTCTGTTACGCCAGTCTGGAATTAAAATGAAATCATCCAGTGGGAGTAAAGTGCAGCTATATTCACTTTAAGACCTCTGTGTACTCTCAGAGGGAAGAGTTCAGCATATGGTTTTGAATGAACCAACACCTCAGTTCTGCAAGGTGATGGATGCCCTTAAAAGGTGCTAATGGAAACTGAGACCATATAGTACCTGATAGATTTTGTGTTCATTTGATTGTGTGCCATCTATGAAGATGTAGTTTAAGAACCTGAAAAAGCATCACCTGACTGTCAGAGAACTTCCTGCAGAAGCAGTATGTATGATTTTAAATCTTCAAATCAAAAATGCCTAACCATATACACATAAAACTATATATTCACAAAGAAAGTGTTATATGTTTCTTTCCTCATGAACAAATGAGTTTTAAGGCCTTAGGATTGTCCTTTCCCTAATGACTCTCTAAAATATGAACAGCATTCATTGCTGCTTGATGATAATAGTGACCTTATAATAGTTTCCACGGAAAGAATTCTGAGATCATAAACAGTGACAAAGTGAGTTTGTTAGTTACCAAACATACACATTCCAAAGGTACATGACATTTAATTCTAACCTATTTTTAGAAATCATAAGAAAATGAAGACAAATTAACTTTTTCCAGCAGAAGCACTTACATTGCATTTCCAAATACAATTACAGAGGAGAACTTCTAATTGACTATTATTAGAAATCAAGTCATTTCTATTACACACTTCAAGCTGTTCTCCAAAACAGGGTGTTTAAAAGGAAGCATTTATGACGGACTCAGTGAACTGACTGAGTCAGATGACCTAAATTCCTCTAAGCCCCTGTGCCTAATATTTTGCGTTAGATGACACTAGGCTGATACTCATTTAGTACCTTACTTAGGCTTTGCAAACTCCACTTCATAATGTGCAATGTATCCTCATGTACAGAGGCTAGAAAACATTGCACTAAGTCTGGGAAACTTGTCTTTGACGTAAATGAATATTTACCATTTATTGCAGGATCTCTGATTCCTTTATTCTGACCTTGTAGAGAAGTCTGCTCTGCCTTGCATTGAGTACTTGGAGGAAAAGAACTGTTTCCATTTAAGGTGAAACCTTGGCACAAGTGAGAAGAGTTTTTTTCACGCACCTGTCTGTATAGGTAGTGGGAACATATTGTATTCAAGCGTGATTCTCCCCTTGCCCATTTCAATGGAGTTTCTGCAAGAAATCCTCACATCTCTCAAGAACCTGTCAGCAGCATCTGATAAAGGCTGACAGCAAGTACTGAGCTGATTCAGTGCTTTGCTTTGGAACACAAAGCAAACACTTTTTGTACGCAAATAAACAGTCTTCTGTTTAGTCATGTCCTTTCTTTACATCCACAGACAAATCTCTCCGACTTTGTTGTTTGTATACATAGAAATTTTGACAGCTTAACTCTATTGGTTAGAAGCATGGGAGGAAAAAAAAAAAAAAAAAAAGTCCTTTACTGATGTGGCCACAGTGTCAAATCCTCTTACATAAATAAATAAATAAATAAATAAATAAATAAATAAATAAATATGTACCAGCAAAAATACATTTACCTAAAATAGGTTATTCCGTTTGGAGTCAACTGCTAAAGCTACCATCACAGAACAGGTAGCTTTTGCTTCTGTGAACAACCTCCTCTGAGAGTTGGGGAAGAAGGTTATTGTTAGGAGAGGTATGTCACACAAACCTTAGGAATACAGACAAGCCCACTGTTGTCCTCCCTGCTGGGTTCGAGGTAATCAATTTTAGCCTGATAGGCTATTGTAAGGCTGGGTAAAGATAAGGGGTACATTTTAGATAATGAAACACTCACAAACCACGGTGTAAAGGGCCATGTAAGTCTGGAGAGAGCAAGAACTATAATGGTAAAGAATGTTTGGTGGATAAAGGTTGAAAAGAGTTTTGTTGGAGACAAAACTTCATTGGGCATGAAGTATATAATGTATATACTTCAATAAATATATAATTTGCAACCTCTGTGTAGTACACAAAAGCACTGACAGTCCAGCAAAAGCAATTTAAGTTGTGAAACACAAAGAATGAGCTTGACAGGGAACTCATAGTCTCTATGAACTCTGTAATTATGCACAGCTGAGGAAACTAGCAACATTTATATTATGGTATGGTGGCAGAAAATCAAGGGCTGCTAAGTAAGGTCATAAGAGTGGTATAGGAAAAGAAAGACATAGGGTTAAAATCTCCCCTGAGTGAAAGCTGGAGACCTTCCCTACCACCTTCCCATTGCTTCCACCTGAATGTGGGTATGAAAACTCATCCTGTGTCCTCCCAGTGGTGCTTGGGAATACCCTGTGCATTTTCCCTAATGCGCCAAGAAAATCCCACCCATGCTACTGAATCCATAAACTGGTTCTTTCAGCCTGGTATCTTACTTCAAACAATGTGTAATAGCAGAGACTTCAAAGGAAAGCCTGTACACTCCATATGGAAAGACAGGGATAAAATGCTTCCTCCTAAGCTTTGTTGGATAGAGGCTGGTTTATGCAGATGAGTGTTTTGGTATGGTCATATTGGAATAAGGGACAATGCAGACAGATTTCTTTGTGTTACAGAAGGTATTCAGCTCACACAAGGACAGCTATTGTAGTGTAACCTGAAATACTTTACAGTAGGATGACATGCCGTGATTGCAGTGTGAGTAGTTGTTAATATTAAAAAATACTTTGCATTTAATTTCCAAAACAGACACTGTAAATCAGCTGTTTGAGTAAACTGCTATATTTTTCCAAGAGTGAGATTTTTCTCATCTGTGGATGCCTCTTTTACTACAATGATGTTATTGATACATTCAAATTAGTTTAAAGTACACAGTGGAAGAGCTCATAAATGGAAGGAAAGTCGTTTTTTGAAGCAGTAGAAGCCCTGCAATATTGGTCTGTTAGCTTGTTTTATAAATAGTGCAGTAAACCCTGATGTTCAGTCTTCTTTGAAACATCTATAATTAAAGGGTGATGGGCCAGATCGTGAATGCCTTATTCAAAGTGAGACTGTTCGTGGTACAAAGTACTCTCCAGAGTGAGTAAGTGCATCATAATTTGGGCTGCTGTTGTCAGAGTTTAGTAATAGATTGCTGTATAAATAGGTCCTTGGAAAGTACCAAAGTGTTCAAGCCATTTTAATTGCATTAATATTGCTGACAGTAATCTATGGGGAATATTCTGGTGTCTTCTGGTAAATTCTGATTGTATCAAGGTAAAGGCAACTTTTATAAGGCTGTGTTGGCATTGAGAAGTGTCTGTGTTTCTACTCTGAGGAAATTGTGCAGACACAAAAAAGCCCTTTGCATTGCTTGCAAGACTAAGAATCCAGTCTTAATTTATTGGCACCCTTCTGATAAAGATGAGAGACAGTGACTTTTAGATACTCTTGTTGCTGCTGGGCATCTTTGTCATATTTATGATTACTAGACAACAAATTTTCAATTTATTTTTATTCCTAAGGATGTAGAGAGTTGCATTACAATATTTTCAAGACACTTTTATTCTATTGAATCTGATATTTGATCTACACAGGAACTGAAAATTATCTCTTTATGTATGGATCTCAAGAACTTGACTGTATACGAAGTTCTTAATCTAAAATTGTTCTCCCTTCCAGCTTAATTTCCTCATAAAATGAAAAATAATATTAATAGTTTATTTGCACATTGTTTTATCTGTAGGTTATAATAATAAATATTTTCAATCTTTCAAGGTTATTATAATGAATAATAGAACTTCATAACAGTTATCTTTTATTTTTAAGAAGAAAGAGTACCATTCACAAGGTACACTCATTCTAATTCTCTGCCTCTATCGCTTTTGAATTATGTGCTCTGAAGCCTCCTTTGGCTGCAGATTTCTATGACACATTGGTCTCTTTAGCACATGTTCTGGTACTCCTTTTTTTTTTTTTTTTTTAGCCTTTCACATAAATGAGATGCCACAGTGCAGTTGCCCTACATCATCACAATAGTTTTGAGCGGCTGGTTTACAAGAAGCTTAAATCCACCCATCCCCACACCTGTAAGGTCAAGGATCATGTGGCAGCAGATTCAGACAGTTGCTAGACATGCAAAGATCCCAAAATCTAACTTTAGCAAAGTCTTTAATCAAGATATTACAAGAAATATGTTGATTTAAACAACGTAGTAAAATATGTGCATGTACCCTTATCCCAGTTTCATCAGAATTCTTAAAAATAATTTAAGCAAATTCTGCAGAAATTTATAATCCTTATAAATCCCCCTTATAATCTTCCTTTTTGTTACTCCTTTCTTTAATTATGGTGTGTGTCTGCCTCCACTTTGCAATATTTCCTTCCTCCTTAGCTGATGTAAAAAGTATCCCACTGCTATAAACATACCCCTTCTATTTTAATTAATCTTTTATTCACTTACTTATCCCTGGTCTCTCTTGCTCTCAGTATACCACAGTCATATTTCATATGTCCCAGTGCTAGTGTCCTTGATGTTTGTTCTTCTGACTGAACTACCCATGTCACTAATTTACAGAGCTCTAGTCTGTAGACCCATGGCTAACTGAAATGGACAGCCTCACTGTCCTAATGCTTAGGGTTATCCTGTCCGGAGAGGATGGTCACATCTTCAATGCATGGTTTATCCCTTGTTTTTCTCTTGACCCTATCTGGCCCCCAGGATACAATTATTATTCGTTGTTAAGGATGAGGTGGTTCTGTTCAAATTCAGTAAAATAATTTGAGGGTTATACTATAGAGCACTGGAACGGTGTTTTTATAGGATGAAACCAAGGGTGTGTGCTCCAGCCTTGGGATGCATGAGAGCACATGGGAAGATACAAGGCCCAACAGTACTTCTAGGTGACATTAGGCAAGGAGGATGAACCTGTGGCAGTTTTGTCCACATTTGTTTCCAGGAACAGTATTAGAAGTCAATGGGGCTGAAGATCATGGCCAGGCACTGTTGTGAACAGCTGCTGAGAGCCTTTGGGAGCACAACCAAGTAAGGAAAGAGACAACAAGTATATTGTGCAGAAGATCACTGGTCCAATACCTGTGTTCACTTTTAGACCCACTTCTATTTGTCAATATAAATGCACCCAAACAACCTAAATGCTCACATGCTGTTTTCAGAGCCGAGTAACCTCATTAGGTTGATTTTTATAACTCTTGATTTAAATTCACGAAAAGAGTTTAAGACTTAGAATGCTCAGTTATCAGAGTTACTTAATATTTATGTGTTATTTTAAAAGTAATATTTGTCAAATTATCATCCTTTCCATAACCAAATTAAAATAAAATTATTTTCTACTGTACTGTATTAGATGGATAACCTCAATTGCTCTTAATGAATTTTTGGATACTGAAGTGTAAATAATAGCTGAATTTTGTTTCTGCCTGTTGCAGTGACTATTTTTGCTTTTGCTTTTAAAGAAGGAATGTTTTCTGAGATCCCAGCTCTGCATTCTTAATACTGCACAACAGAGCATCCCCCATGGCTTACATTTCTAGTAGTACATTTAGCACACATACCAATGACCAGACTGCCTCCTGGTAATTGTTCCAGGCCCATAATAACACTCAGTTGTTCCCACAAACTTTTTGGAAGAATATTACTTGGCTCACACAAACACGATGCCAAGGGCTGTTGAAGCAATTTCACTGTATAGAGTATTGAATTTCAGTGCCCAGCAAAATTCACTGATGCTGTTTAATTTCTTTGTGTATATGCAGTTGTGGTGAAACTGGATGAGTGAGATGAAGTTGTATTACATTTGCATGTTAAAAATATGAATTAGAATTTCAGGTGTAAAAAAAAAAAAAAAAAAAAAAAGGCTTTTAAAGTTCATAAAGTTTCTATATGCTATATAAATAGCATATAAAGTTTCTATATTCTTTTCTAAAGGATACATATGAACACTGAACTATGCATCCTTGCCACACACAGTGGATGAACAATGCAGTTTATCTGTGGAATCTGAATAACTAATCATATACAGTGCCTATTAGCACCTCATTAGTTCACATATATAATAAATAAAAAGTTTCACACTACCTACCTGTGTTATGTAACATAAAAGAAACATCTATGCTTGTTGTATTTAGGTTTACACAGTTAATTCCATTCTAACCCCCCATGTTAAACTATGTATATCATTCCAGAAGCTATGTCTTTTGAAAGGTGTATCTTCCAGGCCTGTTGTCTCTTTGAAGATCATTTCATTTTGTTTATTTTGCAAGAAAGAAAAAGAGCTTGCATACTGTGCAAGTAAGAAAGAAATCTAGGTTATCCTAATAGAAAGACTGAAAGACTGAAAGACAAAAAAAGGCAGACAGAAAGAATGAAGGAAGGAAGGAAGGAAGGAAGGAAGGAAGCAAGCAAGCAAGCAAGCAAGCAAGAAAGAAAGAAAAGAGAAAAAGAAAAGTGAAAAAAAAAAAATCAAGCAGATCTATCTAATAAAATGCTGTGCAACATTGTGAGCTCAGTTTTTTCATACTGAAGACATTAATGAATAGGTTTTTTGGATGTTATAAAAAATAGATCAAATATATTCTGAAAATAACATATCTGGCATGCACAGTAGGCTTTACGTGTTTTCTCACTCAGCTGTAATTGTACCAGAAGCCTTTTCTTTGGTATTTCCTGACTTTCAAGTATACAGAAGTGTAGTCTTCCCATCCATATAACAGAGCCTTCTTGAGATTCTAGGAAGGTCTAATAGGTTGTATAGTATCTACAGTGTGTTAATTCTATGCTCCACTATGAATACAGACATATATTCATATATTCAGCATAGAAGATGTATTCCTGACATATAACTACATAATTTGTTGAATGGGAGTAGTTCAATACATGATCCATTCCAGAGTGGAACAGAAGAATTTGTGTCAGTTCTTGTATAAAACCCTACTGATGGCTAGTGAAAAGAAAAACATCCAAGCAAAAAGACTAAATGTCCCTCTAGGCATTTGTAGTCTTCCTTCCTTCCTTCCTTCCTTCCTTCCTTCCTTCCTTCCTTCCTTCCTTCCTTCCTTCCTTCCTTCCTTCCCTCCTTCCTTCCTTCCTTCCTTCCTTCTTTTTCTTGTTCTTTCGTTCTTTCGTTCTTTCATTCTTTTGTTCTTTCGTTCTTTCTTTCTCTTTCTTTCTTTCTTTCTCTTTCTTTCTTTCTTTTTCTTTCTTTCTTTCTTTCTTTCTCTCTTTCTTTCTCTCTTTCTTTCTTTCTCTCCTTCTCTCTTTCTTTCTTTCTCTCTTTCTTTCTCTCTTTCTCTCTTTCTCTTTCTCTCTCTCTTTCTCCCTCTTTCTTTCTCTCTTTCTTTCTCTCTCTCTTTCTTTCTTTCTTTCTTTCTTTCTTTCTTTCTTTCTTTCTTTCTTTCATTTTCACTTGAAACGAGGAAAGATAACATTTAAAATAACTGATAGCAGAGGCTTGATGAGTCATGAGTATAGAAAACCCATATTTGATTTTCTTCCAGAAACAGCTTCTAGCCTAGTCATGTAAGCCTATGCAAACATAAAATAAAACTAGAAATATTTTACGTGGATTACTATGTTAATTACTATCTCCACTAACAAAAGCTCTTTTCTCAACTGTTTTGAAAGATGAGTTGATATTGGATTATTACTTAAAACATCCTACATCCAGTGAGGCAAGTCTATCCCAAAATAAAAATAGCTTGGAGAAAATCTAGCCCTGTTTTCAGGCTTGCTAAAATTGCAATAAGCTTGGTTCATGCTTTGACTAGCTCGCAAACCTAGGTTATGAATTAGTAGGAGGACATGTGTATGCACAGTTCAATGGTAATGAGAACAGCTGAGAAAATCTGTCACTGTAAATTTATGAATGAATGTAGAAATTCAAAGCACAAACATCAGTTCCCTTGGTTATTCTGGTCAGCAAGCTATTAAAAAGTTTTAGCAAATAGAATTCTGCCTTTATATCACTTCTATTCTATTGCCTCCTTGCATTGTTTGTAACAAGTCAGAGATTAGGGAGAGAAAAGTAAAACAGCTCACTGGAGAAACTGTAATAGACATATGTACAGAGTCTACTGAGAAAAGAAAAAAAAAGGAAAGAAAAAAAAAATCTCTGTTTTTACAGGTGAGTTTTCTGTTGAGATGAAAACTAAATTAGCACAAAATGCACTCTGAAATATGGCAAATAGATCCTTATTGTCTGCAGATCAGAAGCAAATGTGAACAGTGCCATTGCTACAAATAACTTTCCCACCTTTTCTTTTTCCAGATTCTCAGGAGGGACCGATAATTTTGTCAGCCTGTTTATTATGCTACAGTAATTAAAAGCAAACAAATGGAACCCCAAGAAAACCTTCAAACTAAACTGCTTTTTAGAACATCTAGGTCACCATTCTTTTTTTTTTTTTTTTTTTTTCTGGACCTAATTTCATGGGCCACTTTGGTATCTTAGTATGATTTTATATGAATGAAGTCACTGTCACATAGAAAGGACAAAGCCAATACAGATTAAAAATAGACACAACAATAATCTTTTCAGAAAGGAATAATGGCATTCATATTCATAATGGTATATTTTAATCGAATAGAACAAAAAGGCCCAGGAACACAAAGACTAGGTAGCTACTGGAGAGTTCCTCACTCAGTTATTCTTGGTAATAATAATGTCAGCATTCATCATTTGATTTTAAATTCAGAATGAAACAAGTTCATGCAACCATCTTCAGGAAAGAAAAAAAAAAAAAAAAAGTAAAAGTAAAAGAAAGTGGCTGAATTTCATTTGAGGCTTTTAAAAAGTGAATGGGGAAAAAGGAAAGGGAAGGGGACAAAGACCTTTGGAAACAGACAAGTCAGAGAATAGGAATGCATTACCATGAAAAGCATTCTTAGAGGCATTCAGAGGGAAAGTCTGACATCTAAAATAGATTGCAAGTTTTGCAATCTTGAAGGACCTCTGTTGTATCCACCTTGTATCACTAGATTTTCAGGTGGTTGCAGAGTGAAAATTGAAAGCATGTTGCCTTTATGTTGCTTACCACAATTCTTAGCATTCATTTTTGCTGGTGCTCCTGTTCTTTCCCATAGTATTTATAGTGACCAGAGGAGAGAATCAGTGCTAGTTGAGCTTTTACTATTGTTTTGGTTTTAGCTGCCAGGAAAAAACTGACCTCTTATAGCCTTCAGCAAGTCTGGCTTGTGTTTAGATGAATGATCAACTACATTTCAATTTAAGTGAAAATAAGTTTATGCAGAAGTAGGTTGAGGGCCAGCACCCTGGACATTCAGGGAAGGAAGAACTAAACAGTCCCTTCTTCATCCTATTACACGGTGAGCATAAAATGGGATAATGAGAACAATCCTTGCCTTGAAGAGAGGAAAGATTGTTTCCCCTGTGGAGTGCCTCACTAGAAAAATGGTGTGGGGAGGGAGAGCCATAGGAAAAGCAATTGCTCTTTTTTTGCCTGCCATTTGGCAGGCACTGTGCCTGTTTTACTGAGCAGAAGAGAGTATGCCACATTCATTAGGAGACTTTACAAAAGAAACAATTGGCACATACGAGAAATATGAAGGGGCCTTTTTTCTGAGGTTTCCCTCATCAGCAACATCTCCCTGTGATCCCTCAAGGACAGGGCCCATTTGGCACCTCCTAATCAGGTGGCATCTGTCTGAAAGGCAGCTGAGTATGTTGTGAAGTACTAAATACATAAAATAGTACATGAAACAGTATATAATATCAAGCTAATTTTATATAAGCTTAGGTAGAAGACTTGTTTTGCCTTTCTTTGTGCATGTTGTCAAATCATTTACTGAGACAAATTTGTGTTCAAGAAACAAACCAAAAATGGCAAAAACTTTCACAGAGGACCTCAAAAGGAAAAATAACCAAGTTCTGTCAAAATGTTAGTTCAGACTGAGATATAAGCAAATGTTACAAGAGAAAGGAATTAAGTGTATTCTCTAAAAATGAAAGGGAATATCAAACCAATGCACTGACAGATTGCTATTAGAGTTCCCAAAAGTCTCATCAGAGCACATGCTCATGGCATAATTATACAGTCCCATCCATAGCTGAAACATCTTAGGCATAGTCTGTTAGGTTATGATCACATTTTTGTGGACAAGAAGACAAACCTGCGTGTAGGCAGTGTGGTGGATATATTCACACACACAAATATAGGAGTAGTGCTGATAACAGGAAGATTATTTTTTTTGCATAACTACATGTCAACTAGTCTCACAAACTCCTTCATGAGGCTACAACATGGATCCTTCTAACAGGCAAATTTTCTTGCTGTCATCTAATTTCTCTTTAACATTTGAAAGATAAAAACTGCTACAGGTCTGCAGGGCTAAAATCTAAGAGAAGATCCTGGTTCAGATTCATAGACATAGAAAAGAGAAAATGGGAAAATAAAAGAATTCAACAAAACCCGCTCTTTATTTTAGTACTCACACCAATATATTTTGTATTTTGTAAAAATAAAGGAAACTTGAATGCATAAGAAAGCCATATGCTTTGTTGCCAAGCTTTAGTCTCTAGTCAAGCTTTATGGCAAATTTATAAGCCATGTAATATGTTAGGTTTTAGCAGGTCTGCTGACACAGCCTTTTGCTATGATGCTCACAACAGCAATAAATAAGCCTTGCACTTTTGATTTATGATGGCATAAGAGCTTATCTACATTCCATCAAGTTCAGTGGGAGTCCCTCCATTGACTTCAATGGAAGCCGAATCAGACATATAAATGAGAAGGAAGACAGGTTGGAGAGCTTGGTTCAGATCTGAGTTCAATGCAGATCCAAATAGGTGAGAAGGTGTTTTACTTATTCTTTCTTCTTCTAACCCTATAACAAATCATCTGTAAACTGAGAACGAGAATTTGTCATATGTTTGAGGTTTGTATTTGTGTGCATGGTGTGTGAATCAGTCATGGCCTCTGCCTTTGAACGTTCAGGAACACTTACTGGATTTTTGTAGGTGGGAAGCCATTTAATTTTTTTAAAATGGCATCATAGGTCTCCTGCAATCCACTAAAGCACACAGGGACTGTGAGAAAAGGGTAAAATTGCAGCAGTTTAGGCTGTGAATGAATCACAAGTGTCAACACAGTCCTTCAGCAGCTCCACTTCTCTGTGAAATCTGTGTCGAGGCCAAGAAAGGTGTCAAGAAAATTGATGCTAGTGTCATCACGGGATGCAGAGGAAAATAAGTAGAAACCAGGTCATCAAAGAGCTTCTTTTGTCATGTTAGGTGCCAAAACCCAAGTGCAAAATGTGAAGGAGGCTTGTTCTTGTATAAATAATAAAGAGTCCAAGAGATATAAGCAGGTTGACCAGTTACTTCCACCCAGTCAAATCCCAGCTGGGGACTGTTTGAGCTGGAAAGCTAAGGTTGCCTGTCACTGAAACATAAAAGTGAGTTGATCACTAAAAATCACAGAGAAAATTACTTCCCTTTTCTGCTACCTTTTACATCCCAAGCTAGACAAACACAGTGATTATATAATTGATGCCCTAGAGTAAAAAGTATCACTCCTCTGTTAAGTTGACCACGATCTTCAAAGTGCTTTAAAAAGCCTATAAATTCTGTACAATTTTCACACTGAATGTTACAGTGGAATGCATGTTACCTATTGCAGTTAGGCTCTTACAGCTGGGTTTAATCTCACATTCCTTCTACAAGTTTCTTTGCTATTATCTACCTATATTTTTGTCAGAGCAGTCTGACATTTTGTTGCTGCATTTGATTTTAAAATGATTATGGTTGTTAAGGCCTTGTGACTAAAAAGCCACTTGGGCTAAAATTTGTGTCATAAAGCTATAGCCATTGAAAAGGCCATACAATGGCTGTGACAACATGGATTTCTTTTGTTTCCCACAAACAGATCTGCCATCCAATTCACACAAATCACAGATGAGGCTGTGCATACTGAAGGTAAAAGAATGCATGTGATGTGTGAGAAATTAAGATGGGTACAATGAAAGTTAATATTGTATTTCATCCCTTATTTCACCTTAAGCAAATGCTATGCAAAATTGGATCAGAAGGGATCTAATTCTTAGATTTAATAATAAATAATAATAATTTCCAGCTCTTAAAGTTTATAGTCAGGTAGCTGGCTGTCTAGCTTTATTTGCCAAAGAAATTCACCTGAAAGTACAACTAAGTAGAAGTCTATGACATAAGATTCAATATCTGAAAACAAACAAAAATATTCATGCTAGCTCTGTCTTAAAGATTTTACATTTTCCTCAGTGAAAACATGCACTTTATTTTGCTAATTGCATTAATCTATTTTTGTATCTATTTGAAGCCTATGATTTTAACTGCCACTTAATTTCCTACCCTCCCCCCCCCTCCACTTTCATCCTTCTACCCCTTTTTTTGACTAGATGAACGGTATATTTTTATGTTCTGTGACATGAGCACTGAGTTGCTGGCCATGAGCTACATGTCTATTAAATTTAACTAATAACATTTGCTTTGGTAGATAGAATGTCCTAGGGATAACTGCAGGAATGTGGAACTTCACTCTCACCTTTTTCTTTTTTTTTCTTTTTCTTCTTTTTTCTTTTTTTTTTTTCCTTTAAAGCAACTTTATTTACTTGTAAGATTATCATAGGAATGCAAATGACTGTTCCATCACTTTGCTTCCACCATTACTTTTCTTCAAACTGATGAGTGCCTAATAAAATATTAACTCAGTTTGTGCCTAGGGTAAAATATACAGTAGGGACATGACAGTGATGTGTGTAATCAAACTAAGGTTCCTGTTCATACACCAGGAAGAATGCAGGCATATAAATCTTTTAGGCTGGCTGTTGAAGAATCGTCTACCCTTTTAACTCAGTCATGGATGTCATCCTATTGGTATTCGACTGCTTTCAAACTAAGGAGAGCAAAAAAGTACACACCATCTTAATCCAGTGTAAACTAGATGACCATGTTTTCTGACATTACAATTAGATTTCCATATTTCCATTATTAATTTTAAGCTATATCCTTGCTATATGTTTGCTTGATTTTCAGTTGTGTTCAACAACCAAATCTCCTGCTGGTCAGAAGAGGAGAGTTCTCTGTGCCTCTGGAAAGAGAAAGTAACTTTTGCTTGGGAGTCCCAGGTCACGTGGATTAAACTGCTTGCTTGTAAAAATTCAAATGTTACATATAGCAACTACAAAAAGCTGTCCAATTGCAAAGCACCTATGTACTTTAACTACTGAATGCCTTACCTTTATTTACTTTTCCCACACTCTTCACCTGGCAGCAAAACCAAGATGCATTTAGGCATTTTCTAGATACAAGGGGTGACAAAAATAAATAAAGGGAATTTTAGCATCGTTTGTTTCTAATCCTGCACTCAGACTACCAGGAATTATCTAGAACCACCAGACAGTGGCCTCCGCTGCCCTAGGGGACTACCACACCAATAAGACTGCACCAGCTTTACAGAAATTCTTCCCCTTGAGCTGGGCTCATGTAGGTTCTACTCTTCAGCTGCCTTTTCAGGACATGCTACTCTCTAGGGCTCTGAACAGTAGTCCTTTCTTGTTCTGACTCTACAAGGGTCTTCAGGAACTGACTTTTTCTCTTCCTTCAGGCTTTCTCTTCATGCTGTGATGATGCTTTGCATCAGCTAGAGCTTTATGTGAGCTTTGGGAGAAAGGAGGGCATTTTCATTGACTTATACAGGACAAGATGGCACTAAAAGGTCCATCTATAGGTCTGAGAAGGAAGGACTATAAAAGGCTGCATAACAGCCTTGGAATTTAGCCATATGTTCATCCATACAATTTTTGGCTGAGACCCAAATTCATCTCTTGCAGAGATGAAATCTAGTAGCTGCAGAGCAGTATGCAGCAACTCACTTCAACAGTTCCATCCAAGAAGTATATATATACAAGTTAAAACTGCAGAGCACATTTGAAATAGTAATATATTGTAATCCATTTGAATAGCTCCAACCTGTAATTTGGCCATGAGTAATGGTCCTGCTTCTGCAAAAGTATGAGTGGACCACACAGCCAAGCTCTCAGCTTTACAGCAAATATCAAATATTGTTAATTGCACTTTTTATTGCATTTAGGTTCTACTCATACAAACCACCCACCCTTCTCTTCTGAATCTTCAATAAAGCAGCAATAAAGCAGTCATCAGAGTAGATTTCTTTAGCTGAAAAAAACCAACAAACAAACAAACAAAAACTTGTTAATATAAGCAAATATTTTCTTTTTAATGAAGACGGACACATTCATTTCCAAAGAATAGGTCAGGCAACAAATTAAGTAAATGACTGTATTCAGATTTGCCCCCAAAAGAAAACTTCAGCTTTTGTTTAGCCAGAGGAGTGAGCCAGTCAATCCTTTTAGGCAATTAGTGAACTCTTTACTGTAATCATTGAGCAATTGTTCACCCTAGTAATCCTATTACTAAATAATCACTTAGTTCACCCACAATCGGACAACGGCAGTGGTGGGCTTAGGTGAAAAATTGTTCATGGGTATGAGTGGGATTTTCACACTCTGGTCCTTTGACATCTATATTTTTTGTATGGAGAAGAAATCTTCCCAGTTAAGCAGCCTACACACATATCAGTGTCCAGACATGCAAAGCCCATGAGTGAGTTAATCTTAACTACAATTAAAGTACAGTCATCATTTACTTTAAACAATTATCTGTCTTATGGATTGTAAGACACCAATATTTAGTTTAAAATGTTACAGCAGAGTAGAAAACCACAGTATTTCCTACCATCTACATTTTTAGAACTCTGGATGATTGTCAGGATTCTCATGGACAGAACATACCAGTGAATATATATTTGAACAGCCAGCAACAAAATAGACTGATCCTGTTTAGACTTGCATGTGTTTCTGATAGGTATGTTGCTGGAAAGAAGTTTCTTTTCATAGAGTAATAACAAAGGATGCAGTGGGGAGTGGGTCTGATATGGTTTGCAATGCATCATCATAATCTGTACCTGAAAATGCTTTACATGTGTAAATATTACAACTATTCTTTTGTTTATGAAACTTTCTGCCTATACAAGTCTGTTTTAGACATGCATTTGTTTGTGTTTTTACATGCAGAGCTGTAGGGTAATGTTTTTGTGTTAGGGTTGTGTCTACTGTCCTGTTCCCAACACATTCAGCTCAGATATTTTCCTCCTCCATTCTCAATACCGGTGTCCCCTACACTGGGCTGGTTTCAGCTACTCCTCCACTGCTTCCTGTTAGTTTGATACCGTGCCCCTTCCCACAGTCGTGCATGATTCCAGCTGAGCATTGTTATGGCCATATGTGCATGTGCAGGTGTGAAACAGGGACTTGGAGCTGCATACTCCAACAGTATGAGGGCAACTTAGCTGGTGGTCAGGATCCATGCTAGACCTCTGCAAAGGAGTGGCTTTTGCCCACACAGATGTGCTGGGTTTGGTAACATTCCAGTTTTACCCAGGGAGTAATCCCAGAGTGGCTAAAACTGTTTATGGTTGTCCTTGGAAACAACTCCCTATAAAATAATGTTTGTGTTGGTTTCATACCATCATTTCAGAAACCGTAAGATCTTGAAGAAATGGAAAACAAAGAAAAAAAGTGATAAAAATAATAGACACATAAAGGATTGTTTTTGAAAATATACCAGTACATAATGCTGCTCAGCAGCAGTACTATTATTGCAAGTTGCTCAAAGTTTCCACTCACAATCACTTTTTACAGAATGCAATGTCCTGGACGTTTCAAAACACAGTTTGCTCAAATTTGATATACAAGGCACCTATAATCTCAGAGAGGCAATTTTAATATATCTTATCTGCTTACACCCAAAACTCTCTTGACCAAAGACCCTTTGTAAAAAAAAAAAAAAAAAAAAAAAAAAAAAACTCTTCCCACAGAAAGGGAGGGATATCTAACATAAACAGGCCCAGAGAAAACGAAGGCTTTCTGGATTTGTTTTTTAATTAATTTATTTGTTTATTTTTAACATTGATAGGTTTGCTTACCAGTAATGAAGGGGAATACATAGGGAGTTGCTGACAGGATAGTGAAAAGTTTGGTATCTGAAAGACACTACTCTGAATATCATCAAATGGTTATTGTGTTGGATGAGCTGCACCCTCCTAATATAAAGAAACAAGCAACCCCAGATCATTAGTCTGCCTGAAGGAGGTATGTGTGGAAAGAATTAACTAAAGCTGTTTGATTTTTGGCTGGTGGGAGGTTTGGGGTGGATTCCAGAATGAAGTAGATGAGACACATGAAGCTTTAGTAACCCACTCCATAGATGGAGATTGCAAGCCACATACTAATTGCCTGCCCACACAGCACCGGTGGCAAAGCAGAAACGTGGGTGCTGTGAATGGGGGTGGCTGTGAATACTGAGGATGACAGATCTTCCCCAGGCTCCTCTGCACACTGGCAAGAAGTGGCCTAAGCTGAGATGATTTGGGGGGCAGGTGGAAAGAATAGGCTGCATTTAACATATCTTTAATGCTGAAAACATTCCATGAAAAGAGGTTCTGTGGACTAATGTGCTAGTGCCACAAAGAATTTCTATGAATTTAACCAGACAATATAAGATGAGTGATTGCAAACTTGTTTTGGAGATCTAACAATGATACTCTTCATCTGTGCTTTATATGCTGTGGATGATGCAGAAGCACTCTGCAATTCTACAGTCTTTTGCCATGAAATATGTACTTAAAAAACATCAGCATCTCAGCTTGAGGTACAGAAACTGATCTTTGGCTTTTAATCTATAAACGTTTATTCTCTAGTGAAGTAAGATAAAAGGACAAGCTGAAGGAAACACTATGCTGCAATCAGAGGGCCTTCAACCCTTGCATTAAGTTTTGGACTGATGGCCAAGATCTTGACATGTCCCAAGGTTTCATTTAAAATGTAATGTGTGCTTTCTGCTTCTCTGATGTTGTACAATTGCTTGCATTCTGCATTTTATCACTTTGTTCTCTTCTAAGAATCAGCGTACAAAGGAATCAATCTGTTTGGTTTTCTTTTTTTTTTTTTTTTTTTGTTTTAATACAATGTTATTTTCCAAGTGACAGAAGGGCTGCTTGTGACTGCACTGCTTTATCCACAACTCGCATCACTTCTGTTCTTTAGAACTGTCCCACTGATGATTCTTAACTTTTTTGTCTTTTGAATTTTAGGTATCAGCTAGAAACCTATTTTTTGGCCTGACCTATTTTTACCAAGATCTTTTGATGCTTGTGTATTCTTCACTAAGGCAGTACTGAAGTAGTTCATAATAATTCCCGATTTTTATCCCCCCAGGATTCTCCATTACAGTGGTATAAAACCAATATAAAACCAATCTTCAGTATAAATGGTATATCATTTATTGTCATATAGAAAGATGACTGTTAAATCCAACTGGCTAGTACCCTGGGTCATCCTTCCAATGACACTGTTCTCTAGAATTTCATATTGAAACAAACCTTTTTTTTTTTTTTTTTTTTTTTTTTTTTTTTTTTTTTAATCCTGCTTTAACTTCAAGGCACGTGACTGGTTTACTTGGCCATGCAAGAACACTTCAACAAAAAACATCATCTGTAAAATTTAGCAGTGATCTGAGCTGCTCTTCCATCTCTTGCTTATTTTTTCTTCAGAGCATAACAGCTAGGGTTGTAGACCAAATCAGATGTCCTAGGTGTCTTACATTGATTACAGAAAGTGTTTTCTGAAGAGCTGAGACTCCTTTCGTTCAATATAAATTCACTAATATTATCATTATCCCCCATTTTGCTAGTATCTCTTTTGAATATTTGATGCCCTTCAGGGCTGGAAGAAAATTCTCATGTTTGTCCCTGCAGATATATGGAGTCTCATCCGTGCTCACTGGATCACAACCCATTCCACACTTTTGTGAATTCTCATAGAAAGCTTTTATCTGTTAACTGCTGCCACATCTGTCTGTGTGTAAAATTTATTGTAACAGTTGTTGAGTCCCCAGTAAAATGAAGCACATATTGTATTTATTTCTTTTATTATTATTATTATTCAGCTGTAATGACTTACATACTGACATTTTTTTTGTTGTTGTTTTCTTTAGGAAATTTTGGTTGTTTTGTTTTATTTATTTATTCCTATAGGAAACTCACCTTTCTGGAAGACCACATGAAAAATCATCCCAGCACTGAGTTTGAATCTTCACAACCACTTAGGCAACTTAAATCTTGAAATCTTAATTCATAATGACCTCCTCCATCTTTTGGCCAGCTTGACAGTGTCAGCTTCCCTTGTCTTGGTGTTACACTGTATTCTTTTGTTTGTTTGTTTGTTTGTTAATTTTTGTAGTATATTTACCTAATAGGCTTAGCTTCCAAATGCTGTGGGTTTCACTTTTGGGGGTTTCAAAATGTCATAGGGAAGGGAAATCAGTCCTTTTATTCTTTTCATGTAGCCTAAAATAGACTGCTATCTTCAAAGATATTCTCACTTCTCTCATTACCAGAAAGGCTCTTTGAAAGTCTTGTTCACTGCTTACAATCTTTGTGCGTAACTTCACTCAAGAAGATGGAGACTCTTCCCTGTATTCAAATCTTCTTGGCACTGAAAGCTGAATCAATTTGTTTTTAGGATCTTGTCTTTTGACAGACACTATTCCTGTGGCATTCTTCTTATGAACTCCCTTGGAAACATGCCCAGGATTATTTTTGTTTATTCCTTCCAAATTCCATTCCACCCGCACTAACACAGAATTTTAATCCTTTCCTGCTGGTGGTATGGGGTTTTGTTACAATATTGAAGAAATATACTAAAGAAACTGTTATTTCATTTCACCCTCCAAACATTTGGCCTGTGCCAGTAGTCTGAGAAGACAGCCTTTTCAATTCATTCCATGCTGACCAAGAGAAACTTAGCCTTGCCTCTCTTGAAGCTCAAGCCTAGAGAGAGTGAAAGATTGTAGGTGTCCATTCTCCCTTGACATAGATCAGCTCCAAAGTCAGGCTTTGTAATGACTTTTTTCCTTTTTTTTTTTTTTTTTTTTTTTTTTTAATTTATTTTAGTTGACATGCATGTTTGACTGGGATGTTTCTACGTCTTTGCAACCAGGAGTTGTTTGTTTAGCTAATCTGCTTCACTTTGGCATTCATACAAGTTTCTTCATGATGGGTTAACAGCATGTAAGTAGTCAGGCAGTGACTTCTGCCTGTGAGTGTGCCTTCCACTCCCTCACTTGTTTATGCCAGTTTATGCCTTTGATTACCTCTAGGCAAAATAGTGCCAAGCCCTTCTGTAAGTAAATACAGCTATTACATGGCACTTGCACAAATAAGGGAATGTGACATTTTGTGTGAAAGGTGGCAAGCTACAAATGTGTCCTGAACTCGGGGATTAAGCAGTGCCACAGCAGAGGGTGCTGTGCCATGTGTGGTAGAGATCTTCCACTGTGGGCTTGCTAGGCTGCAGCATCCCCATTAATATCAGTTGCCTTGAGGTGCACAGGAAAGCATTCATTAAAGCTGAAGAACCAACATCTTGAAGTAATTTTGAGCACCAGCAAGAGCCAAAGAAAGGAGCAGAGGTCTGGTGTGATGTTCTGTCTACCATCTAAATACTTTTAGGAGGCAAGTTGCTGCAGGCTGAAACAGTTACTGCTTTCATGTGGCTTTCCACTTCATCTCCCATAAAACCCAGTTACATTGGGATTTGATTTTTCACCTGGCCTTACCTGGCAACTCTCTTGCATCTACCCTGTTTGATGATGAAACATCTGTTACTCAGATGCTTCACTCCATTATTACTATTATACCAGGCAGACATATCATGCACCTTGTGCTCCTCCCCACTCCCTCCACCCTTTTACCCCTCCAAATAATGGTAAAAATATAAAACAGTGAATTTATCACATGAAAAATCTGATCCTGTTGCTAAGTTTAGGTTCTTCATCACATAACATGCATACATTTGTTAAATGTCAGTATGGTTGTTTTTCAGTCCCTCTCATCTTCTAATCCAAGTGGGAGCAAGGAAAGTCCCTATCAGCATCCAGAAAGGTGCAGAAGTTGTTACATTTTGTCCCACATAGGTTTTTGAGTTGCTAATTTAACTAAGGTGATGGTCATACTTGACTATGATCTTTCTATTTACAGTGATTTATTGAATATCTCTCTTCATTGTTACTGGTCTTACCTTTTATCTCTCAAATGGATTTATGCCTACTTATTTGTGTGCTATTGATCTAATGAGGTGTGTAGACACTTTCTCACCACAGATCCTGGCCCTTCTCCTAATGTATTCCAGGAAGGGTCATTCCTCAGCATGAGAAATGCTCAATGACCATGATTTCTGCCACTTTCCCTCACAGAGGAAGTATGGGATTAAAATGTCTGCCTTTTATAACAGGAGATTCTATTTTTCCATCAATTGACACAACTTGTATTCCTGAAAACTTCAGTATAGTAAGGAAAAACTCACCTGTCTTAAAGTTCGGGATTGTGCATAATATCCTTAGTCTGCTGGACAGTGGGCCTAGATAACAATACTAGCCTTTTCATTCACTAAATGGAACAAAATATAGACAATTAATTTAGCTTTGCCTTGATTTGGAATAGGATATGATAAAGGACAAATAGAGCCTGTCTTTATAGTAAGAGAATAAAACTGTTTATCAGATCACTTTCTTGTTCTTTTCACTTTTACTTCAGAGTTGAAGGAAGCATTACAAAAGCTATGGCATTTACATAACCTTTTGGTAATCCTGCCTAGATTTTCAGAATATGGGAAGCAGGAGGTTGTTTTGCTTGTGTTTTATTAAGCTTAATTTCTGTTGCAATAACCCTGAAATACTCACTGGTTTTATTCAGACAATGTCCTAGTTCACCATCTATATGCCTCAGGTCAAACTCATTAACCACCAAAATCAATCGACTAGAGAACCTGTATCCTTATTACTCAATAGATGATAAACAGGTTTTCTTGAGATGGCAGCCTTAGAGAAGCTTGAGGCCTTATTTTATAAATTTGTTCTAAAAGTCAGATTCAACCTAAAACTGATATAGAATTGGAGAAATTATGAGTAATGCTGAGAAAAAGCAGTTGTTTTATGAGACTGACTGTTCCTTCATTTTCACAGTATCTTTGCTTTTGTTCTTCATGGTTTAGCAATGATGTTCTTTGGCTCAAAATGATGGTGTGGGATGGCAGAATGGGTTACCATGATCCTGAACTATTTAACTTCTTTTCTGTGAGTTTTTTTTTCTAGTTACTTAGTTGGTTGGTTGAGGGATTTGCTTGCTTTAAAGGGAAGTAGACCTATATTTAGCAAATCTTCTTGCTACTGTTGTCAAATGTCAGTGACCTTTTTTGAGGACTATTTTGATTTAATATAAAGTGTCTTTTTTTTTTTTTTTTTTTTTTCTTTCTTTCAGGCAATGCTGTAACTTGCTCAATATCTACTTATTGCTTCAGTCATGCAGTTTTTTAATACTGACAATGCAGATGCAGTTTGTGTCAGAAGAGAAGGATATAACACCTCTCTAGTGAAAATAACCCTTTCCATGGTTCCATGGATAAGGAAGCTCAGACTGTGAGTGAAGATCATTCCTTTATTTATTTATTTATTTTTTTGACCATTTCTGTCTGTCTATCATAAGTCTGGAGCAAACAAAATGCACATGAAAAATCATCATAATTCTAATACCATTCTTTATAAAATGGCATTTATCTGTGTCCTGCAAAGAGAAGAACATCAGACTCCCCTAACTGAGATGCTTCTTCACTCACCTTCCTTTAAAAAGTTTCATATTACTTTCCTCAACAAGTGTCAGCTTACTTCAATTGAAGTACCTTCAAATTCATCCTGATAGATATCCTATTTAGCTAATATATTTGTCTAATCTTCAGTAGATCTCTCTCTCTCTCTAGCTCCCACCTTTAATTTTTTATTTTAATCAAGCAGTTAAGGGCACCTTTCTATGCCTACTAGCAGTATTGTGAACTTTGGCAATTCCTTTAGGCACAGTTTCACCAGACAACTAAGCTAAGTACATTCGGCCCAGGTTGTCTCCACCCCCCAGCGAAAGACTCCCATGAAACCAGGGGATAACTACATTTAGGTTAAGTTTTGTGGATAGGCTTCCCAAGCAAATGAAAAACAATTTCTGTGACAACATAGCAGCTATTCATTTGATCACCCCTAACAACGTGAGAAGTACTGTCCAGGATACAAAAGAAATTTTAGTTTGTTTACTACTAGTACAGGCTATCAAATAACTACCAAAATTGTTTAAGATTTTTTTTTGGAATGAATTTTTTGTTCTATTCTTTTTTTTTTTTTTTTTCCTGTTTCATTTTAACACTGATATGCTGATTATGAAGTACAAGCTGTATCAAATTTTAAAAGAATGAATAGAAGATACCATTACAGTATGTTAAGGGAAATGTTTCAGGAGAAGAAAAAAAAAAGGAAAAGAAAAAAAAAAAAAGGAAAAAAAAAAAAACTATGGTAGAAGGCACAAAAGGATTCTAATGAGAGAAAAGAAACAGGATGGTGTTAGTAGACTGAAAGAGATAAGGGAAGTGAAGAAATAGCACACTTGTCTCTGAAAGAAAAAGAAAACAGAACCCTACAACTGTATTTGACTATTCAGGTCAGAACTTACTATCTTTGAAACATGACTTGCTGGATAAAATAAATGAGATCTTATTGCACAATGTATAATCACAACACTTTTCTATTATTCTCATCAGATGCTTTTGAAAGATAGTAGTAACAAGAAAATTAATTATAAAATAAACAGGTCAAACATCTTTCCTCTGTTTTATACCAAGATAAATAGGCATAAAAAGTGCAAGAAAAACAGGTTAATTTTCCTGTATTCTTTATTTAGCTGTCAAAATAACAGGAAAATGTTCCTGTTCATTTCTTTGAAGATAACTTTGAATAGAGTTAGTATTTTTGATGTATGTTCTTCCTCCACAAAAATACAGACAAAAATAGTTTTGTTACGTGACTAGTTCATATGAAGTCTGAGGTAAGTGCTTTCTTAGTTTGGTGTGAAAAATCACTGCCATTACTCTTGATAACACAGTATAATAAAACATCTGGTATTAAAAGAAGGACTTCAAAATTTGTTGCTTTTCAGATTATTTAGCTAAAAGCCACATGCCATGCTTACTTTTTAAAAATATTTGTTCCATAAGAAGAATACTTACCCCTTGATCTGATCTGACTTATTAGCTCACGGAAACAGAAAGGTTGTACAGTTGTACAGAAACAGTTGTAACAGAAAGGCTTGTAGACTCTCAAGTTCCTTTGTTTATCCTGCTGCAGGTAGGGAAGAGCCATGAGTTGAAAGGAAGTGAAAATTGTGTGTATGTGTGCACACATGCATCTATGCACACCTGTCCTCACCCCTGTGACAGAATACTCTCACTCTGCAAGCAATTTCATAATGTACACAACCAGCCCACTGCCTGAAAGTCTGTGTTTTCTCATTAAATTAGGTGCGTATTAAAATTCTGTTGAATACCATATCAGAAAGGACATCCGATCTTGGTAGGAATACCAAGGAGAGACGTAATAGCTTGATTGGAAGGTATCTTTAAATTAAATTAGTGTGAAGTAAGGATGACAAAAATCACTGACTAAAATCCTTTCTCTCTAATACCAATTAATTTCTGCATTTAGTGACACCTCTTATAAAGACAAAGAGACATCTGGCTGTCTTGTGACACTCCAGACATGCTGGTCTGACCCAGTAAAACACTCGCATTCATTCCTGGGATTCACTGGTTTTCTTTTATTCTTATGTTACATTCTTCAACACTTGTTTGATTGGTGCCAGAAGTTTCACCACCTAGAAGAGCAAACCTTGAGTGAACTTAAAATGGCTCCTCCTAAAGCCATTCAAAACGCAGAACAATAGCTGATTTTGAAATACAGATTTTACTATATTTCAAGCAAAAGTTTCACAATAGACATGCAATCTACCATTTGAAGGCACAGATTTGATGACTGACAGAACTTTCCCTCCTCGTTGTTCTCCCTGCCCTTTTTGTGATCCTATAATATGGGAAATATAGGTGAAAACCTGGAATTCATTGTCATTGCTTAACAGCAGAGCAGTCCTATACCATCCAGACCACTGACCCTTTCTTGTTCTTACATTTGACTTTGCTCCCAGTAAAAACAAGAGCAAAGAAAGGCTGAATATAATAGGTATTTTCATCAGGATAAAGCTGTAAGATGTACAAGACTCCAAAACTAGAAAGGACTCCTGGTTAATATTGTTTAGCAATAGACATAAAGTCAATGTAGTTTTTGTCACTGATTTAATAAAAGTCAAGATTTATCTCAATTTCTTTTCTATTTGACTAAGCAGGGACTGGTTACAGATAACTCTGAAAGCTGCAGAGCTGAAGTAAATTTGGATTTCCTGTTATGAAATATGAAATAGCAGATTCAGTAATGATGCTTTACAAAAAAAAAAAAAAAAAAAAAAAAAAAAATGTAATGATGCCTTACAAAAAAAAAAAAATACTGAATGAAAACCTCCCACTGAAATAGTAAGATAGAGGAGAGAGGGAAAGCAGGACAGGCATGATCTGCCCTTAGTAAAGCCATGTTGGCTGTCACCAGTCACCTCCTCATTTTCCATGTGCCTTAGCATAGGTTCTAGGGGGATCTGCTCTGTGAACTTGCCAGGCACAGAGGTGAGACTGACTGGTTTTGGAAGGCCCTGGAAGATAACTGACTGAGGTTCAAGCATAAGATGAGGATAAAGGACACAACAGACAGAAGTCATATGACAGACTCAGACTGCAGGGGGGATCATGAGTTAGAAGGGTCTCCTCTACCTCCTGCCCCATCTCCTCAGCCTCAGGATATCCTTTGTGGGCTGTTCCCCTCTTGGGCCCAAAGGGCAATATGTACTTGTGAATATGATGGAGAAGGGAAAGCCCAGAGTTGCTGTTTTGGGTCCAGCTCAAGAACAGGGCATGCTGAGGGCTGCAGTCACCTGAAGGCACACAATAGCAACTGTGAAATCTACGACCAGATAGAGCTATCTGTAATTTTCACACTGACCCAGGGTGACATAGAAGCCAGCTGGAAGCATTGTGAAAAACATGGATTATTTTTTTCACAAAATATTACAGGCCATTTGAGCATAGCGTCTGGAACATTTTACAGTGATTCATCAGTTAATCCAGAGTATCTTTCATGAAGTTAATGTATTCATGCTAATGAAACTAACATCAAAATGTGGTTCCCTATGGACATGTCTCCCATCTATTTACCCTGTTGGCTACTGCTCCTCCCTAACTCCACTGAAATGATGGATTTTCATTATATTGAAAACATCTCCTCTCCTCATGGTGTCATCACAAGCACCATAATGTGCGTGTGTTGTATTGCCAAGCATCGCTTAGCAACGGGACCCTGTGTTCTGCCAACTTTCTTTTCACGCTGTCAATCTGAATTTAACTGAACTTGCTGTGTTGTGTTTCAGAGGACTGAGTATATGTCAGTAATGTGACTGATGAATGCTCCAAATATACAAACAAAAACTGGCACTGACCCCCCTCTATTTATTAGAGTGTGTGAATTTCAAGAAGTCACTTTATATTCACATTATTCAAAGACAAATTGTTTACAATCACAATAATTAATCTCGATAAATCCTCATAAAACACTAACCATTTGGAAAGTATAATTAGACTCTTTCAGTTTCAAAAGTACATTCCGTAAGATTCTATGGCCCAGCCCTCTATGGCATCTACTAGTCAAGTGCCACTGTTGAACTTAAAACCACCAATGATTTGTCATTTTGACAAACAAGGTGTTGAAACTTCTGCAGGTTTGTATTTGCAAGATAATCTAATCGTTGACAACATTCTCCATTAGAAAACTATATGGTCCTTCACTGAATGGCTCTTGAGAACCTGTTGATGGCTTCTCATGCCATCATCAGAAGACTTCTCTTAGCAATGTTCAGTACACTGTAAAGTTGGATGGTGTGGCAGAAATTCTGGTGGTTAAGAGACCACCATTGCAAAATTGAGTCAATTGTTCATAGTAGAAGAAAGGAAATGAAAGGAAAGCAAAGGAAAAAAAATGAAATAAAAGAAGAAGAAGAAAAAAAAAAGAATAAGAAAAAGCTGCCACAAATATTGACATTCAATACAAAGATAACTAGCAGTACCTTTATTTATTTATACATATCATCTGTCTCAGAAAAAAATATACTTCCATTCTATAAAACCATGAATTTCAAATATGAAATCATAGTTGGGATTCTTCTTACCTAGTTTTAGGAACTCATTTCAGTCAGATGAATACTGAGGTTCAGTGTTACCTGAAATGCACTGAAGTACTCAAAACACCTATATGGGGCTGCAAGCATGACAAAAGACCCAAAGGAGTCTTGTGCCTTCATGAACAGGCAACTGGAGCTCAAACAGGATTCCAGAAAGCAGGAGTTTAGGCTAAAATGAAGTGTCTGGATAGCTACAGTGAAGATACCTACAATAGGCCTGCACAACAGAGATTCAGCACCATATTCAGACTCCTATGTTTGTCTACACACAGTTACCTATATGTGGTTATCTATATGCAGTCTAGATGTCTAATAGGAACCATCCACTTTTGAAGGGTGTGAATCTTTCTTGTATCCTGTATCATATCTTCTAGTTCCATATCCTTCTAGTTCCATATCTTCTAGATATCCTTCTAGCCTTGGATATCCTCAGATGTCACAAATGGCACAACATACCTGTGTTTTGGCAAGCAAATCTCAGATGCGTTAGTCAGCTCACAATGTTTGCCAGCCTGAGGGCTTTTCTGTCAGTCAGAAAGTACAATTTATTAGAAACACATCTTTGTGAGGTAACAACTTTTTATGCCACTACTATGCCTCCTTAGAAAGTGAAAAGAAAACTATGTTCATGTTTTACTGGGCTTCGGAAAGATTGGGCCAAAGGTTTGAATAAATCATGAATGAGAATGGTTTTGACATGTTTTGGAAATCTCTTGCACTGCTGTTCGTTTCCAGTAGTAGAGACAATTATTCAACTACCTACTTCAACAATCTGCTGTAACACTGATATTACTGAGTGCTCCAGAGAAGACAATTATAGAAACCCAATGTCAATGCTGGTGCTGTGTCGAAAATCAGATCTATTTGAAAAGATTAATATAGAAATCCTTCAGAGAACTGATGAGCTTGATGCAAAAGCTTTCGGTATATGAAGAGGTAATTCTTGCTAGGTAGACAGTTTCTCCCACTACATTCTCCCAAAGCCTATATTATCTAATATAAAAATACAGGGTAAAAATACTTTTACGTATCAAGCTAATTTGTTCTTTCATCTGAACATATCTAGACACAGAACAACTATAAGGATAAGTGACTCCTGAGAAAGAGAATGGCTAGAAATAGTCTACTAGGCCAGTTCTTAACCTATTCATCCCAGTAAACTGCATGACTATTTAAAGGTTGGATTAGTTTTCTGGGCAGGCAGAAACCAGTCTGCAGGCAATAGATTAGTCACCTGTGCTATAAACCAGGTAAGTGAAGATGGAGCTTTAGTAAATTCACTGGTAAGCTAAGATGTTCCCATACTGGCTATTGTTTCAAACAGTATTATTTTGATAAGGAGATCTTCATCTCTCAACACTCAGTATTTACTCTTGCCCTCACAAAGCTCCTTCTGTAGATATTACTACTGACAGGACTTTTCCCTTTCCCAGTTCTATGTTTCTCTGGGATTAATATATTTTTTCAGGGTTTTATTTCCATGGAACAAGCTGTTGTGTTCTCAAGAGCAATAATGATAATTGTGTAACTGAAGAAAGTCTGTCTGTACATGGAACATGTGAGTTGTAATACTTATGTGTTGAGGATACAAACTGTTCAGAGGCAGAAATTGAATTGAATCTCATTGAATTCTTGAGTTCTTCTTCACAGCTTTCTATGAGGCATGACATTTTTTTATATGTCATAAACTCATACCTGTATCTCTTAAAACACCTATATTCAACTTGTAACATATGAAATTGCACAAACCAACCAATAGTGAGACAGGAATTGTTCCCTCTTCTGTAAGAAGCAGTTGTTTAGAATATTTCCTGGGTTTCTTTTAAAAAAATTAAAAAAAAATCCCCAGATTGCTTAATGTCTGTAATTAAACATCTAGGTCTCTTGTTGTTTCAACCAAGAGAATAAAGTATCTATTTAATCTTAACTTCCAAGCAGTGTAGGAAAGGTTATATGAAGCATCCAGCACTCATAACACTGGGATGTATACGCTTATTTCTGAGATAACTACTCTTTCCAGGTTGATAGCAATAGGCCAATTCATTCAGAATTTATTAGGTATGGACTGACAGGAAGTGTGATCACATAAATTCTGCTTCATTAGGAAACCAGATTAGATATTTAATAATTCTAGATGTGAACCTGAACACAACCCCCATATCTCGTGGTTGAACATTCCTGGAACTTGGTAAAATTTGGATCCAGAGCTGAGATTCACAGCCAGTTCACATCTTTCTAACAGGCTGAACGAGAATTCAGAGTATGAATATTTCCTAATTTGGGGAACATTTGTGCAAGTGCCAGGACTGTGTGACTCAGAACCATTTCTAGTTAATCCTGTGAGTAGGGAATATTATCATTTCTTTCATGTGGTCACATGATGTCCAGATAGAAGCACAGAGCCTCTGCTTCTCCTGTAATTGATTCATACAGAAATACTTTATTTTTAAAGACCAGAAGTAATATAAATGGACTCTGAAGAATAGATAAAGCTAGATCAATATTCTTAAATGTTGCTTACTAGTGCTGACCTTAGCATATGCCAGTATGATAACAAACCACCTGCTAATCCATCAAAAGCTGAATTAAATAAACATTTCAGTTGCATGGCCAAGAGTCAAAAAATTAAGAAACAAGAAAAACATCTTGTCTGTGAAAACTTCACCGTTTCCCCTGCTACAAATGTATCTCATAGTTCAGCGTATCTTATTTAAACACCCTCTTATACACATATACACAGACACCCTTGTTCACTCAGGTAACTTCTTATTAACTTTAATTTAAAATGACACCCCAAAACATACCTACTCTGCAATCCCTGCAGTGATTGAAGACTATCTCAGCTAGCTCTAAAAACCTAGCTTGCATAGCTACATCTATTTTCTTGCAGTATCATGGAGCTTTGAACAAGCAAGTTTTCTCTGCTTTTCAAAACGTAGCAGAAGCTTAACCTACAAAGCCCCAGAAGTGAGACTGACTGGAATTCAAACCCACCATTGAGACTTTTGGAGGCAGTCTGGAGGAACTGAAAGAATTGGAAGAAACACTTGAAGAAATGTACCATGTTTTTAATTTGCTATTCCTGGCTAACCTCTACATTGTCCAATCCTATCCTGCATCTGAGGGCTTGGCCTGCTCCATGCTACATGTTTACCCACCTCCTTTGAGGGCATAGACTCAGCAGATGTCTTGGAGCATGTCTGCTACAGCCCCAGATACATTAGACCTTCACCATAGGTGACTGTGGCCATTACTTTCTACTGCACTTTCTGCCTGTCCCAAGAGTTATTGATAGCCATGTTTCCTGCCACTTCACTTTCTTGTTAGGTGTGTCCTAAGAGAATCTCTTATCTCAGGTGCAGAGATGGAGAGTATTGGCTTTACAACTCATTTCTGACCTACTGGGTGGTGCTTACTGGGCTTTCTAAGTGTTAGCTGCCCTTACCTCCTCATTACTCCACAAACTCTCCCTGAAACATTCTCTTAGACATCTTAGACAATACTTTCTTTTTTTTTTCTCCTTTTTTTTTGTTGCCCCAAATTGAAGACTTCAAGCATTTATGGATTATTTCCCTAAAATTCTTTCTTCCAGGCTGAAAAGCTATTGAACTTACAAGCATTTTTTTGGAACCTATTTGGGTGACAAATTGGAGTAAATCATACTGCTTTTAAAGCACAAGCTAACTGGTATAGGTGGTTTCCATTGATCCTCTTGATTGCATTAGCTGAGTCTGTAGAATTATAGTGACAGAAGTTAGGTGAAGGATTTTTGTTCTTGGCAATGAGTGTATCTGCAAAGGAATAAATTAAATATTTTATTTGTAAAAACAGTTCACATTTTGTACTGTTCATCTTCCCATAAATGGCATTAAGATATATGTATATAATAGTCTATCGGCAAGCCAAAGGCTTCAACCACCCCAAAACAGATGAACATTGGGTAAACTTAACAGACAGCCCAAGCAATCATCAGACACACCCTTGACTGTCAGCTTATAATGAAAAACTACACAATGCAGTAATATAAGAACATTTTGACTTGACTGGGTTTATACACTCCATGGGATAGGGATTGCTTAAGCTTTTCTTTTTCACACATCAATTTTCTACCAAGCATATAAAAATAAAGTTGTAGGGGGTTAGAAAATGTTACTATTTGAGAACTTTCATATAAGCTGACTGGTGCTTGCAAATTTTGCCAAGCAGCTACAACAAAGCGCAAATTTACCTGAAATATGGAAGATAGCCAACCTTTTAAGGGAACACATTGTCAAGTAATTGTTTTTGACTGTAAATGGACTCAGAGGACTAGAATGGCTTCTTTTGCAACTCTTACAGGAGTTAGTAGCTTTGCAAACATTTCTCCAATTATTAGTTTGCTTCAGCAATTTAAATCTTGTTCATCTGATAGATGTTTCTGAGTCTCACTTTATCTAATTCTAAACTATATTCATGGTTGTCCTGACAGCAGCATTTAAGTACTTTCCATGCCTTTTCATATTAACATGCATTTTAACTTTTGATGGAAGTGTAGTGTTCACTTAGAGCGGTTACCTGTTCAAAGCACTATTTTTTTAAAATTTCTACTCTGAAATGCCCAACCCTCCATGCCTAACCATAGGCATCTATCAGAACTCCCCAATTCAGAGCATAGCTCTCTAATCACGCAGCAGCTGGAGTCACCTGTCTCAGATGAGACAGACTATAAAAGTCTACTGACTTAATCAGAAGAAATATGGTCTCATTATGCAACTGTCTCTTCCTGTTTCCTTTCTCATGGACAAGAGGTACATTTTTTGTTAGTGCAAGGTCAACAGAAGTTGTACCACATTGTAGAAAAAAAAATATACAAATCTTTCCTGATGGAGATTTCTACATAAAAATAGAATACAATATTTCAGCAAGCACTTGTAGTATCCCAATGGATAAAATCACATGGATGCTGCTCTGCAGCTTTTTATAGCATGAAGTGTAGGAGTTATGGAATATGTATGTTTTTAGTAGACTGTTCCCAGGAACAAGCACTCTACAATACAGCTTGGAATTAACCAGAAATAATTGCTTCAAGAAGTCATGCTTTAAAAAATGTTTGTGCCTTGACTAGTTATAAATACAATTAGCTACAAGTAATGTAATGTAGCATGAAAAACAAGGGTGTGGGTTGAAAATTTTACCAAATGATATCCTTTGCACTAATGTAATAAACTAATTCTCACAGAAATATGAATATTTTTACTATTTATTTCAGTTCCTGAATGGGACTGAGCTATCAAGAATGTGCCACTGTGGTGGTTTGACCGTATTAGGCAACTGAACACCACAACCGCTCTCTCACTCCCCCTCCTCAGATGGGCTGCTGCAGGGAAAGTTACCATCCCAGCTAGACCCAGTACAGCCACACACAAACTATTAACCAAATCAAAGTTCTTGAAATCAGTATAGATTAAAAAACAAAACAAAACAAAACAAAAAACAAAAACTCTTTTAAAATATTTTGAAAAATGTAATAACAGCAATAATGTGGTCTAAATCCATGCAATCAGACACTTTCTGTGTGTGTGTGTGTGTGCAAAATTTACTTTTGATTCATGGAGCTTTGAGCTCAGCCTTTTATATATTTTAGAAAGTACTCACTACACTGCACTAACTGAATGTTTTCATAACATTTTTTTTTTTTTTTTTTTTTTTAAGATTGCCCCTGGACCCTGGACTATCTCCTATCCTGAACTTCAGCACGAATTATGTGTTTAGGGTCATAATGTAATCCTCTGATCAGTGACTAGATTGCTGCTGACATATGTCAATAGTGTCAGCAAAGGATAAAAGGATATGGTAGAGGATGCTCCAACACTGTTTCTGAATTCTGGTCACAGTCAGATGCACAGAATCACTCCGCACACCTGTCCCACTCATGTCCCTAGCAAACCCTTCAATATCACAGAGTCATAGAGTGGTTTGGGATTGAAGGGACTCCAAAAGTTGACTCAGTTCCAAGCCCCCTGCCATGGACAGGGACACCTCCCATTAGATTAGGCTTCCCAAAGCCCTGTCCAACCTGGCCTTGAACAGTTCCAGGGATGGGACATCCACAGTTTGGATGATACAGAGAGCAAGCAAGGAGCAAGATCAGTCTGAGAAAAAAAAAGAAAAAAAAAGAAAAAAAAAAAAAAAGCTTTCTTCTCCAGCTAAGCAGAGCCAGCATCACTGAATGACAAAATTAGCTCAGAAGGGATTAAGCATTGGATGATTGTGTCACAGGAAGGAGAGTCAGAAGTACTGCATCAGCATCAGTACGTAGGTGCTGTTACAGCAAGAGGAGTGAGGTCAGAGAGAGCTGTGTCATAGCAGAAGATGAGTAAAGTGAGTAGGGGAGGAGCTTCACATTGCAGATGGCTCAGCAGAGAATGAGGACAGCAAGTTTTGACATTTCTGTGGGGTGTTGTATCTTCTGCAAAAGAAAAAAAAAAAAAAAAAAAAAAAAAACACGAGCAACTCCTCACAGAAGTCTATAGGAAATGAATGGAGGAAGGTGTGTTTGACATGTGGGAGGTTATGTGAGGAGTTGTGGGGGAACAAGGAGAAAGGAGTCTGAGGCAGGCAATGTGAGTCACAGCACCCACCAGAAAGAACGTGAAAAGGCAAAAGACTAGACATGAATATTTACAGGGAGGAGGTGGAAGAAAGAAGCTGAATGACTAAACTACAAGTGTTTAAGGTTTGCCAGATAGTGTGTACTGTGCCTCAGCCTGAGGATTTTGATTTTTGTCATGAGTTTCAACAACCAATGTCTGAATCATGTAAGGTTGTCTAGAGCATGCCTCTAGAAGCATTTCCTCATTTTATTTAATGCACAGCTTCTTTTGAGTGCTCTTCAGCATTATTTCCATCTGATGCACCTGTAAGCAGGCTTGCTTACAACAAAGGTGCAGGGTTTGGATGGCAAAAGTGATTACATGAAAAAATGAATCTCTTTTTTTAAAAAAATAGATGGGCTGTGCATATCAGTTATGTCCTCACTTATCCAGCAAGAGGCCCTTTGTGGGCCAAACAGCTTAGAGGATCAGAAGTGTTTTTAAAACTTTATTATTATTATTATTATTATTTCCTTCCTGGGGTTGAAAGTTGAAAGTTGTTACAGGTTGAATGTTACTGTTCAAGAAGTTTTGTGAAATGAGTTGGGGCATTCAGCCAAGCTCTAAGTGAAAATGTGTCTGCAGTGCAATTGACACCTGAGCTGTTAATCTTAGTTGCCAGTGACTGCAGTGGATTTTGCCTCATGTTGTTCTTGCTGTAAAAGATCACTGCAGCACAAAAGATCTTTGAATCACTGACTGAAAGTTTCCTACAGTTTTCACTACTCTCAGTTCTCTATTCAAAATCAGATCTTAAACAATAAACATCTCTAAAGAAATTGTATTTATTCCAATATGTGCAATAAATATTTTTTTATTTATACTTTTGCCAGCAAATAGAGATAGCCATGCCTCCATATCAAGTAACTTTACTGAAGTATATAACCATTATTCTCAAATTACTTATTTATAGCTTGTTACTCTAATCTTTAGTAAAACTAATGTAATGCTACAGTCTCAGCTGCCATCAGGAAAGAAGTTAGATGCCTTTCTTTGTACAGGGTTCAGACGTACTCTTGTTGACTTCAATATGTAAAATGTTACTTAGAATAGGAACATGTCACCAGTAATTTGATAGCTATCATCTGACACGAAAACTACAATGTAATAAGAACCAGGCCCAATATTTCTGGATGGACCAATTTTGCACAATTTTGAAATCTTCAGAAAGACAAAGATACTGTTTGAAGCCAAAAAGTTATAGAGGATGAATGTGAGATATAACAACCCATTTTGCTCATTAAACATATGCACTTCTGTGGGATGATGACATGTTGACATGTTGACATTATCGTGGCCATTTTCTAAGTATATTATCCTGGACAGTCATAATTTAAGGATCATCTCAAAACTATTAGGTGTCCATATTTACTTCATCTCTTTTGCCAAGACTATTGTCAATGGGTTAAACTTCCAAGCCCAATAAATACATGAAAATCACATATCTGTAATAAATATAATTAGTATACAATGGAAATGTTGCAATCAAGCCAGCCAGCAGTAGATAATTCCTTTATTGATAACTTGCTATTAATAACTGTGTTCATAACTCCCGCTGACAGAGAGATTGAGGTTTCCATAAAGTAAATACATTTGCAAAAAGTTAGCAGCATTTATCTCAAATTGCCACTGGATCAGACCAAAGCTGCAGGTCAGGCAGTCCTCACACATCAGTTCTCCTTTTCCTTCTGACTGTGCTTTGTGTATCCCTAGCTGCCTGCATACCAGTTTTTTCTTCACAGGGAAGCCAGAGCACTGTAGGGCAAATGACATGCACTCAGATCTTATCCTGACAGGAATTTAGGATGCAGCCAAAATGACTTTGGAGCCGGGACTCATTCCCTGGTCCCTCAGTACAGGTGCAGTCCCTGTTAGCACTAAATTAGATTATTTGGTTTCACCTTATTTTCCTCTTCTCCTCACATACCTTGCTGTTTCACTTAGGCATTTCACCAGATTGTTTTTGGCATAGTCATTGTCCGTTGTGATAATCTGCTCTAACACTTTCAACAGCTCAGACTTGAATACACATTGCCATACAAGAGGTGACATCGATGGGTTCTTTCTTCTGTGTGGATAAGCCTAATAGCTGTTCTTTCATGTGGATTCCTCTGAGGTTTTCTCTGTTTTTCCATGAGGAAATCACACTCTTGGCATAATGATCATAGATGTTGGTTTGGAGTTTTTCACTATGATTGCAAAATGTGCAAGTTGTATGTTACTGACTGTTCATTCCTGCCATTCAGTTCCTTGCCTCTTTTTCTCTAGCTCTGAGTATCCTGCTTCCTCTGGAGCAATCCCATTTTTTTTCACCTCTACATTGCACAAGTTCCAACACCCTTATCAGAACAGAGCATTTGTGATCTAAGAATGGCTTACTCTGTACCATGTACAAAATACACAATGTGGTTTGCTCAACAAGGGGATTAATTCAGAAAGTCAGCATGAGCTTGCTAACAGGATGGATTTTAGAATGGATTTTTTTTTTTTTTCAGTACAAATCTCATCAATATGTGTTTCAGTAAAATTCAGTCAATCTTTGCATGCTTAACATAAATCTTAGATCTGTTATTTTTTATTATCAGTAAAACCTACGTCAATATGATTTGCACATTCTCAAAAAAAAAAAAAAAAAAAAAAAGTTGTGTAGGAATATGCTAGGCAGAAGTTATGCAACATATTGCCCAGCACAATTTGCAAGGCACTATGGTGGTTTGACCGTGTTAGGCAACTGAACACCACAACCGTTCTCTCACTCCCCCTCCTCAGATGAGAAGGGGAAGAAGTAAAGGAGAAAAAACAACTCATGGGTTGAGATAGGGATAATTTTAATAAAGAGAAAAATGTATTATTAAGGAAATATTATTAATAATTAAACAATTCAACTAAAGGGAAAAAAAGGGGAAAGGGAAAGAGGAAGGGGGAAATGGAATAACAAAACAAAACAAGTAAAGGCTATGTGGAAGTGCAGAGGGAAAAAAAAATTACTCTCTACTTCCCACAAATAAGCGATGCTTGACCACGTCCTTGAAGCAGGGCATCAACGAACGTAGCCGGTGTTCAGGAGGAGGACAGATGTTTTCGCAACGAGAGCCCACCCCTCCCCCCTTCTTCCTTTTTCCACCTTTTATTGCTGAGTGTGACATCATATGGTATGGAATATCCCTTTGGTTGGTTTGGGTCAGCTGCCCTGGTGATGTTTCTCACTTTTTTGCCCACCCCCTAGGAGGGCTAGAGAAAGTCCTGATGCTGTGCCAGCACTGCTCAGCAGCAGACACAACACCAGTGTGATACCACTGCTGTTTTAGCTGCAAGTGCAGAGCATAGAGTATGGGCTGCTGCAGGAAGAGTTAACATCCCAGCCAGACCCAGTACAGGCACAAATGTAATTACACAGACACACATAAGGATGCACACATATACACAGGGATACGACGCCTAAAAGTAATTACAAAGCAGCATTATTGACCCCATGAACTCTGCACTTAGACCAGTTGACACAGAAGAGAATGAGGCATAGAAAGTACCTTGGTAGAACTCCATTACTGCAAATAGAGCTGCTGCTATATTTCTCTGATTCCCAAAAAGGTGGCTAAATTCTTCCAGATTACTTTAAGGAATAGCAGTGGTGCATATCTTGCTGGGTTTTCCCTGCCATTATCTCTCTATATTATCACAGAGGTTACTCTCAAATATCAGGACTCCCTTGGGAAGTCTTTCACATGGCTTCATCAGAACTCCCTCTACAGCTTCACCTCTTTAAGGAAGGCATTATTTATAGACATGCCTCAGACTGCCCTGGAAGAAACAGGATGCAGCAGCAACCTGCTAGTAACTCTGATACTCTAATAGCAAGCTCTGAATGCAATGTGAAGACATAAGGAATATAGGATGAATGAGTGGTGGATAAGATGGTATCTTCTTCAGGGTCTTAGACTAAGAGACTCCAAAGACACTCCTGAACTATCAAATGAAGATATATTTTCTGGCATGAAAACCATTCAAAGAAGAGTAAATTTCTATTGATTTTCCTGTCTTGCAGGATCTGTACATAAAACGTTCTGCCCATTCAAAACACCAGCATCAGCCTTTGTCTAACACCTGTGAATATGAGACATAAAAAATAAGAATAGAGAGGAAATGTTTGTTGAACAACTAAAGTTTCCTGCAAAACTTAACTGGGTAGCTCAATGGCAAAAATCTTCCTGTTAGGGTATTAACAGATGTTTTCAATTAAAGAGGGCAAATAAGAAGAGATATGAAAATGAGCTGCAGCACATAAAGACACACACACACACACACACACACACACACAAAATAAATAAATAAATAAACAAAAAATAAAGACATTGCTGTCTCTTATTTGTCACTCCTTTTCTAAATGTTTTAAATCTGATTTGGCAAGCACAAGGTTCTCCAGTTCCATTTTATACACAGTGGAGAAACTGCCTGCCTGCTTAGGGCAGAATGTTATCCAGTACGACCCTTGGCACACCGCTAAGGACACTCCACACCTTAGTGTTAAAACTATACTTTACCATCCTGATTCTCAAGTGGCCTACCAGGAGGAAATATGTTTGTTCAGCTCTGAACCATTTTTTGGCTACAAGCTATTGTGTTAGATCTCCTTCATCCTTTAATTTAAACTCCTATTGTTTGCAGTTCTCAGTGTTCTAGATGTACTCAGTGTTTGAAGTTTTGGCACTGTTTGTACTGATTGGCACTGTTTGTACTGATTGCGCTTTAAGGACAATAAAGTCATGATTTGTGAAATTACAGAGCACTTTAATTTTTGCCTGTCAGCAATAGCCCTGCTGTGGCATCAACAAACCCCGCATAGCAAGTATCTACTCACTAGTAGACAAAACATTTGCTCCTGCAGTCCCAGGTGCTGAAATTGTCTGTGCCTTTCTGTCCAAAGATCCACAACATTTAGAATTCATGAGAGCACACAGAACATGTTCAATGCTTCCTGTAGTCTGATACCCTCTTCTACAGCCAAAAATATCCCTTGAACACAGCAAAAACTGAAACTCCCACCCTTCCTCGAAGCAGGTGAAGAAGGTGTTCCTCATGATGTGTCCTGGCAACCAAAAAACTGCTCAGAATGTCTTGATAGCTTCTATTTCCCTGTTCACAAATCTTTGGCAGCCCTTCCTTCCCTTATTCTCACTGCTGTTGTGTAGAAAACAAAATGTAATCATTTGAAGCTGGTGCTATTCAGCTATATCAAGGCTTAATGTCTGCCATCTACTTCTTAATTTCTCAAAGGTACACTACACTTTCATGCTATCTCTGCCTAGATTGTAGGTGAAAATAATTATTTTCTAAGAAAACCATCCTCATTAAGTTCTTCACTGACAGTGGTAGATGGTAAAGAAGGTTTCCCAGATAAAGGAAGAAAAGAATTGTGATGACAATTATGTTTACATCTTTAACCACATAAGTCAAATAACCATATTCTCACTGGATTCCTAGAAATTCTACTATCCTACTATTAGGAAGTTTTCTTGTGCATCCTGTCTTCATGTTGATAAATCTACAATGATACCTGGTCTTGAGCAACAACAGGGAATAATTTTTTTTTTTTTTTTTTTTTTTTTTTTTTCTAGTCTCTATGGAAATCAAAAGCTAGGTCCTTTCTCTTCTTTCCACACAGTAGGGAAGACTAGTCATGCAAAGTCATCAAAAATTCCCTGAGGACTGGTAAACTTCAGATCCTCTTTAATAATGGCGTACATGCTCATCTGAACAGGCCCTTGGTTAGCATCTAAGGCTGCAAGTTTCCACAGAGAATTCATATGTCTCTTAATAATGAACGGAGATTCTGCAGTTACTTACCTGATGACAAATTTGAGAATGCAGGCAGTTTCCTCACAAATGTTGATTGTTTAGGGATATAAAAATAAACTATAATAATAAAAAATAATAATAAAGAGTTCCAAAAAGGAGTGAATCATGAGAGCCTGAGAGAAGAATTATGGGACTTTTAGACAGTTTTGTTCTCCTTCTTTGGACTGATTTCCCCGAGTTATTACACTGTGTACTTCGGGAGTAATTCCATGTGGTAGAGGGCAAGACATATAGAATATGTCCACTCCTAAAGATGAATTCAAAATTTGGAAGAATTCATACCATGAGGAAGCAATGGACTATAGTGAATGAGAGCCAAGTATTTCTGTAAAATAACTGTTTCATCACAATTTATTCAAAATTGTTACTTTTAAGAACTCTTTAGGACATAAATCTCTTTATGCCATCAATCTTGAGAATAGAATCTGAATTACAACTGCAAATAAATTCATATATCTGTTAGAGTATACCCACAGTGGAACGTGGTGAGTGATTTTCCACTCCTTTGTGTCTTGTGTAGACTTCTATATCTTGATTCAGTGGTCCAAACACAAGTATCTAGTGGCACCTGAGACACCCAAGGTAGCCTGCCTGCATGGTAGACCCTCCTGCATGGTCTGCTAGACCAGAATTGGATGAGACCTGTATCCTCCAGCCCAATGCAGATAGATCACAGAGCATTATTATGCCCTGTGTTTTGGTAATTGAGTCAGAATCCTAGGTTTAGAAAAAGAAGGTATGTAACACATACACACACAAAAATCATCTCTGTTTATTTAGTCCACTGTTTGTAATGTAAATGCAAATGGCTACGTAAAGAAACAGAGTAGAAGAGGAAGATTCAGAATCTGTATTATATTTAATATTTCAGAAAAAAACTGCTGCTATCAGTCTTGCTTACCACTAAATACAGAGCAGGTAACAACATAAATGATGCTGTCAGTAGGGTATCCTTAAGTCTGAAGACTGTTCTGGTCACTACTGAAGTGAGTGTCGAGAACCACCTTTTCCCTGTAAGAGCACCTGCTTTCAGTTTTTGATTGTTTTAATCCTTCTAGAACATGCTGAAGTAGTGCTCTCTGATAATGAAACATTTGCTTCACTTCAACCTAAAGGTGAGGTTGAAACCATTTGTTTTTAAACCTCATGCTGTCATCTATAATTAATGGTATGACCCTGACTACAGAGCTTGAAAGGAGTATATACATTTTCAGCTGCAGTTCTTTCTTTCTTTCTTTCTTTCTTTCTTTCTTTCTTTCTTTCTTTCTTTCTTTCTTTCTTTCTTTCTTTCTTTCTTTCTTTCTTTCCTTTTCCCTTTGGCAAATAGCCAGTTCCTTATTCTTTTAGCTTTAAATGCAAAAGGTTATTTCAAGAGATAGAATGCTTGGTTTGTTTTAAGTATTTTTATTGTTTCATCTACTAGGATCAGCAGTGAATGGACTTTTGCTATTTAAAGCTGTTTGTTAAAACAACATCTCCCAAATTAGACAAAGGAAATTAATTTTTCTTCAGTGAGAATATATGCCAGGAGCTCTTCTGCCATCTTGCAATTTTTCTTTTGAATAGCTGGTCTGGAAAAGAGTTGCCATTTTGCTAGAAATGCAAAGGGTCATTTCTCTCATGGCAGATGTACCAGTGTACCAAAACAAGATGTGCCTTGTCACTGTGAAAGTCACAGATCTAAAGGAAATTAAGGTCCATACTGTAAATATGAGCTATGCGCTTAAGGTAACACTTGGTTGTAAGGAATTACAGTGCAATTGGATTATTGTGAGATGTGTTTGAACATGCTGAACAGATTGGTAAAAAACCACATGGAACATGAACACATGCTCATGGAAATCATTGCGTGTTTTGCTACCTGCTTCCCTGGAAAACAGAGATGATTCTGACTTTATAAGACTTATATACAAATCTGAATGTGTGTGAATGTGTCTGTGCAATGTAACACATATTTATCACCATCAGCACCCTGAGTGGTACAGGACTCCTCAGTACTCCTACAAAATAAGCTGCTAACACAGGAAACTATTCTTCATGTATGGCTAATACAGTCAGGATCACTTTGCAACTGGCATGCTCTTTTCCCTGGCTCCAAAACACTTGGGGTTCTGGTTGATGACAAGTTGACTATGACTCAGAAGTGTACCCTGGCAGCCAAAAGAGCCAACTGTATCCCGGGGTGCATCACTCATAGCGCTATTAGCCAGTTAAGGGAAGGGATTGTTCTGCTCTGCTCTGTGCAGCCTTGGTTTGTTCAGCCCAGATCAGAGCAGGCTGAGGGGAGGCCTCATGGTGGCCTGCAGCTCCCACACAAGAGGAGCGGAGGGGCAGGCGCTGAGCTCTGCTCTCTGGGGACAGCGACAGGACCCGAGGGAACGGCATGGAGCTGGGACAGGGGAAGGTCAGGCTGGGTGTTAGGAAAAGGTTCTGCTCTCCGAGTGTGGTCGGGCACTGGAACAGGCTCCCCAGGGCAGTGGTCACAGCACCTAGCCTGGTTCAAGGAGCCTTTGGACAAAGCTCTGAAAGTGGACCTGTGTCTAGCCAACAGTTGGACTCAGTGATCCTTGTGAGTTCCTTCCAATTCAGAACATTCCATGATTCTGTGATATCAATGGCAGCTACAGATGCTCAGGAAGCAGGACAAAAGTTACAAGCAAAATGAATCTGTCATGTTAATTTTCATATGGAAAACTCCATTCTGAGGTACAATTCATCGGCTTCTAAGGAATAAAGATTAACTTAGGACATCAGAGAGGACCTCATTTTCCCATATTGAAAAACACATTGGAAGTGTGAGGTTTGAACAAGATACATAGAACTGTAATTTCAGATAAAGTGCTGAGGTGTTAGTGAATGACTTGCTTGGTTCATCTTCATCTTGCCTTTTGTGTGTAATAAGGTGAATCAGACTGCAGAGAAGAAGAAATATGAGCACAGTTTGTTGTGTTGTTTTTTTTTAATAATTATTATTATTTTATTTTATTTTATTTTCTCATATCTGTACAGGCCAATCAGTGTATTTGTTTCAGAAATTACAGAGATCAGAGTAAGACAGCAGAAGTATAGTCACAGCCTGGTTTGTGGCACTGGCTTTTCCTTCAAAGGTTTTTCCAAACCAGCAATTTCTCTTTTGCTTCTGGAAAAATGGGGCAGTGAGCCAACGACACTTCCATAAAGAAGTTGAATGTGATCGTGGTCCTGTCTTCACCTACTGGTAAGGAAGACCTTGTCCCTATTACAGCCAAAAATTCAATTGAGAAGCATGGGCTTTCACAGTTGTATCCCAGGAGATATACGACACTAGTGTAAACTTTTTATGTATTTCATGAGGGAGACTTCATCTATTAAAATAAAGATATAGTGAGGGTGATCTTCAATGTCATCCTTTCAAAAGCTCTTAATTTGACAGAAAAAAAAAATGAATGTAATTCTCTAATTTTTGTGTAGCCCAAGGGCCTTTAAATTTTTAACAAAGCTTGAAAAAATATACCACCCCCCCCAAAAAAAAAAAAAAAAAAAAAAAAAAAAAAGCTATTATTATCTCAGTTGCTCAAGGGAAAAGAAATTAAAGGGGAGGTAAATTGTTATTATACATATGTGGATGTAATTAGATATTTAGTGTGATATGTAAACTATATCAACTAATTCCATTGCAAAACAAACAGTATGTAAAAATGAGCACGCAAGGCCAGAAGTTATACACATTTTCTTTCTCCCTTAACAATCAAAATTTTGATGTGTTTTCAAAGTAAAAATTCAATATATTTTCCTAGTGTTTTATGCAAGATTATCCCAAAACATCACTAAATATCAATACAGTCATATTTTCCCAGGTCTATTAGGGATTTAAGCATGGAATCACTGTCTTCCTTTGATTAGTAAGACCATAAGGTAGGAAAGAACTCAAGTGTTTTGGCCTGTGAAACAGAAACCAAATTAAGTGGAATGTATTCTTTCTCTCCTATGTGGAGAAAGCTCTCTATTTTGAGCACCAACACCTACATAGTAAATAAAGGTTAAGCATGAAGCATGATTCTGAAATCCAAAAGTTCAGATTGGACTCCTCTCATTTATATGTTGAGGAAAAAGAAATCATTTAATATTGACAGTCATATCTGAAGAAAAATATGGAAAGAAAATGCTACCAACACCTGTTTTGTCTTTCAAAACACAAGGATTTAGATAAGTCTGTTAATTTAATTGCTGTCACATGTTCATTTCTGTGTTTTCTTACTATCTGTTCATTATTTGTACTTGCAAGAAAACGACTTAATATTTCACAGGTCTGTACAAATTGTTTTAGAGAATAGCATCTAGTCAATGAAACACATGTATTTGGCCAAGTACTTGATAGTCAACTTTGAAATTAAAATGTTTAGTTTGACCTTGGTAAATTAAGCTTAACTCTGTAAATGAGCATCATCTGCAGGATCCTCTCAAGCCAGGGCATGCTTTGACATTCAGAGCTACAGGATAAATTTTCTGTCCTCTTTGACCCATTAGATTTGCCACATATCAGCATTAATTTTTTTTTTTTTTTTTTCAAAGCAGAAAAAGAGTAATTAATAGTGTTATGGGAGTAGAGGTTCTGCCTATCTTTCCAAGGACTGACACTTCTTCTTTCCAAGTCAATGGGAACATTTTGCAGGTTCAAGCTGAGGATCACTTTACTCATAAAAATCCCTAACCCACTTATGCTCTTCCTAGGATGTTCTCTTGCTCTTACTACAGATGATGATAAGTAGTAAAAAATGGGCAAGAGAAAAAGCTGTGAATGAAGGAGGAGAGGTATCAGAAGAGAATGGAGGAAGACAAAATAATAGGGAGGAGGAATAAAGAAACAGATAATAAAATAGTGTAATTTTAAAGTAGTATGTGTGATTTTCATTTGGTTAATTGTACATTCAAATTGCTGTCAATTGGCAGAATATATATATTTCTTTCTAATATATTTTAAACACTTTGGAAATTGTTTCTGACTTGCCCTAGTTGGATTTCCTATAAGATTTTTTTTTCTCAACAAAACAAACTACAGTCATTTTATCTCACAGTATATATCACAATGAATAATCTCATTATACTCTGTGCTCAATTTCCTTTTGTGCCAGATCCTCAGCTTATACCAGTTGGTATATTACTGTTGAAGGACCAGACCTGTCTGTATTAGATTTGTAAATGTCCTACAGAAATAGGTACTATAAATTTAAAACATGAAGAAATGTATCACATTTAATTGTTATTTCACATATATAACAGTACTGTAACTTCTGTGACTCCATGCATGTCGTTTTTATAACACCAATATAAGCTAAATGAAAATCAGACCAGCACATGATCAGGTCTTGTAGACATGTGGGATGTCAGTTGTATTGGTCATTTTTCTGCTCTACTCAAACTGATCATGTTTTGCCTGTACAGCATGTAGTACATTTAAATTTGAGTATCTCAATGTACTTTATGAAAACTAATGGATGATGTTTCACAGCAGGTCTAGAAAGCAAGGATTACTGTTATTTGCCATCTATCAAAGATTACAGTGGATTTGTTTTTATTGATTGATGTGATATATTGCTTTCTCTCTTGAGTTCAGAAATGGGATGGGTATCTTTTTTTGCCAGTAGATATGGTATAAAGAGCAGCAAAAAGGCATTCTGAATTTTCATGTTTATCTACTCTATATTTAAACAACAAGCACTGGCAGTGTGTTCTCCTACTGTGCATGTAGAAGATTATCACACATGAATAGCTGAGAAACAGACCCAGGGAAATATTTTTTTAAAAATTCTTCTTCTAAAACTTCTAGGCCTAACTTCCACTGTCCCTATCCATGACATCTGCATTCTTCCTCTATTTTTCTGTTATGTCCCACATGCTTTCCACAGCATCTAAAGAAGACTTGACAGCAGCAAAAGGCTGTGACCTCTCTCTGGCTACCAACGGCAATATTTACATAAAAATCACAGTCCCTGTCAGCCTGAAGACATGAAGACAGAATAGTTTTTTAACCACATTCTCCTATGGATTGTGTACTAGTTTGCCACTGAGGCACTAAGCTTAGTAACAAGTCTGTATTAAATGGACAGTGGCAGAAGTACAGGACCAAAGTTCACACTAATATTAGTTGAGGAAGGGTCATCTGTCAACTGGGAGCACAATCCAAACAAGTTTCCCCTTAGGCACAATGATTTCATCTGGTCCGGTGTACATGTCAAAGCCAGCAGCTTTTGAGAATACCATACTATTTCCTTCACAGCTCTGTGTTTTGTAAATGAATAGATTCCCCATGCCATAAAAGACTACTGCTTCAATAAGGGAAAGGATGGCAAGTCAACTCACCTTGTATCATTGCCAGAGCACAATTCCTAGTCTGGCCATCTTCACAGAGTCAGCTTAAGGACTCAGCTAACACTCAAGCTCACTCACTGCAACTGAAGATGCAACACATACATGGTATGATCATACTCCATATGACAATTTCTTGTGATGGAGAATCACTCCTTATATATGTATGCACCATAAAATGCAAACAGCACCCTTGGTGTTTGCATATGCAAAACTGTTACAGAAATCAGTAGATTTCTCTCTGTACAGGATCCAGATTATTCTTGAACTCTGTGTGGTGTGTTGACCCCAGCTGGCAGAGAACCCCCATACAACCACTCCTAACTCCCCTTCTTCCCCAGTGAGACGGGGGAGAATAAAAACAAGAAAGCTTGGGTCAAGATAAAGACCATTTAATGAGTGAAGGAAAGAGAAGGCAAAAAACAAGTGATTCAAAAGCAATCACTCACTGCCTTCACAAGTAGTTCAATGCCCAGCCAGTCTCTCAGGAATGGTTTGCATCCAGACCAACTCCATCCCAGACAGACCCAGTACACTATACTGTTCATGTGTACACAAATTCATGTGTGCAGTAAATTGCCAATAAGAAAGGAAGAATGTAGTCTTAAATGTGCTTCTTTGCCCTTACTCAAGGTAAGGTCAAGGCCCATTCACTTCATCACCACCTGCACTAGGTCTCAAAGTAAATTTTTTTTGCAATAATACTCCCACCCAGCTAGGCTGTTATCTCTTAATTTTCCACTTTAACTCCCTCCACTCTTGGGTTTTCATTCTCTTTTGAGTAACAAATTGTAAAGTTCTTCACCCTTGTTTGGGTGGAGATCCCAGTCTGACTGTTTCTAATGATGCTAGAAATAAACTGAATGAAAAGAATGGATGATGAGACAAAGCCCATTTACTTCAGTAGAATTATTGCCATTGCAATGCACTGCTGTTATTCAGAGATGACACACCCTACATCACTGTTTAACATCTTTGTCAGTGAAATGGACAGTGGGATTAAGTGCACTCACAGCAAGTCTGCCAATGACACCAAGCTGTGTGGTGTGGTCAACATGGTGGAGGTAAAGGATGCCATCCAGGGGGACCTGGACAGGCTTGAGAGGTGGACCTGTGTAAACCTCATGAAGTGCTCCCAGCAAGGCTAAGTGCAAGGTCCTGCAACTGGGTGGGGGAAATCCCAAGCACAAATACAGGCTGGGTGGAAAATGGATTGAGAGCAGCCCTGACAAGAAGGACCCAGGGGTGTTGGTTGACAAAAAGTTCAGCATGAGCTGTAGATGTGCATCCTGGGCTGCATTAAAAGAAACATGACCAGTAGGTTGAGGGAGGTGGTTCTCCCCATCTGATCTGCTCTTGTGAGACCCTATGTGGAGCATCATGTTCATCTGTAGGGTCCCCAGCACAAGAAGGACATGGATGTATTTGAACGAGTCTAGAGGAGGGCCACAAATATGTTCAAGGGGCTGGAGCACCTCTCCTATGAAGACAGGCTGAGGAAGCTGGTGTTGTTCAGCCCAGAGAAGGCTCTGGGGAGACCTTACAGCAGCCTTCCAGTACCTAAAGGGGGCCTGCAGGAAAACTGGGGAGGGACTCTGTCAGAGATTGTAGGTATAGGACACGGGGGAATGGCTTTAAACTAAAAGAGGTTGGCTTTACATTAGATATAAGCAATACATTCTTTACTGATGGTGAGGCACTAGAACAGGTTTCCCAGAGAAGCTATGGATGCCCCATCCCTGGAGGTGTTCAAGGCCAGGCTGGGTGGGGCTTTGAGCAACCTGGTCTGGTGGGAGGTGTCCCTGCCCATGGCAGAGGCTTTGGAACTGGATAATCTTTAAGGTCCCTTCCAACCCAAGCCGTTCTTTGATTCTATTGTTAGCTTTACTGGAGATCTAAACTTCAAGAAATCACTCATTCATAAAGAGAAATCCTCATTAACTTGTTTTTGAACAGAGAAAACAGAAATACTGACTCTTATGCCTGAATATCAAATATTACATACCATTGTATGTGTGGTGCTTCAGTTAAACAGTTTTGCAGAGTAATTTATTTTCCTAAAGTACTCTGTAAATATACCTTTCTGAAGTTTAGACCAGTTCAGGAATTTATTATGTGAGTATACACAAATGTTATGGAAAAAAAATCAGTATTTTAAATCAATGTACTCTTTTATAGGACAAATTTATTTTCAGTTTCTACACAAGTCAGTTTAGATTGATTCCCTATTTCCAGATCTGTTTACACTATATTTGCTGTATTTTTGCAAGTTTTCTGTAGTACTTTTTTTCTTAAACAATAATAATAATAGAATAAATTATTTCTGATAACAAATATATGGTTTACAAGGTCACCAAACATTGAATCCACAAAAAGGCTTAGTATTTCAAGACATCATGACAGGGGTGTTGCTTTTTCAGGGAGTGCAAAAGAATCAAATATGTCAACTGATGGAACTGTGGGTGTGACTTCAGAATTGGCTCTGATAATAAGGGTTGTGGAGCTGCAGTTCTGAATGCCTCTTTTAGCATGCTTTCCACTTTGTTGACAGAGACTCAGCACATACACTACAGGCTGGAAGTAACAGATGGATGTTAAATCTTTAATGGTGGTCTAGTGAGAGAGAAATAACTTTGGAAAAGGAATCTCTTGCCTCAAGGTGTTGAAATGAGGATATTCAAGAGATCCACTGATCTAGACGAAAGCTAAAGTAAAGTTCAAAATTGGATGGGAAACAAAAAGTAAAGGGTGGATCTTTCTAACATAAATGACTTGATATAATTGAAGTACCATTTAAGGTCAGAGGGGACAAACTAGTCCACAAAGAATTCACAGGCAAGCAAACAAAATCAGGGGTGATATGAACATATGGCAGTGTTTCTATGGCCAATATATTTACAGCATAAATTTCTGTCAAGAGCTGAGTGATGGGAATACATGTGCTGAAAACACTCTAAGAGCAGCACTAAGTTCATAAATGAACTATGCATCTGGTTCTCACAACTGATTACCTGGGCGCAACACTTACCTTGTGACAGTATCACTGAAGATTTTAAAGTCATCTCCCTGTATGGAGAATTAAACTAATGGTCTAAGGAACTTGCAGGATGGGGAATACAATGAAGGTGCTGCTTCCAGCCTGTATCTTTGAGTGAAGTTTAATTTGGTATGTGTATCATGAAAACACCACCTGTCTCATGTCCTAGAACCATGGCCCAGAGGGAGGAGAATGCTTAGAGTGATGATCCATTTATGGCTTGAGTGGGCTTATAAACTCTTGTTGAGCTCCCTTCATACACATAGAAACCATAAGTACGTCTTCCCAGAGCACTCTTTTCTAATTCAGATAGAAAATTTCAAGGAAAAAAAAAAAATCATAAAAAGATCCTGAGGAGTTACCTTTGAAAATTAACCTACAATTTTTTCTAGTTTACCTTTGAAAATTAACATACAAATTTTTCTAGTTTTGGCAAATTCTCTAGATAAGTTTGGAACTTATTGCCCCTGTTTGGAAGAAATAGGTTTTGACTGGCAGTTGGTATTTTGCCTTTCAATAACAACCTTTTCTTTGTAAATAAAAAGGATATCTAAAATGAATAGTCAAAAAGCAAATAATGAACATGTGTAAAGATTAGTTTTAACCCTGAGTTTTGCTAAGCAGAGCTCTCTCAATGCTCAAGACATGACACAAGCCATTCAATCACCTGAGCATACAGGCTTCAAGATTTTTGTATTTAAGACACTGCATCACTCTGTCTTTATGTATGTCCTTGCTCTTCTCTTCTGCTACCTAGTCTCCACTCTGTTAGAAGTGCCACCCTCCCACACAATCTGTGCTTTCTTGCACATTACTTGTTATACTTAGAATGCTTTTCTGAGCTGGTTATCAATTGCACTTGCCTCTTTTAGACCTGCTCTCAAATATCACTTATGGTTTATCACCAAGAAAAGATGTGTGGACAGGATGGATGGATGTAAAATTAGTACTGGTCTCTAGAGGAGTGCATGCCTCCAGCTGAGTCCAGCTGGGTAACCCACTGTCATTTTGTCTTTTTTTTTCTCTTCTCTCCATCCCCTATTTTTTCTTTTTCATACCACTTATTTATATCATGATTAGATTACAGTCTGCTAGAAAGGGTCAGAATCTAGTTATTTCTATAACACTTCTAGAACCTGTAAAAGTTTATTTAAAGACCCACAAAACTAGTGATTTAAGGCTGTAGGCAAATACAGAACATCTCTTCATTTTGTGAGCTTACCTGAGACTTAAACAAACCAGTCCAAATAAATACAAAATTGGTAAGGGACAGTACTGTTATTGGTCAGAGCATGACTTGCCAAGTTTATGTGAAACGTAAGGATCCTACCATGGAAATTGGGTTTGTTGTACCTTCCCTCCAAAATGACAATATCTTTAATGCTGTCACAAAGCTACAGTAGAACAATTATATCTGGTTCTTACATGTGGATACTGATAGTATCAATTCAATGGAGGCCTCCCTGTATTTCAGTAGAGTGAAGTGAATATTTCAGTGACTAGACTCTACTGCTCTTCTTGGACATAGACATTCTGAACACAGTATGTTGTATGGGGTTGTCTCTCTCTCACAGCTTCAACTTTTGAATAGTTATTGCTTGGATCTAATGCAACAAGAAGCAGACCTGGATTTTAGATAGCTCCAGGATCATTTATTATGAATTGAATGTTAAAGTAAATTAGAAAACACCTGCTTGCATCTCTGAATTTGAAGGAAGATCCAGGATGTTTCAATTTTCCTGGCATTTCTGAACACAACTGCTCTTCCAAGCATTGGAAATAAATCTGTGATCAAACAAAAAGTTTTTCATTCTCCCTGGAAGCTGTTTTATTTGTCTCTCCCTCCTTCTCTGAAACAATTACTGAGGAAACCTTTCTGTATCACCTACAGACCCTTTTTGGCATGCAGATCTCTGGTTAGTTTCCTCATGGATTCAAGCCTTTTGCTAGGTGAGCCCCCAAGAAGTTACATGGATGCTTGCCAGAACTCATTTAAACAAACAAACAAGAAAATATATACACTTTAAAAATATTTGTTATGCTGCTGAATGATTTTTTTCAAATATTGGTGGGTGTCATTGTTCGAACCCTCCAGCCCAAACATGACAACTTGACATATGCACCAATCCACTGATATCCTATTTCCTACTCTCAGCTTGTATAGCAAAAGATGGGCCAAAGCCAACTGTATGGGGTTTAACAAGGCTATGTGCTGGGTCCTGCACTTGGGACACAACAAATCCATGCAACACTACAGACTTGAGGAAGAGTGGCTGGAAAGCTGCCTGGCAGAAAGGGACCTGGGGGTATTGGTTGACAGCTGGTTGAATGTGAGCCAGCAGTGTTCTCAGCTGGCCAAGAAGGCCAACAACATCCTGGTTTGTATCAAAAATAGTGTGGCCAGCAGCACTAGGGAAGAGATCCCCCCTCTGTACTCAGCTCTGGTGAGGCCATGCCTTGAATACTGTGTTCAGTTTGGGGCCCCTTACTACAGGAAAGACATTGAGGTGCTGGAGCATGTCCAAAAAAGGGCAACGAAGCTAGTGAAGAGTCTAGAGAACAAGTCTTATGAGGAGCAGCTGAGAGAACTGGGGTTATTTTTCCTAGAAAGGAGTTTCAGGGAAGAAGTTATCAATCTCTACAACTACCTCAAAGAGGCTGTAGTGAGGTGGAGGTCATTCTCTTCTCTGAAGCAACAAGCAATAGGAAAGAGGAAACAGCCTCAAGTTGTGCAAGTGAAGGTTCAGGATGGATATTAGGGGGAAAAAAAAAATCACTGACAGGGTTATGTGGCATTGGAACAGGCTGCCTGGAGAAGTGGTTTTATCACCATCCCTGTAAGTATATAAAAGATATGTAGATGTGGTTCTTAGGGACACGGTTTAGTGGTAGACTTGGTAGTGCTAGGCTAATCATTGGATGTGATGATCCTAGAGGTCTTTTCCAGCCTAAATGATTCTATGATTTGAATCCAGGACACACACACTAAAGAAGTAAAATGACTTCACAAAGTTAATATTTCAGCTATGAAATGTAAAGACTGGCCCATTCTCTGCAAGTACTCAAAAGCAGCACATATTTTTCTGATGTTAACAAAATCTTTCAGGCAGAATATGAACTAAACTTTGGAAAAGCTGATAACAGAACATTCATGCAGTTAATATAATTTCTATGTTATAATTTACAATTACCATATGATCAATGTTTTGAAACTGAACAAGGAATACCTTTATAATTTTTGACCATATTACAGGTGTTCATTAATTTCTGTATACTGTGGATTGGGACATTGTTGGACCATTGTTGGACATTAACACCAGTGACAGGACCTGCGGGAACGGGGTTAAGCTGAGGCAGGGGAAATTTAGGCTTGACATCAGGAGGGGATTCTTCACAGAGAGGGTGGTTGCACACTGGAACAGGCTCCCCAGGGAAGTGGTCACTGCACCGAGCCTGACTGAATTTAAGAAGAGATTGGACTGTGCACTTAGTCACATGGTTTGAACTTTTGGATAGACCTGTGCGGTGTCAAGAGTTGGACTTGATGATCCTTAAGGGTCCCTTCCAACTCAGGATATTCTATGATTCTATGATTCTATGACCATCCAGTAGATTACAACTACTAAGTAGTTCCCAGCCATCTCCAACAAATTTATGTGTATTATCCCAAATTTACCAGGAGAAGGAAATTAAGGGGCCTCCATGAACGTTGTCTCATTTTGTGCACATATTGTAAAATCACTTGATTTCTCTTCTAGTCAGGTTTCTCTCCTAAACAGTTTCAGATTACCTTGTAACCAAAACTGTGTCTACTGTTAGCCTCTCATTGACTTGCAGAACAAATGGCATCAATTGTATTTGTACTGTTGTAGGCATTCCTGGAGTACACAACAAGATATAAGCAATAAAACAAACAAACAGTGCTTTAATCAATAAAAATTGCTTGTTTGTTGGTGGCAATGTCTAGACTTCTTAGATGAAGAACTTCTTGAATATGGCAACTCACATCCTCTCTCCCATCATCTAGTGATGATATTTGCAAGTCAAGCTTGATAAGATAGAAGCACTGAAAATTTGACTTATTCCTCCAGAGTATTAGCTTGTGTTCAGATAAGTAAGAAATTAAATTCCATAGAGCTGTCAAGTTTGTAAATTCTACCAATAAAATAACTGAATGTTTCCTGAATCCATATAAGTTTGAATGTGATTGATTAACTCCTTTCCTGAGCCTTTTTTTTTTCAGTTTTATTAACCTTTTCTGTATATTACCTCAAAAGAGATGCAATAGGGACTTCAATAGGGACTTCATGGCCACAGAGAAAGAGAAACAGCACGTGATTTATGGAAGTCTAGAGAATCCATGTCTGTGGGATTTTGCATATTAGTCAATGCCATTTTCCTGAGTTCTAACACAAATGCTCCTTTTTACCACATGAGGAATTGAGAGGACTTCCAAACACCAGAAGACTTATAAAATGTCTTCTAAGAAAAAGAACAAAGGATTCTAAGAGGACTTCGGAAGGGCAAGAGACTATTCCAGGAAGCCAGGCACAAGTGTAATTCTTTGAAGAACTATAAAGTTTACATACTCAATGGCTATGGAAAATGATGAGGTTGGAGGCAAGGAACTGCTTGTTCGAAAATGGAAGCTGACTTCTGGATTGTCATCTCCATCCTCAGAAGAGATAACAGGATGTTCTAGCAAAGGTTTATTAGACAACATCTTATGATAGTGACTTTTGTTTAAATGTTTGTTGATTTCAGTTTTCTGAATTGAAGCTTCTATGAGCCAACAGAGACTGGTTTCTTCTAAGAAGTTCCAGCTTTTATTGCTTTCACCATTTAATTTGCACAATGCACTTAGGTCCAATTGATGGTGCTCTGGAGATGTCTCTAAGTCCTGGAAATCTTATTGAAATGATTGGTATTTCAACTTCCAGCCATTTGCAAGGAAGAAGTGATTCTTATACCTAAAAATGGATGAGAATCCATGCATGAATCAGATTAATAAAATTCTTATGTGATCAAATAGTCTAGTGTATTTTCAACTCTTCTACTGACTGTTATGGGATTTTTATGACCATAAACAATTCAGCTTAGGAATCTACATGGAAAGAGCTTTTCCTTGCTTTTTTAAAGACATAGTTTCACCACAGTTTTCACACTATGTAAGGAATCTAGACTGGGCCACTCAGAAAAGAGCAACAAATAATTTGGGGTAGAATTTTCCAGAGAGGCAAACTAACTAGCTACTAACACTATTTTATTGCATGGTTCACAGTAAATGACTTTTTTTCCTTTTTTTTTTTTTTTTTTTTTTTTTTTTTTCCAAAAGCTTTAGCTGCTAGAATTGAGAAATATACGAATGCATGAAAATCTCACCTTTTATTTTAAATAAAAAGAAATATTTTTCCTAGAAATCATGATTACAGAAAAATGGTGAAACTGGAACCATGTTACTTCTCAGGATTTACAGAATCAGAAAGAAATAAAAAGAATAAGGCATACATTTGCTTAAATCTTAAGGTATTTAATCCTCCGTATTACTGTTGCAAGAGTGACTCATGATTTTTAACTTGCACAATTAGTAACACTTATTTTCAGAACCAGAGTTTTGAATATCAGAATAACTTAGGCACTACATTTCTACACATACGGTCTCAACTGGATTTTTGGCTCTGAGTAACCTTGGCAATTCCTCCTTTTGCTATTAATTTACATAGGAGATATGTATCTAGATCCTCGGGACTAATCTGAAGCCATAGGACACTTCTGTGCTGTTCTGCCACTTTATTCACTTTTAACCCCTCAGTTCTCTATCCCAGAAGTTATCTACAGAAAGAGTCACAGATCAAAGGGTCATTGTGCTCTGAGAAAGTCAACACTCTTTGATCACTTGGGAGCTGTTTTTTTTTTCTTTTTTTTCTTTTTCTTTTTTTTCTTTTTTTCCCAAGCAGCACTGGTTATCCTCCCCCACCAACAGTCCCCTGCACATTCATGCAGTTTATTCCAAGCAGATGTTAATTACTGCATCTGCCACTTTCCTTATCAAATGACATGCAGGTCCACATCTTCTCAGTATGTACTAGCCACGTCTGAAAGCTCTCTGCCTGTACACTTTTTCCTATTGTATCTTTTCATCCTTGTCGCTTCTTATTTCCCACATATGCCTCTGTCTCTTCCATTTGCTTCCCTGCTTCGTCTTCCTTTCTTCTGTACTTGGTCTTTCATTCCTTGTTTATTTTCATTAAAAATGCTGAGCAAGAAGAAGGTAGTATTTAGTATTTATAGATAAGGATGGGAGATTAAGTGATTTGCCCAAGGCCACACAGAATATTGGTAGCAGAAAGGTACAATCAATTTCATGTCTCTGTGACTAAACAAACCCATAAAAGAAGTCTATTTTGAAGAATATATTTTAAACATTGATTTAAAGTTGGAGTCCAAAGAAAGCAGCTCCAATTACAGGGCTGTATTTATCTGCTAGTTTCATCTTTGCACTGTTAGGCACATGGGCCATGTCTAGACTTCCTAGGTGGGGCCTGCCACAGTGCCTGTCTGACTCATATGCCTGACTTTTCTTTCCTTGGGTCTTGCTTACAACATGGCGAAGGAACACATCCAGGCCCATGAGCTGAGGGGTGTAATATAGATGCAGTCACATAGGGGTGAGCGTCAAAGATCAAGATGTGGAAATGTACAAAGTTCTCAAGGAATTTGTGTCAATCTAATCATCAAAATATGACCAAAACATTTTTTTTTTAAAGAAGAAATGCTTTTTTGAAACATAATAGTACATTTCTGTTAAGTCAAACCACCATTTACTCGAGGTTTCGTTGGTATGGCTTTTACGTAGAGCTAGGTATTTGCTTATATCAAATTTCTTAACACAGTGATAAACAGAGCTGTTTACTTGTGCCCCTCAAAACAGTCTAATGTTGCTTTCTGCTAGACTCCAAGCCATAATGTCATTATCCTTGGCACAGAACTACTAGAAAATGTTGTCAGCCTGTCCACAAAAATTAGCTCTGCACTACCATTGAATTCTAGGTGCTAATCCAGTGCTTTGCCCTGACACAGGGTATCTCTGTTCTCAAAGCCACCAGAGAAAGCTCTTTTAGAAAAACAACAACAACAACACAAGTTTATGATTCACTTTCAGACTTTGTTCACCTAAATGACTTGTTTGTGCACCATGGAAGGGAAAACAAGAGATTCCAGAAACTTGCACACACAGCACGTCCTTGTTTATGCCTTTTAACTATATAATAAATGCGCACATAAATATGTAAGGGAAGGGTCAGGCAAATTTTCAGTGAGGCTTTTCAAGTTAGCTGTCTTCTACAGTGAAGAAGCAAAGTCTACTATAAATGAAAGTTTAGTATTTGAATTTAATATTAAGCTATGTAACAGAGGGGAAGTGTTGTGTGTTTTTTTTTCAGATTTGTTTTTATTTTTAAATCCTGAAGCCTAATCTGAACTGAAATCATGACTACAGCTTTGAGTTAGTTTAAGGAAAAGAATAAGAAGAGCCAGGAATTTAAGACACTATTTTTCCTCGTGGTTTCTAGTTTAAGGAGACTGTCGAGCTTACCAAAGTTTCAAAAGAAATTTTAATATCTGTTTATGTCCCATTTTCTACCTACTGTGTAAAAAAATATATATAAATAAAGTCTCAGGTTCACATCAAGGTATCCTGTTAATCCGTACACCCTTCCTTAGTTCAGATTAGTCTTTCATTATATTCCTTCTCCCTCTGACATGTCTTTGGGTCTGTATTCTCTTCACTGCCACATAATGAGCAATATCCACTCTCTCAAAGAGTCCGAGTACAGTTAAATGTGAGTGAAGATGTACAGAAGACTGAAATATAGATTTGGAAATCAGAGAGGTTGGACCCTGACAAACGGCATTTTTTTATCGTACTTCCAGTAAAGTCAAAGGAATTCTGATAGGAAAAAGAAAAAAAAAAAAAAAAAAAACTGATATCTCTTGGCATGTGTTCAAGTACAGATGGGTAAATTTCACAAGGTTCTTGTTATTTATATTATGGTAACATCCAGAAATTCCAATTCACAGAAATATTTTTTCTCCATCCTAAAAGACCAATAATCTGAGATGAAAGACAGTCACAGCATGCTGTTAGAGACATATTATGGACTTCAAGGACTTTTACAGAAATAAAATATATATGTGAAAGAAGAAGATATGACTGAGGATCAGTCTAAAGGAATAGTAGAATTATAAATACACAGTTTTTACAGAAGTCCTAAAGTTCAGGGCACAGCAAGTAGTAGGAAACATAAGAGGCAAAGAAAAAAGCTCAGTTTTCCGCAATTCAGTCATACAATTCAACTGTCAAAAAGTTCAATTGACTACTGTCTCCATTAGACAAAGGAACACGTAACTCCATTAATGGAGAGAATGGATCATTCCTTATCACACACAAAAATAAAAAATTAAAAAATTACTTAATTTTAATTAAGAGATAGGAGCAGATAGAGCAAGAATAACAGCAAGAGATGCACCAAAGGACTGAAGAAAGGCACACAGAGAATGAACTTCTGAGGAAAAGAGAAAGAAAACAGGCCAGTTGATTTGCTTTCCTAGTTCTGAAATATCAGAAGTCAATTTATTTGTAGAGATTGAAAAACAATCAGGTGATAAACCAATATCAATTTTTCAGTACAAATTGTAACACATTAGTCTACTTTACTCCTTTACCAGGACAGCTGGCCTACTGGATAAAGAATTAATTCAGAATTAATTACAAAAGACATTTTATGCTATTTATATTTTCTTTAAATTCAAACTACCCTACATGGCATTCTCAGAAGAAAATTGTAAAATATGTCTTTGATTAAGCCCATGTCACTGTTCTAGTGCAAAGTGCTTAAAAAAAAAAAAGACAGGTATTTACAAATTGCTTCCTAGACAGACAATTTTCTGGAAGACATTGAAATAAGGCTCTCCTGATCCTAGTTACATTCAGTATTTTAATTTACTTTTTGGGGCAAGTGCCCAAGTTTTTTGTGTCATCATTTTTATTGTCTAGTAAAGTAGTTCTTCTAAAGTAAAGTCTCTCACCAAAAAGAAAGAGGTAAGTTGCCTGTTGTATCATGAACAAGACCTTGACCAGTTAGGCAGAGAGGATCTTCTTCCAGATATTCTCAAAGGTAGCTATTTTTCTTCATTGCCTAGTAGAAATAGAGACACTTATTTTAGGAGGACAATTTACTAAGCTTATAAACTGGAGGTTTAAATGAAGAAAACTGGATTCAGTCCATCAATAATGAAATCAAGTATGCTTCTAGTTTTTTTTAGATATCTCAAAAAGTGAGATTACAAAGCAGTTGGGGGAATAGAAGTTGAATGATCTAAATTATTTACAAAAATTACTTCAAATCACAAGCTGGAATTCAATAAATGCAAGTGTACAGAATACTCAGAAGAAACATAACTCTATTTTGCAACACAAAATAAGAAGCCTGTTTAGTTGCCATGATGCAAAAAAAAAAAAAGGGGTGGGGGGAGGTTTCATAAATCTAATATCTGACTTGCAGAAAAGATAGTACTTATCCTGGGACATGCGAATATGTATGGTGAATAGGAGGGAAGACCGTGCTAATGTAGGTCTGTGTCCAACACCTTTTAGAATCATGAAATCATTTAGGTTCTAAAAATTCTACTCTATTTAGGTTAGAATAATTATCTTTGTCCCCATGCTTTATGGAAAATGGGTACAAATGTTATCGTCCAGCAGGGAAAACATAATGCTAAAGGAAAGGAAGCTCTGCATATACTTTACTGAAAGAGAGGAAGAGGAGATAATGATGGAAGTGGAGTAGGTGACTTGCTGCCTCATTTTCCTGTGATACTAGGAGCCGATTTTTTCTGTCTAGGTATGTCAAATGGGATCAAGAAATAATGAAAAAGTAATAATGACCCTGACACTCAATTGTTCTCTCTATGAACCCATACGTAGGATGGCAAGACAAGAAGAAATCATCTTAAATTACTGAAAAAAAAAAAAAAAAAAAAAAGTGTAAATTAAATTGTTTGCAACTCTGAAGGATCAGTAAACAAGTTTTTGAATCTTCTCCACTACAAGATTTTAACTACCAATTAGACAAACATCTGTCAGGGAGTGTTTGGATATTTGCTCCTCCAAAGAGGTAATCTAAAAGACTTGTTTTTACTTGTGTAACTTGTTTTTACTTTGCTTGATACACTAGGAGCAATAAAGGATATGAATCAAAGGCTTCATTTCTGCCCTTTGGTAAGTGCGAAACTGAGCTATACAAACAGAAAGTAACTTACACGTGACCATATAGAAATTCTATGGCAAAAAAACAGGGACAGTATGCAAATCTGTTTGTGATTGTTCAGATTATGACTTCATAATCTGAAATTTAATCACAAAACTATCTTCTCTCTGGCCTTTGCATTCAGTTTAGATATGTATACAAATGTCTGGGTGTTTCTCTGAAGACTATCAAGAGTGATCTTCAGCCTACATCCCTTTGTGCAACAGGCCTGGCTCCCCTTCCTGAGAGATAAACCGGCAAGTCCAGTCTCCTCTCAAACCCGTGAGCCTTGAAAAGGCTCACTGCCCCCTTTTAAATCTACCAGGCCTGACTGTCCCACAGGTTCCTGCATGATAATAGAGAAATTACTTTCCACTTTAGACCATTTTAGCACTAAGGTGCATTTCAGGTTAGGAGAAGGGGTCAAGGGGATACACTTACAAGATCACTCAAAAGGCTGGCATAGGCAGCCTGGACCCTGGTGTTCGGAACATGTTCTGCTCGTGTTACAAGAAGGCTCTGTGAGATTTAAAAACCAGTGTCTGTCAGAAACTTCCTGCTCAGACAAAAGCTAACCCAGTTATGTAAGAAGGTGTTAAATGTACATGGAAAAATTATGCTTTTCCAAGAAGCTGTCAGTGATTACATTTGCTAAATCTGCAGTCATTTTCCAGTAACAAATAAATAATCAGACAGCACATTCTGTGAAAAAAAAAAAAATGTTGAACTAAAGGAGGCAGTTGCCATTTCAAATCAATAAAATGTAGTTCCTTGTATTTTCATGTTAAATAAAAACAAAGACCTGCCCAAAGAAAGCAACAGCTAAGCTGTTTGTTTTTCTATGCACTTGTATTCTCAGATCTCTTCCAGAGAAACTTGTGGATAAACAGGTTTGTTTACGAAAAATCTGTTCATTACTGCATTAGCTATATTGCAGCATTTTAGTTCAGATGAAGTTGCTCTTCAGGCATTTGCTTGTTTAAAATTAGGGGGATACACAACTTAATGGATAAAAGCGGGGGACTGAAGTGGCATAAGTGAGGTTCTCAAGTAATCCTTTCAAATCTGTAGGTTCATCCTGAAGTGATTCATCTTAAACCGGATGAAAAAGTCAATAAGCATTAAATACGTAAAGCCTTTTTGTCTTCCTGTTTCCTGTCATGTTTGACACTATCCCAAAGGAAGGTTGCTAATATTGTTTATATTTGGTTCCCAAGAACTGGTGAAGAATACCTCTAAATAGCACCCTACTTCCTCCTGTTTTCTAAAAAACTTCATTAATTTCAGGGCACACAATTCCTCTGTAAAACTAGTCTTCCTCTGTCTCATGTCTGTTAGAGAGACAATGCCTAATTTATTTATTTATTTATTTATTTATTTTTCTAGAACTGCATCCATGTTTGAGAATAAACTGCCCCTACATTTCCAGGTAAATAGTAAAGCATGTTTTGCATAATGATTCTGCATTTTGCTTTCTGTCTTCTCAATAAAAAAGTTAACTGGGCAGGAGGGGGAGACTTGGCAGACAATAGTACACAGCCATCTACACCCAACTGACAACTGTGTTAATAGGCTTTTTAAAAAAATGTGTTACACATCATCAACTTGACATAGAACAGCTGTATCCAGACAGAGAACACTAAAAAATACCACCTGGCAAATGATATATTCTTTATGGATAACAACTATTCTTTGGAAGACCAGAGATGTCACTTTTTCTGCTTTGTTGAAGATTGATGGTCACCCCTTGAATGAGAATGTGCTTTAATATGGGAAAGCATCTTATTTAACTAATGAATACCCTTATCCTCATGAATGGCATTAGTAGAATTAAAAGTCATAGGATGTCCTTCAGTTAAAGTTCTCTGCATAACCAGTATAGTTTTGGGAGGTTTGCTGGTTCTATATTTTTTCTCCTCAGTGGGCCTTTCTTTTTTTTTTTTTTTTTTACTTCACATAGTAAGATAAATTGTCCTTTCCATAAATTGATTAACACAAATTACCCTTGCCCCATGGGGTATTTCTCATCAGTTGTAGTGACAGGAGAGAAAATGATCAGAATATTGCTGAAAATGAAAGTGAGGTTGGTCTGAACGACAAAGGGTTTGATAATTTCTGATGAAGGTCCACTTCTCCAGTTAGGAGGCCTATAGGATATAGGCAGGACAATTTGCTTTTGCAGACTGCAGTGATCAACATTGATGGGAAAAAAAAAAAAAAAGGGGGGGGGGGGTTAAGCTGAAATCCTGTCTTATGAAACCTACAGCACACATCTGCTGATGGTGAGCAACAGCTAATCATGACCAAATGTCCTTAGGTTGTGCAGCCTACATAAAATCCTCATGCATAATAAAGATCCTGTTATTATTTCCCCCTTTCCTCTTACTTAGGCTTGGGGAACACTCATTATTTCTACTTTTGCCATTGTCTTTACAATTTCTATAGATTGACTGGATTGTCTTTCTTCTTCCTTGCTTTCCACATGGACTGCAAAGCAGTGCACTGCTTTGACTTTCTTTTCTGTAGTCATTTATAACTTTGTGTGTTTGTATGTGTTTCATGGTGCAAACTTTAATTAGAAAGCACCGTTCTTTTTTTCAATAGCAGGGGGAAAAGATAATCCATTTTCAGTGCACTAGCTCGTCCCTTTTTAAATCAGTCAGTGTTTATCTAGTGACACTGCATGGTCCATTAAGCACCATGAAAATGTTCTCCCATTTTGCTTCTTGTTCCCAGAAGGGAGAAAGGAAAGAGTACTCAGAAGAGCAATTGCTTTTCCTAGAACTCCAAGATTTGCCAGTTTCCCTAGGGCTACTTGTTTCTCTCAGGAATAAATGTATTAGGGGTTACAGGGCCCAGATTCTTAATAACTATAATTAGCTATTCTTGTGATTAATTTGGAAGTTAAATCCTATTTATAAATATACGGCTTGTATAGGACAATGCTGATGTTGAACTCACAGGAGTCACATTAACTAATATAATGCTATGATGAGGTTATCAGAGGCCTTGAGAATGTATTTACATGCGTGTAAACAGAACATCCAAATAGACGTCCTGTAGGATTTTAAACTGCAAACCCTACCCATTCCAGCACTTATCCCACCTTGGCTTTTCTAGCAAAATAATATGGCCTTCTGTTATGATGCACTGCATTTTCTGGTCTACATTAAAAGAGGCTTTTTTGCTGGTCTGTTGATTAAGAGAACTGTACTGTAAACTGCAGGTTTAAAATTTTTTATGTTATGTTTCTCAGTAATGTAAAATCATTATAGACTGATGTTACCACTGCAGTCAAATTAAATTGAAATAAAATAAAAATAAAAAGACAGAAACACCAAGATAATAAAGAGTTGTTTGTTAGAAGTTAGTATAATACAAATTAAATAAGACTTGAGAATACTCTGTTTTGGCTGAGAAACTATTTCCCCTTTGGACAATTAAACCTGAATGTGTCATTCTTACCAGTTTTTCATTTAAAAGGAGAGAAGGTTTGGACCAAAACATATGTATTAAGTTCAAACATCTGCATGCTGAGTTTTCTATTCACACATTCATATGCTGCAAATGTGCACACAGCAAGACTGAAGGAAACACTCTGGTGTTCAAGCTCTGTATAAAGGCTCCAGCCAGTAATTACAGCCTTGCTTTTCAAGGCAATCAGATTGTTTTAGACCTAATGAAGACCAGCCCAAGTGACCATTTTATAACTTAAGCATGTTTTGCTGGCAAACTAAAAAGAGTGTGAAAAAGTGTTTTAAATGAGAAAAGGGAAAAATGTATGTAGATTATGGGATAATTCTCCAGCTGGAATATAAAACTCTCTTCTGTTATAAATTAAGAACTACAAAAAAGCAAAATGTTACTATTACTATATGTAGATAATGTAAACTACATGACCATCTTTACTCGGACAGGCACGATGAGGTTGTCATCATGACTTAATGTGTTCAAAAAATGAATGGGAACCTTTGTAAAGTATTACTGTCTGTGAGCCTGGGGCAACTAAGAAGTAATAGGATTAGAAAAAATAAGCAATGTGTTGAAGGTGTGTATTAGTAACAGAGCAAGTTGAGGGCACCGATTCCTGGCTCTGGTGCCTAGACTGAAGAATATGCAAGAACAGACAGCATTTATCAAAAAATAAATATTGACCATTTATATTTGTTTAACCTCTTTAAAGTGACCCAAGTCACTTTAAACTGCAAGGTAACTAAAAGATACACTCATATGCATAAAATACCAATGGAAGAGTATCACTGTTACTATGGTGGGTAACAATATGCTGGCAAAGAAAGAATAATAATTTGCTTAGCCCCTATACCTTGTTGGCAGCAAATATTTGTTGTGTATTGGTATGTCTGGGTTGTAATATATACAAGAGAAGTGGAGAAGTGTCAAGTGTTGTCCCTTTAGCACACTCTCAAGGTGCTAAATCTCAAGGTCATTGTACTCCTCAAGAGTACATGAGCAGTCTTGAGCATCTTGAATATATCTACTGAAACAAGAAGGACTCGTGCAGATATCACTTCTTTGAGGGACCAGTAAATAATAGTCTATGTCTGTGACTGGCATTAACCAGGAAGCCATACTAGGTGATTTTGCTGACCTCTTTAAGCTTTAACTAATTTGGTTATGAATATAGGAGGAATAATTTGACCAAGGACATTAGAGCAAACCTCTAGTTCAAACACACCTGGCTGTATGTATACCACTGAAGTAAGCAGTGACAGCTGTCACTTCTGCTTGTGTGGGTAGCTGCTGGGAGGCCTCAGTCTGCCTGGAAAATTTGGGTACCAGATATGCTGTGACTGTCTCTGTGCAGGATGACCTGAGTCAAGGTGAGCATCACTGTATCTGAAAGGTATGAGTTCAGAGAAGATGCAACAGCAATGTCTTCTTCCTGAATACAACTGGCATCTTGTGAGGTCCTGTGTTTGCTCCCCAGTGAGTGCTGGAGCCAAGACCACACTGGCTCAGGATTCAGAAATGGAGCAAAAGAAGGAGAGGAATGGAGCACTGAGAGGTAAAGAAAGGTAGTTTGGTGGCTGAAGAAGCTGTGCTGAGGTGCTGGATGTTATGAGTAGTATGGAGCAGAGTACTAGGAGGCTGAGGTCTCAGTGATAGGAACAGGAAAGTACAGAAGGGCAGATGACCCAAGGCCAAAGATATCTGATTGTGAATGAGAGTCTACAAAAGAGGGATCATGATGAGAGACTTGATGGGAGACTAGGTGTGCACACAGCCCATGCAATGACACAACGCTGCTGCAGTAACCAGACACCTTCCCCCAACACCTACCCCCGGCAGCAGCACTTTCTCCAGCAGCCATCCTAACAACAGCACCTGCCCCGGCTGCCACTGCTCATGGTGGTGTCTGACCCTGCTGGCACCCCAGTCATGAGGCTTTCCCAGACCATGGTTACCAGCACTTCATTATACTATGTTTGGAAACTTCCCTTCATGTTTATTAATCTGGTATCTCTGATGTCCTCTCTAGTCCACCAATAGGTGTCTATACAACAGGTGAAGTACATTATCGCTCAGCAATAATTATTTTACCTTCAAGACCTAGATAATGATATTCTTGAACAGGTCACTGAAGCTGACTCCAAAACAGCACTGGTGCAGCTGCCTACTTTGATTTGCCACAATTCTGTTTCCTGCTCAGCTCTGCTCCCTAGTGAAAGGACTTTGTGCAAAATGGGTTGCCTATCAGCTGTGGGCCACACCTCTGGACTCTGCTATTTCTCATTCAACAGTACTGGGAAGGTGGTTAGCCAGGCGTACTCGGAAGCAGAGTTCGTTCTTTCTGTGCAAACAAACCTTCAGGAGTAAACACCGTATCCTTGGCTCATTGTGCTTGTGAGTCACTTTTTGTTGATGGGTGGTGGTTTCAAGTGTGGGATTGTAGTGAGTGAAGTGCTTTGTTTTTGCTTTGTTTTTATTCCATGAAAAGAATATACCATACTTAGCATTCTCAAAGCTATGTACAAGCTAATCCTTGCAACATTCCTATGAGGTAGGCAAGCATAATTAATAATTTCAAAAGATGTGGAAGCCATAACATAAAAGGATAAGTCTTTTGCCTACATCCTGAAGGTAAGTCAGGATCTGAATCTAGAAGAAGTACGTGATGCCAGACAAATTGGTAATGTACCAGACAAACTATTTCTTAAGCCCTTTCTCAGTTAGCCAGCTCAACCCAAGTAGGAAAGTTAAAACAGCAGGGGAAGTACAAGTCTCCTTTGACCCCCTTCCCTGTTATTCACACCTATATTCAAAATCTCCATCACCTACCTTTTCCCTTCCCTAAGAAACTTTTTCTCTGTCACCCACGTCCTTTAAGCCATACTTAACTGACTTCAAAGACATCAAGTTCTTCCTCTCACCCTTCCCCATGGGGGAAAATTTCCACTTTTTTCCCATCATGAAGCACTGCAGAGACACCTCACACTCTTGCTGCTGCCTCTGCAAGCACCTGGTGATGCACAGGCACACGCTGCTGACCTGGGGGTTCCTGTGATCTTTCTGCCTGCTTGTTCGCATCTCTTTTCACATGTAATCCTACAAATAGGGTGAGATTATCCGAGGAAAGAAGGGGCAAGGGATTGCTAATTTTGTTTTATACTGTGTTGAATGCATAAGAGGGACCTGGGAAATGCAAAGCAGATCATGCAGTGTCCTAGGAAAAACCAGGGTTTCTTTGATTTTGCCAGGGAAAGGGCAAATGAAGTCAGCCAAAAGAAAAAACTTGGCCATCTTGACCCATTTTTAATTAAAACTGATAATATCTTTCTCTGCAGCATGACTTTGCATATGTATGTCATGCTGCTTTAGAACCAGTGGAGATCATTTTGTCCTTACAACAATCCCATGCAAGTTTATTTATATATTTAATGCCAAAGCAGATTCATTTAGATTTACTGTTTACCTGCATATTGATCCTTACAAATTATAAAACCTAGGACACCTAAGAACACATTAAACTGTGTAAAGATTACACAGAATTTCACTATTTTGGAGATTTTCCCTTTTGTTATACATTTGAAAATGACTGCTTCATTTTGTAGAGAGAAAAAATACATAATATATGAGATATCTTCACAAAAGATATACGTGTGTGTGTGCATTGGTATGTAGAGTGTATTTCAGTGGGTGCATATGGGTTGAGATAGGTACAGATAGGTATGACTTTTGTGGAAATCTCTGTTTTCAAAGTCTACATTGTTAGTATTGATTAATCCATTCTAGAAACCTCTTTTCACAAAAAGTGAAGTAATTTATCTTTCAGTAGAGTCTTTTCAGCTTTCTCATTTAATTATGAAACTGAAACCTCTCTCTTTGCAGATATTATCCTGGCAAGGAATACCTACTCAGTAGTTCCCAGGCAAACACCCTGTGCCGGAATCAACAAACAGGTTTGGAAGAGATGTTTGCAAGGGGGAGGTAGATGTATCCTTTGACAGCTGGGTCACTGGTTTATACCTAGCTGAGCTTGTTAGTCACTGAATGACATATACTGTATTGCCAAAGCAACAGTTTTCATTGGCACTAGATTTATTTTTTTTTGACACATTTTTTAAGAAAAAACAAGGTTTTGAACTCCATCATATTTTATACAATTTCAAGGAGACCATTTTAATGATCTCTGCTTTTATTCTTTTCCATGTTTTTTCTCTCTTCCAGTAATCTCTTAATTAATGATTTGTTTGGACTAGTTTTGCAAGACCTTTGCAAATGGAACGAAAAGCAAATAGGTTAAAGAAAATACTGCTGTGAAGTTATAATTCAGCAGAAACTAACTTCATGACTTTGTCTATGAATTGCTTCTCAGGAGAGAAACAAATGGAAATTACGAATGTGAAAAATCCCAAACTTCAGATATTTGTGCCTGAATCTAAATTAATTAGAACTACTTTAGGAAGACACCTAGATATGCCTAAGTACAGTTCAATGAAAACCTCTTTAACATCAATCAAATGAGTAAACACAAAACTGAGCTGCAGAATACCTTTCACTGAATTTGTTGTGAATACCACTTTACATGTCAGGGGGATGTCCAGGCCTAAAGTACTTGTAGTAGCAGAAAGAGACAATATTGAGAGTCAGAAGATGACTAGAGACAAAGACAGGCCACACGAGTGCTGCCAAAAGTGACCTGCTGATGATCCGTTGATATTGGATTCAATGATCCTTATGGGTCCCTTCCAACTTAGGATATTCTATGATTCTATGATTCTATGATGCTCGGTAACTTGAGGAACAATAGCAGCAGTTCCGCCTTGAAGGGAGCAGACAGGATAGAGAAATAAAGGAAAAAAGGAAGGGCGGTAAAATGTGCGATCAATAAAAATAAAAAGGTAACAGAATATGAGCAGGCCGTGAAAGAAAGAAGGGAGCTGGGGGTGAGACTGTTTTTATTTAAGAAATTAAAACACTGAAAGGTTAAAAAAAAAAAAGAAAAGAAAAGACAAGAAGAAGAAGAAGAAAGTAACCAGATGAGTTACAAGGAATTTTCTTAACTGTAAGTCCACCTTCAGATCTATTTGATTCAAATAATTCAAAGTTTTTTGCTCTGCTTCCAAGATTGCTCCCTGGAACTGTAGCCTGATCTGTTCAAGGGCCAGGTTTTGTTCTCCGGATATCAAATGCATAGTAAACAGAAAAACCTTTTGCATTGTAAGGGCTATTTAATTGCAATGTATCAGTAACTGATAAGCACTTACACAGAGATTACCATGCTCAAAACCATGTGGAAGCATTAACTAATTATGTTAAGTATTATTACCTCCAGTTTGCACATGAGGACATTGGACAGAGAGAGGAAATACCACACCAAAGATGATAAAGTTCGGAGGGTTCATAAGCCTTTGACTGTACTACCCCGAGTTTTACAGATCTGTTTACTAAAAGTACGGAACATTTTTGTTTATGAAAGATGAGGATTAATAATTTACCCAGGACATTAGGCCCTTTGTACCTGGTGTACAGTAGCTTGCATTGGAAGCATTTGAACTTTTTATAGACAACTGACAAAGTCTAAATTGGGACACAATGCCCCAGGCCCCACTGGAGTTGTGCATGACCTCCAACTGATAAATGAGCTTACGTGCTAACTGTACACACAGGGGGATGTTAAAGACAGACAGAAGTGTTTGGCTGAAGTGTGTTTCCTGCCCTTTATAGTAATGACAATTGCATGCTAAGTCACTTGGTGATCTGTACCAAGTGTGAGATCTATCTTCACCTGCCTTGTGGGTAAAAACGATTATGTGTGTAAACATGAAGCATCCTTCTGCTTTCTTCTTCTTTTTCTGAAATACATGCAGACATCAATAACAATAACTATGTCTAGTTATCTGTGTTAAAAGTGCACTTATATTGTGCATCAACTATATTGAAACAAACTGCTTTATTTCATTACCACAGGCTTCTCCATCAATAAATTATAGCTTACATCAAAAGAACAGGGTTGTTTTCTGTTTTCTAATCCATCTACCTTGTTCAGTCATTTGCTTTCCTGAAGTTTTAAAGGACTTCAATAGGCTAAATGGTTTCTATATTAGTCACTCTTTAAGGTGCTAATACATTCTAATCAAACAAGGACTTTATATGTGTGTGTATATACATATATTTCTCTGTGTACATTCCAAATAATATTGTTATGTGACTGCCGAAAAACTGATTCTAAAGAAAATGTTTTTATTATGGAAAGAAAAATTTAAGCATTTTCTTTGTCATCTACTTTTATCATCATATTAAAAGCCTCATTTCTTTAGATGCTTACCTGTTTCTCTTAAAGAATTCCAGTTCCTTGCAATCTGGAATTTGCCTCCTCACCTGAACTCGGCTGCTCTAAATTTCTCTATCCTAGTTCTTTCTAAAGTCAATAGCTTTTAATAGACCTTTCTGCATATTCTAGGCTGTGTTTCTTTATCTCTGAAACCAAGGAACAAGTGCTACAGACATCTATTATTATATCGCATATGGGCATTTTCATCAGGCTTGCTCTTTCTCTATATATTATAATTTATTTTTTTCTCTCTTTCTGGTTTTCTCTAAGATTTATCTGTTTGTATGCAAGCCAGCACTGACAGGTTGCTGGATCTGTTCTCTGATGAACCCAATAGTACAATAGTGATAGTTTATCAGTAATACTCATAAAATCATAGAATTACAGAATAGTTTTGGTTTGATGGGGACTTTAATGGTCATCTAGTTCAACCCCCCTTCCAGAAGCAGGGACATTCGTCATCCAATGTAAGGATGGGACATCCACAATGTCTTTGGGCTATCTGTTCCAGTGTCTAACCAATCATAACCTTTCACATCATTATTTATGCATGGAAAATACCATACCAATACATTGAGAAACTAGAGGACTGGGCAACCACCAACAATATGAAGTTTAACAAGATGGAGTGGTGGATTCTGGACCACAGATGGTCCAGATATGGTCCAGACCCTGGATATAGAGACAGACTGGGAGATTAGAGGCTGGAGAGCAGCCCCACAGAAAGGGTTCTAAGGGATTTGGTCAGTGGCAAGCTGAATATGAGCCAGCAGTATGCCCTGGAAGACAAAAGGGCCAACCATACACTGGGGTGCGTCAAGTACAGCACTGCTAGCTGGTCAAGGGGAGGGATTGTCCTGCCCTGTTCTGTATGGGTGCACCCTTACCTTGAGTACTGTGTGCAGTTTTTGGCACCACAATATAAGAAAGACATAAAACTATTAGAGGATGTCCAAAGGAGAGTAATAATGACAGTGGAAAGGGCAAGATGTATGAGGAGCAGCTGCAGTCACTTAATTTGTTCAGCCTAGAGGAGACTGAGGGGAGGCCTCATGGTGGACTGCATGTCATGGGGACAGCAACAGGACCCAAGGGAATAGCATCGCGCTGGGACATGGGAGGGCCAGGCTAGGTGTTAGGAAAAGGATCTGCACCTGGAGGGTGGTCGGGCACTGAGACAGGCTCCCCAGGGAAGTGGTCATGGCAGCAAACCTGTCAGAGTTCAAGAAGCTCAATGCTGTCAGGCATATCGTCTGATTTTTGGGTGGTCCTGTGTGCAGCCAACAGTTGGATTCCATGATCCTTGTGTGTCCCTTCCAGCTCAGGAGATTCTGTGCTTCTATGATTCCAAGGACTTTTCTTAGCTGTATAATGTAGGCCCTGAAATTTCTGAAAACAATCCCATGTTTAATCTCTATTCATGTGGGTGGCCCCACATGAATCATAGCATCATGACCACCATCTTCTGTTTTGTGTACATACACAAACATTCACACACATATTTATACCCATCTATATATAAGACATTTTATTGGCAACACGTATTCTTCTCAAAGTAATGGCTCCTGGACCAAAAGACTACATGGACATTTCAGTTTTGATTCGTGACACAAAGTTGCAAAGGCAGATACCATGATCAAAATATTTCCTATGATCTTTAGAATCCCAAAACCAACACAAAATAAAATCAAATAGCAGCTCTCAATTCTTCCTTAGTCACCCAGTGCAAGAGCCAGCTGCATGATTTAGAGATTATGGCTTGTTTAGAGACAGATATACAGTGGTTGAACTACTGCTCTACCTAAAGTTAAGCATATGATCTAGTATTTTTAGGTTTATATCTCTACACATATCTGCACGTTGTAAGCTATACTTGTGAACAAGCATCTGAACAGCACCCAGGCTGTCCTTGGGGAAATAACTTCATTTTCCCATCTACATTTTTTTCTCACACACAGACACCCAGCTCCAATGTGTCTGTATACCAGATGGAAATCTTGGGCTTGCTTGCTTGGGATGAAAAGCCAGAGGAAACCCTTGAAAAGTTAGCCTTTTTTTTTTTTTTTTTTTTTTTTTTTTTTGCTACTAATCATCTTGGGAATAGGGAGTGAGGCAATGGGTGCTAGTGATGCTGCTGACAGACATCCTGTACAGCTGCAGCTACTGTTCTGCACATCCTGTTCTCAATGTCAGCAGCAACAAAAGGAGAAGATACTCAGGCAGAGGAGGGGGATGAGTAGTTTAGGGTAAAGCAAATATTTCTAGTCTCCATAGGAGTAGGCAGACTTGATTCCACCTGGAATTTGCTTTCCTCAACAAGCTCATGCCTCTCATGCCTGACAAGCTCATGCCTGACATAAGTGTGGATGAGGAAAGAAGAATTTATTTTATTACTTGCTACTCTAGTTGTACAGGGACAGCCCAGATGTGGCTGGCTGAGACATGGATAGAGGAGTATGTGGCATATCAATGTTGACATTAAGGGTGTTAGAGGAAAGGAAGACATTCTGACTTCTTGTAAGTCCCCAGTAAATCCAGGCTTGTGCTTTATCACCTGTGTTAATGGTTGCATAGGCTGGAGAACTTTAGACATCTGCATTGTCAACATCTGTACCTGAGATAGACAATGAAGACTCTCTTTGTATGCAGTGAAATGTATGAGCATCCCAACGGAACAGTTCCTCTCAATAGCTGTTGATGTATACATCTGGTCAGAAGACTTGCACCCAAAATGCCCTTTTACTGCCTTGTATGTATTTAGAAAAGGTGCCTCAAAGCTGAGAGGCAATTTATAGGCACAGAAGCTCAAGACATGGCAGGTGGGGTGAAAAGTGTGCTTCACTGGAGGGGAAATCAAATCAAAAGGTGAGGCTGGTGTCCCATCCCAACCACCTGTTGGCCTCCAGGGTCCAGGTCACCACTGTGTGACTATGAAGTCACCTCAAACATGGTAATTTCCTTTCTACCTCTCAGTAAACCTCTTCATTTCTTACACAATTTTCTTTCCATTCATGGATAACGTGGTTCAGGAAGGCAAGTGAAAACATGTATGAATGAAGATTTGGATGATCCTAGTAAAAAACAATGTCTTTGCACATGAACATAAAAAATGGAGAAATACAATTAATAAACCCTATTATGAGCCTTTGCATGATATATACACAGCAACTACAGCTAGATTTTTTTTTCACCTGAATTATTAATGTAATTCAGCTCATTTGAATTAGTCAATTTTCATGCAAAGACTATCAATGCCAAGCATCCTTTTGATTTCTGTCAAGTTTGGTCCAGCCAAATCTGGCAAAATACAAAATACAGGTTTCAGTAATAAGCTATCCATTATTGAACTGGCTATTTTTTAGAGAATAAGCTGTATTTCAGCACTTACAGAAGCTTAAAGCATAAAACATAAACCCTTCCTTCAAGACTCTTCAGTTTATACTTTAGCTCTTGGGCTGAAGGTTCCTGTCCTCTTGTGTAACATAGGATCTCAAGTGAGGAAAAGGCTAGAAACAAATGCAATTAAGCATTTGCTATTCAGATGGAAGTGTAGTTAAGTGAATGTGGCTTGTGGGTGCTGAATTCCTGAGGAGCAGCAGAGAGAGCACAGGCCTCTTTGAGGCCACAGAAGGAAATGAATTCATCTGCTTTATTTGAGGGTACTTGCAAATGACGAGAAAAAAAAAAAATCCACGGAGCAGGTTACCACAACCCAGCAAAACAAGCCATGCTAAGTACAGTACAAGGGTCCAGACAAATACCATCTTGAAGAAATGGCGTATTATTGAAAAGTATGCAAAACATATTATCCTGCTCCAAGCATTCTCCTGTTCCCAGCTGTCTGCTGCATACCATAGCTACAAAATATGTCTCTCTATTTCCATGAACTCAGTTGTAAAGGTTTTTGCTTGGCTGATTTTTCAAGTTAATGACAGTCAGACAGTCTTGGGAGAAAGATTTATGTCAGTGATACACAGGTTCAGCAAATTGTCAAAGAGTTCTGCTGAGCAGTTAATCATCTTTTCTCCATTACAATTTGTAAGTGCCAAGCATATACACTGAACCATTTCTATAATATAGATATCACAGGTATATAGGTATTATATGAATCAGCTATTAAAAAAAAAAAATACAAAGAGTGCTTGGTACCTCACAGACTGGTAAATCTTTATGCAAAAGACACCCCTCCAAAAATTGTGGAGGCAGTCACATTTAGCTGTCATCATTTTTATGACAGTACTTTAAGCAGATTCTGCATCTCTGTTATATTTGCGTTCTCCAAGCTACTTCATCTAGAATTACATACATTAGATTTTTGTTTTGTTTTGTTTTGTTTTTCCAGATGGAAGACATTCCTAGTGGAAAAAAAAAAAAAAAAAAAAAGAGATAAGGAATCACCTAAGAACACTGGCTTGTTGCTGTTGTTATATTTTTTTCTTTTAATAAAAGTGGGACTGAGGAAAGACTCTACCTACATTGAGATGTTGATGGTGCCTATTAGGCCACCAGCAGTGGCTCCAATAACTTTTCTCCAGCCCACCCAGCCAAGGAACTATCTCTCAGGGCCAAATGCAAAGGCAGAAGGCTTTCATCTTTTCTCTGAGCTAGAGCTGCTGTGAAAGATGCCTTGATTTAGGACCTTACCTTTCTCAGTGGTTTTTCTGAGGTGATCCAATGACTCAATAATTGCTCTTTTAGAACCAAGATAAGCTTTCCTCCTTTTTGGGTCTTACGGTTCAATCCCCAAAACTGGACTTCTGAGTGATGTAGATATATATTCGCAGGACAGCCTGATTAAGCTACCTGCCTGCCTCTGTTCGGACCTCTTTTAAATAACCTTAAAGTAAAGCTCCTTATTTCTGTGGGACAGTACAGACTCAGAACCCAGCTTCCTTATAAAGTGTACTAATAATTAGGTAAAACTACAGGCTTTGTTGGAGTACTGAGGAATTCTGGGGTAAGTGGGCTCAACTCCAAAGGTGTCATTGCCATGAGTGCTCACATCTCCCTCCCTCCAGATTTCCCTTTCAGGTGATTTTGTGAGAATTTGGTTAATTTAAAAAGTCACACCTTCGATAACTTTCTGCAATTCTTATGTGCAATTTTCTTTTTGGAACTCAGGAATACAAAGCATCCACATTATTAGCGTTTATTAGCCCAATAACTTTTGGAAGTCAGTTTTATAACGTGTATACTGCAGCATTCCATTCAGATCAAAGCAAACAAACTGCTCTAATTGGTTTTGAGATCAAATACACAGAGCTTTACATTCACTGATCTACACATGGTTTAAATTATCTATATTGTACAATCCCGGACTTCATATTTCATGCTGTACAGTAAATAGAGCACATGTGGCTGGAATGTATCTACTCTATGCTTTGGTGCTCATACTTTTGCCCTCTAACCAACTGGATCACTTAAAGGTACTGGCAAGAGCCTAATAAAAGTTGATTGCAATAGCCAGATTCAGACCTGATGTGGATGGATACTAGTTCATTGATTTCAGTGGGGTCTGCAGTTGCTAAAAATAGTGTTGAGCCTTTTATGTGAGGCTTCAAATGCATGCAGACAAGAGTCAACGCAGTACAAAGTCAACCCTGACCTCTCTTTCATCGATGTATTGGATTACTCTGGATGACATGAGCAGAAGAGGTATCAGAATATGTGCATGCATAGATATTTAGATTTTAGATTGCAGTTAGATTGCAGAATTACACCTCTTTTTGCTTTAGCTTTTTTTTTTTTTTTACAAGAAATAGTGGATATGAGTGGGCTTTCTTATATTACTACCAATAAAATAATTATATTCAAGCACCTCTCCTGAAGACTATGATTTTTTTTTGTTGATTTCAATGAAGAAATACAGAGAGACTGAAGTTATTTAATTGTGGCTGACTGACACTTTCAAAACATATTTCAAGGAAAAACGAAAAGGTCATTTTGAGGGAACTTTGGTACCAAAAGATATTTGAAGTACCTAAATAAATGAACATTCCCATTTTGATATTTTTGTAGGTACTTTTGCTCTTCCAGAAATATATCAGTTTGCCCACTGTTACAAAATCATTTTCAAATGCTCAAAATGAGTAATATTTCAAATACTGCAGGGAATTGTTGATTACCAAAGTGAGGTAGAATGTAAAGCCTGGCATAGCCTGAATATCTGCGTGTATTTAACTGGCTTTCTCACTTCCCAACACTTTTGGCACCAGTAAACCTGCAGGCACACTTGCTAGGGAGCTGTCACTAACTTGTCTCACAGTAACAGCCTTCACAGCTGACTATAGTGAAATCTTTGTCAAAGCTTCTACTGATGCATGTTTCTTGATACCACACTGTTTGGAAAGAAGTGTAACAGAAACAGAAAGGCTTGGGATGTTTTCAGAGAGGGAATGCAGAGGGGATACACAGCTGTAACTGGACATCTGCTAGTATAGCAGGGTAATACGAATACAAGAGATGAATTCCTCATTTTACCATGGTGCATTATGCAGGAATTAACCACACTACCAGCAATACTAAAGGATAAATAAAATTCTAGGTCAAGTTATAAACCATTCTGCTGCCATTAAAATTAAAGAAGAAAAAAAAAAAGGGCAGAAAAAATGGTCAAATCTTTCCTGGAAAGAGCATGTTTTTCGAGTGTTCCTATTGCTGACCAAGGGAAAAAAAAATGACAAATACCAACTTTCAGTACTTCCTTCAATTTGGAATGGAGGAGGATATTATGTAGGAGGTTGGTGTGTTTGGAAAAAGTGCAGATACAATCAGCAGCAAGCAGGTTTGCTTGCTTGATTTATCAGTCAGGGTGATCACTACCAATATCTATTGATGTCAGTTAGAGGTGGGAATGAAATATCTGAATATGCTACTAACAGCTGAAACTTTTTTGTGCCCTTGGAACTGAACTCAGAGAGCACTTAAGAATTCCACTCAAGCCTAAGAGATTTGCCTGGAGAGAGAAGGGGTTTAAGCCCCCGACCAAATCCTCAACCACCTTCAAGAGTTAGGGCCATGCTACCTGGCTGTTTTAGTATAACCTGCTGATTGCTTCTCCCACCTGCTGACAAGATGCTGATAAATCATCCTTTCAAACCATATGGACACGCAAGAGTCCATAACAAATTTCAGGCTGGAAAAAAAAGGCAGTGGTAGTTGTCATCTATGGCTCTGTCCATCCTGCTAAGTGAAAGAGAGAGCAATCCACAGCGTGGGAATCAAGTGACATGGGCCTACTCATGCACTCACTGCACAAAGCTAGCTCTCTTGGCACATCAGGCTGACTTACTCTCCCTATTCTCTGCGTGGTACATGATCCATGATGTGACAGGAGGGCATGTAGGCATGTGTGAGGCTTCTGGGGTAGTGTTGATGGACATACTGATCCATAATGCTTTTTTGGGGCAATCCTTGGAGTACCCTGTGTCTAATTATTGTCTTGAGAGAGGTAGCCAGAGTGGTCCAAACCATAGCCGGGGGTGAGCTGACAATTAAGACATTTGGATGCTCAAAAGACCTGTGCTTCAGCATGCTGCTTAGCCTTCTTTGATTCAGAAAACTTACTTTATTCAGTAAGGAGCTATATGCCCAGTATCAGGTAAGGACAGAAATTCTAAATGAGGAGGGCAGACAGGCTCAAGAACACATGCAGAAAGTTATGGCTAAACAATGCAGGTTTTTGTTGTTGTTTTGTTGTTGTTGCTATTGTTGTTGTTTGTTTGTTTGTTTGTTTCTGCTGCTTTCTCACCAAGGATTTATTCTGTCTCTGGAAACACTTATTTTAATGCATTCTTCTGTAACTCATTTTTGTATATATTTTCCATATTTTCTCTCCTATTTTATTTTGTTACCAAAGGTTACCTACATGGAAACACAAATAGTTTGAGGGTTTCTATTTAAGTTTTTTCTGCGTCTTTCTGATGTCCCGTGTTCCTTCTCCCTTCTGCTGCAGCTATGTAGTCAGGTGGGGGATGTGGGGGAGAAGGAGAAAGGGAAAGAGAGAGTCTGTACATGTTTCTGTGTGTATCTGATTTGTTCTGTTCTCCACAGAGTTAATTTTCTCTCCCAATAGCATGCTTTCCCAGCCTCATTCCCCTGCTCAGGTAGAAAAAACATCTGCCTCTCATTTCTCTTGTCTCTTAGCAAAATATGAGATAAATGATAATGTTCTTTTCCTGTTTTTTTTTTTTTTTTTTTACTTATATTGTACTACATCTCTTTTTAATGTATGTATTTAGTTTACATTGCTGTTTTCTGACATGAAGATTGAAAGCAGTAAGTGTCCTAGGTCAAACTCAGCTGGGAGAAAACAGTGCAGATATGGGTGACATCCAGTGAATCTGCAGGAGTCGTACTTGGACCACCTACCTAGCTTCTGCGTCAAGACTGCTGCAGCATATAAATTCAAGACAGCAGTGTGCAGTTCCTACAGCCTGCTATCCAGCGTTGCCTACTTTAGTTCTCTCTTGTAGTTACAATTCTAGGCTAGGCTTAATACAGACAGGTTTAATATAGCTCTCTGAATTTTTATCAGTATTGAATTTGTCTTTGCTTGTATATAAAATAAAATAAAATAAAAGTCTACTCAATTGCTCCAGTTTATCTTTTCATTTTATTGTGTTTTTTTTTGTTGTTGTTGTTTTTGTTTCTTTTGAGAGTGAAGAAATGGAAAACACTGCTTAGATTGCTTTGTTACAAAGAAACTAGGAGAAAATTTTAAGCTTAAGTTTCTCTTTATTTTTTTTAATAGCAAAATTTGTTATTCAACCTACATGTTTGTTAGTCAAGGTTGTTGGCTCACTCTTAGAAGTCTGACCATTAGTAGTTTATTTTATGTTCTCTAAAGCATACTTCTCTTCAATGGCTGCTGCTACCTTTGTAGTAAAATGGCTTAAAATGTTTAATTTTAGGTTTCTAAAAGCAAGGCATTTAATCTAAGCTATTTGGATCAGCTCCCTTTAGAGTGAATAAAGAAAAATAGATATCTCCAAGAGACATTTCACATCTCTCTACTGATTACAGAAATAGTAGAATAGTTGCTACCAGACTATAAACCATTTTTAGTTGGCTATAAAAGACTTCTCACTTTATAAAAATCAGGTACTGCAGTCATTCTGAAAACAAAGATTAGGGATAAAAAAAAAAAAAAAAAAAAAAAAGATACTGTTTTCTGAAGAAAGGCGTTGATTTAGAACACTTGCAAAGTATTTGACTGCAATACTAGTACTCATGCATGATACATTTCATTAGAAATAAGTGATTTTGTAGGAAGAAGTTTCAGGAAAGAGATATGTGCTAAAGTGTTATGATACTCTCTTGTATTCCTTAGATATTTGACTACACACAGATCCTCACAGAATCACATAATAATAAAGGCTGGAAGGGGGACCTCTGGAAGTCATCTGGTCCAATCTCCCTGCACAAGCAGGGACACCTACAGCAGGTTGTTCTCTGGGCAACCTGTTCCTGTGCTAAATCACACCTACAGTAGCAAAGTGTTTCCTGATGTTCATATGGAGCCCCTTGCATTCCAGTTTGTGCCCATTGCCTCTTGTTCTGGCACTGGGCACCACTGAAAAGAACCTGGTTCTGGCCTCTTTGAACCCTCCCTTCAGGTATTGACATACATTGATGAGATCCTCCAGAACCTCCTCTTCTCCAGGCTGAACATTCTCTGCCTTTCCTCACAGGAGAGATGTTCCAGTCTCTTCGTCATCTTCATGGACCTTCACAGGACTCTCCCCAGTAACTCCATGTTTCTCTTGTAGTGCAGAGCCCAGAACTGGACACAGTACTCCAGGTGCTAAGTATTTCTTCTGAAATATTATTCTCTTCTTTCATTTCCTCTCTCATAATACAAGAGAGTAGTCCTAAATGGGATCATGGCAGTTTGGAGGGTAGCAAGACTGACATGGGATATACCATCTAACAGTTAACGCTGGGATTTGGGATCATGCCAGATGTTTGGTTTTCAGTGTGTGTCCCTACCAGAAACATGCGAGAAGTGCTAGTGCAGTTCATTACCCAATGAGCAATACAAGATTAAGAAAGGCTCTTTACAGATCAAGGGCTGTTCAGCAAGTCCAAGAACTTGTTTACTGATACTATCTTCTTGTTGCCCATCTGTTTTTGTCCCTGTCAGCCTTCACCCCCTTCTCTCTCCAGTCTTGCCACAGATATTGAGCCCATGAATGCAAAGCTTTTGTGCCTGACCCTTGAGCACTGTGGCGAGATGATCCCTCCATGCCACCTTCTAGCTATTCCCATCTCTGCCTGCACTGCATCTTTCACTGTGCAGAAAACCGTTAAGTAAAAATGACTAAGGAGGCTCATCACACAAAGATCTGCCCATTTATTTATACTCAGTTCAGGGTTAATTTTTCAACTGTTCTTGTCTACACCATCATGTTTTCTGACCCCAGAAGCCCAAAACACACTGAATCTTTTAACTCCAGAAAATCTACACAATAGCAATGTGATCTGTTCCAGAAGAGCACCTCACTCATATGGGATGTACCTCATTCACAGTATTTTGCTTCACATCCCACATTACGCATAAGTAAAGGGATAATGACCTTAAATACCAGACAGTGAATGTCTTACAGTCAAAAAGACAGAAATTGTCAAAAGAAATCTTATGGATGGCACATGCTTCTATATTTGAATTTTAATGATTTCATTTCCAGCAGAGGAATTGATTCTGCAGATTTGATTTATTGTTGGCTCAGCTCAATAGTATTGATTTAGGTATTGAGCATGATATGTGCTGCTGCAGTTATTGTTTCCCTGAAATAATCTGTTTTGATATATTTACATTGATTATATTTTTACTCTTTTAGTAGTACTGGTCCTTATAATGGTATGACACATGCAAGCACAATCTACTGGTCTCTGTTTCCTGAGCCAGTGATATGACACAGGTCAAAGTTACCCGATGCTGTGCCTTTTTCCTGCTATGTATCAGGTCAGCCAGTACCTTGTCTCATTCCAGCACCTGCTGTTACATCAACTTCTCATTATTTTTAAAAATAACACATGTATTGACACCTAATACAGCCAGTTAATACAACCTGATGGAGCAGGGCAGACAGCTAGATGTTCCCAAAATGGAAAGTGTTCTCTCCCTCTTGTGGGATGCATTCAGTAACTAATGCTTCAAAGTCACAGGGCTGCTCTGATCTTCTAAAAACTTCCCTCTCCCCAGCTTAACTATTGGATTTGTCCCCTGTACCTGCACATGTTACTTATTCATGCCCCTCTGCCTTCTTGGGGAGGAAGGAGGGAGCTGTGATTTTCACAGGCTCTTGCATAGCATTCTGCACAGTACCAATAAAAAGTACCAAGAAACAAACTCACTTAGTCAACCTGGATATATTTTCATTGTCTATGAAAGAAGAATACATATGCATATTTTTGGTACAACTGGGAGATATTATCTTAATAGACTGCCAATTTGTCTTTGAAAGCCAGTATTTCTTTATTCCAACATGAAGGGCAAACAGCTTGTCCAGATATTTCTTGTCTTCTCATCTCCTCGTATCATTAACTTTTGCAGCCACTTTCCTCAAATGGTGGGAATCATCAGATACTTCTCTCTTCAGACCACACATCTCTGAACTGATGACCTTTCTGATATTCTGTGTACAACTCTGCCAATTTCCTGTCTTTTTCCTTTTTTTTTTTTTTTTTTTTTTTTTTTTTAACTTAGAGTCTGCAGGGTATGTCTGGGAATTGCTGGGTTTTGCTTTGCAAAATTTCAGGTTTTATTCAAAATAGGACTACTTCCTCTTGATGTTGTTGTGCACCTGCCCTCACACTTCCTGCAAGCAGGTATTTGCCCCTGTTATCTGATTCTGTCTCTCTGTTGATTAGATGTACCTTAGCTGTTCTTAAGCACTTTCACTTCAGAGAACACAATCTTCACTGCAAATCTTTGCTTCTACCTGTGCTGAGCAACATAGTGTCCACTTCTCACAGGGAATGCTTTGCTTTGATCTTATTGCCAGTTGTAATGCTTTTAATTTGATCTCTAATTATTCCCTATAATAAGTGTTTCAGTTCTTGTGTCTTAGCTTTAATATTAGGGTGAGTAAGCACTCAGTGATCCTGCTTGGCAGCCACCTTCTAGTAAAGAAATGTAAAATTCCCTGAAAACATTCCTACAGGAGTCCAAGTGCTCTTGAATTTTAAAATGATTTTAGGAATACAAATACTTCTTCATGTTCCTAAGGACTAAGGTATAGCTCACCACTATGCTGAGCCTGTTATAAAAGCCCACGTGGAATACTTCTGGGTTTTGTAATTGCATTTGCTTTGTAGTGCAACCATTGTTTCTTGATCTGCTTTTCTGGGTTGTTTTTTAAACATGAAGGATTGTGTAACAAATAAGTGCTCTCTTAGAGAGAACTTTATATCTTCTTTTGCCAACCTTTGATGGACCAAGATTGAAAAAGATTATGGACCACTCATATGGCATGAAAAAAGTCTGCTGACTATTGTAACATTATAAAACATTGGCTACACACATCATTGTAGATGGGAATACCATAATGAATTGAATTAATTATAGCTTGCTAACTTCTTCAGTGCATGTTTCCAAAGCTGTAGTTAATACTTTATTTTTGACATAGAGTAAACAAGTGTAAGTTTCAAACAGGAATTGAATTTATGCAGCTGTTAAAAGGCACAGAGCTGTAATTTAGAGATGAAACTGACTCCTTTTTAATTCCCTTTTTATCTGGAAAGTAGTTTCATCTTTCAAAAACAGAGAGAGATTTTTACCTTAAGGTAAAAATAGGGATGTTTTTCCTTGCTTGATTTAAGAATGTATAAAATTCCTTTTATTTTAAATTACTAATTAGAAACATAAATATATTTATGCAAATCATTGATATAGATATATAAACATATTCTTTAAGAAACTGTTTTGTCTTCATAATCATTCCAAGGCATGCCTCACTGGATTCATATTGTTTCTATACTCTTTACAAAGAAATAAGCATTCCAAAAGCTGCACACCAATCGGAAACATTTTCACACACCACCAAAGGAAAAAGTTATGTATTCTAACTTTGATACACTCTCTTCTTTTACAGCTCAGCTGCAGCTTTTAATTCCCTCTGTTGATAACCCTTTTGTCAAACATATCCGATGGGAATTTAAAACAGACGCTTATTTCAATACAGGTTTATGAGGATGTCGTAGGTCAAGGCAAATAGATTATAACAGGAAATAATATTGGATTAATGGCACCTGTTCTCATAGATGAATTCCCTGTTTGTCTCTCAGGGATCAAGAGAAATTAATCACCTTTTATATATTCTAGACATTTCTACTTGTTCTTTTCCAGGGTAGACAAGAGTCAACATTTGTCAATATTTAATTGTTTCACTGTTACTGGATATTTTTCTCTGTAAAACTGTGCAGTAGGAGAGTTGTAAGTATGGTAATAAACATCTGTACTTGCTGCTTTACCAAAACTCTTTGTTACCATTTATTCCTAGGGCCATGGACAGCAGACAATGTGCCCTTGGGAGCCTTCTCCATGGCCAACTGATCTCCTTGTCAGGTAAGAACCTTTCCACACACCCTGCCACACTGAAAAGATTAGTCAGAAAGTGTCAGCCCTAGGTACATGCTCATGATTCAAAGCCAGGGTTTTTTATAGGCTGTAGCAAATCCTGACCCTCTTTTCCAGTGACACAGCCTCGGTCAGAGAAAACTTACACTCCAAAGAACAAACACAGCTTTCCGTCTCTCATCAAGAAAAGCAAAACAATGAAACTCAGAAATACAGCACAGTTGAGCAATTGGTGAAATACTGAAACCATTATTATTATTATTATTATTATTTTAAGAGACATTTAGATTATAACTGCTTTGCTACAAGGATCTTCTCTTTGTTCTCTGTGTGGCTCTCAGCACAGCAAAGTCCTGATGCATGTGGATGTACAGTCTGCAGTGATGGATGGTTATTGTCTTCATGACAAGTGCCCAAGTTGTCCCATTGATTTTCCTCAGAGCAAGTAAGCCAACTGCTGCTCCAGTCTTTTGGAAGGGATAGTGTCGAGGGCAATAAGCTCTTGAGAAAGGAAGTTCAAATCAAGTCCAAGCAAAGGAAAAACAGGTATGTAAAAGGGCATGTGCAGGCCAATTAAAAGAATAGCTAAAGATCATACCTTGGCCTATTTTTTGACAATTCTATTTTACATGAAAAGAAAGTATTGATGACCACACAGCTAGCACAGTACTGCAGAAGAACGCATGCAAATGTTTCCAGCGAAGAGCTCAGAGACTGAGCAACTACTGCTGCTCGAAGGTATCCTCAGTCCCTGTGGCAAGCCTGGTTTCACTTTTTTTTCTCTTTCCCGCTATTTCACTTTCTTAGACTCTTTCCAATCTGCTTTTCAGCTTGTCTATGTTATTCCATATTATGTTTTTGTTTGTTATAATTTAGTTTAAATTTAGCTGGGTAGGAAAAGGCAGCATAAGTATTTACTATTACTACTTATTACTTATTAATTGTCAGCATGTCAAAATTCTTCTGTATTACTAATACTAGTAGGTTCCGTCCCTTTTATAAGCTGCAAATAAATCTCAATTATGATCAAATTTTTTGTTCTACAAGTCTTGAAGTTGCTAACTTCTGATTTCTCCCTGCAAGGACACCCTGCCTTTGGTATCAGCTTGGCAAAGTTCAAACCATAATTGCATGCATATGCAACCTGAGTCAAGTTTCATTTGTCATGAGTATTTCTGTGTTCTAAATTAATCCAAAGAATGTGGGTTTTTTTTGAGCAACCCAGCAACAGATATCTTTCAAGTGATCCCTAATTACTATTCAAGTAAAGATTCCCAAATCCTTTTTTACAATATCTGCCTAATGTCAGTGCATTGAATTTAAAATGGGATAGGTATGACGAACACCTACATCTATTCAAAAATAATTTGTTTGCTTGCAATGGCTGGTTTTTGAAAAGAAGTTTTCTTCAGGTCTGTGCCACTCTTTCAAAGAAAAAAAAAAAAAAGAAAGAAAATGAAGACATTTTCTACATGACATAAGATTTGTTGTTTATTTGTTTTAATAAGATTTGTTTACCTTTGTGTGTGTGTGTAAACATATATGCCTAGGATATGCTTATGATGTAGCTGCAAGGCTTATTCTGAAATGTATACACTCCGTTTTGGATTGTTTATCAGCAAGAGGAATAGTCTTGCAGTTAAAATGATATCTCTAACATGTTGCTAGCTATCTTTCTAACTCTATATTTGGTTGATACCTATGCCCTCTTGAAACTGGCAGAGAGTTTTTTGAGTGGGCAGAGTGCCACCCCAACAGATGGTCACAGGCAAAGGCATGCCAGAGAACCAGTATGTGCATCATGTTTGAGTATTAAGGGATGGATTTCCATCCAAGAACGTCAAAACAGCAGTCAATGCAGAACATCTAAGCTTATGGTTAAGGGGATATGCTGACTCTGTTCCTGCTCAGAGCTGGATTAACTTTCAAAATGATGATTTAAACAAAAACAGAGAGAGAGAAAGAGAGAGAGAGGGTAAGCCTTCTCCAGCTATGAGATTTTGGGTCTAACAAATCAAGAATAAAAGGAAAGAGAAGTATTTAATGAAATCTCCACCCTTAACAGTTCAAGTAACACATCAAGCACCTAAAATCTCTCCAGGTAAATAAAAATAGGCTTCCATGGCATGGGTCAATTTTCTGGTGAATAGCCTGACTGACAGCAGAAATTAGACCTGCAGATTACACAGCATGGTAGCCCACGTCTGCTTTCTGTTAAACACAACCCAGTCCTGTTCAGAGTACGCCACACACCATGTCAATTCAAATTGGCATGAATTGGTGAATAACACCGCGTTCATGCCAAGAAGGTCTAGTGAATCTGCAACTGACAACACTCTGAATTGGGAAAATCAAAATCCTAATGCAAAAAGAGTCATTCTAAAGTATGTGTTTATAATTTCTTTCTGTGCATTTGTTGTCTGATTTACAGTAAAAGTAAAGCCTTGAAAGAAACATATTGAGTAGTTTCGTTTGGATCAGAGTTAACACTTCTTTTTAGAACAAAAAGACATTGCTAAGAAAAAGTTATACAGTTCTAAGGATTATAGTGCAAAGGTAAAAGTTGATGTTGTTTGGGGAGATAATTATTAAGAACCTTTGTGTGTTCTTTTTCCCGGCCTCAAGAATGAACTGATTTTGGGAATTTATTTTAAAGTCAGAATCAAAGTTGTAAATCAGAGAAGATGCTGAGTAGAGCATGAGAAAAAGCTGCCATTGACTACTGTTGAGTTACTATTGAGTTACATTATTACTATTGAGGGATACTGGCACTGAAGAAGAGGGAGTACTGACCATCCTCTCACCCTGTATCTTGCCTGGCTCATTTTGACTGGTATCTTTGACAATTAGGTTGTATCTGTACAGGAATATCATGCTGATCTCCTTATTTCTTTCACTGAAAATAAGTGTGGCAGCTCAACTCTAATAAACTGTTCATTCCACTTTGCTATCTAAGTTAATCTAATTTCTTTGTTAATCACAGTGTCAATGAAGCTTGTGCATATGCATCTTAATTGCAAGATCTTTCCTGGGGAAAAAAAAAAAAAAAAAAAAAAAAAAAAAAAAAAAAAAAAAAAAACAGTGCAACTATTTAGTTCTACCAAAATCACTGTTCTGAGTCATCTTGCCATTAGCTGTTGCCTCAAATTAGGCGAAATCTGAGGTAGAAAGTTAAGTTAACAAACTGCCTGATTGCCATTATTTTTTTGCAATATTATTTCTTAAATACTACAGCACATTGGAAAACAGCACTCTGCTGAATGTCAGCAGCAGCATAATCATTGGTAAGAACTGGATAGAGAGCATTTATGTCTGCTGAGAGCAGATCTGCTAACAAAAAGAAGAGATAAAATATTTTTTTCTCAATGCCAGCCTAAACATTTAAATAATAACAGGGTTCAAGTTTTAAAGCATAGTAAAACTATGGAAAATAAAGAGTATTTTCAAAATTCCTGTATAGAATATATATTTATCATTACTCACAGGGTTAATATTTTGGTTTATACTAAAACAGACATCTTATAGGACAATTTTATGAGGTGTGATCACTATACCATGCAGGATAAGGAAAAAAAAATGAAAAATAACAGGCTTTGTCCCATGTAAGAAAAGGTGCTCAAAACCAACTCTTTACCTAAGTCTCTTCTGCTTCCAGACTGATGCAGGCATTTTTACTTTTTCAAAATTCACTGGAAAAGTGCCCCTTCAAAACTCTGCTTTCATAACCCTCTGCAAACATGACCACCTAAGTTCCAAAACCAGCTCTTTGTCTACTTTTCCTCCATCCATTCTCTCCCCTATAGTTCACGATGTGATAGATGTTCTCCAGGTGACGACTGGAGGCTCTACATTGGCCAAGGAATGGCAAGTACAAGGGAACTAGAAAAACAAGTACAATTCTAATTCTTGTTCCTAGAGGACATTTAATTTATGGACCTAATTTTAAAAACCTAATTTAAAGTGTTTGGACCTATTTAAAACTAAGGATGTATTTACAGATAAACATTAAATTAGTTACAGTTATATCTATTTCAGTGAAAAACGTTTTCCCAGAGGTCAGCATAGGAAGGAACTCTCCTTCCTGACTGACGTTTAACAAGGGTCCAGGTCGAGATTTTCAGCTGAGCTCTGCCCGGCTATGCTACATAGTTTTAGCCATGCCTGTATTAGCTACATTACAAGAGCTGCACCAGTGCAGACATCTCACTAGTCTTTATGCTGTGATAACATTTGTAATTTCTCTAGATTCATAGTGCTGCATACTACTGCTCCAGATGTGGTAATTTCCAGATTAATTCTTCCAAGAAAGATTAAATGTTTGAGAAATTATATTGATTTTAGATGAGATAGATGGAAAGTAGTAAGATAGTAATTGTATACATAATCACATAAATTGTGCAGTTGTACATCTGCAGGGAGATATTGATTACCCAGAAAACATTTAAAAAATCAAGCAAAGCTTTCAACTCTCTCCAAAATAGTCTGAATGCTTAACAGAATTAGTTTTCTTTATAGTTATACTGTGAAATAGCATATAATGTTTGAAGTTTTCCTTCCAAGCAGTTTCCAGAGAGACTTGAATTTTAATCTTCGTACTATAAGAAAACAAGGGGCCAGTTAGCATTTGTCCAGTGGCCTAACAATGAAGAGAAGGGTCAGAACTGATGTGTAATAAATGTATTATTCTTAGAAGAAAAGAAGGAAGTGAGATGAATATGAAGCCAAGGGAACAAAGCTGCAGGGAGAGAGAAAACTTTACATTGGGTTGAGTGTGATTGTCTGTATGCAATATTTCTATAGCATCCAGAGTTGTTGAGGATGTAGTTTTTGATTGCCCCAAAAAATTCTCGTCTTAGACCCCCATGTCAAATCAACAACACTGAGAAATTTCTGGGCTGCTTGTTTATGCCAGACATTTTGTATAGGATGCTGGCTACAGTCTTTCTGTCCATATCACAACTCTCTCCTTTGCAGATGGAATCATTTGCTCAAGATTGGTCCAATTCCTCCTAACAGGTGTGCTATCATAACTCCTTTCCTGGCCTCTTATTTCCAGATACTCTTTTTGCTTTTCTTTGCTCACCTTTTGCACAGCAGCCCTAGATCCAGGGGTGCTTCCATATCTACATTCGCTTTGATATACCAGCATCCACACCCTACTGACTCTGACCTAGATAGAAGTGAATGAACAATTCTCAGAAGCCTAGGACTTCCAAAATAACCTAGGTCAAAGCACCTGAGAATTCATTAATGCATGCTAAAGAGACAAAAAAAAAAAAAAAAAAAAAAAAGGTTTCTTGGAAGTAGGAGACAGTTTTGCACCGTTATCCATGAGTCCTTCTGAGTTTCCTTTTTAAGCTCCTGGTACTACTCAAAACTGAACACCTGGAAGTAAGAAGAAACTTGAAAGATAAAACCTTGAAAGTTCAAGGACTTGTATTAGCCCTCTGAAGCTCTTCCCAGAGATTTGACTTTTGATAAGGATATTGTCCTCAAATCAGGTACCACTTCTTATTTGTCCAGCTTCCTAATGTTGAACAGATCAGAGCTACTGCACAGAAGTGCCTCTTTCTGGAGAAAAAGACTGTAAGAGGAAGAAAGGAAATTAAAGACAATGCCCTGAGCTGCAAAAGGGCTATTTCAGCAGGTGTGCGTATGTTCCTGATGAGCTCAGAAAACTAGGGAAACGAGTAATTGAGTAAATGTAACAGCTCTTTTACTTGGGATAATGGTAGTTCATTTTTTTTTTTTCACCATAAAGAATAAAAAGACCTGTTATAATGGAAGCACATATCTGTATATCTTACTTTCACATATTAGATATAAAATGAACCTGACGCCCCACTGCAGTGCTCGAGCTTTAGTGTAATACACCTTCACTGGTTTTCAAGTAGTTGGTAACACCCTTGAGTAAAACAGCCGTGGAACAGATCCAGAATATGTGTTATTTATTATCCACAAGGGACTGCAAATGGCAGCATATGCATCCTCCAAGAAAGCAGGGCTGGGTAAAAACTTGAATAGTTCTCAACATTTTCCTGGTTTTGTTTCTCACCTTTCAGAATATGAACAAATTCAGGAAACAGTAAACTGCCTGCAAACCCCTGCAAAGTCAAAAGATCAGTTATAATGATTTAACTAGAGAGCTGACACACCTCTACTGGAAATGATCCATTTTTAAGATGAAAACTATGCAAAAGTGAAATTAATTTGCAGTTTGTGACAAATGCCAGCATTCTCTGTATTTGAAGGTTTTGAAACAGAATCTGAGCAAGCACTTTTTGGCAAAATATGAGTGTTTCTTGATCAAGCTTTTGGCATGACTTCTCTACTCCTTCCCTCCACCTTCTGAAATGTTTTTTTCATTACAATAATAAGAAAACAACGTTGCACCTGGGTTTTATTTATCATATGTATATATATGAAGGTGTGAAATTTTACTGGCAACTTTTTTTTCCAAAATATTTTTGATTGCTAATTATAAATCCATTTATACTGTAACCTGTTTACAACACAGAATCACAATATCTAAATCCTGATATATGAAAAAAAAAAAATTACTTCTAAAGACTTAAAGTACCAGCTTTCCTGAGGGTAAGGAAAACAGTGCAGAACCAGTGATTTAAGGGATAAGAAAGTTGTTGTTTTTTCTGGATAATTTATATAATATGTAGTGTATATTTTTCTCCCTTCACTGTATACCACTTGCCAGAACTATTTGATTCTGTGAATTAGTTGGGATTTTTAATTTCATGAATAATTCACAACTCACTCTAGTGATTCCAGAAAGACATAACACCTTATCATATATTCGTATCAGTGCACAACACTGAAGGGAATATTATTTTCTTTCTAGAAAGTGTTGTGCTATCTTCAAGAGCAAGTGTAGTTCAGTTAAGCTTTAATAAAAATTACTGAGTGCTTACATGCATTTTCTTGCTTCTTATCTTCTTTATAACCTACAGGTAAACATCTTTTTTTTTTTTTTTTTTAACCACAGCACCCACTCCAAAGCTAGCCCATGGCTTGTGCCCAGGATTTCTTCACCTGTGATGCACTTCAGTGCCATTTCACCCAGTTTCTTATCAGAATTTTGCCATCAGGGCACCAAATAGTCAGTTACTGTAGTAGCTAAAGTAGATCTTGTGGATCCCATCAGAAAGAAACTGAACTGAATTTCAGAAAAGATTGCTCTCAACTCTCCTTGCAGAAATCTATAGAGAAGACCGAGGTCAGCATACACCAGGACCCTGAAATTAAGTGGAAGTTTCAGGAATTAGAGTCATGCAGGGTAGGACAGGCAGGAACATCACAAAGCATGTGTGAAATGAAAACTTCCCAAATGTAGTTACTGAGTAAAGAGAGAACCTTAAAAATGGGCACCCTCACAATACTTTCTTGTCTGATATTTTGGACAACTTCCAGACTAGGGAAGCAGAAATGTATTAACTCTGAGCAACTCCAAAATGATGGCTTCAGGGAGCACAGATGGGGCTTATCCTCATGTGTTGTGACAGATCAGTTCCCCACCACAGACAACTTGCTAAGTTCACAGTAGGTCTCAGAAGTCTGAAAGTGAGAGAGTCAGCACTCAGTATTGAAAGACTTTTTTTTTTTTTTAAAAAAAAAAAAAAAACTGCACATAGAGAAAGAAACGCATCTGTCCTTCTGCCACAGTACCTGCAAACCAGGGTCAATGGGAAAAGTACAGAATCCAGGTTCTCTGCATTTTGCTGAATCATGTACAACTCAGCAAAAGGAGGGTAAAAAGGAGGGTAAAATGCAACTAAATAGGAATGGCTGGATTTCATGCCCTTTATGCACCAGCTGCCAAATAATAATAATAATAATAATAATAAAATCGTCCAATATATCTAGCTAAATACCTAAGATCATTAGTACAGAATCTCAGAACTTCCTATTTACTCTTAACTTGCTGTTATGAATAGTCTTTTGACTGCTTTCCTCACAGTCCTTGCATTTAGGGATACTTCTGCAGTTAAAACATTTTCAATAAAGCATGGTGTTAATGCAATTTTATAAAGAAAGCTAATGGAATTATTTTCCACTGATGACTATGAATAAATTAGGCATTATTTGGAGTAGCAAATATCCACACTGGTGCGTAAATGGTAGTTAGTTTCAGGGTCTATATAAACTAGTTGATGAATAATTGGGAGCTAGGTCACATTTTTAGTCAAAGCAGAAGCAGGTTTGCTTCAGAAAATCAGAAACGTTAGAAGAAATATACCTACAGCACTGAAAAACTGTTCATTGGCACCAAAAAGATTGACTCAAACTTGCAAAAAGATGAACTATTATTCCTTTGAAAATAAAGGATTAGAAGTTTGTGCACCCAGATATGGTTTTGGATGGAAAAGAGAGATAGAATTTGGTTTGATAGACAGGTGAGGGAGTACTTATCTGCTCCTGACTCTAAGAAGTTAAATAAGGCCCTAGAATAGCATTCACGGCAGGTTTTCTCTGTACCTAAGACAGTGATAATGATGAGAATAATACATTTCCCTGGTAGGGCTCCACTTAGAACAGAGCGTTCTGTTCTTGTCAATTCAGATTAAACAAGACATTTTGGGATTTGAGAAGTATAAAGTGCAGTCAACTATGAAGATTAATTGTACAAAAACAAGTAAACATGTGTGTCTTAGAGGTTCAGGGAAAGCTAAATAGGTGACATCTTGAACATGTGTACAATAAATCTGACAGGTGTGATGATACAGCTTCTGTAGCCATGTAAAAATGTACCCCTGTAAAAGAGCATTCTATAAATATTATAGACAGAACTTCAATGAAAATTATATCAAATGTTGCCCAAATGCCTATTATAAGATCATGTTTTCAGTGATTAAATGAACCATTCAGCTGTACATGTTTATGTTTATGTTTTTGTTTTTGTTTAAGATATACATTATACATTTGTCCCCTGAAAGTATTGGGGAACATTTCTGCTAAGGTCTTGACAGTTTCCAAGAACAGTATCATAGAAATACACATTTTTCCCTATTTATAAAATAATTTTAGAGTCATTTTACTGTCAATCTCTAATCTTTTTCATGTACTTCAGAGTAAAGGTTTGAAATGAATTCAAGTTGATTTGTTCTGCTGCTGTCTTTTGCGATCCCTAAGAAAAAATTTGTTGTCACAAAAGAATCTGGGCAATTTTGATCTTTTGAGGACTGCTCTGAGTTAATGAGGATGGTGATGGAGTTCATCATCTTTGGACTGACTGAAGAGTACATTTTGACTGAGCTTTTCATTGCAGGTCCTCCACACAGTCAAACTGTTTGCACCTTTTCATAGATCAATGTAATGTTGGGGATCAAGACTGTTGCTTACAAGGAGAATTGCTGCACTCAGCTACAAGAGGCAGTCCCTGGTGCAGAGGGTGAGCTGCTGTACTCCCCTTCCTCTCTTAGTAGCCTTCAGTTTTGGGGGAAGATGATGCAGAGTCAAGAGTAAATGAGCAAAGAGCAGGAATCACAGACCAGGAGAGGGTCAGCACCTGGAGACGTGGGCTGGGGCTAAAGAGAGAGTCAGGAGGAATGACGAGAATGGAAGAAGAAAGAGTGAAAGGAGGTGATAAATTCTCTCTGATCTGGAGAGAAGGAAACAGAGTTGGAGAACAAAAGCTGTGCTGAATGGCCACTGGGTAGGAAGAGAACAGAGATAGAGACGTGCTGATTGCACAGGCAGGATTGCCTATAGCACACACTTTTTCAGAACTAGAAACTGAACCCAGAGGACATGTCTGTGCAATGTGGTCTGTGCAATGTGTGGCAAAGTACGTTTTCCCTTTCCATGTTTGTCTAATCAGCTGCCTAAAGAGCCATTAACAGCTCAGAGTTGCCACTAGCTTTTTCATTAGAAGATACAGCAGAAACCTGGGAAGCCAGAAGCCTGAAACCTGCTTAGTAAACTCCAGATCAGAATCCAGTATTATTCTGTTTGATTAAATAGCTATGGGAAAGGGGCTGATTTTTTCCTGTGGGTGTTTTATCTGCTTAGTTTTAGTAAACAAACGACAACAAAAACCCTACACCTTTTAAGGATATTAAGGTTGCAAAGTTAATTCAAAGGTTGAAAAAGACCAGCACTAACATTGCTCATTGGCAATGTTTTTGGGTAGGGATTAGATTTTTAAGGTCCCTTCCAACCCAAACCATTCTGTGATTCTCTGATTCATTCTATGAGTGCAAAGAAAAGTACATTCATCTAAGACACTTGCTTTGGGAGCTTAAAGGTACTCACTGAGGAAGGTTAAAGGGGGAAGATTAAGCCAAGAATGTATAGTAGATAAGTTTACTTAAAAGCAAATATTCCCATATTTAAATTAAATTAAGAGTGCATGTTTCAGCTTTATCTGCAGACCTCCTTCCTAACCATCAATAGCTGACATTTCCAGAGTCACTCCAGCAATTGTTCCTGTGGAGAGTTTTTAAGAGTATATCCCACTATATGCAGTAGAAAATGTCCATTAAGACACTAGTTGAGAAGACCTTTACGCAAAACCACTCATTCTCTTGAATGAACTGTTTCACCTAACAGACCCAGAAACCTTTACCACAGATCTGCATGTATAAAGAATATTTTTGCGTAATTTGAAACTCATTGCAGAGTTCCAGGACCTGAGTTCAGCTTCCAGTCTTGGTTTAAAATTACAAGAAATCACGAATTAAAAGATGACACAGAAAGAACATAGAAACTCATTTCTATTTTCTCTCCTTTTTTATCCGCCCAGCTGTATTCATAACTACAGCTGGTACAGAGACCTAATAAATGTTGCTCCAGAGAAATGTATCCATTTTAGTGGAGTAGCTTGTGTGATTTCTCATAAATGCTTTACAGTAATGACAGCCACAGCTCAGAAGCTATCGTGGTCATTTGCCCTGGAGAGCAATATATGAACCATACTTAGTGTTTAACCTTTTCTAAGAGGGTAAATGAAGCAGGAGTCAGGCATAATCAAGAACCAGAGTTGGGAAGCTATATAATCAAACATGTTTTTCAAAAATGTCATTCAAAGAGTGTATTCTGTTTTGTTTCCAGAGGTCCTTTTTTTTTTTGATTTGATTTAAAAAAAAAAAAAAAAAAAAAAAGGGGTGTGGGAGAGACTAAAAAAAAAAAAGTAACATAACAGCCCCAAAAAAAAAAAAAAAAAAAAAAAAAAAAAAAGTTTTTCCACATTCCTTTCCATATTGGCCAGACAGTTACCTTACTCAACTGAACTGGGGACCTCCCTTTTGAAAGTCCGTTCCCCACACAGGGCAAAGTGAGAATATCAGCTTGCACAAATACATGCACTCCACCTGCACATGTCCACAGTGCTACAGCACACTGGGGATTAGTGCATGCATTTGTCCTTGCAAAAATGAAGTTTGGGTAGCTCTTGCAACTGATTTCACTGTGTGCAATTAGAAACCACTCGTAAGTATGCAAAATACACATACTCAACTTGATAGAAAGATCTTAGCCCATAAATAAATGACCCTAGATTCAATTTGTAGTATACTGTAGTACCCTCTGATAGCAGTATTCCGTCTTTAATGCTAAAAAGCACATATGAGTTTCTAATCTGAATACAGATCCTTTATTAACTCACTGCTGAGCATGATCCTTTGTCTGGAGCAAAGTGTTGCTGCGGAAGCCAGATCCACATGAAAGACCATTGTGCTATAATGGCTACTGCTTGTGTGTTTTACTTCTCAAAAATCAGAGCTATTGCCATATATTTAGCATGTTACAAATACATATCTCACATCTAATTTGACATTAAAATTGTTGTAGTCGTTGTACTGGGGGGACTTTTTTTTTCTTAAGTGCTAGGGAGGTAAATGAGAACATAATTACATTGTCAAAGTCAATAATAGCAACCAGCCTCTGTCAGGTCTTGCTGCGCTCAGCACTGTTTCACAGGAACTGCTGGGGAGCTCTTCCGCCACCAATCCATTTGGCTCCATTTAAGAACTGAGTACAGGAAGGTAGTTATTGTACAAGATTAGTTTCCTGTATGCTGCAAATTGGCAGTAGCAGAAAAATACAGGATGAATTTATTAGCTTGCAAGGTCAGCTAATAAAAAGAAAACTGTGCAGCTCGGACTGTTGTTTACTTTAAGTCGGATCACTTAGTAGGCTTCATGCAAAATTTAAATTGGTTAACTCCTGCATTTCCAGCCTGCAAAATCTGCACAGAGAAAAAGCAATAAAAGTTTTAACACAAAACCTATGTTCATGTTCAAGGAATTTAGCAGGGTTAGAATGCCTGTTAAAAATCTATTAAATATACAGATCTTGTGCTGTGCAGGCAACTGTATCAATTGTGTTTTGTCACAACTGCAGGAAGAACATGATGGTAAAGATGACCCCATAATATTTCATGTGTGCCATAAGCACTAGTATCAAATGTTATATTTGGGAGAGATTGCTGTTGCTAATGAAACTGAGAATTTAGCCTAAAAAAACATTTGAATTGAAGTTCAAGGAAAAAATAATAATAATCTGAGGACAAAAGATCGTATTTGAAGATGATAATAACATTGTGATGTTCCTGAGGAATAATATATGATATAAATTGAACTCATTGGTGCCCTTCCTTTACACAGACTGTAAATGGACTATGGTAAAACAGTACCACCATTTCAGAAAAATGTAAGTCTGCTCTTCAAACAGCATATAAATGGGGTCCATTTAGTCTTAATTTTTGCCAGAATCTGAACACACACACATGCACACACGTGCACACACACACACTCACACACACTCATGCAAGTGGAAAACTGGATAAAAAGAAGGATTTTGATATTTTAATATTTGTACAATGAATTTATGCCAGATTAGCAGTGAGAAATTCCAAGTACTTAAATTGATTAACTGGATTTTTTAAAGCTCCTAAATATGTTAGGTAGTCATAGTAGTTAAGTGCCAACTTACTTTGAATTGCTTTGAAGTATATGAGGCACCCATTCACATCACTCGTTTCCTAGGGGAAAGATTTAGACTGGAACCTTCAGGCACACTATTGCAGGCACTTTCCATCAGCAGTCTTGCCCAACACATCTAACCTGCTCCTCACCAAACATTGTTTCACCTGGTCTTTGGGCAGGAGGACACAGGAACTTAAACTTTCCATATAGCCAAGGAAGAACCAGCAAATGTAATACAGAGAATGCATTCAGGAACACAGTTTAAATACGCATGTAGTGGAGGGACAGGATCAGGATCATCAAGAGTCAACTGCCAACTTGTCATCTGCTAACAACAGAATAGTTTTCAGAGATGTTGGTTTGCACTGACCAGTTTCGCGGTGGCCAGAGGCACCAATTGCTTTTTAAATTGAAAATCAAGAAACGTCTGCTTACAGGCCTAAAGTGAGATATATTTTTTCTGTGCCCTGGTGATCTTGTCCAACTGATCTTGCATCTGATGATTATTCTGAAAGGTCTCCTGAGGCACTGCATATTTGAGACCAAATACCCAAAGTCAGTTTTCGAAAGCGAGTGTTTTCTCTGCCTCTTTCTAGACAGAAACATATAAACAGTTCAACACCTTCCTCAGAAACTCACTGCTCATCAAATCCAAGCAAGTCAGTTAGGGGTGAAGGGTGGAAAAACAGGGTGTATGTGGAGTACTAAATGAAATCAATAGATAGAATAGGTTACTATACTCAGTATACTCTTTATAACTGTGGAAGACAACCTTCCTTGTTTTGGAGTCCCACATCTCAGCAAGATGCTGTAACAGAACTTAGAGAACACTGATTCATCTTTGGGATTGGAAATCTGGGACACAGTATAGACAAGGAAGTGAGACCCACAGGAGAGCCAGCAACCATGAGGCCGAACTTCGGTGGCAAAGGGTAATGCCAGGATGCTAGCCTCCGCTTTCTGGACATTAATGTCAAAATAATGCAAGAAAAAAAAAAAAAAAAAAAAAAAAAAAAGACATTTTCCTGGGAGTATGAAACATTTCCTGACCTGGCTGAGGAAAGCTGAGACTTAAGTGCTTTACTCTGCTGTCTGCTTTTCTGTCGGGTGCCTACCTTTAGGACAACAGTTAGTATCCTGAACTACAGGAGAATAAAGGCAAAAAGTTCTCTGTTTAAATACACTTCTTCTAGGCTGACTACCTACAGCACGATGAAAGCACATAGTCTTTCTTTAACATGGAGATGCAGCCTTATTTGTATGTCCAACCAGATGCAGAAGGCCTTCTGCATGCCCAGGTCTAAGGGCATGCTGTGACTGTGCCCTGATCCCATATCCAAACAAAAGCTCATCTTGTAGTGACACCAGCCTTCACTGAAAGAAAGGAAAGGCAGGTGGAAGCCACAACACTCTTTAGAGGGTCCAAACAACCACAAAAATAGGACTTTGATGTGAACTGTGTAGAGCCAAGGCAGTAAATCTGTGTTCACCCTTAGGAGCCCCACCAACCCTCCAGAGACACTCCCTGCTCGCAGTTGCTGAGGCTTGATGGTGAGGCCTCCATGCCTCACCTACAGCACTCTGAGTCACCCTGCTTGCTGGGCCAGGCCCAGGGTGGGATCCAGCATGTTCCCCTTCCCCACAGCTCACCAACCCCCACAGGGGCAAGGCAAGGGTGTGGTTATTTTCCATCTGTCTGCTGCAATCCTGGGACTGGGGGCAGTGAGAGAGTAAACAAGGCACTCTTCCTGGCACTGCTTATGCATTTCCTAATTAAGTGTCATCTGATGAGCAGCATCAAAAGCAGGGGCAAGGACCCAGGGCTTTTCTCCCCAAGGATCGTCATCGTGGCCACAATCTCAGATGCCTTCTTGATTATTGATCTCTCCTCTCCCTCCAGCCCTTACACTCCTGGGCAGCCTCAGCCCTGAAGCCCCAGCCATGCCTCGAGGACTTTGCATGTCCACCCTCTATGATTTAGTTGTGAAGACTTAGCACGGCAGTTTCAGATTTGCTGATCTCTTGCGGCAAATGAATCAGAACCAGTGTAGAATGCGAGTCTGTGAAAATAAGTCACCTAAAATGCACTTTCCTGAAATGTCTCAAGCCACCTTTAAAAAAGGCAGGGAAGACAAATGCAAACTCTTTTGAGAGTCAGGAGTGTAATGCACAGCATCAGATAGGGGGGCTGGAGCAATTTGTAGCACATAAGACTTCAGTGCTCAGCCTCTATTATCTGCAGTCAGCAGAGGCAAATGCTGTGCCCTTAACGTTATCACGCTGTGAAACTAGAGATTAAATGTAATGGTGTCAGAACCACACACTGACCCAGGGTTTCAAACTGCTCCGCAGACCAAAAGCACCAGCCACCCGGGGTTTCTCGCAGGGAAGAGGCAACTGGCTTAGTTCAAGATCCAAAGACTGCAGTCTTCAGCAGAATGCAGCTTTTCCTTGTCCAAGTCATTTTGAGAGGGAAAAAAAAAAAAAAAAAAAAAAAAAAAAAGAGGAAAATACTCTTTGGTGGCACACAGTTACCATAGTTCAAAAGTAAATTCACCGATTGTGATTTAAGATTATTCACTAATGCTGGTTCACACTATCTGATGATCTGGATTTGGTTCCTGGGATATTCAATGCCTTCTGTAAGATCTTCATTGAGTCACATGTGAAGAAGTTTTCACTGAACGTGATTTTTTGGGTTACATTTTTAATGCTAACTAAGTAGATTTGGGGTTCTGGTAAGAGAGGGCAGTCAAGAAATCAGAGATTGCTTTCAATTTCACGTGCGTCACACTGGTATGAATACTGAAGAGTGTTTTTCAAGTGCTGGTCCTGAGCCAGAAAACCTTACTTACATCCCTAGTCCTACTAACTGAGGTTCCCAAGTAAAATAAATGCAATCATTCATTTGTCAGCCAGAGCAGTGTGGCTGATGGCAAGCTGCTGTCCTAGAAGGTGGGAGGTTGGGCACCTCTTCCTGCTCCTCTCCTTCCCCACCAGCTGGGTTCCTTGGTGCAGAATGGGAGTGAGCAGGTGGCCCCTTTCTTCTCCGTTTTCTCCCAAAAGGAAGTGATGTTGCATCCTGAAACCCTGCCTTAAAGGCCCACTAAGACATAGAATCTAAGCTCTAATTTTATCTGGGTAAGGCTTAACAATGTAACCGAGCTGGTATACTGCAGGAAGTAAGGCAGGTCTCCTTGAGTCACAGTGTGCAATAAAGCAATTCCCTGTTTGGGTGAGAGGAGTTGTTAAAAATCTGCCTCCTTCAGAGAGTCACAGAAGGCTCCATGTCTCCAGGATGGTCAAGTAATTGTGAACAGCCTCTGACGTGATGCTGAGCAAGATAGGCAGCAATGGTTTTGTGTTTACCTGAATGTGTTCATTCCTTACAATGCACAAAGCTTCCTTTGCTGCTTGGTTATCTGGGTCCTTACAACTAAAGTAAGTGAAAATACAAGCTCTGGGAGTGTAAGAATTCGATTTAAGTTTTGATCATAACACAGTCTGTATTTTAAATTATAAACCAAATCCAAGTTTTATCAGTCTCTGCTTCACAGTCTTTCTGAGATTGTTCACATTCCTTTGCCAGTTGGTTTAATTAGAATTTGTAGGTTTTCATGTTCACAGTGTCCACTTTGAACTGACGGGGTCAGCAGAGTTCAAAGAAAAGCATGAAAAACTTCAAAATCTAAAACAAAAACAAGCCCCAAGCCTTATCCCAGCTGCACAAATGCTGAGCAAGTTTGGATCTGGAGGCAGAGCCTGCAGTTGGAGTTTTGCAAGCAGCAGGGAATGTTATGTTTTTCACACCATGGGGTATCTCCACATGTTGTGGAGCTGATCAACCTTTCCACAAATCCTGAGCCAGCAGAGCTGTTCCAGAGGCAGACAGTCTGGAAAAGAGAGTATAGCCACTGGTCTTGCTTAGTCTACCACTAGGCTGAAGATTTACATCTGGAGGATTTTGTTAGCACTACCATGGCACACATATTAGGGGGCCTAGGCGGTCATTTCAGGCATATGTGTATGAGAAATATAAGTACAATCTTTCTGGTTTTGGTAGTCATGGTTGTCATATTTCCATGGGGGGGAATATATATATATAAGAAAACATAAAAAACAACAAAAACAACAACAACAAACAACAAAAAACCCAGCATATAAATACAAAATTAGCTTCTAGAGTGTAGTGTGTGTTCAGTTACCCATTTGCACATGTATTCCTGAATTGTTACAAGTTGCATGTCTGGTTTTGAAATTCCCTATGTTTACAGCATAATAAGGTGCATGATAAACTTAGATGACAGCATTTCTAGTAGTATTCAAAGAATACAATATAAAGATTTATTCCTACCCACTAGTGCAGAAACATGGAGCTAAATGAATAAAAGAATGAATATACACACTGTAAAAAACATTCTTCCCTCCAGGCGAGATTAGATGTCTTCTTAAACTGTTCTGCATGATGCCCATCACACATAGCTATGCACACTCTGCATACAAAGACAAAATATTACATACAAAATATTTCCCTGCCCAGAAAATAAGGGTCTGAGCCATATAGGTGGGGTCCAAATCAACACCCAAGATCACAGAATCACAAAATGGTTTGGGTTGGAAGGGACCTTTAAAGATTATCCAGTTCCAACCTCCCTGCCATGGGCTGGAACACCTCCCACCAGATCAGGTTGCCCCAAGCCCCATTCAACCTGGATATGAACGCCTCCAGGGATGGGGCATCCACAGTTTCTCCAGGCAGCCTGTGCCAGTGCCTCACCACCCTCATGGTAAATAATTTCTTCCTTATATCTAATCTAAATCTACCCAGTTTTAATTTAAAACCATTATCTCTTGTCTATCACTTCATGCCCTTTTAAAAAGTCTCTCTGTCGCTCTTACTGGCCCCCTTTAAGTATTGAAAGGCTGCAATAAGGTCTTCCCAGAGCCAGTCAGGCTTGAGAGATTTTTACCTCTTCCTTATCAGCCAGCCTGCCAATTAGAAGTGGATATACCTGATTTTTACCCCCAAACCCAAGTACATGAACCAAAGTACCAAGCGCCATTGGAAGATGGAGACCAATATACACTTACTGCAAATGCTGATGCAGTAGCAAGTATTAAATTGCAAGAGTAGAGCTAAACCCCAGAGCTGAGGTCAAAGCAAGTTTGTGCTTACACAGAGGCTTTTTGGCTTTTCCCATCAAAGCTGTATACTGCTTCTTGCTGCCACAGGTGTTTATGCAGTTGAAGTCCATAATATTACCTGGCTTAAGAGCAGGAGAACAGCCACACTAAAAGCATCTTCCTGGAGATGGAAAACACACAGAAAACTGCAGTACAATTACTGTGATTCTAGTTTTCCTGATCAAGGAATGCATAAATTCTCCCAGCTCATGAGAAGGAGGATGCTCAGAGGAATGCATCTTGTAGCCCTGAAAATAATATGTAACAGCCAAAGAAAAATGTCCAAGGAAAGGAAATGAAAGGTAAAGGAAAAATATTGATTGAAAGACATATTTAGGAATATTTGAAAGAGAAGAAGACTGGCAGAAGGGTAGAAAGAAAACCTCTTGTCCCACTTAAGACTAGTCATGTAAGACCAGTAAAAGGGAGATGGAGTAGGAGATGAGAATGGTATAGGGAAAAGGGCTATGGTCTCATCTCTATTTGGATCTATTATTTTCCTCTAACTTCCTGTGCTCCTCCTTTTTTTTTCTTTTTTTTTTTCCATCACATTGTTTTATGGATGTAATGCCACAGATGTATATTTAAATAAAAAGCCAGATCTATACCTGATTTCAGTAGCAATAAAGCTGTTCTCTCCTGCTCTTAAGAGAACTGTACAGCAAGCCAGCCCCTAAAAATACTAGAGAGCCATGCTTCCTGCTCACACACACTGACTGATCAATGTGAACTTTGATGAGTCTTTTGTAGGTATTTGTGTATGAGAATAGGCACATAAGAGAGACAAAGAGCAGGAATGTGTTGCTATTAGATACCTCACTGTGTCCCGATGAATCCGATGTGTGAAGGTAGCACTTATTCTGCACTCCAGAAGACATGCTGTGTTATTTCTCTGGTACAATTGTTTTGGTCCTCTTATCAGAGCATATGTTAATAGCTTTACGCTACTTACACTGAGAGCTGGAAATTGCTGAGAATTTCAAAGCTCCATCAGGGAGGAAGCAGGAATGGTAGATGCCACAGAAATACCCTGCAGAGAGATTTAGCTTCTGGCTGCATTTTTACCTTTATGTTGTTTTTCCAGGTACTTGCTATTTTCCCTCAGCCTGCAGACAAATCTATTTCTAGTAACATCATTCCAGTATTTTTTTTTTTTCCAGCAGGAAAAAAATACTATTCATATTCACTTGTATTAATTAACTGAGAGAACACTACTCTTCTGAAATAACATCAAATTAGTAGAGCAGAATAGCATAATAGCCTGAACACATCAAAATGCTGAATGAAGCTGTTCAGCATCTGTAGTAAAGCATCTTGTATGTTTGCTTTGTATATCACAATAAAGTAAAAAGTGATTTGTACAGTATTTTTGGCAGCTTTTGTGTTTTCTGTCATATATATCACCTTTTTATTTCTCAGTCACAGAATGTTGCATCTGTATTATTAAAGCCTTTAGAATAACAAAATACATCTCACAAAATATCAGTAAGTACAATTAAACACTACACAGTTGCATTAGAGCAATTTCTCAGAAAATTAATAAAACAATGTGGTCTGCAATTGCTTATTTCTTTCTGCCTTTTATTTTCAGCTTTTCATGCTTCTTGATCACCCACTGCAAAAATGATTCCCAGGAGGAAGAGAAAAAATAAAAAGCTTCTTCAGAAAATGCTGAATTTGTGAGACATTATAACCCCTCTGAGACATTTCACGGACACGTGTTTAGAAACATAGTACAGGCTAACAATGTCAGCTGATGCAATATGGAACAAAATAGTTAATGATCCCGTTTCTACCAGATTTCAAGAAAAACTATGAGGCATATCAATGCTGCAAGAGCATTATCTGTGATGCTGGGAGCTGTAACACCTTTGCATACAGCTTCCCTGTATAGTTTACTTTTCAGTGCATGGTATACTTTCTTAGGTGAGGAAAATAGGTCTCTTCTCAGACCATAGTCTCTGTTCCCTTATTTGTCCTTCATAATCTCCTGTTTTGGCTTTGTTTTTGAGGGCTTGGGGGAAAAAATTCCAACCTGCTGAGAGGTAAAAAACGGCGTAAAGTGACATCTTAACTGAGGTCATGCTATTTTAATGGAAAGCTTCTTTGACCAGATTCTTCAGCAGGAGCAATCAGTCCTTAGCAATTAGTTTTAGGAAATGCATACATAAACTACCAAATGAACCCTACTGGGGCCAGATTCAGATATCCGTTGTTTTGATTTGTTGTCCACTCTAAGGAAGCACCCATATTATTTGACATCCATATTATTTGCAAGAAAGCAAATGCCACATCTGAAAGTGCTACAGCAGAGGGATGGGTAATAAGAGAAAAGAATAGGTTTATAGGCAAGTCCATAGGTAAATCTGCACCTGCTAGCTGATCTCCACCAAAAAATAAAAAATAAAAAGAGATGTACGTCCTCCATGCTCAGCAGAATAAATCCACTATGCCACTGCATTTTGGAAGCTCCATGCAATTCTAGTCCATGAGTTTTTTGTTTGTTTGTTTTTTCATGTGGTACATAATAAACTATGGGACTTGTGGCTGCTGCAGAGTGGTAGAAAGCCAAAAAAAAAAAAAAAAAATAGATTAAAAGCTAGCTTTGCAGATTCCCAGAAGAAAATCTATTCTGAGCTACTAAGAGGCAAGACAGCACCTTTGTGCTAGGTAGACCCTAGCCCACAGCTGCTGAAAAGTGTATTTAAGGAGCATTCATTATATTCTGCTTGTTCTCATACCATCTCCTCATTGCCAGTTACTGGTCTGTGTCAGAGAGAGAATAGGGAAGGCTATCAGGCCCCTATGCTCTGTCTCAGTGCTGGTTGTTCCTTTCATCCTTGAGCTGACTATATTTACAGTGCAGGAGACAGTGCCTGTATCAATAAAGGCTGACTGCTGCCTGCACAGGAAATGACCTGGAGGTGATATCTAAAACGCTAGTTCTTTGGCTCCCACAACATCAGATAGTCAATGAGTTGCCCCACCCGGTCCTGGGAAATGTCTGTATATACAGCATATATTCAGTACAAATCTGTGTACCAGATGCACTTGAGAGTAAGACAGGAGGTGATGTAGTCACAGAAGTAGTCACAAAGCAAGGGAAATAATATGGATAGCAGCCATGGAACTGCATTTTGAGAAAGGTACATATTTGATGGGACTCTGAAATTTTGCAGTAAGAGAAAGTGCTTCTAAGCCATTTTATTAACAAATCCCTTTCAGTGAGTTGGAAAGTTGAATTTGTTGAATTAGTATATTTTCACTCAGTATCGATATTACTATAACTAAAAAGCAGGACAAAATCTTAAGAACATGTAATTTATCACCTAAATGTAGGCTAATTTAGGTCCATTTAACTGCTATCCTCATCAATTACCCCATCTGTAAAAATGAAAGAATTGTTATACCTCACTGTGATACCACTCTGTCAATTTATATCTGTTGTAAATAATTTTAAGATTTCTTGTTGTTCATAGCATTGAAAGAAGCTTCATGAACGTGCAAAATAACTAAGAAAGAGTTCAGAATTTTAGAAAAGAGTATGCATTTTATGTTGTCCAAATACATACTTTGAAAGATTTCACATAAAAAAATAGCTTTGCAATTTCCATGTTCAGCTCAATTTCCTCTGATATTAAAAAGCATCAGAAAACAGCTGAGAAAATAAGCTCTGGCTAGTTCCACTTTGTTTACATTTTATTTATGTGGATCAGCTGCAAAACAGAGTGCTATTGCTATTCATCTTTAATGAACCTTTGTACCGAGGACAGGGAGTTTATGAGGACTAAACCCTTTGAATAATATTGGACTTCCGAGCAAAATCAGCACAGTAGGACTAAAATGCTTTATTGGATCTTATTCACAGGAGGTTTATACTATTCCACTGATATCTTCCATTCCACTTAATCACTTTTATGAACACAGGCTAAGCCCCTACCACAAATTGCCACCCGAGAGCTTAGCAGTCTAAATGATACTTCACTGAAGCTTCAGAAAGAAGTTGGAGAAAACATACTAAAGCACAGCAACCTGGCCCTCTTGGTTTCAAATTTGCTTTAGAAGGCATTTATCTCCACTATTCTTTGGTAGGCCCATATGCTTGAACAAAGACATTATTGAAATGTGTCTGTCACTCATTGTATTGCCCCAGCCTGCACTGTCTTTAGGTAACTCAGTAAGTGCAAAGTCATTTATTTGCACTTCCTTAGAAATGCAAGATACTTAGTAATGAGTTTTTGTAACTTAGGTGACTTTATGTTAGTAATAGTGTTCCATTACTTTTATATGGTTTCTATAAAGTATATAATTAAATATTCCAGAGACACCATTGTTGCACTTGTCATTGTCATAGGTGTCAATAGTTATCTCCCTATTTATGACAGTAGTTGGGGCCTTAAAGTAGTTTTTGCTTACCCAAGCACTCTTTTACATCAGTAGCAACTCAAACCTTTGTGTGAAGAGGGGTCTGATAAATTAAACAGGACACTATTTAATTCCTTTACTAGAGAATTAAACATGCCATGAGCTGTACTCTGGCATTGAATCCAATGGGCTTACAACTGACCGTGTACTAAATGCTCTCTGCCTTTCGAAGTTTGCACACATTCCAGCCTGCCTGTGGGAAATGATCCCATTTCTAAAAAGGTCCCAAGCCCTTCCCAGGGAGCAGGAGAGTAGTAGATGATTTAGGTCAGAACCAGGGCAGGAATCACCCTAGCAATTTTAGCAGGATAAGCAAGCTCCAGAATACTTGTAAGACACGGTGAGGGCCCTGTGAGGGATCATGGTACTTCACTGGAGCATTTTGTTCCTACAGATATGAAGATTATAAGGTCCTCCAATGCAATAGTGATAGAGGTACCAAAAATACTTTTTTTTTTCCATTTTGACAATAAACACATCAGTCATTATAAAAGAATTGAGAACAGAAATACTGTCAGCTTAGGGTTTCTTGGTACTGTCATGAAAAGCATCAGCACGTTGTTGCTTGTACAAGGAAGCAGGAACGTATTTCTAAGAGGCTACAGTGCATTCAGATCACAAAGGTAATATTTCATGCAGTGCACCATTAAAGAGATTTCATTCCCTGTTGAAGAGCAAGAAGAAAAAAATGTGTACGATATCATGAAAAGAACCTTTTTCACGGAAGGCTTTTAATTGGCTTTTTGTAGTTATCCTCTTCAAACAACACTGAAAGTGTCTTCTGACAGTAGCAAAACTGCTCCTGCATTTATTAATTGATGACAACACAAAAGAAAGTAATTAAAAGTCCCATGAAGCCATTCATTATGACTGTCCTACTTGTAGCAAGACACTCATTCCCACTGTGCTAAAATTAACTGTTTCAGAGAAATGTATAAACAATGTGAACTACAGTCAATAACACCCTCATCTGCCAGCAGCATTGCCAAATGACAGGCAATCTAGGCACCTCTTAGACTGGCTCCTCAGATTACTTTCATCAGATTGAGTCTTGGTGATCAATACCAAATATTTAACACTTGCACCTCCTACTTTACACCAAGGGGAAAGACTGGAACCAATTTGCTGTACAGTTCTCTTTCATCACTGGATTTATTTTGTAACAAGTGTACATTAATGGTTCCCCTGTATTTTAAAGCTTGATTCCCATATTTCACGGAGTTAACAGTGAATTAGCTGGCGAAATCTTTAAAAAACAGTCTGTGTGAAGTGACATATGTTCCCAAACCATCATGTCTGCTTTTGTGTGAACAGTGAGTAGCGTGCTCTCTTCATTTATTTATTTAATTTTTGATAGTAATCCCATTACCTTTTCTCCCGATCAAGGCAGTCTGAGTCTGCCCAGCTGATTAGCTATTATTATGTCAAAATACTTCGTAATCCCCTCTGATCTCTTTTTAGCAGTGATGCCAGGGCAGTGATATACTTGTTTGGATACGCTCAGACATGCAATCATTGGAATAATGCAGCATACTTACCACTTTTCAAATCTGATTTCCTTATGACCAGAGTAACAAGCCAGTTTAGAAAATGGTATTTTCTACTTCTGACTTTCCACATGCATGAGGCAAACTGGGAGGCTGCTCCAGAGCTACCTGGGACCTGGGGAGAGGGAACCCAGAGCTCACGGAGACTCAGATCCTCAGCTGCCAATGTGACCTACATGCCCTTGTTTACTTTCCTTGGTTAACAACGTGTGTGGGGGAAATGCTACTCAGCGATGCCTTCCCAGTCTCTCCAATATTGCTTGTGTTTCTGTGTCTCACAGTAAGTAAATCAGCAGCTGTCCTGCCTGGAAGTTATTGTTAGGTAGCTGTATCTTGGATCTTATCTTAGCCACAACAAACAAAAGATGCAACACAAAGGGAAGAAAACAAACAAAAATTAATATTAAATTTAGCAAAACAAGGACACTGCAGTGCCAAGTTCTCCTTTGGTAAATCAGCACAGATTCATTGTTGTTTACATCAGTGAAGCAGAAGAATGGAAACTGCTGACAGAATGGGAGCTCAGAGGCACATGAGTCACCACTCATTGAATTTCCATATTCTTGTGACCTAGTAGTGTTGATGGGGCATTCAGCAGAAGATGATTTCAAGATTCTTTCTCATCCCAATAAATGAATGTTTGCATTCCAGGTGCATACTGGAGGTTTTCAGAAAGATTTCTAATACTGAAGAAAAAAAAATCAGGCTATCTGCTCAAAATTAACTTACATCTCAGGCTAAAGCTACTTGCCAGGGAGATCTACTAAGGTAAAACAGCCTCCTAAGGGAAGCAGTGGAAATTTCATATCTTGACACATCACAAGCTACACTGGATCAGGCACTAGCACATGCATAAGAAGAAGCAATCTTGCTTTTCACAGGAAGATAAGTTCAAGCACTGAGATGCTAAGATACTTTGGGGACAAGTGTGATGTGAGGTCTAAAATAAACAGAGCACTTCATTGCACTATCAGTAATGAACCGTGGAGAACTATCCTGTTCTCTGTACTATGCTAATAGGGCTCTATCCTGTAAAATACTGAACACCGTAAATGTTTGTTATAAAGGACATAAAGTATATTCAAAGGGAGGAAAAAGAAAACTACCTATAAAAATAAATAAATAAATAAATAAATAAAAAGGACCTTGGTAATCATATTTATGAAATGTAACTAGAGAACAAAAACATGAATTGAAAATCTCCCACCAAATCCAGGCTTAATTTAAAAATAAAAATAAAAAAAAAAACAGAAAAACTATCTGTTCTAACACTATTTTAGTGTACATTTCTGTTAACTTCATATATATAATTCAATTACCCTAGGTTTCAGTATGTTATTTCAAATGGGAGTTACAGTCAGTATGAATACATTTCAATACCTCATTGTAACTGGTTCATAAAATAATAATAATAATGTGGAAGAGGTTTGCTCTAATCAGGACTCAAGCTTTACTATATATAGTAGGTCTAACTCTAAGAAACAAAAAATTATTTGTTCTGCTGCAGAAATTGGAATAAACATTCCAGCAGTGTGAATGGAATTCCATTAAGTGAATGATATTCAAAGGTAGAACATTGGACTTGTTTCTAAAGTATTTACACACAGTTTGTAGAATTCCTCAATGTCAAACATTCATCCTGAGATCCAAAAATCCATACCAAGTCCTCTGTTATTTTGTAATACTTCAGTAATGCTCACGGTTTCCTGATAAACCTTTCAAAGAACATGATCAAGACTGCATAATATAATTCTTGCTGTAATCAAATGTGAAATCAGGAACTTATGAGTTAAAATACACACAGGCAAGAAATCCCTCTCCATTTGTTCTGCTTTGTCATTGTATTTCTTCAAATAAAAGCAACCTTTCTTACTAAATAATTCTTTACTTAAACTTATGCTTCATATCATAGATTTTGGCACATACAAAGCATATCGTCGCAATTTAAAGTTATAATAATTTTGAGCATTTTGTGAAATGAATAGAAGTAGCAGTTAAATTTATCCTTTAGATCATTCATAAAGAACACAGAACTTGCAATTTGGTAATTCTCTTCTAAGGATCAAAAGATTGAAATGGAAAATATTTTTTAGATCCTGCAAAGAGAGAGAGAGAGAGAGAGAGAGAGAGAAAGAGATCCCTGCTGCAGCACAGAGATAATTGTATTTTGAGTACAAGCCTGAAGATTTCTATTTTTTTTTTCTGTGCAATAGTGGCAAATAATTGAAGTAACTACTGACATATTCCTGCTTTGCTAAAACCTGCTTAAACAGTTCCCATCTTCCCTGTCCCAGTCTGTAGCTCCCAACCTTGTACCAAAGCTCATTATTCCCCTAGTTGTGCCTACACAACTGTTTCTGCAACATGGTGCTGCAAAGTCTTGTATCAGTAGTGTAGGGATGAAAACTACCAGTAGTAGTCATGAATTTCCATGGCTTGAGGTGAAAGAGAAAATACTCTCTCAAGTCAATTTTTATATCTTTAACTTTAATTGAAAGGACACTAATATTGTGTTTGCTACACCTAAATCTTCTTCACAAAGAGATTTATCATTTTAGATATGCATGAAACTAGGAAGCTAGCACTTCTTATCACAATCAAGTGATCTATTGACATGATAGCGGACAAAAATATTTCTGTTGCCTTTGCAGAAAAAAAAAGAAAAAAGTTATTTACTGTATTTTCACATTACTCATTATATTTTTTTCTCAGCATTCTTCTTCTGGAGTTATATTAGACTTATTTGAATCATCTGCTCCATTTGTATGCAGGCCTACATCTGAGAGTCTGCTGTAACCGAGACACTTCTGTATATATTGTGATATGTCTTATGGTAATCACTGTGAACTGATCCATGTGAAATCATTTCTTTATTCCTTGCAGAAAGTGATAGTTTCTGCCTTTGAGTGGGTATATGCCAACTTGCTGTCAGAATGTGGCCACTGAGTCACTGGTCGGTCATAGTCCACAAGAAGTCAGCCAAGTGAAAATACAGAAGTTGTGCCTTAACCCAGTCACAGACCCCTGTCACTTCAGACTGCTTTATGTTGTACAGGACCAATATATATCATACACTATATATACAACAAGGCTTAAGTATTGTTCCCATATAGAAAATATTCAGCCTCTGTTAGATGCATGGAATGAGGTAATCTCCATATACCAGAAGAAACTGAGCATAGAAGGGAATCTTGTTGCACTTCTCCTACAAGAGATGACTTACATGAAATATAAACTCTGGACAAAATGTCCAGCATACAGCTAGACAAATATATAATACATTGTGTGAACAACTGGCTGACAGGTCAGGCTCAAAGGGTTGCACTAGGGGAGGCCTCATGGCGGCCTGCAGCTCCCTCACGAGGGGAGCAGAGGGGCAGGCGCTGAGCTCTGCTCTCTGGGGACAGCGACAGGACCCTAGGGAACGGCATGGAGCTGGGACAGGGGAGGGTCAGGATGGGGGTTAGGGAAAGGTTCTGCACCCAGAGGGTGGTTGGGCACTGGGACAGGCTCCCCAGGGCAGTGGGCACAGAACCGAGACAGACAGAGTTCAAAGAGTGTTTGGACAACACTCTCAGACACAGGGTCTGATTTTTGGGTGGTCCTGTGTGAAGCCAACAGTTGGACTTGATGATCTTTGTGGGACCCTTCCAGCTTAGGATATTCTACGATTCTAAACTGTTGTTGGCTGTGATTGAATGTATAGACCTTGATTTCAAGCCATAATGCTTTGATAAATTAAACAGCTTTCAACAAAGATTAGATCAAACCACTACGATGTTACTCTGAGTGAGCACTCCTAGCACCTCTCTGGCTTGCCCCCAGGTCCCTACCTCATCTAGCTAGAGTCTTCTTCTTTCAAGCAGTGTGTTGGTACAGAAATGGGAAGAATCCAAACCCATTTTTTTTCCACAAATACTTTACCACTGTCCTCTGCCTCCCTCCCCATGTCATTACCTGGATTTCCAGGGGAGCCTGTTTCTCTCTGGCTGCACCTGGAGCTGAGAACCCCAGAGGAAGTGCACTTCTCTAGTCATGAGCTACTGAGCCAGGTAGAGAGTTCCAGAGAGCGGTAGTAAGGATTATATCTGAAAACATCCTGGTTCCATCACAAGAAGCTGTCTGGATACCACATATCAAAACTCTACCTTGCACATAGTGTTCAGTCACTTTACAACTGTCTGCTGCCTGTGTACGTCAACCATTTGCTTTTTATATAGCTATTAATATTTTTTCCAGAATTTCTTTTGCGTGTGTTAAATTGCTTATTGGTATTACCAAGCAGAACTGTGAAGCAATATTGTGTTTTAAGCAGCAATCTAAAGCATGAAAGCAAGTCCATGATTTTATTTATTTATTTATTTTTAATTTTACAAAGCCTTCAATTCAGTGTAATCTCCAAACACAGAAGGAAGAACCTTATTCCTTGTGAGCTTGGTAGTTACTTTTTGTTAAAGGATTTCTCCATGGTGGATTTTGCACTTAAAACAAGACTTAATCAACATTTATATTGCTTAGCATTGCACTGTGAATGTCTGATGGTTTGACTGACTGATCCAATCTTCTCTTTCCCTGTGCAACACTGAAATGAGGGACATCTTGTAAAACAGGGGAAGGCTATTTCCCTGAAGTGCTGATGTCAGGGAAAACAACAACAACAAAAAAATTCTCTTAGAGTACAAGACTGACAGATATCCTAAGTGATGTAGCTGGAGCTCTGGAGGGCACTACATCTGAAGTGGGCACAATGTCCTGCACTGTTACAGCAGCAGCACAGAAGGTATGTTGCCTCTGTACCTTACTAGCCTACAAACCTTTCTGCGGATTGGGAGGAGAGTACTGGAGAGAGCTCTTACTGCCTTCTCATTCTTCTCTGGAATCTACTGCAGTAAAAGACTCTGTAATGGCTTTCACTTTGCACAAAGGCATGTAAGACCAGCTTCTGCCTGCCTCATCTTCAGTGGTACATCTTAATCTTCCTACTTCTGTGATCCTGGCTCAGTCATGCAGCCACGTGGTGCTTCCATTTGCCTGTCTCTGCCAGCAGGACACTGAATGGACTCTCACACAGAATGACTGTGAGAGTCATTTAATATTTGAGTTCAAAACTCATTTTGAGTTAATGAGGAGCAAGGTAGTGTTTAAGCATAGGTATATATCTACATAGAGCTCAATCTATCACTGTGTATTGACTTAGATTTTCCATTTAAGGCTGTGGTCTCCAAAAGATCACACAGACAGTGACCTCACAGTGACATGAAACAGCTCCAGGAGCACCCCTGGGTGTGTCCTGTCTGATCCCATGTTTTGTGTATGTTCAATTGGCTTAAAGCTCCCTATCTAAATCCTTGTGTGTTTCACTCCCACTGACTTTGCAGGGAAAGGAAACTAATGTTTTTTTCACTATTCTTTCTAATGTAAAATTGGTAGGACAGAGCTGCAAATGGGTTCAAAAAGCAATTAAAGGAAGTCATGGAATAAAAATCTATAAGGACTCTTCCATACTAAGATGGTGATTCCAGCACCTGATATCAGGATGTCCTCATTCCAAAGACCTCTAGACAGCCAGATGCCAAGCACGGGAAACCTCCCATTTTGGTAACAAAATTGCTGTTCTTTTCCTTGTACATTTGTTCCTGGTCTTCATTCCAGATGAATTCTACCAAAGAACACGTATTGGAAAGACCTCCACACAGCCAGAGAAGATCCAAGACTTAAGGACTTTTGGTCCAACTCAGTAAATTCATACCTGACAACATTCTTGGGTTTAATGTTTTTTCCTTTGAAATTTAAAGTGTAAGTTTTAAAGCCTCCACTTCTAGTGAAGATATTATATGTACCCCAATGATACAGGCCCAGATGTGAATGCCTGGTCACTCAGGTGAGCAATGCTGTTAAAAATGCTTTTATTACTGTAGCTGTTCTCCAACTAAAGTTACATGCTAACTGGACTATAAGAGTAGAAATTGGAAAACATTTTAAAAATAGGTTTTAGCCAAAGTAAATTGTACTTGCAGCATTTAAAAACACTGAAGTTAACAGTGGTTAGCTGTAGCCTCTTCCATCACTTCTAACCTAGCAAGGTTTCTCAAGGAAGCGTTATCAGCCATCTGAGTGCTTTATAATTGCAGAGGGATCTTCAGTCTTTGAAGCTATTTTCTTGATACCTGACCGGGGCAAAGCCACAAAAGATTTAAATCCATCTCCACTTTAAAATATTGCCATACCCTCAAGCAACAAGTGAGGAATTCTTCTCATCTCGAAGCCAGTGGTTTTGTGAGGATAGTAGAAAGTGGAATATGAGGTTGTGGTTTATAGAGATAATTATCTGAAGTCATAGTGGCCTTTGTTGAAAACTGCACTGAAGAATAATGAAGCACTATATAAACTGTGCATCCTAAAGAGAAGGCAAATGTACATAATGGCATCAAAGTCCATTAATTCCTAATAGATCCTGTCACAAAGGGGACCTTTGCTATTAAATGATTAATTCAGTCCACTGAGATATTTTTATCTTGAAAACTCTACTTTTACAGTCATTTTCATTCAAAGAGACCTACTATTTCTGATATTCAGGATTTTTTAATGTGTATATTTAAAATCTCATGAATATTCTGAGGGCTTCACATTTGGAGGTCAGCAAGGGACTGTGCTAGCACTGCCCTCTTTAATATGTATATTAGTTGCTGGTGGTTGGGGAGATTGCTAAGTGTACAGCATCAGCAATTTGCTGAAGCCACAACCCCATGCTTCCCTGCCATCAAACATAGATGAAACAGTGTTTTTCTTTACCCTGTGAAACAGACTGTGTCCAAGATTGGAAGTCAATCCAGCTAAGGAACAGGCATTAGAAAGCTGAAAAGGAAATGAGATTGAAAGGAAATACAATGAAAAATAGAAAAATGGTGTTAGTATTAGTCAGTTAACTATATGTTGTTTATTCACTTCAGTATAGTTTTCATTGCAACATTGATGGAATACAAATTGACACAAAATTCATGTAAATTTATGTAAATGCATATATAAATGAGTTGCAGCCCTCAGGCTTCTGGCAAGTTGCCACAGTGGCTCTAAGCAGAGCAGAGATTTTGTGCCACTGTAGTACTCTGAGAGGTGTTATTGTGAATTAGAGTGTGGTTTTCTGAGAAACATTAGTAGCTTTATCAGTTTCTACATGAAGTTTGCCAGGGGCGAAAGAAATACCACTTTGTGAACTTTTGGCTTCTTATCTGAGTTAGTAATAGCACTGCGCCTAGAAATAGCTCATGTGTGACCACTACAAACTCTTTCACTTTCTCAGTAGAGTTTATAGTTACTGTGAGACAGAAACACTCAGTTTGTGAACATGATAAACTTCACTGGTATTTCTCAGGAATCTGTAATAACCATTAACTCAGAAATAGCTGGTACATGACCATTATAAACTCCTTTGGCTTCTCGGTAGAGACTTTCTAATAGCCACGAGCACAGAAATAGCTGGTTCACAACCGTTAAAATCTTTGTCAACATGTCCATTGGGAATATAATGGTTGTAAGCCCAGGAACAGCCAGTACACAATTTGTACACATTTTTTTATTTCTCTGTACTGAAATACAGCCGCGTAGCCAATAACTTGCCAGTAATAAATAATGCCATAATACAAGCTAACTTAGGCATTCAAGGATAATGCAACAGAATAAAATATAATACATTAAGGTAAATGGCAGGACTACATTTGTGTAACTTTCCAAAGCTTGTGACTTATGTCTGCTGATTTTCTCTCTAGCTGCACCATTGGATTGGCATCTCAGCTCCATTCATAAGGGAAAAAGACATCTCAGAGGAGGTGTCACATAAGAGCAAGGATGGGTCACTGTCCTGGAAGGCTGAGGGGCCATTCAGGTAGGGAACTCTTCTTATTTTTCAATATCTCGGGATGAATATAGCACTTCTATGGCCTGTCTACAACACTATCTGTAGGCACGTCAACAGAGAGACTTGCTGGATTTTTGTACCTGTATCTACACACAGTCAAGTCTGTTGACCACACTGGGAGGTTCAGGCATGGTAGACGAAACACCCCCCTCAGCCCTTAACAACCCACATGGGCCACACAGCCATGGCATGAACGGAGGTGAGTCTGCTCATGGCCCTCCTGCCTCTCCACAAAACACTCAGTCTTTGCAAAAGAGTCCCGTCTCCATCAGAAGACTTCTGGAGGAACTCTGGGAGGTTGTCAGGGTTCTTGCACATCCGTTGCTAGCAATTCTGTACACTTACAGGTGCGCATGTGACATCTGAGTATAATTTTCAGGCTTCTACCAAAGCAACAAATGTAGGACAAGCCCTAATTTTTATATATCAAAATGGAAATGGAGCACTGTAGCACTGTTTCACTCTGTCCCTTCCCACAGCCTCTTGCTGCATACCTTTTCCTTCCCCATAAGCCCTCTGTTATGTGACTCCTCCCTCATCACTGATCTCACAGGAATCCCATCTGAAAACACGTCTTATCAGAGAGAGATTTTCTGGGTGCTGAAAGTCTCTCCTTTGCCCTTTCTAGCCCAACATAAAAAAGACTGGGTGGGGGCAACAAGGTACTGGTGGCACAGGAGGAAGCACTTAAGCATTTACAGGCTCTTCTCCTTACTGCTTTGGGGAATATATTATTTCTTATAGAAAGAAGTGTTTGTGTAAATCGGGCTCTCTGGGGCTGTGTGGTCTCACAGTCTTGGGAGCTAATTCTGTTCCCACTGAACTCCATGTCCAAATCTCTGTTGATTTCAAATGAAGCAGCCCTGGGCTCTTTGGTGGTTTCTCTATTTTTCCCACTAAGAAATTGTTTTCTTTAAACCTCTGACATCACATGATGCAACCCACTGTAAAAATGATGCTCTTGATGTGCATAGATGTAACGAAATAATTTTTCAGTAATACTGATAATTCTCTGTGGCATAGTGAGCATGGGAGCTGAACCATTGCAGAATAGAAAGCCTCTGGAGGAAGCATGTACTAACACTTCAGGATACAGAGAAGAAATCATGCTCCAGTAATTTAACATAAGAGGAAACGACCATTTTAATTAATTTTACCTGAGTTTTCACTTTTCCCAAACAAACTTTGGGAAAGCAAAGGCTAGATGGAACCTTCAAGGAAGTTAAGGGATGGAAAAAATATTGAATGGTCAAACTGGAAGGAAAACAGTAAGAGATGCCAAAGTGTGTTGTTATGGTGGTGCTGGGAAAGGACATTAGTCCCAAGAGAAAAGAGGAGGCGATCAAGGGCCTGATCCTGCAAATCTTTATTTGCTTATGTGAATGATCTCATTGATCTTAGCTGGACTCTGTGCCTGGGAAACTATTTGTGGAATCAGATCACAGAGTGTTAGAGAGTGAATGCTTCCTCATTCATTGCCTAACCTGCAAACATCTAGCCAGAGGGACAGACCAGGGGGTGGAGGGAGGAGGAGAGGGTTTGTCAGAGTAGGAATGAGAAAGTAACACAGCAGGAGAGATGTTGATCCACTGTTAGCAGAATGATGGCATTGATGTCACCTTGCCACAATTTGATCTAAAAAGAAAAGAGAGATCCAGGTTTTTAAGAACGTTTTTTAAAAATTAAAGGCTGTTCCTGCATCAAGGTTTGTTTCACCCAAGGCATAGCCCCAGGGAAAGCCTGAGAACAAAGTTATAAAACCCCTCAAAACATAACAAAAGTTGGTACAAATGTATATAGCTTGGTGTAAAATCTGTATCCTACTAATACATTGTGCCAGGCTATGATATATGATGAAATTGCTAAAGAATAAATACCTACTGAAGAAATAACCTGTTGAAGTAAAAATTTTGTGCTAGTATTCATTTATTGCATTTCCTTTGTACTCATTACAGTACCTGCACAGTACCAAATTCATCACTAATCCTTTCCGGTGAAAAAGATTTTCACTTCCAAAAGCTTTGGAATGAGTTACAAGCTAAATACACATTAGTTACTGCAAAAAAAAAGGTATTTATGGCAGTTGTATTTTCTCCAGGACCATAGATCTATATGGGTTCTCAGGGTGCTTCTGTCCTTGATAACAGAAAAGGTTACTTTACTAGCCCTTGGAGAAAAAGCAGAGGGGTAGATGCAATGTCTCCTAGTCTATTGCGTAACCCACTGCTAATCACAGAGCAGCTTAATTGCCACAGTGAGAAAGCTGATGCTTTTAACTCTAGCATTATAGACACTGATGCTTTTCAGAAAAGGCTAGGGGAAGGATTTCTAGAAATGTGAAACAGGAATAAAATTACACAGAGGTTTTTCTTAACAGAAATGTGAAAGTTGCTTATTTGACTGTGGGATGTACTCTGCAAAAATGTATCTATGCTGAAGCAATTGCAATCACTTGGTGATGTGCAATCAGAAGAAAAGCAGACAGAACAAAAGTGTATGATTTATTTGTAAGTCTGAGAAATAAAGAATGTTCATTTCTAATACTTTCCACATTGTAGACAGGTAGGAGAAAAAGACAGGAAAACACAGGTAGGTGACAATATTGATTTCTTTTAAGGTGCTGAGTATTGTAATTTTATTTTTTTAAACACGTAAGTTTACCTTCACAGAGATATAGCTCAATAATGACATAATGGCAGAGAAGTTTGTCCTTTCACCACCTGAGAAACAGCTTAATCTGTCTAAGGCCATAAGGCCTCAGGCCTATTTTTAGCAAACTTAATGCTAAATAACTTTCTTTGCTTTAATTGAGCTCATTGGACTAATCACTAGAGATAGGAGATCGGGGTACATTTCCTCAAGACTATGACTGTAGTAGGTATTGACAATATTTGTGATCTTTTCTAAAAAAAGAAAGAAAGGAAAAAAAAAGCTATGTTATTGCTGATTGTGATCTCCCCTTGGTTTTGCATGAATGTAAATATAATTCAGTGGTTTCACTATAATTTCTTCACATTCAGCCTAGCATCAATAAGATCAGAAATTGCCATTCATTCAGCATTCTGAGGAAAATATCTGTCTTTTCATAATGGCAGAAAAAAACCTTATTTTAGTGATTTCTTTGTGAGCAAACTTCCTTCCTGAAATATATAGGGTCATACAGGGAGCTGCAAATTAAATCCTAAAACATACAGAAGAAACCATATAATTTCCTGTTATTAATACGAACAATTCAGATTTCTTTTCCACTGTGAGGTGTTGACTATTCAGATTTTCTAAATCCATAAAGTCTGAAAAATGTAAGTATCAAAATTTTTGTTCTCTCCCTTTATCAAAAACTGTGTACTGAGGTGTCGTTTTCTTTCCCCACCTCGGCTGTCTATCTGCCCTTTACTCTTGTTAACAACCAAAACACTTTCCAAAAGGCCCTGTAGGGCATTTATCTATAAGACCTCCGATTTATCAAAGGGTGCCCACCATGCAAGCAGAGGACATGCAATATGAGTAAAGACTGCTCTGGAACCAGCAAGTAGGAGTGGGTATAAGGTAAAGGAATGGTAACTGGTAAGCTAGAGCAGTAGTAACAGAGCTATTTAATTTCTATAAAGGTGTATCCTGGCATTCAAGGCGAGATGTGTTAGAGGAGCACAACACCTCCAGTAGCCCTGCCTGTGGCCAGCATCCACAGCATGTGCAGCACCTGTTGGTGGCACAGAGCAGACCTCCACATTATTGCCACCAAGAATTAGGAGGAACTCCAGTAACACCCGTTGTGGCAGGAGATTCGGTATTCTCAGGTCCTGAGAATGCAATCTGTACAACCAGTACAGTTATTAGTGCTTATTAAAAGAAGCTCATGGGGACGAAATGACTGAGATGGACTTATGATGAGCAGGAGTCTCCATCTTGCATTAAAAATGTCTCATTCTCTCAGTGTGCTTTATGAATCTGGTGTGTATTTGGGAAATTTCTAATATGTGTCAGTTTCAGCTGAAGCTTATAATGTAAATAGGCATAAGAACATTTGGCAGATAACCCAAATTACAGCTTTGCCACTGCAATTTCATTATAAAACAGATATATTAGAAAACTAATCTGCTGGGAGGTGCAGCACAAACTGACACTTGCCTTTAAGCTCTTACAATGCCTGAATTACAGAATTTATTATTACCTTAACATATTTAAATTAAAGTCAATCAAGTATGTATCTGAACTCTGGGATGAATTATTATCACTGTGTCAGTGCCTTGAAATCTGTTAATTATCTAGGAAGAATCCATTTGGAGATTTGCTGCACAGATAGATATGTACCATACGCCTGATCTGAAGACTTTCACCTGTCATTTAAAATAAGATTAATCTCTTGAATATCAATACATGAGTGCAGGGTCATGAATCTGAATGAAATGATTCTAAGGCAAACTCATAATAAAATTAAACTCCGGCTTCTTTTCTGGAGGCTAAAATCATAAGTAGATTTCACTGTCAGGCCTGATGCTTGATTTAATCAGTAATAAATAAATAATCCCTCTCACAAGAAGACCAACTGACTGCCAACTTAGACTCTGCATCAGTCTAACACCTGTGCAGAGTACACACCTGTTTCTAAAGTAGTTTTCAAAGAAAGTAGCTTATAGGACATGTGACAAGCAGAGACTGGGAATTAAAGTCTTGCAGGGATCTACAAGATCTGGGGACATTAGCCACTAAAGACGTGAAAGCATCTGCTCTATAGTGCAATTTAGGACATTCAACAGGCTAAATATTCAAGGTGAAATCCTGATTCCAGCCAAATCAGCAGCAAAACTCCCATAAGCTTTAAAAGACCAAGATTTCTCTTTACCTCATTGTAAGTACCTTTGAACTCAATTTTATAAGATGATAAACACACAAAAGTAATGACTATTCTCAGTGACTGCCAGAGTTAGGACTTGATTTCAGCTCAGGCATATCTGATATGTTTCTTCATACCTAATGGAAGAGGAGATGCTCAGTACATGTGGGAACAGGTCCTTTATAAACTACCAGTAAAGCCTGTCTTGCTTATCAGGGTATGGTTTAGGTAACCAGAGATAGGAACAAAGCCTCAAAGGACGGAAAATCCCCTACACTCATTTCTTCCATCCATCCTCCTACACACTGGAAAAATGAAAGAAGCTCTTTTTGTTCCCTGCACAAAGCAATTTTCTTAAGCACTTCTGTTTGAATTTTCCTTTGACCAAGTGGAAAAGGAACCAACAAGACAATTTACATGGTTGGTTTTCTAGTTGTATTGTCATTTCCTGCTCTCCCCTGAACAGCTTCTTCAAGAATATGACCAGAGTATGTTTTTTTCTGGGTTCCTCTTCTCACATCTTTGTCTGCTCTTATTTTCTGAATGTTCAGACTTTTCAGACTTACCTCTATTTGTTAAATCTTTCTATCCCTATCTCATCTGGGGATTTATATTCACAAACACAGAAGGTTTCTGTTATAACAAGGTATCTAACATGGAGTGTTTACAAAGGCAAGAAGATTTAAGTTGGAAGGAACAAGAAATTAGTAGTAGAACCTGTTTAGACTAAAAAAAAACCAACCAACCAACCAAACAAAAAAACAGCAAAAGTTCTCTCTCAGTCACAGCTAGAAAGTCTTTATAGCAATTCCACCTCTACAAAATTACCTCTAGATACAGAGCTCGCTAAAATCCCATAGTGAAGTAGGTTAGCACCCAAAGTAACCATCCACGTGCCGCTGCACTGTTAACATCTTGCTTCTCTTATGGCAAAAAGTTGATTTTAATAAATTTCTGCATGAGGTGGCAAACGTGACCAGGTAATACTGTGGTAAAAATGTCCCCTTCTGACAGTGGTGACAGCCTTAGTGTTTTATGCTATTTCCCATCACTGCAAGCATCTGAGCACTGTCCTTGTCAAATCGGTCGCATTAGGAAAATATATCTTCTGTGAACCACACAGTGGTAGCTGCTTTTTTTTTCTCTTCACTTTGAAGTTTTGATAGCACATACTTTATATCTTTGCTAGCTTTTCATGACGACTTGCATATTTCTTGGTGCTTGAAAAATAAGTCTTCATAACCTAAGAATGCCCACAATAGTTCAAAGCAGCAGACCATACATATTTTTGGAAATAGAAATTCTTCTAAGAACTTCTAAGATAGATGAAATAACCTTGCACACACTGTCTTTTCTGAATTCCACCTAGATAACATGGATCCTAAAACATTAGGGTGTGTGTCTTTGATCTTTTTTATCCTTTCCAATGTCACTACTGTAGTTCTATTACTCAAAAAAATTACAAACCCTGCTATGACTCTATGACTCCTTGGATGTTCTCGCTTTATACAAGAAAAAGCTAGACAGACCTCTTCTAATGGACAGGAAAAAAAAAAAAAAAAAAAAAAGCTAAACTCCACAGAAGCTTTCCAAAAGGTTTTTGCTAAGGTTCAGGTACAGGTCAAAAATTTAATCTTAACTCCTTTAAGAGACCCTAGTATACTGAATAGTGTAAGATAGCATTAGAAACAGTTTGAGATAATGTTATCAAGAGCAGCTTAGCAAAGATGAACAATTGTAAACAGCGTGTGCTTTAGTCATGGTACTAAGAAATAAGATGTCTAGAAAGCATTGGTAGTGAGAACATCCACAATTTTAAAGCTGAGTGGGAACTTTCAGTGGGTGAAGGTCAGAAAGCAGATCCAACTGTAAACAAACAAAAGTTCAGTCCCCTCTGGCACTGAACCTGTATTCCTCATTAGATTCCCATCTGTAAATGCTCTAAAACCTTCTTGAAACTTAGATGCTAAACTGAGGTTGTTAGGTAGCATTTGTCCTAAATGTCATATACCTGAAGCAATTTCTAGAATAAATATTCTTCTTTTTTGTTTATTATTCACGCAACTGCAGACTGAATATTTTTCATGTTCTTCTATATGTGATAAGTTATCTGCACTGCACTGCTTTTAATCTGTTTATTTAATCACGTATCTGATATTTAAAGCAAGATTCTCACACTGTGATAGGATGGTTCTTTGCAGTATCTTTGTTTCCAGTTATATCTGTGGTTCAACACAAGCACTTTGCTGTACCAGTGCAAGACTTGGAGTCTCTGGTTAACGTTGCTTACTGAAAAATATTTTATTTACAGTGATGCTCTTTATTTCAAACCAGTTAAATAGATTAAAGAAGGAACACATACACTTCAGTTCTTCAAAACACGTTCACTGGAGCGATAGCACAGAAAAGTGATTAACAACCCAAACTTTAAGGGTTGCAATATCCAGAGAAATATGTGTTTTGATGTTTAGATTACCCTCAAATTGCTTTTAACACAAGATGGGTAATGGGAAAAGCATACAGAAGTAGATATAGACACAATTATAAGTAATTGTTTATTGTGGCTTGAATAGCTAATTATTTGGTTGAAATTCAAATTTAACAGAAAAAAGAAGAGAATAATGATTATATATATGCACTTTAGATCCACTCTAAGACATTTCTTCTTTTTTCCAAATACTGCCAAGATGCTCCCATACATGGTATGCTTAGGATGAAACTCTTACCTTTCACTCAGAAGAAAACCTTCTTGAAGGCCAGGAGCATGAGTGCTTAGGCTCTTGTTGAGGTTATATTCAGACTCAAACCCTTACCCCATCGTGGATACCTATGATCTGCAATATCATCATAGTGATAATTTTGATACTTCTCCTGAAGTGTTATTGGCCCCCTCCCTCTAAATTTGAAACTTATCAATGCCCCTTTCAACTAGTAAGGTGGAATTATTTCCTGGTAAACAGAAACTTGTTAAGGACTATTTATGTATTTAATGTAAACAAGTCATTAACTCACTCAGGAAGACAATGTTCCCGTCTGCCTGGTGTTCAACAAAGTCAGCTCTCAGTACATATATTCCTTACAAACAAAAAACTGTACCCCATGTAAACATCAAAACCAGCAATTCTATTTTTTACAAGCACATAAATTATAGCATGATGGTGCTCGTTATGTGTTGTTGATTGAAGGTGGGCATAACCCTAGATGAAGAATTATGAAGAGATATTAGGTTTGGGGTTTCCATAATCTAGGCTTTGGAGAAGAGCATACAGTACTTCACAGTCTCTGTTACAAAGCAGCCACGGCTATGATGATGAGCACTTTTTTCATCCAAACCCAGAAAACAATCTGTATTTTACCTTCAAGTAATAAATATAGCACAGGTCAGTCAGGTGTAACAAATAAGGCCCACAAGCCCCTAGAGCAAAATTGGTTCTTTGTTACAGTCAGTCCTAGGAAAGGCTGAATGGTTCCCAGCTGGCACCAATTCTCAATTTCTTTGATCAAAGCCAAAAACACAGCTGCCACCTTGAAGTCCTTAGCCTTTTGTTTGTCACTGTAGAAACTCATACTTAGATCAGTGGTTAGAATTTCTGGTTCATCTGTTGCTGAACATTACCACGTTGTGTTTGCTGCAGTCTTTACTAAAAACAAAAACATGAAATCCACGTAAGTTAGACATTCATCTTCTCTATTGGCAAAGCAGTGTAAAATAGCTCACCACTCCCTGTCCCTGGATGCTCAACTCCCTTCTTTGCAGACTCACCTAGCTCACAACTGCACTTCAGTGCCCTCAGCTGTGCTGGCAGAGAGGGCCACAAGGCTGCTTTGGGCTGCTCTGGTCACAACCCCCAGAAGGACCAGAGAGCTTTATTTATTTATTTATTTAAGAATTACTCCTGAAGAGAGATTTGGATTATTTCAGAGATCTGGTCAATGTCCTATCTCATGGCACATAGGAGAAATATGGCAGGCAGTGGAAACAGGTAGAGGAACAGGGAAAATAATAACCTCTTAAACTGTCTTTGCTGATGGGGAAAACGTTACTGGGGTGAAGTGCTAGGGGCATGTCTTTGTAAGGTGGGAGGAGCCAAATAGTTGTTCCAATGCAGAAAAAGAGGAAACCATGGCTCACCCTGCCTAGATACCTCTGCCTACTGCTTATGCTAGCTGTGGTGTTTCTCCAGTGGTGTGGAGGGAAAACTAAGAGGTGTAGTGAATTCAGTTCACTAAAATGATATTCAAACTCAGTGGAATAATAGAAAGTAGTTTTTTTTTTTTTTGTCTTTTTTGTTAGCTGAACAATGGGGTAAAGACTTGGAGCAGGAGAATAAGGAAGTGGAGAAGGAAAAGGGTAAAATAAGATCTGCCCTTGAGGGGTGGCAGTTACTACTCTGGCTCAGATGTGTCATGAAATTGTGCCATTACTATTAGAAAAAATAGCAGCACTAACAAAAATATAACTATTGCAACCAGTAAAAATTATTCGCATGCAGTCAGACTTCTTGTTTTAAGGACAGAAGTGGATTATTTTTACTCAGCAAATCTCCTCTGCATTATGTTATTTTCAGGGACACGAGTGCTTGCACTGCTGGCACTTCAGCAGGTAAAGGCAAAGGGCTGCAGCCCAGCGTGCCTAGGCTGGACTTTGGAGCATGGGAAGCAAAGCAGCTGTAAACATCTCCATTGTCTGACATGATTTTTAAATCTGTCTGGAAGACAACTTTATCACAGTGAGCCGTATTTCTGGGATTTCCTTCCAGCGCTTTCCAGCATACAACCCGCATTGCCTTCTGCTCCTCCTAACCTTCGTTTAGCCCAGCAATATCTGTTGGACGTGGCTCTGGTGCAAGAGTACGTAGCAAAATGCCATTGCCAAGAGTCACTGCAATGCTGCTGTTCGGGCAGGTTCATCTTTGCATTGTGTGCACATAATTCAGTCTAAAGATAGATCAGCCACTAGTAACAACTTTGCATAAGAAAAAAAAAAAAAAAGGAATAAGAAGTCTGAAATCACTGACTTCTTGCTGATAAGATGTTATCATTGACAAGATACTAACGTTCCTCTCTGATACATACCTGCCATTATATGGAAATATGGTTATTCTTGATTTTTGCCATTTTCTTAGAAGAGACTTTTTATTGTCATGCTCTAATTTTGTACTGTGTTGCACTGAAGTTAACCCCTGATAGAGCAAACAATAGTCAAGCACATAATAATTTAGCATGGGGTTAAGAAACCCAGAACAGATAACAGAATCCAGGCTGCCTGGGAAATGAAAATGAAACACTTTTTTTTTTTTCTTTTATCCTCCTCTCCCCCTCCCTACCCAAGAAGCAAGATAAACAGCAGCAGGGTCAGTGAATTGCTGGGTCCTTTGGTATTACTGGGCAAAATAGCTTTACCTAGTTGGCAAAATGGGTCTAGAGTTTCTCACCTACAGCTTAATGGTAAATCTGGGAGTCATTTCCTTAAACATTGCCTCACCCCGACATTGCACTTGATTCTGAGAGCATCACCTATTTTTCTAATGACCTTTTTTCTGAGCCTTGGGGTGTTCAGCATTTTTTCAAGCAGTGTCATAAGCTAGATAAAATTCAATGGTTTTACTGAAAACAAGTCTACCTTCTGGTGGGTTGCTGTTGTTGTTATTATTACAATGTAAAAGATCTAACTGCATTCTTTAAAAATATTATTTTCTCTAGAAAAAGTTAGCAAACCCCAATAGGATTTTTTTCTTCCACTCTTTCCTTTGTCAGCAAGCACCTGACTGCTGCTGTGGCTGACGCTGATAGCCTTTGCTCTGTTTACTTTCAAGAATAAGCCACTGCTGTTTGATTTAGTTTTTCATTTTTAATGTGTAAGCCCTCACTTGATCCCGCATTCCAGAGAAAAGGAACCAGAGTTCCTCTAAATATCATGCAGGGTGCCTCTGGAGCCAGAGAGGTAGATGTAAGTCTCCCTAGCAAATTTATAGAACTAAGATTTATAGGGAAAAAAAAAAAAAAAAAAAAAAAAACAAGCATGTGAGCACCAAGTTCCCCTGGCAGCATTAATGTGACAGGTGTACCTCAGCCCAGCCAGTCACTTTTCATTTAACTGTCAGTACACTTGTTCAGTGCTTCTAGCTGCATTGCACCAGGATGGCTTTTTATTCTAAAGGTCAGCCACCCACACCAGAGTTCAAAAAGACATTTAATGCAAACAAACAAAAAAAATAAATCAAAGGTGGCTTTCATCAGACCTAACTTGGACTAGCTAGGAAAAGTGAGATTCATTAACACACAGGTTCCAAATTTTAAAGCAATAATTCTTGTCAGGGAGACAGGAATTGCAGAATGAGTAAGATTTAAAGGGCTACATTCTTCCTTATGCTTCGGTCTGTTTGAAGTGCTCGGGCTGCAAACAGAGTTGCACAAGGTGGGGTTTCTTACATTTATGTCTGGTAAGAATAAACACTGAAGAAAGAGACTTAACATTTTGTTCTTCAGGGAGAAATAAGGATGCTGATCTTCTCTCAGGAAAACTCAGTGCAGGTGGTCAGAGTGCCCAGAAATTGGTTTTAAGCCATCTGTTACGAACCTTCAGCCCCAGGTCTCGAAGGCATTCTCTAAGGCATCGCACTGGAGGTGCCTAATGCAGGTGTGACAGCTGCTGCAGCATTTGATATCAAGAGAGCAATGATCAGTCCAGAGCCCCGCTATCCCAGGCTGCCAGATCCTTCCCCTGTATCACTGAGAGAGGCAGAAAATGAGCTGCAGTGACTAAGTTAGACGTCAACAGAAGATGTCTCTATACAGCTCACATAAAGCCAGTCTAGCAGAAAAACATCTCTCTTCCCTTCCCCCTCTGTCTTTCCTTTCTCATCTCTGGAAGGGAGTGGCAGAGGAATCACAACAGCACTTCACAAAATCTGGGGATGCCACAAAGCAGGAATATTCCTTCTTCTGGCCAAATTGCCTGTTTTTTTGCTGCCAGATGAACAAAGTGGCCACTATGTCCAAGAGGACTGGGAACAGGGTAATAAATGTGAAATTAAAGAGTTTTTTTTTTTCTTTTTTTTTCTTTTTATTCCCCATACAGGTCCACAATACAGCAACAGCTGCTCAAGATGTAAACACAGTCCTCTTTAGCATGGAAACCACTTACACGAGTTGTTTGAATTGGCTGATTCTCAGCAAGAGAAAGATGTTTATATAAATCCTACACTTCATCCCAGATAACAGCATAGTGACATCTTAATCCAAATGACACCAGGTCTGATCTTTCAGATTATTTGTGTGAAGACTTCCTGATGGATTCCCCATGTCAGAAACAGGTTACTAATCTATCCCTAAGTGCATTTGTCTGATGCAAATATTTACAGTTCTTCTCTGGGCACTTCCAGCCCTTGGGCATCTTAGCTGGTTTTATGGTACCATGCCCACACGGTGATCCTGGAGACACCTCTAGGGATGCAAATCAATCCCTGAAACACATCTGATTATGCTAAGGTAAAAGGAACAGCGTTTCAGGGCAATTTTCCAGTACTTAAAGCTTATGTAGTCATTTACAGCTACAGAAAGCAGCATTGCAAATTGTCCTTCCAAAGAGGAGAACAGTCTGAAGAAGCCTGAAAAATTAGGAATATCCAATTCAACCACTGCGAACATGGGGAACTGGACTCTGCCTCAGAGGTGACCGTATCTGATCTCCAAAACTTTCAGGCTCTTTTACAGACCACAAAGCAGGAAAAAAAAAAAAAAAAAAAAAAAAAAAAAAAATCCCTACATTTTCATGTCATTTTTTTTTTTTAGTTTAGACCTAGAGATAATGGCACTGCAATTTTCTTATTTTTTCAAACTAAGAGTGAAATATATATACATACATCGTTTCCAGTTGGAAGTTTGGCTGTGAGTTTATTTATTTTTTTCCCTTCTTGTGGAATGTTGAATAATGTGAAATTCTTGCTATCAACTGAAAAGCCATTTCAAGTTAAAAGCAACTTTTTGTGCAAAACTTTCATCAGTTCCTTTCTGAATACAAATCTTTAGTACATTTGCACAAAACCCCTGTGCATTTCAAGGTATATTCATACTTCACCACCTTCCATAAGGATATGCAGAGATTTAACTTTAAGTGTCTGTTCAAGTGTTTTGCTGTAAAGGAGCCTCTGAGACCTTGATGGCAGAAGGCATTGTTGTGGTGATTTCAGACCTCGAGGCAATAAGCAAATTGCACATATTGCATCTTGCAAAGGATAGAAAATAACACTAGCTTTTTCTGAAAATATAAAAGCAGACTTTTGCCTGGATTCTAAATGCACAAATTAGTGGTCATCAGCAAAGTCAAGGAAAGAAAAAGGAAAATAATGGAGAAAGTGAATACCAGACGAATAAATAGATGTCTGTCTTCCTACAGGCTTTACTGAAATGCTTTCAAACAACTGCCTTTGGATCAAGAAGAATTCCTGAATGATTTTGCAAAACAAAGTAGAATTGCAAATGAAAGCAACACTCTGACAATCAAAGGAGATGTTTTCCAACTCAGATATTGTAAAGCAAAAGGTCAGGGGAAGAAAGGGGGGAATGTGTGGCTCCGTACAAGAAAAGGAAAAGAAAGAGGTATTTAGAGGGCTGGCAGTGCCTGTGAAGATGTAAAAGCACTTTACTTCCTGATGTTTGAGAGGTACATCTATATTTTAAATGTTTCACAACGCCAGCTCTGGCTGGTGTGGTTTGTACAAGAAAATCTATTTTTATCCTCCTGCTGCTGGTTTACATATCAATAGAAGTGTTTTCCTCCAACCTAAAAGATCCACAAACTTGCCTTACTGAAGAAAGCTGTCACACATCCTCCCTGCACACCAGCGGTCTGTTATGTGTCTGCACACCTCTGTCTGTTCTGCTCGTCTCTGTCTGTCTGCCCAGGACCCTCTGGCACTGACCCTACACGGGCTCTTTTGAACACGGACTCCATTCTTTTTGTTACTTTTTTAAACATTTACCCAGTCTCTAAAACACACGGCTTCTCCCTACAGGTAGAGCGTCTGAACTGATGTTGGTTTGTTTCTTTTTTAATTATCTGGGATTCTGAGCAAGTGATTGTGTAATGTTTGGAAGGCTGTCATTTTTGTGCCGAACTGTGCGTGTTTTTCCCGAGGACTGGCCATCCTGTACCTTGCCTCACACACGTTTACCTCACTCACAGACGCATTGTGCAACCTGACAAAATGTTTGATACCGCAGACCCTTACACTATTGTTTGTGCTTTTAGAGTGCAAGAACATGGAAAGAAATACTCCAAAAGCTGAGCGCAGCCTTGCTGACCACGTAGGAAGGGATGTGGCCCCACATGGAGGCCCCTGGCCAGGGACGGGGCTGACAGAGCTGGTGCTGGACCATGTCGTGCAGAAGCCTTTTTTAGCACAAAGATGCCTAGCCACCCCTTCCTATGCCATCAGTTTCTGGGATACAGCAAAGGGCAGCAGTCAGAGTGCCTTGCAGAAGAGCAGTCATTGCTGTCCCTCTCTGGTCGTCTCCTGCCCACCACACACACGCAAGCACACTGTGCTTCGAGCCAGGAAATACCCCAAACCCCAGCAGTGATCGCTGCCTGGCACCACTGATTTATGTGGACAACGAAGGTTCCCAGATATGTGCCAAAGCATATGTGGCAGTCTGTAATATCTCTCTTTGGAGTGTGAGAAAAGGGAGTGCAGCCTGACTCAGACTGGAAAAGACTAGCTGCCGTCCAGCATTATTACCCAAACTTCCCCAAAAACAATAAAAAAGAAGCGTATTTATTGCCTGTATTCCAGGAACCTGACTGAATAAGCAATGGATGCTGTTTACTGTAGGCCAGAGAAAATTCTCTGCCAGAACAAGATTTTATTCATGATTTAACAACGTTAATACAAGAGATCCAGACCTGGCTCTGGGAGGCTTTGGTTCCACAAACACTTGAGTCCAGCACTGAGGCCAAAAGAAGCAGTCCCATTATCCCACTGCCACATTTATTTTATTTTATTTTATTTTATTTTATTTTATTTTATTTTATTTATTTTATTTTATTTTTTATTGTTACTGGATGTTGCCCTCTCCCTTGTCCTGGCATCACAAGGTGTGGGTCCATGCAGTGGACCATGTTAAAGCCCGCCAAGACCTTTTTCCCAGCACAGCTTTCTCCTGGCCTGGTTCCCCTGCATGAAACCTTGCAGCAGCACAAAGAACAGCACGGCACAGGGCTGAGGGGAGAAGAGTCGCGGGGCAAGGAGGAAGCAGGACCACTTATTTCAGTGGCAGTACTGTCTGCTCGCTTGACTTAGTCATAAATGACTCTGTGGCATCAGAGTCGTTCCTTCTTGCTGTAGCCTCCAAATTCACTGACTTGTTTTCGAAGTACATCCTCCACAGCGCCTTGGTGTAAGAGGGTGTGACTTATACAGGTAAGAGGATGTGACTTATACAGGATATTTATTAAAGTCACTGCATAGAGCTTGCACAAAGAAAATATACAGAACGTTCAGAGAGTAGGCAGCGTACATACTGCATGGATTTAACTACACTAATGCTAAATATCCAAATCTGGATCTCAGAAGGCTGCATTTTCCTAATACTGGCATAAAAATTTGTAAGCCAGAATTGGAAATGGACCTAGGTAGGACCTGATCATTTAGTTCTCCCATGATCTATCACTACCAATAGGTACAGCAGAGCCAGTGTTGAAAAAGCTCTGGTGAAAAATGCATTCCAAAATAATTAACCTGATTTTACAAGAAGTTTAAATAAAAATTTTTTATTTTTTTCTCAGCTAAATTCTGGATACTCCTGAATAAGGAAAAGAAAAAAAAAAAGTAAAAAAAAAAAAAAGTATTTTTCTGGGACCAAAAAGCAGTTCAGCTGCTGGCATGAATCCCCATAGAGTAAACAGAAGAAAAGAGAAGAATTGGGCTGTGCTATTTTAAAAGGCTGCTTTCATTGACCAGAGCTTTGCTCACTGGACTGCAGCACATTAACACCAGGAGAGTATTTGACTTTTTTTTTTTTTCTTAGAACTTTGATATTCTCAAGTACTGGTCAGACTACATATTAAATATTTCCTCTATGACATTGTTCGCTCCTTTGTGCTTCTTCCTCTGCCCAGGATGGACTGATCTGCTGATGACCAATGCGTTTACACATTGCCATTTGAATCTCTGATGATACTTATGCCACCAAATGCCATGTTGCAGATGGCTCTCAATGAGATCAGGGGTTTGGTTTCTCCTCATTAACACCTCTGTTTTTCAGACAATGTTACTTTCCTGGCAGACTTCACTCTGGAGTAGAGACTGCAGGAAAGTAGCATCATGAGACCTGCACCTCCAACACTTCCTCTTTGTCTTCTTCATGTTTCCTTCTCTTTTCATTTTCTTTCTCCCTCTCTCTCAGTGTGTGGCCTACTGAACTCCGCTCTTCCGAGCTGGCTTCCTGCATTTTTTCTTCTTCTGGAACAATGTCCCACCTCACCCACACCTCACCCTTTGATCCTACATCCTTGTCCCCCCAAGACTCATCCCAGACCCCATGAGATCTTTCTGGAGAGAGGACTGGTGGGAACAAACAAGGTAGAGAGGAGGCCAGTACCTACACCCAGCTGATCCCCATGAAGCTGGTGAGGCAGAGGACTGTGCTCTGCATCTTACATATTTGAAGATGCAAGACAGGAGGGGATAGGAGTGGGGAGAGAGTCCCCAGGCCATGTGACTGACACACTGCAGAGGAGCAGTGTGTCAGTCACTGCTTGATACCAGGTGTGCTTAGAGCTGCAGCACGCTGTCTGGCACTTGTAGCAAAAGGGGAGAGGGGAGAATTGTTGCTACTGTTTGATATTTTTACTTGTCTTCTTTTTATTTATGTATTTATTTAGTTAGTTTAAATTTTCATTGGTAGTGAGCAAGTAAATAATTCTCTACATCTGCTCCTTGTCCCCTCAGGCAGTGGTCCCTAACTCTTGGCTCAGAGACAGCATCTTGAGCACCAGATTCCTCAGCATTACTTGTAGCCATCAGCAAAAGCAAAGCACATCACTTATGGTGCATCCCTTCTTCAGCACTATTACCCCAGACTACTGGAAGTTGGGGTTCTTTGCTTTGGATTTCACATCAGCCAAAACAAAAGAAAGAGAAAATAACAATAGCTGGAAAATGACAAAAGTAATCTTGTGTCTGGAAGTTCATCTTTTCACCACAGCAGACCCTCAAAGACATGGGCAATTCTTTGCTTGCAGTGCCTCTCACAAACGCTTTCCTCAGACTCATGAGGAGAGGGAGACAAAACAGAAGCAAACAAAAACACCAAACTATACAAGTGCCTTCATTTTAACAGGACTAGCATGAGTTAGAGATTGATTCCTTTCCTGATTATATAGTGAGGAAAACTGCCAAATTCCATCTTCTCCATTTCTGTTCCTTCTTTTAATTTTTCATTCATTTTTTGCCCACCTTTTCTGCTGTTCTTCTACTCTATCCCAAGAATATTTCTTTCTGTGGTGTTTCCGAGGCTGGACACAACTTCAGGTTGCTGTTCAATGACTGTAGCACTGACTGGGCAATGGGGAATGGTTCCTATCATCTCCCCACCCATCCAAATCTGTTTCCTGTGGATGTGCTCCACTCTTGTCCTCTCACTTTTCACATGCCATCCTCTTTGAAATGCTTAGTTTTGTTAAAAGTATGTTTTCAGCTTTCCCTTTTTCCCCGTCTTTTTCAGTTCTTGTCTTTCCCCTTTTACCTCTGTCTCCAAAACCTCCCTGTACAACCTGGTTCTCTGTTAACCACCATATTTTATATCCAGACTGAGTTGCAGAGCCTATGCAGCATTTTGCTGCTCTTCATCTATGCATTAGTTATGGGTTCCTGGCAGCTGGGAAAACCTTGTCTTTGTTTATAACAAAAAAAAAAAAAAAAAAAAAAAAAGCCTGAAAACATAATGAAATAATTCAGATCACACAGAGCTATTTTACGTGCTTTGGGATGATTCTTTTCTTCAGTATATAAACAATTACTTAAAGCATTCTGGAGTTCAGACTGACCCCCATGTCTACTTGTGCTTTAAGTCTGAGCAGAAAATTATATAATTCATGAAAAAAAAAATACAGGCTGCTGTATACTATTGATCCACAGCCAATGATATGGCGAATTCCCACTGATCAACTCTGAAAGTATTTCTCTCCTTATATTCAAGTATAGCGATGATGGTGGAAACAGGTTACCTGTTTCTCTGGTTTCAAGGGTAGCAGCAGGTATGGCCTAATCAGCAGAAGTGAAGAGCTGTCCTAGCAAAGAAAACAGATGCACAGGTGGTCGTCACACATAAAATAGTTCTGGCTAGCCAGACTTGAAGTGAAACACATATTTACGGATGGGATTGCGAGCACCCATGTGCCTGACACTCTCCAGATTTGGATTATAATGGTTACACACAGATGATTTAATCCACTTTGCTGCACAACCCGATTGTGGCTGAGAGAGAGATGATCTATCTTAAGGGATCTTGTCTTTGAATCTCCACCCTGCGTTCAGGAGCTCTCCCCAGGCAAAGCTAACAACCTTGTGCAGATCTCCTATATGGAAGAGGAGAAGAAATACCTTCAGTGACCTCTTGAAGTTGTGCCAGTTTGGTCAGTGGGTCTCTCCTCGGGTGTAATGGGCTCCCCCAGGTTCACCCTAGCACACTGCGTGTTTCCTTCCTCCCAAGAAACATGTAAATACACCACAAGCTCCACACGTCTTAGTTGTGCTGTGAGCCCGGTACCGGCAGCAGCACAGCTTGCTTAGCAAGTTGCCAAGGCTACCCCGAAATCTCTCCCCTCCTCTCCTCTGCTTCCGTGTATCCTTTCCACGGCATGCGAATGCCAGCGGCTGTAACCTGCGGCAGGGAGGCAGCTGGCAGCGACAGCGGCCACAGAGGAGGAGGCCCTCACTGGAGACACTCTGCCGGCAGCATTGTGCAGGCTCCCCTTCTCAGTTCACAATTTCTTGGCACCCACAGCCCCGTCTGACTGACTTTTACACGGGCAAAGAATCAGCCCAGCAGATGGGCCTGGTGGCAGGCAACCAAGGACGCTGTGAATGCGCGTTGTCTGGGTGTGGGGACTCAAGCTGACAGTCAGGAAAATCCAAATCGCTGCCCGCCACTCAGCCCCGTGACGACAGCACAGAGATGGGCCCTGAACAGCCAAGATTTCATATATTTGGTAACAGCCCCCTTCGGAGATAGAAGAAGGGTGGTAAAATGGTGTCATGATAGGTAGTGCTCCTGAGGCGTCTGGGAGGGACTGTGGTGGAGAGAAGAGCCAAGAGGAAGAGCGACCGTCGCCACCCCCCGTCACCAGACTTTAGAGGATATTTTATGTAGGACAAGGCGAGCAGCAAAGAAAGTTTGTCATTTGTCTTATTCCCTTTGAAACAAGGACCAAAATCTCATATGTTACGTTTCAGCTAAACGGCTCGATAACCTTTGGACAATATGTGGTGACCTCTGCACGTATCATGTGAGCAGACCAGCCTAGTGAGCCCAGTTACCAAGGAAACGGGTTTTAAACTTGAAACATAGGTAGTCAGGAAGACAAAGGGATTCTGTACTTTTTTTGGAACGCATCTCTTTTCTGATCAGGGAACGTAGAATTTTGCTCTTAAAATCAGCCTCGGTTTGGTAACGGGGCCAGTGGAAAATGTGGCTGCATTGCTGACCCTGGCTCACTGGTCTAGCAAAAGAGGAAACAGAATTATACATGGAAAGGTCATTGCACAGCATTGCCTGCTGATTTACCTCAAAAGAGAGCAAATACAGATGTTAATTAGGCAAGGGCTTCCTTTCTTTGAGGGAACCGATCAATCACATTTTTTCTGTCCTGAAATGAGAATTTTTTTTAACATAAATCATAGAATCATAGAATCATAGAATATCCTGAGTTGGAAGGGACCCTTAAGGATCATCAAGTCCAACTCTTGAAATCTTTCAAGTCCCAGTGCTCTAGCTTTATGGGAAGAGGAAATTGATCACCACCATTCCCTGACAGAGAGGCACTGAACTGGAAGTATCTTTCTTGCAAAATTTATTCATTAATTCCTTCTCTCAACCTGATCTTGAACTTCTTTGATCAAACGATTGCAATTATTTTCTTCCAAAATTAAAGTTTGTAGGACAAAATTAATTAAGCCTGGGGCTGAAGAACTGAAAAGTGTGTGCTACTCTTCTTGCTTTGTATGAACTCCTATTCTTAAATAACCATATGAGAGCCATTGCTGAGCATCTGGCCTCACTGATTCCTCCCCTCCTGACTGGCTCTCCAAGCCCTGGCAGTGGTAGGTTGCTGCTCGCTGCCCACGCTGCCCCAGCCATCACTGCCCTCCCTAGAAGCAGCTCCATGCACAGCTGAAAGCAGAATAACTCCAGCATCTCATTTCACAGCCCCATAAACTGGCCACAGAGAGCCTGAAAAATCACTTGGTGCTTGTAACACAAAGGGAAGGAACTCAGCTAGCTTCATTGTCATCTCGTCATTTAAAAATACAAAAGTTACACCTTCTGTAGGATAGTGCAGTGAAAGTTGTGAAATTATTACTTTCTCACCACTTTATTTGATCAGCCTGTCAGGCCTTATCTACACCGTCAAAAATCTGAATCTTATTTCTTTGCTAAAATAGCACCATCACTTTTGGCAGCAGTGTAATATTAATGCAGATCAAGATCTTCAGTAATTGTTTCTTTTAAATTTTCTTATCCTAACAGTTTAGAAATAGCAGGCTTCACTTGCTAATGGTCACACTGCATCTACTGCTGTTGCAGGGTCATCAGTGCTGGCAGTGGTGGATTTATCATGTAAATATACCCCTTCAAACAAGGCTGGAGAGAAAGTTTGAAGGAGCAATGACTGGGCTTGATTGCATACTTAGTTAAAACTAAGCTGTTCTACTGACTGGAAGGGCTGCATAAAAATAGCTGCTAGTAAAACTTAGCTTGGAAACAGAAGAAAGAAAGAAGGAGATAGAGGGATAGAAAGGAAGGGAGGAAGAAAGAATAGAAGAAAGGAAAGAAGAAGAGAGGAGAAGAGAAGGGGAAGGGGAACGGGAAGGGGAAGGAGAAGGGTTAGGGGAAGAGAATGGAAGTGGAAGGGGAAGAGAAGGGAAGGAGAAGGGAAGGGGAAGGAGGAAAGCAAAATTGCCTGCTCAGGGTAAATGAAACAAACTAGAACAGGAAAAACACATTAATGAATCTTCTAAGAGGTAAACAAAATGCTGGCTCCTTGCCAGGGAGGAATACATCGACATCAAGCCGGGAATCCCAGAAAGCACATCAAAGCAGCTGATGAAGCCTCTTTAGTGCTGCACATGAGGCAGACACAATCTGAGCAATCACTGTGCCACGCACGTGAGCAGAAGCAGTCAACTCGCCTGGCAGCTGCAGGAGCACATGTGGTACTTCATTCCTGGCCATGGGGGCTGCAGGAGGCCACTTCCTCCAGCAGCATCCTCAGAGGGATGCACCGAAATACCTCAAGGATGCCATTTTTGCCCTTTCAATGGGAAGAGCACAAAGGCAGAAGGAATCAGACAAGGCTGAGTCTGATGCTTCATGACATTCCCCACTTGCTGCCACTCGGCTGAGAGGGAGCAGCTTGAGCTGAGCCCGGCAGGTGATGCATCCCATTAGCTCTCCAGGCCCAGGTGGCTGTGGAGGCCAGCATCTGTTTGTACACTGCTCCTGTACCCACCAATGTAAAGGCTATGGGATTTCTTGAATAGTCATGCACGCTTCTGTGTTCTTATCTGGAAGGTTTAATTTCTCCCCTTGAAAGGCTCCTGAAGATCCTCAGATGGGAAAGGGAACATGGAAAGTCTCCCTTTTCTCTTGCTCAAGTCAGTCAGGTTCCAGAGCCACCTTGAAGATTAACACATTAAGACAGTGGTTGAAAAAGAGCTTTGCAGAGCGCTCTCCCTCACTAAGTCTCAGTCACAGGGATTAATGTGGTGATTTAAATGCATGCACTAATGGAGGTAGGCACACAACCAGCAGTCCCAGTTCTGAGGGAGGAAGATGAAGTCTTTAGTGGCTGGCAAAAGGTAGAGGCCCGTCTGAAATGTCTGTTTGCATTCACCGGACAGTAGGTTTTCTCCTTGTCAAGCTTCTGTGCGAAAGGACAAATGAAATAGTTGCCTAGTCATCAGCAAAATAAAAGCAAACAACCTCCCTAAATCCATAGTAATCTGTACACTGACATCTGTCAAGCTATATTTGACTGCACACACAACTTGAGATTTCTTGTGTAACATCATGTATAATTAGGCACCTAGTAGAGTACCCACTGATAAAAATCCAGTGTTGCTTCTGCAGAAGATAAGAACTGGAGAGTTTAGCTGAACAGCATGGGAGAATGCCCACAGAGCAACAACACACCCCATACACTGAGAAGGTACGTGGCTACTTTATCCGTAAAGTTGAGGAATATTGCATTGTGAAACAACAAAATTGCTGGAGCTTCTGATTTGCAGTAGAATGGGCAGTTCAGTGGCTGGACAGTCTAAAGTCAAGTCCAAACATAACTGAGGTTCTTCTAAGTATGCCTCCTGGATGTTTCTCCTAAGCTGTATTTCTGTAAATGAAGAGCAAAGATCACAGATGGGTTATATCCTCCAGGTACATCACATAAGAAATGTGCTTGGTAACCAAGAAGACTGCAGGTTTGCAAACTGAGAATTATAGTGTCCTGAATTTCTTTGCAGTGCAGTTTTTCTGTTTTTGAAGGCATGGGACTGCAGTTGCTCAATTAGAAATCTCATTGTCTTTCTTACTTTAGAACAGGGAAATCATGGGCTTTGTTACCTTCACAGAAATACAAAGTCAATAAAGTAATCAAATGTTTATATTATAAAAGTATTTCCTTTGAAATAGTAGAGCCATTATTTCATAAAAATAATACAGAATCCAGCAGTGGCATATTAATCACAACTGCATTGAAGTCAGAGAAGAAAAACATTATTCCTCTTTTGTCAAGTCTATTGCTAAGGAAAGACTCTGCTCAAAGTAGAAACACTTCAATATTTGTTCGTTAGATAAATAAGATGAAATTTTAACCTTTACTCTTCTGAAACCCTTAGAGAAACATTCAGTTACCTGCATCTGAAATTAATATTGGATTGCTTTATTGATTCATTGGCTAAAGACACAGACTGGTCCTGGAAATTCCTCTTTGCTCGCATTGACACATTGAGCAGGAACAAAAAAAAAAAAAAAAAAGTCATTTAAAAGCAGTTGTTTAGCCTTGAGAAAATGGACAGTCATTGTGGGTTTTGGCATTCTAGCAAAAAAAAAAAAAAAAAGTTATTGTATCCCACTTAAGAATCAAGATACTTATATAGAACAACTTGATAGACATGATAAATAACTGACTACAATTCTACAATTACACTACTCAAAGTACTGCTCAAGGGCAAGACAAACAGAAAATCCTTCATAGGACATAAGGTTAAAAAAAAATAAAAAAAAAATAAAAATCACGTAAATAACCTCTCACCTCTGAGTCAGAGCTTCACATACAGTAAATCACCATGAAAGCAGTGGTGGCATATTCCTAATCTGCGGTCACCCAGACCGTGGCCCTGGGGTTTATCTTTGTGCAACAGCTTGTAATATTTAGCCTGAAATTTGGCAGCACTAAAAGGACAACGGGTGGGTATTGGGTATATTGTAGGCGACCCGGGTGATCCTACTACGGGTGAGCTCAGTGCAAATTTATTTCCCAGCCTTAGTGTTTAAACTCTGATCCCATGGCAAGTGCAAGGTAATTTGAGGTAATCACTGCTCCACAGGGAAGGGGTAAACACCTCACAGCTATCACGGGTAAGATTAAGTAAAATGGTAAATATGGTGGTACACTTGCTGTATCTCTTATTCCTTCCTCCCTTTATCTCCGTAGTTTGTTTAAGTATATCCACATTCATTTGAACCACGACAGGTTCATGTAGGTTTATCTTGCAGCTGAAGTACCAACGTAATACACCATCTCACACTTTCCGGTCCTTTTGCAGGATGACACTTGTCGGAAAGGTTTGATGAGAACAGGCTGCTTTGTCATGCTGACCAGCTTCAGCCCTTATGCCTGAGGAGCATGGGGAGCCCTGCTCTGCCCCAGAGCATCCTTGGTGTAGTGATTTTACTCAGCTGAGCAGTTGAGCTCCACCACAACCACTCTCTCACCCCCCCTCCTCAAAGGAAAAGGGGGGGGGGGGGGGGAATATGATGAAAAGGGTTCTAGGGTTGAGATAAGGACAGGAAGGTCACTCAACGATTATCATTATGGGCAAAACAGACTCAACATAGCGACATTAATATAATTTATTACCTATTACTAACAAGCTAGAGCAGTGAGAAACAAAAATAATTAATTAATTAAATAAATAAATAAAACACCTTCCTCCCACCACCCTCTCCCCTACCTCCTTCCCCCGAGCAGTGCTGGGGAATGGGGGCTGTGGTCAGTCCCTAACGCTTTGTCCCCACCGCTCCTTCACAGTCCCTCTCTACCCCTGCTCCCTGTGGGCTCCCTCCCACGGGATGCCGTCCTTCCCGAACTGAGCCTGTGGGGGCTGCCCACAGCACCAGCTCTTCCAGAACTGCTCCCACACGGCTCCGTACCACCGGGTCCCTCCCCCAGGAGCAAACTGCTCCAGCACGGGTCCCCCACGGGCAGCAGCTCCCCCCAGACCCCTGCTCCTGCGTGGGCTCCTCTCCACAGGCTGCAGCTCCGGCCCGGGGCCTGCTCCTGCGGGGGCTCTCCATGGGCCGCAGCCTCCTCCAGGCCACATCCACCTGCTCCACCGGGGGCTCCTCCACGGGCTGCAGCGTGGAGATCTGCTCCGTGTGGGACCCATGGGCTGCAGGGGGACAGCCGGCTCCACCAGGGGCCTCTCCACAGGCCACTGGGGGACTTCAGCTCTGGCACCTGGAGCACCTCCTGCCCTCCTGCTGAGGAGTGAGAATCAGTACCCTTGGGGGCTGCAGGGCTGGTTCTCACTCCTCTCTCCCAGCTGCTGTTGTGCAGCAGGTTTTTTCCCCTTTCCATAAATCTGCTCTCACAGAGGCACAATAAACATCACTTATTGGCTCAGCTCTAACCAGCTGCAAGTCCCCTTGGAGATGGCTGAAACTGGCCCTTATCTGACAGGGGGCAGCTTCTGGATTCTTCTCAGAGGCCACCCCTGCAGCCCCCTGCTACCAAAACTTTGCCATGTAAACCCAATACTCTTGGCAAATGGGAATTGTTAGTCTTCTGTAACAGGCAGGAAGGTACATCTTCCTGGAAGTATCTGTGTCTCCCGATACAGAAAGATATTGCCCACAACTCTGAGAGAAATCAATCAGTGTTGCTCCGTGTTTGTTGTTGTTGTTTCTGTTTTGTTTTGTTTTGGATAAAATTATGATGTTGAATGAGGAGTTTCATCTGCTGCTGGATAAGAGCACTCTTGAGCAAATGATCTGAGTTTGTATTGAGAGTAACCAGTCTCACCAGTTCCTTTCTCTTCAGCACTTGTCTCTAAATCAGGTCAATTGCCAGTAAAAGGCTGATGTTACAGATTTTTTTTTTTTGTCTAGTAGTAACTGTTCTGCCAACTAGTATCATCATGCGTTGCAGCAGTACCTATTTAGACTGTACCTGTGAAGCCCTCACAGGGAACACCTGGGAAACCCTTCCACAGCCATTTAGCATACAGTCTTGTACAAAATGGCTTTATGCTTGGGTGAGGAATTTTTTTAAAGGAACTAGGAGCGCTGGGACATGATTAATAGGCTAATAGTAACTCTGCAACTTTAGGTCAGACATTTCAAACAAAAATATAATGGTTTCAGATGTAGCAAATTCATCCCTTTATCTTGAATAAGGGCACACTGTAAGTCATTCATTTTAAGAAAATCAATGTAGTAAGACCTAAGTATGGGCCTTCTTGCTTACACAAAATTTCTGATGTTGGAATAGTCTAAAGTAAAGTAGTAGTCCTGGACACTCACCTCCATAATAAAGTTTAATCAGGCTAATGAATGAATGGGGAACTAATAACTGTACTGTTGGGTACATCCACATTTTAAGACAGGATCCCCTCTTAATGAGAAGGAAAACTACTTTTAGAAGCAGCACCATAAATTTCAAAGGTTGACACAGAATAGTATTTTAATGTTAATTCCTGTCAAATGTGGGAGTTTAATTTTACCAGTCCATCTGCAGCAAGCATGATTACAAGTAGGGGAATCCTGTTCCTTTATCTAGATCCCATGATATTCACACTAATGGATGTTTCAAGGTGTGTCTAATTCCATCCTCTGCCTCCTCCACTTACAATATGTAAACACAGCCTGATGTTTATTTCTTCTACCTTGTGTAAGAGCTAGTATTTTGGCAGTGGGGCGCATCATCTTCTAGACGTACCTTCTGCATTCACTTTAGCACTTACTGATGCATTCTGTGATTATGTGCATTACTCACTTTCAGCAGGGGGGAGAGAAGATGTGAAGATAACCTGTGAAGAAATGCTGAGGATCAAGTAAACATTTCAAAAACTTTGAAAGCCACACATTCAACATGTGACACAGTGTTGCCTAATGATATGAAAAAAAATGATGAGGCCATAGCTCATATGTAGCAATGTTATGTGTCATATCCATCCCACAGGCCAGTTATCCCAACCCTGTTTTAAACAGTATAAAACATATGTTTAGTCTGATATATAGATTAAACACATAATAACAACAACAACAAAACAACAGGGATCTGTATTTTCAGAAGTGGATGGTGATATTTTCTGTCCCTATTATTTTGGTAGGCTGTTGGGATACTTCAAAGAAGTCTGTTTTCAGTAGTCAGTTCCAACTAAATGTCACTAATTGTACCCTTAAATAAGAAATTCCTATCTTCAACTGTAAGTTAAAAATTTAGGGTTCCTAGAAAGCTTGCATACCCTTCCGGAGACTCCTGTCATCCAGAAAAAGCCAGGTGCAAAGGTGGTTCTTACACTGTATCTTGGTGTCTGTGCAAGAGCTAACTGAAGTTTCTCAAGATGGAAAGCTGTCTGGGAATGAGTGAAGAAGTACTAATACACTGAAAGATTTGGTAGGTTTTTTGCCTCCCAGAGAGCAGGAAGGCTTGCATCTTTGGCCAAGTCTATTTACTTTGTGCTATTCAGCAATGGCTCTTCAAAGAGAAGAGGCTGAACTACATTTCCTCACTCAGAATAATCACAAATGAATACAGAATTCATACAGCTGAGACCTGAGCCCTTCCTTCTTTCTCATGAACAGAAAAAGAAGTGGAAGAGTAGGGACAGATGGCAGAAGGCAACTTGCTTGTTGCATTTGTTATTTAAAGGCTGTTTCAAGGTGATGCCTTTCATAGTACTGTTCAGCAGAGAAGAAGATAGTTTTGGATAGTTGTGTTTCTCCAGAGCTATGTTGTAGACTAAAGCAATTGCTCTTTCTCTTGAAGGGTGTAGGTACTGTAAGATCCACAAGGTCCCTCTATTCTGTCTTCTCTAGCTAAGCCTACAGCAGAGGCAGTCGTGACAGATAACAAGGAACTAAATGTTCTCTCTTGGGCAGCACACACATTATCAGTGATTTATGTCTGCATTCTGTGACTTATATGGACACTCCAGCAGCCACAGGATGATTTTACTGAAGCAACAGACAGCATTGCTCTTTCCATTTGAGCCACTTTCAGAGAAAGAACCTGAGCTTGCCACAGCAAGCCAGGGTTTTTGTCCTTTTAAAAAAAGGTTGTATTAATACGGTCCTCCAACTATGCCCCAAACACAAGGTAACCATGAAAATACCTGCCCATTTAGTGGCAGATGTTGCTATATATAACATAACATATATATAACATATATAACATTGACTGAATTTCATTTCAACTCACTTTAAATGTGGTGCATTGGGAGATGATGTCTTTGTGTGATCAACAAAGGTGTGTCATTCAGACACTCGGTTTAAGTGAAGGAGATCTCAGCTGTGAAAGACAGATCAGGCTTTTTATCAGTCTACTGTCATCCCACTGTCACCACAATCCTTGTTGTGAGTCATTGACCATCACATCACTGGGCACTTACGTGAATGCAAGGAACACTGAAAAAGAATCATTTACACAGGTTTAAGGAACCCTCCTAGTGACCAAGAGCAAATCTGGTGACAGTGACCCCCTGGCATCCCTGACTGTACCCTAAATCCCCTGCACACAAGCCAGCAGATGAAGATACTTGCACAGCGCGTTAGGCTCTTCCTATTCACCTTGTACCAGTGTAAGTGACTGTATGGTATGTATAGGGCAGGCATGTTCCTTCTAAATAAACTGCCAGAGACTTGCTTAGTCATCTGTTGGGATGAGAGCTTTCTAAACTGGGATTAAAAATATAAACTTTGCCTTTATAACACAGATTATTAATTACTAAAGATTTAAAATGATTTCATGAATTTTCGAGTGTTGTATGTGTTAAAAGAAACTAAGTATGCACAAAGCAGTAAGATTTACTCAGAATGTATTTTTCACTTTAAAAGAGAAAAAAAATGGTTATTATATAAACAACCTCCCCCCCTCCAAAAAAAAAAAAACCACAACAACACTCCTAGAGAAAAAAGGCACACAAATACTTTACTCCTTTCATAAATAATGTATTTTATTGCATATGGCTATTAAGGAGAGCATCCATGATCAATACAGACTAAATACAATACACTACTCTAGTTCCATTTATTCTGGTCTCCAGCAGCATCACATTTATCCTTATATACAGCGTGTACATTGGAAGACACAGCAAGATAAGTTAAGTCTCTTGTCATATCACAATAGCAAGAAATATATTTAACATCTTGATATCCAGAAACAATACGTACCCAAAAAGAAAACACTGCTTAATAACTGTTAAGGTTATATAGCAAAAAATATTTTAAATTTAAGGTAAGTCAGGCAAAATGTACAAAGACCCAATATACATTGTGAAGTTTTAGCAAACATAACATTTATACATTTTGGTTCCATTCTGTAAACTAAATTAAGAATGTAAGTATTGCATATGCCTTTGCAAAATATACAGGATAGAGAAGAATTGACTATATTGTCAAGTTTTTGTTTTGAAGTTGCTGTATGCATTTTAGCCATTTATTTTAGTGGCATGATTTCCTAATCAGTACAGAGGGCTCCTTCAAAATAGAAGTTCAAAATATTGTATTCAGCAGGTACCACGCTCAGTGCTATGGGGAGGTTCAGACTGAAAATGTCAACAACAGTATTTGCTTTTTCAGTTCCAGAATTGAACAAGCAGCATTTTAGAATGTTTTCGAACCATTTATAGTATTATTATTATTGAAAAAAAAAAACTCAGATAGATTAGATATTTAAGTTGATTTTAGATCTAATATTGTATTAACCTATGCATTGCTGTGATTTAAGACCCCCAAAATTACACTGAAAAATAAAGTGTTTCAAGGGGCAGGGAAGGAATTAGTTTACATTCATCTTTGTCTTGTAATACAATCCTCAGTTCTAAAAAATCAGCATGTAAGCAGGAAGACCACATTGTCATTCATTTGTAAGACATTGACTCTTGTCTTCCTCAGAAAAAAAAATCCAAAATGATAATGCATTGTTAATAGTGATGTACAGGTCCCACCTAGCACAATGATTTTCAAAAAAAAAAAAAAAAAGAAGTCTCACATAACTCAAATAATTTAGTAATACTTACATGTCTATCAGAGCAGGCACTGGGGAGGTACCATTAAAACATATATGAACGCTTCAACAAATTTATCAAAGGAGAAACAAGGTGGCGTGACATTCTGCTAGTCTGGAGCATCAGCTGTATATGACATGTGTGACCACAGCCACCATGTCACTTGTATTTTCAGACTACTTGAAACTTGATGCACAGGTAGTCTTGAAAATAACTCTGGATAAGCGACTGCAATGTTTCTTCTTTCCCTGTAATAATGCCTGTAGCTGCAATGATGCTTTTCTGGTAGAAGGCAAATATTAGGACTTCCTAGATGGCAAAATAATACTGTGTTAATATTAGCGCTTGAACCTGTCCGATACCCACTATCGTCCCTGCATTCCTAGCATGCCTATGTAGATTTTTGGTTACAAGAAACGCAGCTAAGAACAGGGTTAAACTGACAAAAGTGAGCTTGTAGATAGGAAAAAAGGCTTTTGCAATCTGAAGTACCTACAGCAACACCTACATAGAGAGGATTAAACAAGTGTGTCAAAGGTAAAGAGAGATACCCCCAATACAGTTTGATGTTTTAACTTATGTTACTTCAGTTACACATTTTTATTTTTCAGCTACTCTAAATCCTCTGTCCAAGTCCGATCCACAGAGTTTCATCCCGTCTTAGACTTTCCAGTGCCCTCACCAGGCTCCGTCTGAGAAGCAAGCTCTGCAGCTGGCGATGGAGAAGCAGGCAGCAGCTGTATGCATTACAAGTTCAGTAAGGCTGGCGACTGCTCTTGAGAGAGACTCAGCATAGAGATAAAGGAGGTCCTGTCGTACACCAAACACCGCAAATCCGGCTTTACTTTGAACTGAGGTAGGTAGTACTGTGATAGGCTTGAAATTATGCCAGTAAATACCAGATCTGACTGCTTCAGCAGGTGCCACAGAATCCCCTAATATGCCAAAGGATAAACAGTTTGTCTTTGCAGAAAAAGGAAATGAAGGCATTGGCCGTTAGTTAAAGAGGCCGGCAGAAAAGTTCCTACTGTCTAAAGAACATCTCCAACTCCTGCCAAAACAGCAGCAAAATGATAGCGTAGATGCCATTGACAGGATATGAGTTGGGCAGGTTGCTTTCCCTTCCTCGCTGATTTGCTGTACGGTTTAGTCCACAACAGTTTGAAAGTTAAGTAACCGTCCGGACCAACAATGACAACAACAAAAAGTAAACCTTAAGCAGCTTCAGTTAAAAAACAAACAACAACAACAAAACAAAACGAAACAAAAAACCATGTATGCTGAGCAGCTTCTTTGAATGTTGTACTCTGTTGTTTGAGGTCATGGTGATAAAACTAACTCCTTCACTCTGAAAAGAGAAACGAAAGAGAGTCAGTAACAGCTGCAACAAAAATCATATTGATGATTAATACAACACAAAAAAAATACCATATAGAGATTATTCAGAAGGGGGGGTCATGGAAAAATAAAAAGCTGCGTAATAACTGATTTTCTATTTGCATACATTGTAAGGCATTATGGAGGCAACAAAGGGAGCTCTTTCCAATCCCATGCCACATTCCTTGTGTAGGACTTCCCTGCTGCAGCTCCTCAAACCAGCAATGCACAGGAGGCAGAAGCGGCTAGAAAACACACCACAAAATCCCCCCAGATCAAGGTGTGACCCTCACTGTTTTGTATCAATAGTAAGAAAAAGATATTGCATAAAGTAGGTACAAATTCAAGTTTTTTTTTTTTTTTTTTTTTTTTTTTTTTAATTGTCTGGTTGTTATCAAAAGCTTTCCAGTTCCAGACATTAAAAACAGGAGTTTCTTGAGACTGTTTTAACTTTAGGGAAAGAGTCTTCCAAAAATGTAAGCAAAGAAAGGCCCTTGTTCTAAGTTAGTTGTTTGATTTACTGTTATTCTTTAAGTAAAAAAAAAAAAATTGTTGGCAAATAGATGGAACCTTCTTCAGATTACTGTCTACAGAGCCACTTTAAACATTGAAGGTGAATTACACAGTAACACAGAAACTGATTATGAAGTGACCCATCCTATTTTAAAGAACCCAGCTGACTCCCCCCCCCTTTTTTTTTACTGCAAAGAATGAATGGTTAAGATATGCCACCACCATAAATAGGTGTCATATTGATTAACTCACAACATTAAGGTCATTTGTTAACATGGTCATTAAAAATCAAATTTCCTCAATTTGTTGTTTATTGATAGAGTTTTGCTAAGATTTTTATAAAGCAGCAATGTAAAAACAGTAGTGGTCAAAACACGAAGACTGTAAATTTTACATGAAAAGCCACTGACACCTCAATTTGAAAGGTGCTAAGTGGTATAGTCCAATACAATCCCAGGCTGCAACACTACATTCCTCTTACGTACTACTAATATTATCTAGTTTACCTAGTTGTTTAAAGCAATTTTGTTGTTGTATGTTGCTGCACCCAAGATTACAAGTTAGATGAAAACTCTAGTTTGAAGACGTATGTCAAAAGTTTTCTTAGAAGCTGAAGCTTCTGGGATTTTCACTTGGGAACTAACATTGTTACCTAGAAAAGCCATAGCCCTTTAATTTTGACTGTATGTATACAGTCAGTATTTGTTTTGGGACCACTATGAATTATATATGACCCCTGGATGCCAAAGTGCTTATCTGTGCAAGTTTCACTCCACATGAGCTCCTAATAAACCGATACAAAGGCTTTTCTTCTAGTCTATACAAAAAACACAGGTTGACATATCTTGGCACATATGTGAGAAATTGCTATTGAATTGCTCAGAGCTAAGGTTTACTTAAGGAATAAGTACTGTCGAAGTCAATTGGAGCTGCTGTATGATCAGTTACTTAGGATGTTACTTAGGATTTAGTTTACTGACACAGCCTGAGATGAATTAATAGCTTGCCAAGACCAAAAAGAAAGTATCTCATTGCCCGCAACCACTGCCATTTACTTGGTACCACTTTTCTGATTTGACACTAAGTCAATTCTAGCCATTCAAACTTCAGAAGAAGAGTTTTTTTTTTCTAATAACCTGAATTGGCTTCTGATACTATTAAGGAAGCCCCAAAACTGCCAGTAGGATAGAGTTAGAAGTAGCACTCAGATACATAGGATTAAATAGGAGCTGAGGGAGTAGGAGCAAAGCTGAGATGGAAAGAGGACATGGAAAGCCTGGAAGAACAGCAAGGTTTGTCATTTTTTCTGGTTGTGAGCTGTAAATCCAGCTGCTATGGATACTGAAGATCCTATAAAATGAAACCATACTCTAGGGGGTTTTGTAAACTTCAAATCTGGAGTTAGGAACCAAAAGAAAGTAACTGGCCTGGCAGTCATCATCTCTTCCAGCAAGGTTATGACAGAGAACAAGGGCAGCATGGGTGGCTCTCAGTCAGGAGCAGAGATCCTTTGTTTGAGGAAGAGTTGCCTAGCAATCCTCTTTGTTCTGACTTTTATTTGGGGAAGCAGGATGCGTGCACATCATAGAATCATTTAGGTTGGAAAAAACCTCTAAGATACCTGGTCAAACCTTTAAATGTAGGCATACATGTAAGTGCTTAAATATATGAACTGATTCTGTGCAATTGCTTTCCTTCTCCAAATGGAAACTAACACAACAGCTAAGTTTAAGTTACCATTGCATCAGAGTAGCTGAAGTCCAAAATTTTTATTTAAATAGATAAATTTAAAAATAATTTATTCAGACAGGGAAATCAGAGAGGGAAACTTCTGTACATGCAAAGACAACAGGCAAAAACATTTCGAGAAGTATGTCTGCCTAGGGTGGCCAACAGGAAAGATCGATCGTTAGCTACTGAGTAAATCTGTGATTGCTCTCAATTGCTCTTGCAGTACAACAGGTGCTTTCCAGCCAGAATTCAATTGGAGCAGGTGAGGTGGCTAGAGCACTCCCAGACTTGGTTCATGGGGTTTTACACAGATATTTACATCAATGTCACTATTATTATAGCTATTATTTATTTATTTTACTTCAGCCATTAATATCTTCTACTTATTTCAAGTCCCTGGTCAACATTGCTCTTAAAGTAATCTATCACTGCAAGTCAAACCGTTACCCTGGGACTAAACAGAATTCCCAAAGGACATGAATGTATTATTTGATAACCTTATTCCCCCTGGGTACGCACAAATCACAAAACAAAGAGCAGCACTGTTTCAACGCTGAGGTTCCCTCTTGGTTTTGAGTTGTTACAAAAAACCTCCATGCTAGCTGCTGGGTTTCAACAACTACGTTGTGTCAGCTGATTCCACCAGTGCTTCCTGGGGAATACATCAGATAACAGAATACACAGAAATTGCTCAGAAATGACCAAGTGCTCAAAGATTTTCTAAATAGACTGTCAAGAGAATACATTGGTTAATGGATTAAAGAAGATCTCATCTTTTTATTAATATTCAAAGTCAATAACTGATTAGCAAAAATTTTCATAATCCCTAAAAATAATTCTCTTTTGCTAAGCACAAAAGACAGAAACATCTCCTCGTGTGGCTGGTGGCAGAACACGGTGCTGGTTATTCATCACCAGTCAATTTATTCAAGTGGCAGCACGACCATCAGAGCGGATAAAGATCGGGGCAGAGAGCCCCCAGCGCTGCTGCAGGCTTGTGCCCTGACTCCAGGCGAATGGCTCCCTGGCTTTGTCCCTTTGTCTCCCCTCCCCACACTGCCTGCCAAATCAATTAAGGCTCTGATCCTGCTAACTAACTTTTCCTGGAAGAGCAATCCTATTGATATAACTGAATCCCAAGGTTAACAATGGGGACATTTGCAGGCTTCTGGCCAGGCCATTAGACAGCACGGCCCGAGGACCTGGGTCCCACCTGCAAAATACATGGCAGGAGCCAAATGCTGACCTAGCTCTGACTCTCATTAAGCATTTTAAGGAGTAATATGCTTAACAAAAAGCACAGAGGTAACCCTACTAGAGATAACAGAACAGCGCGTGTGTTTAGCTGTGGGTCTCCACCAGTAATTCCGGGGAATTCAGCGAGAATGCTCCTACCAAATACAGCAGAGCTTGGCCATCATCACAACAAAACGTTTCCATCGGAGCTTAAACATTTGCCTTAGCAGTACTTCACAGGAAAACATAAAGTAGTACACTCTAGCGATTTACAAAGTCCAAGAATAATAGCAATCCAAAGTGAAATGCCTCCACATTTGATGTGAAAAACAAGTTAAACCATGAAATTAAAAAGCCACATTGTAAGTATTGTTTTTAAAAACAAGTAATGGTTGATCATATTTGGAGACATGCTGCCCCAAGTAACTACCCACTTTTGGTATATAAGTCCACTAAGGAACAGTACGTGATGTTAGTGGATACGTTTTTGTCGTTTTGTGTGTTTAGAAAAGTGAGCATTGGGTCAATACAGATTATTCGTGACTGGTAATGAAAACTACTGAACTTCTTTCAGATAGCAAAGCAAGGATGTTATGGCCACAGTCATCTCTATTAACGGGAGCTTTGTAGTACTCCTCTCTCTTCAGTCAAATAGTTAAAAATCTAACCCTTTGAATTGCATTATGATAAACATGGAGAAATATTGTCTTCTAAAGTGGGAAAAAAAACAGTAGGTTGTCTGGAAAAAGATCCTACACATCAGCAATTGCGAGTACTGTTTCTTTCCCGTAGCATACACACAAAAGGCTGACATGTTTGTCTGATCTATGGAAAAATCCCCGCAATTTATTTTGAGTGTCAACTTTTATCCAAAGGTACTAATAAAATCAAAAGCATCTGTATTTGATACCATCTATTTACATGGATAGCAAATATTTTACCGGCAATCTTTCACTAGCAGATGAGTCTACAGTTGAAGTGCAGATGATAATGGGGGCTACGCTTAGTTGATTTCAGAATTTGATGTAATTTGTGTTTCATATCATTTTGTCAAGGTTTTTATAGATTTTGTAATATGAATAACTGAAACATTAAAATGTAATTATGTGGAAAATAAAGGATTAAACTTACAAATGTCATTATAATGAATTTATAGCTAAAGTGCTGGTACAGAAACACATTTCCCATATAAATTATAATAAAAATAGACACTTCAAATTTAAAATTAAGAAACTAAACATGCTCATTTTTCCAGGATTAATTTAATACATTTGCAATCATACCTCTTAATTTCAGAGCTACAGCCACTGTATACTATTAAACGAGTTTGTATAGATGTGATTTAATCCCATGATTAGGGATAAAAATAATAGACAAAAAACTCAACATAGTACTATCTGAAATTTGTTCAATTATCCTCCTCTTGCTGTATAGCAAGTTGGCTATACAACTGTTTAAAAATGTTTACTGAAATTAAGCAAAAATCAAGCTTCTTTCTCTGAGCAGGCAAAAAAGAAAAAAAAAAAGTCTAGTCCTTTTGGCCTTCCACTGGGAGTTTGTAAGAGGGACAGGAACACACACAAAGAAGCAGATGTGGCAACTATATAGGAAATGTGCTACGGAAAAGATTAGTCTGTGGCGGGCAGCCAAAGAGCCACTCTGCAGTTCACAAGTAGAGGATTTAGCCATCATGGAAAAAGGAGTCATCTTCTTGGTTGATGCCCATTACCATGCAACTGTAATTGCCTCCCACCTTACAAACCATCAAACTGTTCCTTTATCAGTGTGGATACAAAACCAGAACACTGGAAATGTAGCCTCAATTAGCCTGTTGGCTTGATTTTTTATAGCTCCTTTGGTCATGTCAATGAGAGAGTGCAGCTCTTCCCAGGGAAAGATTGATGGCAATGAGCAAATTCTAGCAACACCTCTTTGCATATATAGCGAGACGGGAAGTTTCTTATTAGAGACAGTCTTTGCAAAACAACGTGCTCACTTTACAAGTGTTGAAGGGCGAGGGAGGAAGGGATCGGTGACTAATACAGCGAACCACCTGCCATCCCCAACTTCAGAGACGCAACAAAACCACTTATATTTGCATGTCTACCCCTTAGAGTTTACATTAGGTAATATTCATCTCAGCACACTTCTGGCATTCCCAGCGTGTACCTCTACATCTCAGACCTACTCACCTTATGAGAAGCTAGAATGACTAAGCTCTGGATAGTCAAGGGGAATAAACAGGCACTTCTAAGCAACAACTCATCTGCCCTATTTCACACAAGGCTCCGATAAATAACAGAAACGAAAAATCTCCAAGTCTGTGAGGTGTACAACTTTGTATTCCTCTCAGAGCACAGACCAAATCATCTTACACACCTTTACAGCTGCTGAAAGTTTGCTCAACTTGCAATTCAAAGGTATATTTGTCCCCACTCTAATCCTTAGCAGTAGCCATTAGCAAGGGCAACAATGACAAGAAAGAAGACCTCTTGTAATTAGATCTTGATATTCTCACACAACAATGACTGAAATGCCATCGGTATTGGTAGACTTAGTTCAGGAAGGTAACAACGAAAAAGAAAGCAGAATTGGATTTCAGATTAGATCCACAAGCAAGAACCTAACGTGTGACTAAACATACAGTGATAGAGTGCACTCAAGGAGTTGACAAGCATGTCTTTCCTCTCTCGCTTGGGAGAAAAAGCAATATTTTCCAGTGATTAAATTGAAGAATTATTCATATTAAATATTTAAATATTCATGGGAACAGGAATAAGGACTCATGTAAGTTGTGGGAAGTCATGTTCACTCTCTCTTTCCACTAGAACAGATATCTAATTATTCCATGAAAACAGCTTCAGTAAGAAAGAATGAGAGCACTCTACCGAAGAATATATGGCTAAGATGTGCTAGGGACTAGGGCACTAGGGAAAAGAATTGACTTTTTTTTCCAGTTAGAAAGCTGCTGGATGCAGGTCAGTACTGGGTGAGTGCTCTAGCCACTTAAGCATTGTGGCTAGGGGAAGAGAAATACTTCTTCCAGGCACTCTTTGAAAGATTGATCCCTTCCTTCATCGTTGACAAAAGGGCTTAGGCACCTAGAATGAAGAGATTTCAGATTTACGAAGTCTGTATGGAGACTGGAACATTCCTCCACCCTAGAGGAAGACATTTATCTTCCTGAGAGTGCCACATTTTAAAAGACAAAGCTCTCTTCAGCTTTCACAATCAACTGCCTGCTTTGCAAATGGAAAGAACCCCTCCAAAACCATGAATTGAAATGGGCAATACTACACAACTCCTGCACCTAGCCTCCCTTCATGGAAACTTTCAGTACCTGTAGTCTGGAGTTTCACATGTCAACTACAGGGTGTGAGAAGAATGATACCCTTTTGTTTGTTCACAACCTGCCACATGTTAATTTAATGGCTCCAATAAAGCTGGAGTTTTAGTTCCCATGTACAATCAAGAGTCCCGTATACTATCCCATGGTCTTTACTTCATATATTGAGACATGAAACAAGTAGAGCTGCAATTCCCCCATATGGGTGTTTCCTGCACACAACCTGAGGGCACAATGGAAAGGATCAAAAACAGTGCCCCAAAATTTCTATACCATCCTGAGAAATTGGGATGAAAAGTTCTACATGGCTGACAAACCCTTTCTTCAGGATTTTTAGGAGAAGAAAAGCTATGCTGCATGTTACCTGAAAGTTTCTAACACTTTGATTAAAAATAAATTATGCAGTGTACACAAACTGGGGGAGAGGAATGGAAAGAAAATTCCCCATGAGAAAAAAGTATCCACAGATGTCCAGTGCTGAGCTCACTACTTTATTTTACCATCTACTGTCTTCTCTTTAGGAGAAATAAAAAAAAAAATAGTGGAGCAGAAGAAGTATTCTCTTTTTACATAATTTCCTAATGCGTTCTCAGTAGCTGACACACAGAGCGTTCCTCCAACTTATTCTGTGTTTAACCATGCTTTTTCCAGTAGGCTTATACAAAGGTAGTTTTTCCATTTTTTGGTGTCATTTCTTTATGCGTTTAAAGAGGTTTTTTTAGTTAGCTTGTTCGTTTTCCCCATGAAACCAGTGTAGAATCCTTTTTTACATTAAAGAATAATGAGCCACTGTTTTGGGGAATGCTGCTTAGAAAAAAAATGTAGGAAGTCTGCTTTCTCAATTTTTTATTTTCTGAAATATCATTACTGAGAATCATTAAACAGCCACATAATTCAATTCAGCTATTAATCTTATTGTGTATAATATTACTCCTCTTCTTTTAAGAATATGTCTCTATTAGCCCAGAGTTGTTAATACAGTAGCACAAACCAGGTTAAGCACTTCACCCTTTTCCTTTATTAATTCCACCCAAACAATAATTCAAGCATCTATATACAAAAGTTTGGATAAAAAAGTAAGATATTTCCATTATCCAAAGTCTCCTTATTTTAAAGGCTTTTTCTGTTCTGTAAACTTTGTGGTGTTTGTATTTCTGTTGTGCTTAGAAACCTCTATTAATGGAGCCTATGGTGCTAGGCACTGCATATGCACAAAGGCACGATGTACTTCTCTAATAATCACAGGAAATTATCTGAATAGATGTGTGATTATGGCTTTTTATTGAATGTATTGCTCCTGTTAGTAAGGAAATATTTGTGCTATCAACATATAAAAGAGGAACTGAAAAGAAAACTCTAGAAAAAAGTGCTTGGAGTACTGTGAAAGTAATTCAAAAAACTAAATTTGTGAGAAAAAGACACAAACGAAATGTAGTGAAAAGGTAAACTTCACTTGCAACAGATCTCAGTACTTTGCTTGTGGCAGCCAGCCACCAGTGATGGCCAGATTCAATATGCTATCAGGGACACAACAACACAGACGTGAGGGGAATACCTATTCCTGTGAATAAGCCTTTACATTTTTCAAGCCTCTGAAATATTTCTGCAGGAAAATGATTTCTGGCTGGCTGAAGCACAAGCTTAATTTATTGCTGGTCAATAACTTTTTTAGATCTATTCCTGTGCATTACAATATTACAGTTGCTATTTTATAATCTGTGCATCTTCCTGTGTTCAGCTACACTCCTTACCACTGCAGCACCTGTTAAGCATAGTCTACACAACACAAAATTAAAATTTATAAACTCAGCCTCAGATTTATGTTGACCAGAAACAGCCACAATTTAAGATACTCAGAAGTGTCTGTGCCTACACCTGAAATAAGGCAGGGGAGCTCCCCTGACAGCTCTCAAGTCCTGAGCTGTAAGGAAGACGACTACCAACCAGGGAACCCACCGACTACCAACCAGGGAACCCACCGACTACCAACCAGGGAACCCACCGCACTGCTCAGGGACTCCCTCTCCGCCCCCATGGTTGGGTTTTCCCCCAGATGGGTATCAAGAAGCAGGATGGGGGTTGGTAAATGATGCAAACCTGTTGTTGTTGTTGTTGTTTTTGACAAGCGACATGGGATTTGGGAGACAGATCCTGCCCAGAACCAAAATAATCCAATTTAAGCAAATACTTCATAATACCCCCACAGAGAATGATCAAAGCATCTCACCCTTTTCTCAAGTACACACAGGGGCTATGATCATATTTCAGGAGAACGTTTATAGAAGGTAGGTAGTCCTAGCTACCTTGTTACAGGCAACAAGCCCAGCTCTCATTAACATCCTTGGACTGTAGGCTTGCAACCAACACCCACACATGGCAGAGTGGTTACTATCTTAAAGTCACAGATCTCATGGGGTGTCAGTCCCCATTGATTTCAATACCTTAATCCTTTAGATTTCATATTTACAAACTAGATTCACAAACTAGATTGTGTTCTCCCTCAGAAAGCCACATTTCTGAGAAATGTTAGAAAAAACAAGTCATTTTTATGGTCGCTTATAAAACAAACATTTAAAACAAACAGGGGAACCTGTAACTTCCTTTACAATGTGTTGTTCTGAAGTTAATCTGTAGGTGAATTAATATTTATTTCTGAAGCTGATATGGATCATATTGCATACGGAAGTGAGTATTATGTTACAAGGTGAAGGGAGAGGATGTATGCTTGTCACATGGGCATCATAAATACCATCCACATATCACACCTGGAGGCTAACTGCTAGCTGTTCAAAAGCAGAGGCAACGAGCTCAGGAGAACTGTTCAGAGAAGCGATTCCTGTTTAAAATTTATCTTCTGAGAACACCAGTTTAAAAACTGGAATTTGGTCATAAAGTAACTCATGATAGCAGCAAGTATATAGAATAATATCCTCCTCTTACTCATACTTTACTTTCTCACCCCCAAAACACAGATTATACAGAATAAATGAGATTGTTCCCAGCTCTACTGCATGCACCTTGAATCTTTCCTAGGAGCTTCCTGCAGATGTAAAGTGAAGCAAGTGCACATTCATTAGCTCAGCAAGACCAAACAGATGCAGAAGCTTCACTTTGGAGAAGGGTAGCTAAAGAAGGCGAATGCCAAATGCCAAGTTTCGTCTGCCCTAAGGAACAAGTAGGGATGAGACAGGTGATGAATCTCAGCTTAGAAAACAGCACGTATTTGGCTGTTTTTCTGCAGTGAGACCTGCAGTACAAAACGTTACTTCCCTCAAGAAAAGAACATTTGTTTAAATACGAGAAATGCTATGTCCTCAAAGCACAGTGTGCTTTCACAGCACTCTTCTCCAAACTTCACAGACTTAAAATGAAGACAAAAAAAAAAGGTATAAATCATGTCCCATATTGCTAACTCCAGAGCACGATGCACTCTCTTGTGATTACAAAAGCTCTCAGTACACATTTGTACAAACAAAGCTGCACTTGACTGTTTCAAGAGTTCTGTTTTTTTCCTCATCTCACAGGTGCTCTCACACATGCATCTTTGCCTTCTTTTGTTTAATGGCTCACCTTATTTGTTGCTGTGTAAATACGTTTATAAGCAGCCATTGATGCTTAATGTCCTTAAAAATGTTCACCAGTACCTCAGATAGCATTTTGAAAAATACGTTCCACTTAGAACAATATATCTGATATAACAGACTGGCATGATTTTGAAATTGATAGGACTGTTTCTATAAAGCAAACAGATTTAAAAAAAAAAAAAAAAAAAACACGTATTTGTCACTTCAGATGTGACACCTGAGAGTTTGGCTCTAGTCCCACCAGTGTCTAGCAGAGAATTCCCCTAAACTTCGGTGGGAATTTTCAGTACAAAAAGACCTGCACGTATTTACTGCCATCATCCCAACTATCTGAAGCTGTTTAGGACATCTCAAGCAGGTGTTGTGAACACTTCAGGATGCCACATTCAGGAGCTACAGCTAGGATGCTGTGCAGGAAATGATACTTCATAAAAACTAAGATGTTCTAGAAATACTCTGTGGAAAAAAAAATAGAAAAGGAGTAAAAGATTGCAGAATAAATACCTTGCAAAATGCAAGTATTTTCCCTGGCATGCCTGTAGCTTTAAAGAACAAGTTTGCTTCCAAGTTTTAAGGAGGTAATATCATTGCATATTTCATGTATTGTAATTGAGATCAGGAAATACACTGAGAAGTGTTCAGTGAACAGTGCAGCAGCTGCATAGCTGGAGAAAACGCAAATCCCTTTCAATTTCACATTTATTGACCATGCACAATACGCCATGAACTATCATGGAGAGAACAGGCCAGGCCAGGAAGGAATGTTTCACTATACCAGTTGATACATATATGAATACCAGTCTTGTTTTCAAGTCATGTTTAAAATAGCCTTTAACACAGCACATCTGACCTCACCAAACCGCAGCCCTCTAACAGATGTCCCATCTACGCTAAGTGTGTAGGCTCCCTCTATAGTTAGGGAAGACAGAAGGCTTGTATCAGTCATGAAGACTGGCTTTGACCTGCCTCTTCAATACTCTACAGGCACCTGTATCTTTGCAGTGACTACCTGTGCAAGTTAGATCCTCATCTGTACAGGACTGTTTCATTAGTATCCTGATAAGGTGCAAACAAGGTATCTACAGATGGGGCCAAAACCTCTTCGATCTACATACAGTGAAAAAACGCTGTCTAGATGAAAGAAAGCACCATATATTTATATAGAAACCTCAAACAGGAATACTGGTATGTAAGAACTACTAAGTTCCAGTAAGTTTCTAGTGTAAGACACACTAGAAACTTACAACACTGGTGGAACTGGGCAGCTTCATTCAGAACACCTGTACTAAGGTCTCCTAAGATTTTACCACAGAATTAGAGAACTACAGAAAGGTTTGGGTTAGGAGGGACCTTAAAGATCACCTAGTTCCCCTCCCCTGCCATGGGCAGGGCCACCTCCCACCAGGCAAGGTTGCCCAAAGCCCCATCCAGCCTGGCCTTGAACACCTCCAGGGATGGGGCACCCACAGCTTCTCTGGGCAACCTGCTCCACTGCCTCACTGCCACCGTCATGAAGAACTTTAAGTCCTGTGGTCTTCCTGTGGTCATCAGGATGCCTATTAATTATACTCTTTTGTCCATCTGACCAAAACAAAAGCCCAGCACAGCTAAATCCCACAAAACTTGTTAGGAAAATGTGTCTTAATTGCCTCCTCTGGAATATGTCCCCTTGCTTTGCAAATATCCTACCCGGCCTATGCCAAACAGTCAAACAAACTCTTCCACATCAGTCACAAGATGTCTGCTCGCAAGCAGGAAAAACCAACCAGCCAACGTGAGGTACTAACAAAAGGCACAACAGCTCTGCCAGTGTTTTCCAGCTCAGTGCCTCGGCCTCCCCAACAGTCATTAAAAGAGTCTCTAAGTAAAAAAGCCAGACTCAATCGATATTTGAGATAGGAGACAAGAGATGAGAGACCACAGGAACACACTTTCCCAAACAGCAGATACAAGACTTGGACAAAACCACCTAGATGAGAAAAACATCTCCATAAAACACACATAAAACAAACCCAGCATGAACAGCCTGTAAATGAGTGGTTCCTCGACCCTGGAGCTTTAGAAATTGCAGTCCATGGACTACTTCAGAGCTGGTAACTTATACTGTATTGAAGGTCCTTATTTCCAGCAGGTATTTTGAATTAAAATACATTGAAAAGATTTAATTGATATAGTTAATTATTGTGATTCCGGAAAAAAATTACGTGGCTATAAATGGGATAAAAAGGTATCTAAGACAATTCAGGAGAAAGGAGAGAAATGGTTGCAATCTTCCCCATTAGTATCTGATAGCTGCTACGAAAGATCTTTGAAACCTGTGTCAAAATCAGATCAAAAGTTACCAAATTATAGAAGCAGAGGAGATGGTTAAAAATAGGTGCCACCGTATACTTCAGGACAAATACACATGCTCCAAATACACAAATACTCAAGAAAAACTCCAATAACATCTGATCTTCAAATGAAGAAATGGGAATTCAGACTTAAAAGACACATGGCAATGCCGTTCATTCTGAGTTACAGTCACAGCCCACAGCGCTGTATCCCGTACTGTTCTGGGTACTGTGTATTTCCAATGTTTTTCCTCAACTAAATCACAGAATTTGGACACGTGTTTCCTGCTCCTGGATTAATTGACAATTACCAAATAATTCTTTTTAGCACTGTGCTGTTTCTTTGTGAGAAACCTATGAGACAACAGTTTTCCGTGTATCAAATATACTGTATTTCCTGCTTCCTGGTAAGAATTAGCATTGCTTGTATATGATGCAAATAATGAGTAAATATCTTTTTGATACATATCAAAATGTGAGCTGTTTCTTGGACTACAGAAGCAAAATGAAGACCTTACTCAGGTACACACACCCACAGCTCCACTAATTTGAGTAAGGTAAAGCCACTTCATCGTAAATCCACTTGAACATTCAGTGAAGCAATGGTTTCACATGGTTAAAAAAAATAATAAAGGATTGCAAAGAAGAATTTAACAGTTTTCATAAAGGATTTATTTGCCTACTGCTCTGCCACCCTCAGCAGAGCTCCCTAGGAGTTTGCCTACCCAGTGGAAAGAAGAAGAGTTGGCAGCTCAGGTAGCCCTCTACAAAGTGCTTGGAAAAAACACCTTAGAAAGACAAGCCAAAAATCAGGGCTCGATAAAGGGGATGGGATCTAAAATAGACATGCATGAAATCCTAAACAAGGAAATGTTTCTTAATGCTCCCATCTTGAGTTAAGATACCTCACGACAATATGTATATACTTCATTCCACTTGGGATGGAGAGTCTAAACCTGTCTCCTACACACCAATCCTCAAAAGAGCTTACTATTTTCCTTTCTAAACTCAGCAAGTAGAGAACAGTTGAAGGACCAGCCTTTCTCCATCTACTCATGCTCAGTCCTATGCCTCCCATCTGCTAGGAGTCCGAGTCCTACGTACAGGTCTTAAAGTCCCACCTATGCTTAATTTAAGGAAACAGAGCAAGCTACGCTGTACTTGTAAGGAAATTATTAGTAAAGAAACAGTGTAAGTATATCTGTTGGCAAAGTAAAAATAAGCAGAATACAAGGCTGAGTCCAAAGACAAAAAGTGTCATGTAAATAACTCTGAAAGTGTTTTAAAGTATTATGGTTGAAATGTTATCACCTTGTAAACCTATATGAGCCAATTTATGAGTACAAAGAAAAAGACATTTACTGAGGAGTATGCAGAATATGATGTTACAGTATTTTCTTTTAATATAGAGAGCATCCACGTGGCTAGTTAAGGCAAGTCAAAACTTGCCATGTTCTTGACAGATGCAGCAGACTTGGGGAATAATTTCACTTACAGACCACTCTGGAAGTGACCTGTGATCACGACATCGAACAGCAGCCTGATATCTAAACATCTTACACAGCTCGTTCACAGCACAGGGCAGCTCCCTCTGCATTAAAGCACACCAGTTTAACCAGGCGCATTCAAGCTGCAAGATCTAAGGCTGTTGTTTACGCTCCCTAGCATAGGCAAGTATACAGCTATTAAAAATAACAGTCCATCAATTCATTTCTTCAGGGCCAAATTCTAGTTCTACTGAAGATCAATAACAAAACCAAAACAACAAAACACACAGCTGTTTCACTACCGCCACGTTCTGGCATTTATTTGTTTAAAAAACAAAAAACAATAAAAAATGTTTGTTTTCTAATGTTATCAGTTCTCACACAGCTGTTAGTTTACTGTCACTTAAAACTATCACTGGAGTTTTGGAAACAAAGTCAGTATCAGAGAAACTGGTAAAAAGAAAACCGAAGAAAATCTCATTGCAACCTCTCAGTAATTCAAGCACTGGAGAGAGCACAGTAGTTGAAGCAGTCAGCTTGGTGATGTAAAGGAGTTTGGTACTAACTAACCAGAAAACAGAGTTGCATCCCTGTGTCAATCTCTTCTTACTACTTTCAAATAACACTAAAACGTAGCACTATCAGTCACTGAGAAAAACTTTCTATACCGTCATTTACCTTGTCTTTACCTAGTGCCGTTTACTTTGTCCCTGAAGGCAGACAAAGCCAGCTTCAATGCTGTTTTCTTGTCCTTGAGCTACTTTTCAAGCTGCCTTCTGCAGACTGCTTCCCATGGAAGAGCTAAGCCTACATCTCCCCCTAAGAGGGGGGGGATGTAGGCTTAGGAACGTCTCATTCAAACAGCTTTGTAACTTGCGGTTGAGCAAAAGCCTAGATCCAAAAGAGAAGTCTGCCAAACTCATGCACAGAATGAGAATTTGGAAATGTTACCCAATTTAATGAAGGGTTAAAGTGGATGTAAAGGGCCATCATCAACACTTGTTTTTAAAATAATATACTGACAGGCAGGACACAGGCCAACAGGCAGAACTAAAACTGCCTAGCCCTAATTTCATTGACATGATTTTCCCCACTGCTACTGGAAAGATGTATTGATTTCTCTTTGACTTCAGAGAAGCAAAGTCCCCTGCGTCAAGTCTCACTTACAGCATTATTCTTCATCTACTTCAAGTTGTCTGAGAAACAGCTTTGAAATCGAGACCAAACTGAACAGTGAGTTTCATACTTTGCACTCATCATCACAGCACATTTTTTCAGAGCATCACTTGGAAAGGCATGGAAGACTTGCTGCCGTGTCCTGAGAAACTTCTCCTGTTTCTGGTACCAGCAAGTTTACCCGTTTGGCATTACAGTAAAGCCCCAGCGCCTCCATTTCTGACCCCTTCAAACAAAAACAAGCTGCTCAACAATGTCTAATCCGTGCGTCATGTAATCCCGCTTAATACTCTACAAACTCTGGGTAATATTTGGGTAGTTTTTAAATTTAGCAAAGAACATCCTGGCCTACTTCAAAGACACCCTCGCCTTGGGTAGCATCCGCTAGAAACGTCACCCACACGCATTTCAAACAAGAGAATCAAACGAACAGGAACACAGAAGAAAAAATTATGAAAGACAAATTAAGACCCCCCGGCCTAGTGACGTAATAAAAACCTGGAATACTACAAATCAGATGCCTGGAGAATGAATACGTTATGCAACCACCAAGCACTCCATCCACATACAAAGAGATGTCCCTTTTAATGCAGCCTTGGACCCACCGGGCAGCGTGGGACTGAGCCCCCCATCAGAGTCCCCTGGGGATGGCTGACAGGTAAATCACGCATGTGCTCCTGCCATCCATGCAGAGCTATGAGGTAGGAAACTGGATGTCACTCCAGTGGAGAAATGGAAAATCCCTTCTCTGAGGCACCCTTCACTTTCTGCGATGCAATTATCTCAGAAGCGCCTTGCACCCACCACAATCGCTTCCGAAGAAGCCCAAATTAAATTTCACAGTAATTCTCACGCATACCGTCCTGACCATCCTTCCTCAGATCTTCCAGGCCCTGGCTAAAGGACAAACGCAATCCTGTTTTGTTTAGGCTGTCAGGCAGACAGCCTCCCATCATTAGCCTTTTGTCAGCAGCGATGCCGGGGTAGATTACTAGCGCAGCGCCTGTCGTGGCAGGTGCATGGCCCTGGGGCTGCCATCTGCCAGGAAGGAAGTGTTCTCCTCTAGGATGCTGAAGAGATTGACAAAATGTAAACAAAACACTGAATCATTCCTCATCTATGGAATCAAGCTATTACGTCGCTCTTCCGCAACGTGGACAGTACGATCAGAGGCAGGGTCTTCAGTCTGGGGCTGTTCTTTTTTTCTTGTTGACTATTTTTGCAATTGGTTTACTAAGATTATAATGCACTCTGAAGTGTTTTTTACATTAACTTAGAGAAGCAAACTTGTATTTAACAGGAAAAAAAATCAACCTAGTACCAGAGACACATCTTTGAGAAATTACTTCTCTGTTTTCAGCTTCTGATGGGCTTATTTACATCCTGCATTACCTCTCACTGTGTGAAAAACTGGATTTTTTAGTGTGTATATATATATATATATTTAGTATTTTTGATACACCTGTACACAATTTTGGGCTGCCATCGCCAATAAAAATATTGAAAATTTGTTTTGAAAAAAATAGAAAATTGGAAAAAAAAAAATGGATAGGTAACAACTTAAGAGCCTTTGGTCTTTTAATAAATTTCAAACTGGATCCCTCACGGTTAGACCAAGCTATTTATTCTAAATTCTGCTAGTTTTGCTTTGACTGGTGCTGGTGGTCCATTTTCCATTGCAGGGGCCAGGCAGCAGCACTTCTCCACGCAAAGGCAGAGGCACTTACCGGAGGAGTCACGGTAATGACTTCAGGAGCATTACTGCTTCGTGTCCAACACAGGGGAGAAGGCACACCACTGCTCTCCACAAGTGAGCCTCACTGCTTATTCTATTAGCACCCTGCACTCAATGAAGTGTATTTTTTAAGTTATCCTCTGTAAGAGTGCATCCTTTCATTGCTTTTTCTAAGTTTTCAGTCATTCTAACAATGATGAAACCTCAAATGCAAATACAGCCCTGCAACTAAGGGACTTATCCTGCGTACATGAGTGCGCAACCTACACCCATCACCTAAACCAGTCCCCCAGGTTTCTTCCAGAGCTGACAGATGCAGTCAAGCTGAGGGGAAAATTCATGCTGCTTTCTAGTAGGAATTTAAAGTAGGTGGGAGGAGCCTTGGTGGCTCTGTTTACTCCTGCTCACTGTAGCGAGCGCCTAGAGCACTACTGGGAGATGCACACGGTCAGGCGGCAGAGACAAATACCAGTGTGAAAGCAAAAAAACAAAACAGAACAGAACTTGCCCTTTGGACAGGCTCCAGGAGGAAAACCAGTCTTTTCAGCAGTTGGCAGCAAGGAACTACTCAGCTGAACTTGGCTTTTCAAGGCTGCCACTCTTGACCCCCTACATACATAAACACAAAAACTTTAAAAATAAGTGCGTACCAGACAATGCGCACACAAGCAAAACACAGCTGAACTCTGGGGTCAGTGCACCATCTTTTAAAAGTGAATGGATGCTACTGATTTCCATGCGCACACAGCTCACTTCTAAGCAAACACTAAGCAACAACAGAGTTGTGAAACCTTCAGAATCGCACATCCCAATTCATCAAGTTGCTCACGTTATACTGTTATTGCACACGCTTTGACACCTAGACACAAAGAAAACAAGTGGACAACCACAGTAGTCCATACAACACCTCAACAAATTGGAAAAAAAAAAAAGATACAGCCATTTACTTATATGTTCAGTACTTCAAAAAGAAACATATTATTGATGCTTTCTTAGTGTTTTGGAGAAAATCTGATATAACCAGAAAATACCTGAATGTATCTATGCTGCCACTGAACTGATGAGAGGAAAGTTATGTTACATACGCTGAGGATAGCACAGTTTTTCTGTGGATGCTTGCTGTGTTTAAGCTTCTAAACCACTTCAGCATCCCAGTATAATTAACGCTATTTAAAACTAATAGTAAAGTAAGTGTAAAGAAACCCATGCTGTTCTCCCCTTATTACAAAAACAAAACAAAAAAAGAACCAAACACCACCATATAAAACATGTCCTAATGCTCCCTCTGTTCAAACATTCCTTCATCCCTTTTACTCACTAGTGAACGTTAGTCTCTGTAGCTATCTTGAAAGAAATCAAGTAATCAGAAGCAATCATCAACCTAAGCATTTCCTCTGCCTTGAGCAATGACTGTACCGGTTCATTTTAGAACAAACCCACCATTCAACTCTGTCTATAACAATTTATCTTAAATGACTCAAAGCAACCATGACATTCTTTACATGAACAGTATAGCTAAACATAATTTAGAGTGTAAAGCAAAATAGAAGTCTAAAACGTGTTACAAGTTTTAATATTCTGTCTGCTTTTAAAAAGCTGACGTCCGTATAATCAACATCATTTAAAATATCAACGGCTTCGTTTAATCTTAGATAAACTCAGTTTACATTTTGTTCAATGAATGGCTCTGCTCGGTTCAGACCTAACCATTTTGGTGTGGTCACCTGTAAAATGCAATTTTAGAGACAAGAAGTGCATTCATAGAGGCAGTAAAAGACAACCTCAGATTTTTAGTTCTTAGTTCAAGAGGTGAAACCCAACTACGTAAGCTATTAAGAGTAGTTCAGTTCTTTTGGGTGTTAATTACAACGTTCTCAAGGAAGTTGTCAGTAAGAGAAAATACTACACTTACTACTACTTTATTCAAAAAAAGATTTAAAAACGTACGGATTTCTAACACAGCATATAGTTCTTTCAATTCTTTTGAGGAGTCATTTAGAAACAAATGCAAGTTTTGGAAACGAGACAATTAAACATTCTCATGCCGCTCTGAGAACCAAAACTTTATGGCATTTGGCACAGTAGAAGGGAAAAGATCTTAATAATTCATTGTGCAAAGTAATCTAAAAAGAAAAAGGAAACAAGGGTTATGTATTAAATAATCTGAAATGCCATTAGAAAGACACAGGAAGAGATTTCTTAAGATAGGCTTTTTATTGTTTAGGCACAATCATAAAACCCTCACAAAAGTAAGAGCTAATTGACAAGGGGGAGGTTCATTATTATCAAAAATCACCTTATTACGATCTTAAGTAGATGCATTACAGATGATGACTACGTTAAATAAATCAAGACAAAGGAAACTAACACAGGAAGAAACCACCCTCAGTTTTTTTGCATCATTTTACATAGTATCTGTTCAGTTTTGGAAAATTAGACCAACTACTAGAAGCATTTAGAAGTTACAGAGCATTTTGTTAAAAGAAAACTGAATTAAAGATAACACACCCAAGTATGGTGTTTTCAGTCAAGCAAAATTCCCTAATACACACCCACTAAATTTAATGGGAATTTTACTTAGGAATTCCAGGATTACACACAAAGGGTAAAATCTTAACCCCACCGAAATCGAGACAAAGCTCCCACTTGACTTCAGTGAGCTAAGATCCACCATAAAAACTCAGCTCTTTGTTGGGTGTGATCTGTCATAAATACAGTGGAATAAATAATTTACACTATATGAGAAAATAACCGTCAACGTCTCCATAAATAATGAAAACCATACACAGTTCATACTTTTTTAAAGCAGAAAAGCTATCAGCATTTAAGAACAAAGGCTAGCTAATTATCAGCATGTAACAAGAGTTTTTACTGACCAGTAACAATATTATTTTATTTACATGTTGGACGAAGGCAAGCGTTTCTCAGATTCTTAAGCATTTGCACACTTTCAGAGTACAGTAAAACTAAATGCGCTAATAATTTCGAGCAAACTTTTTTCTGTTTTGACTGCTACTGTGGTGGCAGGAGCTTGCTCTTGTTGCGACAGGAGAGAATCCCAGAAGCGCAGCACTGCTACAGCAGTGGTCAGGTACTGGCAGAGGAGACAAGCTACACGTGAAAATCAACCACTTCCAAATGGTACAGATAATTTCCATTCATAGATTTATCCACATGAAAACATGTTGATTGCTACAGGCCTTTATGAAGCATTCAAATCTATTTTTTTCCTTTTTTTAAAACATGTATTTTACACTGAATTACGAGATTGTTCGTATATCCTGTATCTGAGATGTTCCCCCTTTCCAACTACTAAACATGTATGGATCCTCCATTGTTTTTTAAAAAACTCCCTAGAAAACTCCCTCTTTAGTTTTGAAGAAGTAAAGCTTCCCACTTTGATAATATATTCAAAAACAACATCTGAAAAAAGTGCAAAGAGCAAAGTAAACAATGCTGACTATATACAATATAAGCAATCTCTTGTACAAACCATTACTTTACTAAATTAGATTATCTCAAATCTATCAGAATTACTTCTGTGTTAAAGTAAATTTACTCTTCCTTATGCTCATATACGGTTTTCTTCAAATTGTCTATGTATTTCGCTGAAGAATGTGAAAGTCTTAGCAATCTCCCAAGCCACAACTTTTGATATTTAAATACACAGGCACAATACTAAATCATCTTTTTAACAGTGGCAGAAGCAGCTCTGTAAACAAACTTCAGTTTATAGTCCTAACAAAAACCAAAAGAGAAACTCAGAGATCTGCAGAAGTCGATCCTATGTACACTCCTAAGATTCTTTGTGATCTAGTCCTCCTTTGCCATGCTATGACTCTCCCAGTCAGTCTGCCACAAACACAACCGGCATGAAACCCTGCATTTGATGTGTAACCCACAACACTGCAGAGGGATGCTTGTGCAAGTTTTTTCTTACCGCCCTGGCCTGATATTGGCTACAGCAATCCCTGAGCAGAGCGAGACTGCACCGCTGCGCAGTAGGTGGACACATTTTTCAGGGAAACAGAAGGATGGGAAGGAGAGCTTTGCCTCCTACGTGGAGATTAAACCTCGACGAGTTTACCCAGAACACTTCTGGATGCGGTCGACATTTATAAGCTTAAAGGAAACGGGGGAAATAAATACACATGCAGATTACATATTAAAGTAAGTCTATAACCACCCGTGGATAAATATACAATTAAACCCTCTCCTCTGTACACCGCGTACCAAATTAACGTGGCTGTGTTTATCGCATTACCCTTTTGTTTACTTTGTCAGAAGGACAGCAGTCAATTCCCCCAGCTTATCTGACTGATCGGCTGCTCTGCTCCTGCTTTCCGCCTGGGTGATGGAAACGCCGCCATCCACGCCAGGTTTTCTCTGTCACTGGCTCCCGCTCCCCTCCCCCTGCTCCCCCTCTGCCTTGGGTTCAGCAGTTTGGAGACTGTTGTGGAAATCTCTCCTTCCCAGCACCCCCTGGCTTGCAGTTATATAGCCATAGGTGGCTCAAGACAAACTCCTTGTTTCTGTGAAAAATCAGTTTTTTTGCAAAGAAACGTGCACGGTCATTTGCCAGTGTCCTGGGCTGCGGCCCCAAAGGCTGGCCTTTCAGATGGCAATGCCACCAGAAATTGCAGCATCTGCATCGCTTTAGGTCAAGACACACAAATCCTGAAAATGACTCCAGCAAAAATAAAAGCAACTGACAAGGAACACTCTGCCCCCAACCCTTCGAGTCATTCAGAGTAAGCGTTCATCCTTTAAAACTTTGCCATTTCATTCAACAATCCTCTCGCCTTAATTAGGTTCAAAGCTCGCTCTGCCAACGGTGGATCTCTCATCTTTTCCATCTTCCTGTACTTCCTATCAAAAGAGAAAATATTTTCTTCTTCAAAATCAGCTAGCTAGTTAGGAAACAGAAGGAAAAAACCGCAAGTGTAGCTCCACAAGCTGTCACTTTCTGAGTATGATTGACGACCTCTGTCAGCACTATGAATGCAGAAGCAGTACCTATTTACCTCCAAGCAACTGCTTCTGCACGGTATGTCATTTCACCCCGCTGGACCCATAAACATCTATTACAGCTATATATGCATACAGGTTTAAAGTACCATGTCTTGCATAAATGCAACAGCAAAGAGGATCCCTACGGTGCCTCATCATTAACTTTTAATCCTTGACAGATTGGCTGCTCTGGGCCCTCCCCAACTAGCGCTCACTTGTGTACGAATTCTCGCTTGTTAAGAGGAGGCGGGTTGCTATTTGAGGGGGGGTGCTCTTTGTTCTTTCCTAAAGAAGAAGAAAAAAAAGCAAAAAGCAGGAAAACCAGCACCTCAACAAAGGAACAGCTACATAATTAAAACAGAAATCCTCCCTCGGCCCCCAGTTTCGGGTTTCTTAGGCTTGCTTTTGTCTTCAAGCAGCCCGTGTTTTTTCGACCCGCTCCCAAGCCCGCCACCCAGCCGGTGATTCCCAGCGGGGCCGGCTGCACGCCACCACCGTAGGGTCGGCCTCGGAGCAAAACGTGCAACGCGACATGGAACAGCTCAGGCGTACAGCGTCTTCTGGAAAGGCTTTTTTTTTTTTAAAGAAAAAAAAAAAACATTTCACATTCCACGCTCACCATGATTTACTGTTAAACTTTTGCAAGAGATGAGAGATTTCAAAATCAAGATATTAAAATAACCCTCCCCGTTTTGTTGCGATTGACCATCCCAGCTGGAGTGCCAAGGATTTCTTTTTTTGTAATCTGATGGTCTCGCTGCAACAGTTCTGGCTTTTAACTCCATCGTTTTACATTTTAAAATAGTATGTAGAAGCTGCATTCACATAAACTATTTTGGTCACAATTTTCAAACACTTAAAACCTTACATAAGAGAACTCTGAAGTAAAACCCAACCATGGTAACAGTGTAAACATCAGCTTCTGTTGGGGTACCCAGAAGTACACATTCGTAACAGCACAGCAAGAACTTAAATGGGAAGGAATATCCCCCAATTAAACTTTTGCCACATACAAAGAGAAAGCCAGTTCCTCCAGGACTGTTGACTTCAGGATGGGTTAGGGAAAAGATTGTGAAGGCAGAAGGCCCCAGGGGAGCGCCCTCCCCGACAAAACAGGGTCCAACCACGAGGAACAAACAAATTTAAGCAAAGCCACACACGTGGCAGGCACCGTCAGACGTAGCTACTCACCTTTCACAGCACTTGCTTCTTTCAGGTTGTGAGACAGAAAGTCTATGCTGGCATAGGCGCTCGTCTCCACTCCGTTGATACCTCCTTTCAGGACGTGCCTGGCTTTCGACCTGGCTTTGTCACAGTTTGCCAGGGTCCCGTCCACCACGTCGATGGCGATGTAGTTGAGGCCGTTCTGGAAGCCGGCTGAGGTCTCCCGGCACATGGGGCTGCTGCCCTGCTCCTCCTCCAGGCCTTCGCTTTTCCTGAGGGACACGTTCTCCACTGAGGCCGAGTTGTGCCTTTTGGGGTTGTGTGCAAAGGAGGGGGACACGGGGGTCACAGTGGTGGTGGAGGAGAAAGTTTCCGAGCTGTGCCTCCTGCGCCCCTGGGGGTCGGCCCGAATGACCTTGGCCCCACGGTTGGGGTCCGGGGGCGGGCTGGCAAGAATGAAAGCCTCCACCCCAGAGAGGGTGAGCCTCTTCACCCCAGCCGTGGGGCTGGTGACCCGGGCACTTTCTGGCTTCTGAACGATGGGTTGGGGCGGCGTGGTGGCCATGCCAAAGGTCATCTCGGTGTAATCCCCGCCGTCAGACGGGCTGGACAAACAAGTCACCCCCACAGCCGCTTTCAGGTAGCGCCCGTCAGGCTGGCTGGTGCTGGAGGAAGAGCCCGGTGAAAGTGCTTCCAAGGAGCCCACCGACACCGTGCCCGACTGGGAGGGCGACTGCGAACCGAAGTCAATGTTCATGTAGTCGGAGAGGGGGGAGCGCCTCTGCCCCGTGCCCGAGCCCAGGGAGGAGGCTGGGCTGTCTGCAGGCAGCGAGGGGGGAGAATAGACAGCGGCATCCCCAAAGTCGATGTTTATGTACTCCCCAGGGCTCTTGGGCTCGGGAGGCAGGGGGTGCTCGTTCATGCTGGGCAGCATCGTCCGCAAGGTCTCCAAAGAGAGGCGGCTGGGCCGGACCGCCCGCTGGCACCGCTGGCTCAGGAAGCTCTCGGTCCGGCTGTGCCGCAGGGGCGAAGGCACCGTGTGGCTGGAGGGGGCGAAGGTGCCGGCCGGGGAGGGACCCGTGCCGCACACCGCCTCCTCCGGGATCATCCTCCCCGGGGAGTTCATGAAGACGTACTGGTCGCTGTCCTTAGCCAGGCCCTGACTCTTGTAGGAGCGGGGTAAGGAGCTGTACGAATAGCAGCCGGGCTTGTGGGGCTCGCCGGCCCCGTGCGCCGCAGGGGCAAAAAAGAAGTCCGGGGGCGTGAGGGAGGGAGCCTGGGGCCCATGGTGGGGATCCCGAGGGGACATATTGATGTAGTCTCCGTTGCTCAGCCTCCCGTCTGAGCTCTCCACGGACAGCTTGGAGCCACACCACATCCTCATGTAGCCGCTGTCGTCAGGGGAGCTCTCCCCGGGCGAGCTGGTCTTGTAGCTGCTCCCGTTCCCGGGGGACCCGCCGCCCACCCCCGGCCGGGGCTGCAGGATCTGCTTGGGGGCTGACACGCTGGTGGGGCTCATGGGCATGTAGTCATCGCCTCCCCGGCTCCCCCGCCCAAGGGCCGCGGCCACGCCGGGGGTCATGGGCATGTAGCCATCATCATCTCCCCCACCGCCGCCGCCGCCTCCTCCTCCTCCTCCTCCCCCCCCTGCCGGCGGCCCCAGGTTGGTGCTGCTGCTGCCGGAGCTGCGGTGGGAGCCGATCTCGATGTCCCCGTAGTCCTCGGGGTAGGGGGTGTAGGTCACTTTGGGGGACGCCGCGGCAGGGAAGGAGGGGAAGAGGCGGCCGGCGCTGCCGGCGAAGGTGGCGCGCATCAGCGTGTACTCGTCGAGGGAGGCGGAGGAGAGCTGCGGCGGGGGGGGCCTCTGCCGGCACGGGGTGGTCAGCGAGTAGGTCCGCTTGCGGTGGCCCCGGTCGGCCGCCGGGTCGGGGCAGGGCCGGTAGCAGAGGCGGCCGCTCGGGGGCCGCTCCATCGCCATGTAGCCGTAGAGGTCGGTGCCGCCGCCGGGGTCCCGCGCCGGGGGGGTCTCGGCCACCGACTCGGGCGTGTTGCTGCGGTTGCTGGCGGTGGAGGAGGAGGAGAAGGGCCGCAGGTCGCCGCCGGGGCTGGAGCCGTACTCGTCGAAGGACATGAAGCCCGCGTCGCTGGGCGAGCCCGAGACGGAGGCGCTGCCGCTGGACGGGCGCTGCGGGTGGTGCGGGTGTGCCGGCTCGGAGCCCAGCCCGCTGCTGGAGGACAGGCTGACGGGGCTGGTGGCCGAGGGGGGCGAGTGCGAGGCGGGCATGGACATGGAGCGGCTGCCCTGCAGCCCGCCCCCGGCCAGCACCGGCAGCAGCTTCCCCGCCGGCCGGGCTCCTCCGCCGCCGCCGCTCAGCGTGTGCGAGCGGCTGAGCGGGGTCCGCACGGGGCCGGGGCTCATGGGGCTGCCGGCGGCAGAGCCCACCCGGCAGCCGTCGCCCTCGCTGGCCGTCCGCACCCGGCACGGCGTGCACTTGGGGCCGGCGGCCAGGCTGTCGGTGCGGGAGCGGCGCAGCAGCCCGGTCTGGCTGGGGGGCAGGTTGACCAGGTGGTGGTGCCGGCGGCCGGGCACCGTGATGGGGTGGGTGGCCGAGGAGCCGCCGGCCCCGCCGCCGCCGCCCGCCCCGCCGGAGGAGGAGGAGGACGAGGACTGGCTCTTGCTGCGGGGCCGGAACTCGGACAGCTCCTTGAGCGCCTTCATGGCCTCCAGGATGGTCTCGTGGATGTTCTGCGCCACCACCGAGTCGTCCGCCTGCATCCACAGCTCGCCCGGCCCGGTGGCGGCCGAGCGCCCCACCTCGATGAAGAAGAAGCTGTCCGAGTGGCCGCAGCGGCGGATGTTCATCAGCTGCAGCGTGACCGACGGCAGCTCGCAGTTGAGGCGCACGAAGCCGATGGTGCGGGCCGACAGGCACAGCCGGTGCACGCCGGTGAGGTTCTTGCTCTGCCCCAAGCCCTTGGGCTTCAGCGTCACCTGCCAGACCTCCCGGTAGGCGGCGGCGGCCGGCGTGACCAGCCCGTAGTTGAGCTCCTCGCCGGCGGCCGCCAGCGAGGAGGCGGCGGCGGCGCTGCAGGAGGCGGCGAAGGGCGACGGGAGGTGGCGGCGCGGCGAGCCCTGCCCGGCCGCCTTGCCCTCGTTGAGCAGGTCGGTGAGCGCCCGGTACCAGCCCTCCTGCTCCTGCTCGTTCTCGGCCGCCACGGCGAAGTACTCGTCCTTGGTGTAGAGGGCGATGAGGTACTTGTGCTTGGCGTCGGCGCGCTTGTTGATGTTGAGGCACGAGTCCAGGGCGATCACCCGCTTGGGCGCCCCGGACTTGTTCCTCCATTTCTTCTCGCTCTCGTAGTACTCCAGCCGGGCGCCCCCCGCCTCCTCCCCGCCGCCCGGGCCCCGCAGCACGAAGAAGCGCTTGTGGCCGTGCTTCTGCTTGCGCAGGTAGCCGCACTTCCTCACGCCCTGGTTGTTGTTGTTGTTGTTGTTCAGGTTGGGGCCGGGCGGGGAGCCCGGCGGACCCAGCACGGCGGGGCTCGCCATCCCCGGCCCCGAGGCGGCTCGCTGCCTGCGCCGGGCCGGGATGGGCGCCCTCCGCGGGGACACCGCGCTAGGAGGCAGCGGCGCCTGGTGCTGCCCCGGCTTCCCCGGCTGGGCTGCCGGTGCCGCCGCTCCTCCTGCCCCTGCCGCTGCCGCTGCGAGCGCTTCCCACCGCGCCGGGCTGCTGCCGGTGCTGCCGGTACTGCTCGCACTGCTGGCGCTGCTGCTGCTGCCTGCGCCGGCGGGAGCGTGGCAGTGAGTAACGCATCGCGCACCGAGTGCCCCAACTAAAGAGCAAAACAACACGTGACCGCCGAGTTACCGAGGCGCTCACACACCGAGACGGGGCGGGACCCCCGCCGCCGCCGCCGCCGGCCCGCATTGGCCGCCGCGCCGCGCGAGCGACGGCCGCCTCGGCCAATCGCGCGGCGGGGCGGGAGCTGAGCGGAGAGGCGGCGCGCTGCCATTGGCCGCCCGGCGCCTCGCCTCCCCCCGCCCCCGGCGGCGGGCCCCTTCCCGCCCACGGCCCCCGGCTCCCCTCAGGCGCCGCCCGCGGCGGCGGGACCGGGCTCCGCCCCGCCCCCGGAGCGTGCCCGCCTCGGGGACCGTTGCGACCGTTGGCGGGACGCGGAGAGCGCGGCGGGGCGAGGGGCACGGTGGCCGTGGGCTCGCCAGCCGCCCCTCCGCACCCCTTCGCCCCCCTTCGCCGCACCGGGGGGCTGCCGTCAGGTGGCGGCGCCCCGCCTGCCGCGGGCCCCCGGAGCCGAGCTTCCGGGCGTGTGCGTGTGCCCGCCGCCCCTCCTCCTGCCTCCACACACACTCACACACACACGCGTGTGTGTGCGTCAGCCCTCCCCACGCACGCACGCACAGCGGCGCCCACCGCACGCCCCCTCCTTCTTCCCTCCTCCGCCGTTATCTGCGTGCGGCGGGGAAACGCCGCCGGGAGCGGGGACGGCAGGCAGAGCGCTGCTGGGTTTTGATGCAGTAAAATCCGTTTGTACGCCGCGGGGCTCACGCCGAGCACCCCCCATTGCTGCCTTGGGGTTCCCCTGCCTCTTGCACACACACACACGCGAGAAAAGTGAGGCCGGGGTCGCGCAAATATATGAAAAATAAAGAATAAAGGGGATGGAGGGGGAGAGAAAGCGATGCGGGGCCGCCCGCAGCCTCCTTTGGAAATGAGAAGCCGAGGGAAGGAGGGGGAGAGGCAGGACAAGACCACCGTGGTGGTTAATAACGCTGGGAGGCTGCCATAAGGCGGCCGCTGAAGGAGGGCCTCTCCCTCCGCCTCACGGGGAGATGCTGGGTCTTGGCTGGGAGCTGGCGGGGTTTGGGTTGTTTTCCGGGGAAGGGGAAGCGTGGGGAGAAAGGCAGGGCGGTGGAGGTGCGAGGCCCTGACCTCTCTCCCCAGGGCACCCGCCGTGCACTGCTGATTCACCGGGTCACCCTGGGCAAGGTCCTCGCCGCCTCCCCGCGCCCCAGCCGAAAGCAAGCCGTGCTGACCCTGTTTGCTGTCCTGGCAACGGGCGACGGTTCCCGTGTCTGGAAAATGCATGGAAGAGGCAGGGAATTGTAAATTTAGATGACGCGTTGTGATGGCACAACAGACCTCGACGCGGAAGGTTTCGTATGGAAAAGCAGGCGTAGTGACTGTGCTACCGACAGGCTGTCAGCTGCAGGCTTCAGGGCGGTTAGGTGAACAATTTCTTGCCGCTCCGAGCAGTCTGGGCCCGTAAACACTGTCAGGAGTCATTTGTCTGGAAACCCCTTGCAAATTTGGAAAGATTTTTCCAGACGTTTATGAAATACACTCGGTGACCTTATGCACGCATTCTTACATCTGACATGCTAAAGAAGATGAATATTCATTTGTCTAAATGGTATTTTCATGTATGTAAGTCATTACAATACGTTCAATAAACGTTTTGATGTACTGACTAGCAGCAGAACTAAGCAAACAATTTGTATGACAGGCATTGAGATAGACTAGCGTTCAGGATTGATTTCTATATTGACATTGATATAAAGAGTATCTGTATCATTTAATTTTAGCAGTGGCTGATGCATAACAAGGTTTTTTTCCCCTATAATAACATTTTGTTTGTTTTTGTTTTGTTTTTCATGTATAACTGGTACAAAACACAGGAAGTGGTTCTCAGATGTGCATAAACTTCAGGTAAAAAAACAACAACAACAACAAAACAAAAAAAACTATTGTTGCATGACCGACCCTCTAGAGTGAATGACCCTCGTTTACATAGGTGATCTACCTCATTCAGAGTTTGCTTTGAACTCCTCTGAATTGTTTTTCAAAACTATAACCCCTTCTGGAAAATTTTCACAGTCATTTCAGAGTAATTACAGGGGCATTTAATTGAAACAAATGGACTAGCACCACTGCTCCATCCCACCTCTGCCACAGTTCACTGTTCCTGCAGGCTGACATGTCCATGCTTCAGCCATTTCCGTGTGTCGTGTCGCATACTAGCTTTAATTTCTGCTGGCTTTCAATGAGGCAGGCTGTGAATTTGGGTGGCTGAAGCATAGCACTTGTTCTCTTGTTCCACCGAAGCCATCTCAGGAAGAACACAGGGCTGGGCAAATAGGGACAGCAGCATCTTCAGTAACTGCAATAGATTTGCCAGAGGATGTTTGCTTAAATCATCTCCAAAGAGTAATTCCATCATGATGAAAGAAAAAACGATCTTGTTTTACCTCTCCCATTCCTTTTCTTCTGTCATATCACCCTGCCCCATCTCTGTTTCAACACATTTATCTTGTAGCTTGAAGTCTCTTCGGGGAATGCTTTGCCAATCTATGAAGTAGACCAACAAAATAGTGTTCACATTAACAACTTTCATGCCTGCTAAATGGTGCTTTTGCCAGCATACCGTGTTCCAGCCATCTCTTTTTTCCTCCAAGAAAAATAAGCTGTGTTAGGTAAGGGTCAGACTTATCAAAATGGACTATCTGTATTAGGGGCATTTGCTCACAGTTATGTCAGTCATAACATGTTATTCCTTCCACCCTCAGCTGGCAGGGACATGCCAAGAAAGGACCACACCGACCTTACTTATGAAGCTGTCTTTAGATACATCAAATGCAGTTTTGCCAGCACAGAGCCCTACTGATTTCATGCTTCCACCCTTTGAGTATCTGGGGTCCTTATATGTCAAAAGAACACAGGTGATCATTTAATTTATTTATAAATACATTTAAACTCTGTGTTTTGATTACTAAACTATATGGACAGATGATAAACAGTGGGCAGCAACACTGTGATTTGCAGGCAATGAACTTTGCAAGCTGTGAGCGAATTTTGCTTGGGAAGGCTGTTTGCTGGAACAGTAGTTAAATGTTGCCTGCACCTGGTCAGATAAAAGTATTACCTCTAGGGACATGCAGCTGTTTTTCGGTACGTGCGGAAGCTTGATTCTACAAGCCCAGCACATGCAGGATCCATTTTTTTCAGAGCACCAGGCACTATGAATATGTAGGTATGTTTAAATATTGCCCCAGATCACAGCCAGGTTACTCCAAACCTTCCGAGAGGCAGGATGCAGGAGTTGGTTGAATTTCAGAATTTGTCCCGTGCTTCATTTTTGTTTGTTCTTAGTCTAAATCTCATTTTGAAATATCTTTCCATTAGAGGATAAGGAGCAAGAGTTGAAAGGGATGTGCTCGATGTTTGGCTTGGCTCTTGCCTTCTACCTGTTGCCAGGATCACAGAGCTGATGGTAGTCAAGCCATGGGAAAAGTGTAGAGAAAGATTATGTGCGTCAGCAACACTTTCTTGTGCTATCAGGAGTACAGTTATCTGTTCCAACAAAATAGAGTGATTTATATTTTGATGTCCTTGAACTTCTACATAAACAGGTGAAGTCAGTTTATTCCCTTGTACATTTGTTTGCATACTTCTGATACAGTGTCATTCTGGTTATACATTTCATAACCTTACCGTGAGAGGACATGAACTCCCATCAACGTCTTTCTCGCTAACCTTTCTCAGCTCCTTTGAGGGCTAATGTACCATGACGGAGCTACTACCCAGTTGTGAAGCCTGTGTTATTTGGCCGGGAGGACAGGCCATCTCTCCGGGCAGTTTTATAAATCTGTTTGTTGATACTACACATTCACTAGCATCAGCTACCGGCGTGTGTTACGCCTCTGTAGCAAGAGCAGCTCTGAGGGATCCACCCCCTGAGACTGGGGCTGCCAATTTTTTTTTTTCGTTTCTTTTTCCTATGAAAACGGTTACGGGTGGCTTTGCACGTGTGGCGGAAAGAATCAGCAACCATAGGGTCTGAAAATGGTTCTTTCCTGAGCATGGATTACTCGTCTGAGTGAATATTGTGCCAGCAGATTTCCAGACAATTCTAGGTTAAATAAATCGGGCTTAGAGTTATGCAACTTTGTGCATATTCAGTAATACCGAGACTTGTGTTAATTGTATGAAATATAGACTGAAACAAAGTAAATGTTTGCTCGTCCATTCTAGCATGGGAGGGGAAAAAAAGAAAACGGAGGGGAATCCAGAGCACGCCTTATTTCCAGCCTACTCCTTTTCGACAAGTGCAGCGCTGGGCGTTCTGCTCCCATCTCAACGCTCGTGTTGCCGGCGGAAAGTTCGGAGCGGCCGCGTTTCGGGGCCAGCAGCGAGCGAGGTCCCGGTGCTGCGAGCACGGAGACCGTTCTGCTTCCCGCGACAGGTGCACCCGAGAACGGCCGCTCAGGGAGCACCCACCGCTTCACCTGCGGCTCCCGGGGGGGCTCCCGGGGGTGTCCCGGGACCGGGGCAGGGGACCCCGGGGCCCGTCGCGGGTGCGTGCTGCCCCCCGCTGGCTGCGGCGGGACTGCGGGGCGGGCACCCCGCCGGTGGAGGAGATGCTTCGGGGGGGGAACGCCGCCTGCCTGCCTTCTGTAGCTATGTGGAGTCTAAACAATGATGATATTATTATTATTATTGTTATTTTTTTTAAGGAAAAAGCTTGATAGAATATCACCGATCATTTTTGAGGAAGAAGGTTCGTGAAGCAATAGAAGCAAATATTTGCAAACAGTATTGAAGCCTATACCACTCTTGCACAGGAGAACACACACATATCTAAGATTCACTGTAAACAATGTCCTTTTTTCTTTTCCTTTTTTTTTCTTTTTTCTTTTTTTTTTTTTTTTTGCAAGAGACTTTCTATGTACTCTCCTGAGCTGCAGGGATAGCCGGGATCTAGGGTCTTTCAGGGTATTTCTGTTTGAGAAGAGTCTGATGATAGAATTCACTATTTCTTTCATGCAATATTTACAGAAAATTCATTCAAACACAATGGGACTCCGGCAGAATAGTTTTGGTTTGGTTTGGTTTGGTTTCTGTTCTGCTTTTTAAAACTCTTTCTTTCTAGGTAGCTTGAAAGTCCGTTCATTTGCTTCCTTCCCAAGGCAGGTTGCTCCGGCCTCTGTCTGTTTCCTACAGCTCTGGGAGGCTGCTCCCCAGCAAAACAATCCCAGGCATTCAGCTTTCCCCTCTGCCCTACAATTCCATTGGCTATTTGTCTTTGTTTCAGATGGCCTTTGCATCTGCTTTAGGTAGTAACTCTTTTTTCCCCCTTTTTTTGTTGTTGCTTTTAACTTCAGGAGGGAGTCTAACTTCCTCAGTCATTTATCTTAACACCAGGATAATTTTCCTAGCAGCAGGGGTAATGCAGTCCCAGGGTAGATTGTCAAGGGATTTTTATAGAGTCCCCATCACTGGAGCATTTTAAGCTACGCAAATATTTATCGGGAGTGACACAAGTACAGTTGTCCTGACTCAGGGCAGTGTGATAGTCTAGATGATCTCATGTTTACTCCCAGTCCTGTTCTATTGGATTTCTATGATATATACACCTTATAAATACCCCAGGTTCATTTCTGCTAAAAGGGAAAAAACAGCCTTCTCTCTTTTCTGTATGTTTTTTTCTTGTTCTGCCTACTTATTTGATGGCGCAAAATAAAGAGCATAAAACTATGAGTTATTGTGATTCTGAATTGTCCCCTTACCCTTACTGTTTGGAATACGCTATCGATGCAATTCTTACTCATGCAAAGCATTTGCTGGCTTAATTTGTGCACACGAGTGCCGGGGAGATAGAGAGACATTTGCATAAATATAGTCACTACAAAATCTTGCCTGCTTCTTTCAGTGTACCCCTTCAGTGGAAGTTTTATGTGAATAAAATGAGGAAGGCTTGCCCTCGGAATGGACTGACTGCTTTCAAGGAGTGTTATCATCTATCTGCATTATTTAGACAGCTCTGGGAAACTCAGTGGAGCCCCAGGCTCCCATTGTGTTAGACATTGTGTAGATGAGTAATTAATGGTGGGCCTCCTTCTGTTTTGTTTAATGTATATATTGCATGTATACAATGAATTGAGGAAGATTGCCGACGTGGGGAGTCAAATGGGAAAGGCGATTCTGCAGCCCCATAAACGGTATGGCTGACAAGGAGAAGCTTCAGCCTGCCAGTTGCCTAACTGATGGACACTGCAGGCATGCTCAGGGTTTAAAGAAGAGCTGAAAACTGCCAACCTTACACATTTTGGTGTGCTCAGATGCATGAAGAAAGCACAAAAGGCAGCACGTGTGCTGAAGGAAGAGGTAGAATATCATTTTCAATAACTTTTTTCCATATTTTCTCAGCTATGCAGTTCAGAGGCAGTAATTAATTTCAGAAAGATTAAGCACCGGAACAAAACAAGTATGAAACTATTGACACTAGAAATTTATGTAGTTTCTTGTGCCTACACCAGAGGCTGAATAAAACCTTCTCCCAGTCGGTGGGCTTGGTGGCTCAAACACCACAGCCACGGTTACAGACTCGGTCATGGATGGCTGTATGGTGGGGCAGGACAAAGAGGAGTGGGTATCTCCAAGATCCTTGTAGTAGCAAGCCCTGCCATGCTTGGGGGCAATTTATATGTCTAAATAATAATAAGTTGCTACAATAATTGGTATCAAGTAATTTACACACAAATGATGTCATGCATGGTCCGTTGAGTGCTCATGGACACAGAACAAAACGGTCACTTTATGATAATAAAATATTTATGTGAACATTATATTTTCATTAGTGAAGTGGGAGACCGCAAAATCAAATATAAGTGAAGAGTGTGCTTTCAGTTAAACTGCTGATTTTGCAAAGGAACCTTAGACAGCATTAATAACAGGAGAGTATGAGGTAATCACAGCAAATGAACATGTTTTTAATTTCATCTCTTGTGTTTAATCATACAATACAAGAATGTTTCTGGGTGCCCCACTTCATTCCTGCACGCTTCTGTTTTTTTTCCATTTCTGTCTTTCAGTTCTATTCCTCACTGTGTTATTTTCTCCCAAGTGTCTTACATCAGGAAAGGAGGTTTGGAATATTTTCCCCCAAACCCACAGGGAATGGGAAATGTCCATTTGATTACTCTTCCGTCTATTCATATCATCTAATATGGAGAGGTAAGCTGCATATAGGAAGTTCAGGATACCTCTGAGTTTAGAAATTCACTTATTTCTGTGACACGATGGGAACTGTAATCGTTTTTGGCTAAGGAATTGCTGACTTTGTGAAATGGCTGCGGAAGTAGATTTTTTAAAGGTGAGTAACTCCAAAGCCAGATGTTGCAGGAGTTGCTCTCGTCTCTAGAAAACAGCTGTCGTGGATGTGGATCAGTCAGCCAAGACCCAGTGCACCACCTCCTAGCGACCCCAGCAAAGAAAACTCTTCCTACAGCTGGAGCTGTACAAGGACCTGGCAGAAGCCTCGGAAACGCAGCCTCCCAGGTATCTGTTTCTCACACCTTCCAGCGAGCTGAAAGGGCCTTTCATTTCTGGTACAAAGTGTTCTGGGTTTGTTTGCTAACAAAAACTTCTTTTGTCCCAACTGACTCGGACCTGACGGAAGGTCCTTGGATGGCGCTGCAGCTTGGCCTTTGTTTTACCTTTCCCAGCTGATGTATCTGCCCCGTAGTTTCCTCTGCAATGCTGCCCTGGGACAGTGTCCCTCTTGGTAACCACAGGACCTTTTTTACTTTGTTTAGAAACACGTCAGAACAGCAAATGCGCTAAACATCTAACTGCATCACAGTGGTATAAATTACACAGACGCGAGGTATTGATTGTGAAAAGATCAGATAGTTTTAAAGTCAGTGGATGGCTGTCAAGTTGTTAATTGAACATTTGCTGAAAAATGCCTGTGGGTAAGTGATCTAGATGGTCTTGCAGGATTATCAAGTTTAAAAACAACAGTTGTCTGCCACTCTCCTGCCTTGGCTACATTTAAAGAAATACCAGCAAGTTGAAAATCGCAATCCTCAAAACATTCACACTCAGACATCCTCACATTACTAATCCTTTAGACTGATAATACTGAAACAATTTTGCAACCCAATTTAATGACTTATTGATTTTAGTTACTTTTTTACTTTCAGTTAGGCAAAAGCAGATTGTTGAGTTTCTCACTTCTGAAGGCTGTCTTTAATAATAATAATAATTAATTTTGATTTGCTCTTTCCATGTGCAGGTTCAACTTTGTAACTACGCTGCACACACACATCAAATTTACATATTACTTTAAAGAAACATCCTGCCTCCAGTTGGACTTGGTAATTTTAAAAAATCTTAAAGCATTTTAATTGTTTCAGTAGGAATCAAGAACACACAATTGATGAGGTTCCCTTCTTTTTGAAAACAAGCCAACAGAACTGACAATATTTTGTCTCAAGTTAATTAGCTCCAGTAAATTAATTTCTGTCCCTTTTTATGAGTAAGCTCAGGAGAACACACTTTTTAGTCTGGGAGTACTTTACATAAATGCAGCAGCTCTACTCTGCATGTCCACAAGTGATGTTACAGCTGTTGAAAACCATCACAGTGTACACGACCTCTTTTCTCTTAGCAAGCACATTGGTTTTCTTGGATAAATTTTATACTTTTTCCTTAGGTCTCATGAGTCATTTATAAATAGATATTCATAATTTAAGTTGTATCTGTTATAGCAACATGGGTTTCAAAGCAAACTGTTGGGGGTTCAGGGATCTGATGTCCTCCATGGCACAAACAACTTGTCATTGAACTACAGTGTAATATTTAAGTCTTCCTAAGACCTCAAGTGGCCATTAAGTTATATCACTAAGTGAAGAGATGCCATAAGCTCAGCTGGACTGAATCCTCCTGTATGTCTGGTGAGGTCAAATTCATCTCAGCTATCTATTTAAAAGTTGGATGGCTAATGCATTTTAACCTCTAGAGTTCCTCAAAAAGTGATGAAGAGAGAGTCACACATCCATTCTACTGGTAGATCTGAATCCTTACAGTGAATATATTCACAGTATAGCAAGTCTGGATTTATATTCCTGTTAATATTGGAGGATACAATATGTAACTAAGTAATATAGGTGTTGGTTGTACAATTGCAACTACTAATTTGTCTTTTTTTACAAAGAGTTACGACATTAACTTTGCACAAGGAAGTTTATGCCTAATAGATACCATCCACTCTCAGCACTCAGCTGTATGCCAGGCTGGGCATCTTTGATGATTCTATAGGCAGCCTGAATCCCTCATGCTATTGTGGGCTCAATACTCTGTGCTCTGCTCATTTAACAAAAGCATTCAACATATGTTAAAAAAAAAAAAAAAAAACGTTCAAAATATGCTTTATATTGCTTCTGTCCATTTGTGTTCTGCTCTGGTATTAATGATCACAAACTGACAGCCTAAAATAAGCATGACATATTTCCATCAGAATATAAGTGTCTGTCTCCACTTGCTGTAAAGGGACTCTGGAGAACTAACTTACACTTGCCCCCTACCTTCTAGATGGCTAAGAGAAATACATTCACTGTTTGCTTGCCTGTGTGGATGGATACAAGGTGACCAGTTCAGAATTTATCAGAAAAAAAAAAGAAAAAGAAAAAGAAAAAGAAAACTTCAGGAAACATTTTAGGCATTATGAGGCCAAACCCTAACAATTTTGCTGAAAATCAGAAAACTGGAAGACATCTGTACTTTAAAGTTGTTCATTGCTCTCTGAGTGCTGTGCAACAGCTGTGGGACAGATGCTTAGCCAGCAAGGGAAGCCAGAGAGGAGCAAATGAAGACTTTTTTTTCCCTCTCCGTCCTCACAAACTGTTTGTTGATAGAGAAAGAAGGAAGGCACCAGCTGTTGGGTCATTGTATTAGAAAGGGCAGAATTACAGGCTATTTAGAAGGGAGGATTAAAACAGAAGCCAGAAGTGTCTTTAGTACAGTGGTGAAGATGCTGAGGGGCAGGGATGGTATTCCAGCTGCTGGTTCATTGGTGCTTTATCCAGAGGTAACCTGTCCATTTGTATCCATTTTTGTCTATACTGAACTTCATTCCTATGGAATCATAGAAATGTTGGTGATTATTAGATTAGGTGATTTTTGACTCCTGCTGCCTCCCAGCCCTGCTATTAGTCCTGTTCCATATTTGCCTCTCTGTTCCCAGTCTGTCTCATGCATTAACCATGGGATTTCTACATTTGCTCTTGCCTGACCCTTGTCTCCATTTGGCCCACGTCTCACACAGATTTGCTGCACACTCCTCTGCTCCATGAACTGATGTGCTAGATGCAGATGATGAAAACCCCCTTTATTTTACTGATCAGATACAGGATCACGTGTCAGGTCAGAGAGGAAAGGCTGAAGAAACTTAATGCAGTGAGTGACTTTTCACCCTTGGGCATATGGGGTATATGTTCCTGTTGCAGGGCAGCATGAGGGCTCTTAACATCACACAGTGTACCTTTCTGATTCCCCATCACACTACCAGACATCACTATTATCTTATCCACTGGCACTGAGGAATACCAACAGATATGCATCTCCCCATTTATTTCTCCTCAGCTTTGCATCTGCTTCCCTACAGTAGCCTACCTAATACTACCAGATTGGCAAATCCCAGGGACCTTCAGCATCCCAGGCTGGGACTTGAGGTTTGGCTCCATGTAGAAATGAGACCTAAATATTGAGTGGCCTCTTCTTGCTCTCTGTTTTCTATCTGAAACCCTGATTGTGGAGACTGGACAATATTGAGAGATGAGGGTTCCCAACCAGCTGCATGCGTTCTCACAAATGTGTGACATATCTTCACAAGTTAGCATCAAACCACTTTTTTATGTGCTTTCTGCTTTCCAAACCAAAAAGTGGGGTGAGACTTAGAGCAATTCTTTAACCTTTTTCCCTTTCTAAGTGTTCCAGGAATGCAGAAAGCAGAGAAAGCATTTCTCTGATGCTCCTGGAGGAGGGAGACAGGGAGGACAAGTGGGTCTGTCTTCTCATGACAACGATGACTGTCCTGGAAGGGACCAGGGGACTGTTCTATCTCCATGCAGCAAAACTCTTGGGACCAAGAGACAGGAAAATAAGCAGGAAACTCTCATGTCTCCCATTAAACATCTCAAAAATTTCAGCGCTGTCTAGAGCTTATTGATTCCCTCTGAGACTTGCTTTATGCTTACTAAATATCAAAAAGCTTTAAAACAAACAAGCAAGCAAACAAGCAAAAACAGACAAAAAAAAAAGCCACCAAAAAAGGTAGCAAACCTGTGCAGTCTTATTTAAAAATAATGTAGCCAAAGTCTCCTTTCCCCAGACACAGCCAGGAAATACTCCTTCCTGTTCTGTGGCTTACTTATGCAGATGTACATAACCCCTATTAACCGTTTCTTCTTCCACTGTGTTCACAGTGTATCCCAGATGAATTACTCTGTTCATATATTTCAAAGCAGAGTAAAATGTGGCTGTTGAGTGCTAGCTTTCATTGTTTCTGCCTTTCTCTGTGGAGAGCTTAATTTGGTCTGAACATCCTCCCATTAGAAGACCATCTCTGACCCGTTCCAGAGTAATCACATTAGCCAACTTCATGTAATTTTACATTAAAAAGTTGACTATTAACCATTGCCCTCCCATTTTTTTTAGAGACATTACACTCCTCAGACCTGCAGGTGCAATCTATATGTCCTCTTCCCAAAATATATGGCCTTTAATTGGCAATATTAGTATCCATATTGTTTCTGCTTAGCTGGAAGGTCATCTCAGATTACTTCCTGCTTGTAATCTCTCCTCATCATTTCTCTCCTGATCACTGCACTGGTGATACTTGGTAGGTTTTAGTTAACAATTACATGTTGAATGTAATTTCTCATTTAATAAATATCTTCTTGATTTTGCTCTGATGTTAATATTTTAATCAGGATGTTATTCAATATCAATGCTTCACGTGAGTCTGAAAGCCATTAGTTTGTCAACATAATTACCTTTATTAAACAAATCAAATAATCAAAATTCTGACCTCATAAAAATACTATTCCATTTGTTTAACTTAACCTGTTTTGCATAAAGTCATGCTGCCTGGCAGTGATTATGTTACCATGTCTTGTTTCCTTATGGATAGAGTCCCGTATCAGCTGTTCCATTCTTCCACACGGAACCAAGGTCGAGTTAACTCATCTACAATTACCCTGTTTACACTTTTGAAATATCTGCATAGCATTAGATATTCTAGGCCCCTTGGACTTCTCCAGTATGCCAAGACTTTTTGTCAGAAAGCACCAGTACAAGATTTCTATTAAAAGCTTTAAATCAAGTTATCCAGTCCTGCCAACTGAAAAAGTTAATAGATGCTCTTTACCATCCAGTTAGAGGAATGTCAGAATAGATGTCGTTCCAGCCATACAGACTCTCTTTTCATTTCTAAGTACAAATCAGAAATATTCACTGAATGTGTTTTTCTTTTCCACAGCTAGCAATGGAACTGTGTCATCACTAGGATTTCTTTTGTCCTGAATAGTCCTACATGAAGCACAGACATGTTCTTATCTTTACCCCTACATTTGCATAGATATAGTTTGCATAATAAATGCATAGTCTGCATTTATTAATGTATGACATTTATTAATTTAGAGGTCTGTTGGCTTTCAGTTCCTTTCTTAACTACAGTTGTTACCTATAATTGCCTTTCAGCCATTCTATTGTAAATACACACATGTACATGTTTATATACACACACTTCTGTGCTGTTCTGTGCAGTAATTATCGTACTCATGAATCAACACTGAATTCTGTGTGCACATCTTTAATCAGATCACTGCCATGTACTTCTTGGCTAGTGCTAGTTTCAAGTTTAGTGTCCAATTGCTTTTGTAAGTCAGAATGAAGGATAACGCAGTATTACAACATGTTTTTCTTTGTGATAGAAATTTCAAGTTACAAGCTTTAGAATATCTAGGACATTGTAGGGAATGTGGAACAAGAGCTTTAGCACATATTATTATATTAGAAACCTTTTTGTAGAGACAACATTTCTTTCTTTATAGATATTTGTCCTTGATTACAACAGTTACATGGGGTGGAAATCATCTCACCTTACTTGATAACTAAATAACCATACCTAAACTAGCCATTCCCTAGGGTGACCATGCCTCTGTCCATAGAGATAAACAGACATTTTAGAGCTCAATTAATACGACCTATTTTGGATGCTTACATTAGAATGGAATGAATCATGCCTTCAAGTGTCTTCCCCACCACCACCACTGAAAATAAAGGGAGACCAGGATGATTAGTCCTGATTTTGTTCTTTGCACTGAACACATATACATCTGATCATCGATACTGCAGGGTTTTTTTCCTCACTGAAAAAAAAATGGTAATATTTTTATATAATCACGAGAAAAATTTGAACAAGCAACTGCACCTGTGCATATTCAAGCTACCAAAAATTACTTAAAACCATTGTTTTTCTTACAAAAATTACAAAGTGGACTAGGATTGTGAGTTCTTTATTATTTTAGTTAAATTTTATGAAAAAACTTAAAGTTCTTAACTAAACTGCTTTGCACTTAAGTAATGATTATAAATACATACTACTGATCTTTAAGGTTACTATATGTCAGACAAATAATACTAAACAAATTAAGAAAGCATTCTCTATTTCAAATAACAATTAATTTCATCTAATTGTTATTTGCTTTACTTAAATATTACTTTTACTACACTTTGATTTTTTTACAGTTTTTTAGGTTCTAAAATGTTTTTAAAATTTAAAGTAAAAAGTGGATTTGTTTTCTTCTACAAAGAAACCATAATGGTGTGAATAATCTGCAAGAGAGCTCTCTGAAGGGATGGGATGTGTTGAAGCTGATTTCAAACAACTCTTGTCTAGCCTACCAACTCATTTGGCAAAAGACTTCAGCATTCCGAGAGTGTGCAATAGTGAGTTAGGCACACAGATCACTTCAAAAGGCTTGGCTAGTGGGAGAAGAATTTCTTTTGCATTTGACAATTCTTCTCTAGTGATGAAGAGACAGAAAATCCTTGAAAGAAACTGGCTTTTGTATCGCAGGTTTTAAAATTCACTCTTGGGTTCTCCAAGATACTTTTGATAATCATCAATATATTTATTAAGCCTGTAATTTGAACAAAGTTATTGGATCATCAAGGAGGAGACCTCTAAAAATAAAAATACATTACAAATAACCTCTGTGTAAGTGAAAATCCAATGTTAGAAAATATCTTTCCTGTTGTTGATATTAAGTACTTGTCTCCTCCAAGGGACTTAGAAACCTTTCAAACTAAATAGTTTATGTATAATGCATTTACAATGTTGACCAGTTCCTCTCTATTTTTGCAAGCTATGCCAACAAAACCTGTCAACCAGCTAAAACTTTCTTTTTCACAATGTATCGCTGTGGATGGGAAATCCTGGCATACAGCCCCTCAAACAAATGCCCCAAAGACTTCATCATGCACATCAGAGGTTCTTGATGCAAGTGTCTCTCTGATAACCAAGGACTTGAAGGAGATAAGCCATGAGACACATATCGTTTGCTACAAATTATGCAACCATGTCAAATGCTTGAATTCCTCTGAAGCATATAGCATAATGCCAAGGGCTCCTCACCTATCGAAGTGTAGATCTCAAGACCAACTGAGTTTGTTGATGCAATTATAAAGTACAGAATTCTTCCATTTATATAGCTAGCAGACGATTCCTGATTCCCCGTATTGGCTATACTTACATTGAAGCCTTCATGTGCTCACCTGGTTACGGCCACACTGCCACTTTTGCTGAGAACAGCATGCTTGAAGTGCTCCTACCTTCTGTAGGTAGGAACATTGAAGCGGCTGTCATGTGCATAATGGTGTCTGGTCATTTCTGTTTTTTTGACCCAAATGACATATTCCTAACTAAATTGACTGCGGGTAGTTTTCACCACAAATTAAAAGTAGCACTTTTATTTGTGTCTCCTGATGGACGGCAAGGCACCCATCCATCTCTGCCTCTGTAGGGTATACAGCCTCATTAGTAATGTCATCCTCCTTGAATGGCCAGTGTCTAACATCACTATTGAACACAAGCCGGCAGTGTGCCCAGGTGGCCAAAAAGGCCAAATGGCATCCTGGCTTGCATCACAAATAGTGTAGCCAGCAGGACCAGGAAGGTGATCATCCCCTCAGTCCCACTTCTTATAAATATAAAACAACCCTCAGATGAAATTTGTTGAACAGCAATTTGTTGTTTTATATCCCGTTCTACTGTTTATTTCAGATTCATACGTATCCAGTGTGGCAACTCTTGCATGGCCTAATGAGTAGAACGTAAGTTTATTCTAACAGCAGGTACATGACAGAAAAAAATGATGGAATAAACTTCCTGGCTCATTTTCATTATGCTTCAGCTTTGGACTGAGTTATCATAAAGTAAATCACCTAACACTTGACTACACAAACATTTTAATAACTACAGAGATTTTAAGTAATTTTCACCTTTGGTGAATAAAGAATCCTGTTTATTTAACAGATGACTATACTGACCTACAGGTATTAGAAAAATCTTCCGGCAAAGATAATACTCTATTTTGGAATGGATATTGAGCAATTAAGGAAAGAGCAATATTTTATTATTCTTGGCACAGAGGATATTTCTTGGGCAATGACAACCTGTTCCTTTTTATCTTTCCCACCCATGCCACATTGCAGCAACTGTGGCCACGGGTGCTTGCACTGGATGAACACCTGTCCAATCTATGCAAGAAGAAAAGGAAATCAAGGGATGGCATGTTTACTGATTTTATTTACACAACTCAACAGTGATTAAAAAAGAGAGAGAGAAATTGAAGAAAGTTAAATTTGGCATGGTTAAAAGGAGAGAGAAGAAAAATGGCTGTGGACTTCAGGAACAGCCTTTGCAGGAGACAGAGCACTGTCTAAATACACTTTTTTTTCCAAAGGCTAACCACCACTTTCTCTGTCGGTCAGCCTTTCTCTAACAATGCATCTACTGCATCGAGCTGAAGGAATCTCACAAAGTTCAACAAGGGGAAAGGCAGAGTCCTGCACCTGGGGAGGAACAACCCCAGGCACCAGGACATGCTAGAGGCCACCCAGCTGGAAAGCAGCTCTGCTGAAAAGGATCAGCTGAAGGGAGGGTACAGAGAAGGCAGAGCCAGGCTTTTTCAAGAGGTGCCCAGTGCCAGGATAAGATGCAAAGGGCACAACCTGGTACACAGGAGGCTCCCTCTGAACACCAGGCTGCACTTCTGATGGAGCACAGCAACAGGTTGCCCAGAGAGGCTGTGGGGTCTCCCTCCTTGGAGATCTTCAAAAGCTGCCTGGACATGGTCCTTGGCAACCTGTAGATCTCTGAGGTGGCAGCTTTTCACACCAGTTTGCAGGTACAAGTTTGTCCTTTCACAATCCATACTGCAAAGCAACAAATAAATGTGCATAGTGTGAGATACCATAAGCTCACTTATCTAAGGATAGGTTCTTTCTATAGTTCCACAGAATATTTCTTCCTTTTCTCTTGCCCTAACTACCTTACAACTTCTGAAATGATTTTCATACCACAGCTCTACAACATAAAAAGCTTTACAGAACTCAATAAAATCCCTACATGATATATTAAAACCCTTTCTATATACAAATGTCCTGACTTCTGCCCCAAGAGGGTATGCATTTTATTCAAAAATCTGCTTTCATTTCATATTTGATTTGTAGGGCATCTCTGGCTGTTGCCTTCCTGACCAGATAGAGAAGTGCACTGTCACTACTTTTTCTACTATTAAAAATGTCTTGGTGTTTTTCTGTTCACTTTGCTCTAAAAAAAAACTGCATAACATAAAGGAAATAATTCTCATGTGAGGTAAACACTGCCAATCCAAGATCAAGTTTTTCAGTGTTGTTAATGCACAGTCTACAGCAGGTTTCAAATAATTGAGCCTTTCTTTAGTTCAGCATCCAGTGAAAGGCTTCATAAATGGGGGAGAAAGATGGGACTATGGGCATACTAAGTCTATCAGATAGACAAGAATAATCACAGCAGTTCCAATTTCTATATTTGCCCTTAAAGGAAAAAAAAAAAAAAAAAAAAAAAGCATTAAGTAGCCCAGTGTTTCTAAAAATGTAGGTTTCTTGGACATATCCATCACATCATTCTAATATTAGCAAGTCTCCTGCGGTGATCATCTGTCTTTGCGACATTATAGAAAAATCCTGCCTTCTGTTAGGTATGATCTGAAGTGAGAATAGCCATAGTGGTCATATTAATGTCCTAAACATAATTAGCTAATTCCAAATGTTGACATTCATCAATAAATGCCTGCACATTGCCAACTCCTATAAGCCAGATAATTTCTTAGTTGTTGCACATAACTCCTTCACTGTAATCCTGACCATTTTTTTTCCTGTGGATTTATCTCCACAGAAATGATTACCAAATGAGAATGGTGAGACTTCAGATGAAAATGGATGATTATATTTCACTGTGCCAAGAGAAATTCTTATGACATGTTCCACTCTTAGAGTTGTAGGGCAATTTCTCCATTTAAGGCTCTTGAAAGTTAATATCCTCAAACCCTGTTGAAATTGCTGGCTGTCCCTGCTCTGCATCACTATTGAGCCTCACCATTTCATGCATTAATTTAGTCAGATGTCTCTGCTCAGTTTCAGCTATGCACGTGTCCCTGTCCCTAAAGATATACAAATAGCACCAGGAACATCCTAGTGGTCTTCAGTGCTTCTTGCCCGGTGCCCAACAAATGCAAGCAAAATGCAAATGCAGCTCAGTTCTAACATTGCGAGGAAATGAGAGAAATCATGGGAAATACTCCATTACCTTCTGGTGGGATCTTTCACAATGAGCAGCATGGAAAAAAACAGAAGGGCAAAGCAATAAACTGTGGAATCTTCCAAGAATGCAAAGCAGCAGTGTTGTAACAGCAGTGGAGACACAGCTATTCCAGAGCACTGTGTAGACATGACTATTCCAAATGCAGATTGCATCACCGAGGATAACGAAACCCTCTGGACACACTGCTCCCTGTTTCAGAGGACTTATCGTAGATACAGACGCCAACAGCGAATTTCAATTGCATGTAGAATTTGGGTCCTTTTGATAAACCTTGTGCTCCGTATTATGCGGAGGATGAACTACAGAATTGCTTCTGAGGGAATGGAAAAGCAGATTTTAAAGATTAAGTCTTTGCTACTAAAAAAGATATGATATTTTTGCATTTAAATCACTGATAGATACGCTAAACTGGAAATACAGCCAAGTGCTGGATACTTTAATTTTGCCATAAGGTTCATTCAGCAAGGTCAGCCCTATCCTCTTGCCTGGGATTGACCTTGGAAAATTGACCTCGGTACAAAATTAAAGCACCTTATCTTGACTGTGGTTTTACCACAGGAGAGCTGACGCACGTTGGTTTCTCTGAGGTTGAAAAAAATAAATGAGTTAATCTTTTTAGTGGTGGAGAAAAGTCCAAATCAATAGACCCCTCTCCATTAGGGTATCTCTGCAAATCCATGGGTTACCTATGTTCTTCTGTGTGCTAACTGTGCATTAGAATATGATCAGTAGCCCCCCATATGGACACAGCATTACAGTCGTGTGGCTGGTGGTAGTTGTATGTAGGACTAGTCTTGACAGTGACAGTATTAAAAAAAAAGCTGTAATATTTTAAACAGACAGAGGCGGGCGTAACAAGTAACCTTGGCAGTCACACAGATGACCAGTGAGGTGCTTTCTCTTGCATCCTTCTTATACAACGAAAGTGATACAGCCTATTTTGTGCTTTTGCTCTGGTGTGCGTTACATAGGGAAAGCATTCTACTTGCTTATGCAGACTATCCCCGTCTTAAGAGAGCTCACTGGGAAAGCTATTCTGGTAAATCCTTCCTGGTGTGGATTTGGCTCTAATTTTTAACCAGTGGAAACTTTCATGTATATACTCCTGTGGCAGTGTAAGAATGATTTTTCTGATTTATCTTGAACATATTACTGACATTAAAAATGATAAACACCCTCCTATACCAGGAACGTACAAAACACAGACAGGCACTATAGTGACTATAGTGGCTTCAAAGCTAATTAAATTTACCTCAGTGCAGCTTTCCCCCACAGACAAACCCAGAAGTGCCAACCCCATCAAGCATTGCCTCAGTCACTTCCCTGACCTATCTTTAAAACTAGAAAAAAGCTGATCAGCTCCTCTCCATTTCAATTTTGTGCTCCCCAGACTGAAGATCTTTTTAAGTCCTAGCTCCTGGCACAATGCCTTCTAGTCACTGGTCAGATTCAGCAGTGCCAGCTGCTAGCAGAAAATCCTACTATTCAAGGGATGACCTTATGTGCTCCAAACGTTGCTTTCTCATTCTGCTTAAATCATTTCTTCATGTTCAGCGCTTGCACTGACACCGTGTTGTAGGCAGATAGGTTGCAAGCTTTCTGGTGCAAAAGTTATTATGCAAAAGATAAGAGAATTTGTATTTTTAGTTCAATGTGTTAGTCTTTTTACTAAAAGAAACTAACAAAAGTTCACAAAGATCACACAAATTTTATTTTGAAATCAGTGCTACAGTATCTATCCCTGATTCCCTTATGAAAGATCCACTGTAAAGCCCTGTAATGCCTTGTGAATAATTTTAGTGATTCACTCCCATGCAAATCTCTTATTTTCCAATGCAAATATTGCATAAGGGTAGCACAGTACTCTTAAACATGAACAAGACATAAACCAATTTCATTCAGATTATGTTTGTGTCATAAATAAGGCTCTGTATCCACTCAGTTCAAATCGGCCTCCTTAAGCAGGCTTGCACTCGTTAAATCCTGTCTATGACCTCAGGCAGCCTGCTCTAAATGCATGACTCTTGCATGTGAAGAGAGGAGCTTGGAAAATAACACTGAACTGAGCTAAGGCTAAATCTATTTGGATTCATTACATCTATGGCTGGACCGTCTTTGTATATAACACTTATTTACATACATTTCAAGAACTCTCAGTTTTGCATATGGAAAACAGAATCATGAGAATATGAAAAACTCATTCAAGTTTAGGTGACCCCAAGTCACCAAAAAATGCCTGATTACCCCTTCATACTTTACAGAAAATAGACAGTCAGTGCATGCCTACTAAAATCACTACATTCCTTCTGTCCCTTCTTTTTTATTTTTTTTTAATTGTTTTTTTTTTTCACACCACTCAGTTTCGGTTTTCTACTCATCCTACTAGCTCAAGTGGCTTTTATACATGCAATTCTCTGTGCGTGTGTATGTCTGAAATGACTGCTATCACTGAGTGACAAGCCAGCATCCAGGCATATTTGAATGCATTTTTTTTTTAAAGAACTTTAAGAATGTTCCAGCAGTGTGAAGCATGGTTTTTTTTTTATTTTTATTTTTTAAAAAAAGTTACATATAGGAAGGTGACTGTTTTTAAACATATATCTTCCGATATTTTTCCTCACTAAAGCAGACCTGTACGAAGTTTGTAGTTTTTCAAGATGTTAAAGTGGTCAGCTGTTTAATTTTTAAATGCAGATTTTTCCCCCCTGTATTAGGCTTAGTAAGGTGCTATAGCTAGAAATCTTCTGTGGTTGTGCTGCAACAATTAAAGGATTTGACTCATGCTCACACAGGACTCTGACTCAGGAGCAGGAATGGCTTAAGCTGGCACGGCTGTAATGCTTCACCTATTTTGGTCTAGCTTTCTCCTCTCTTTCAAGTTTACTATCTCCACTGCAAAAAGGGCTAGACCTCTTGGAAAGCAGCCATGCAAACAAAGGTTTTTGACCTGTCAAAATAACCCAGCACTGATACCTGGTCTTTAATTCATAGCCATTAGCAACATTATTCAGAATTTAGTAATCCCCGCAGTAAAGGTGGGAAAGGAGAACTGTAGCTGGGAATTGTTCCATCTTGCCCAAGGTTGATCACCCTTGCTCCCCAGTTAAAGACCTTAGTTTGTGAATATGTATCCTCTTCCAAGTCTGTTTGTGGTGTCAGAAATCATCCATATCATCCAATATCATCCATAGCCATGTATTGGCAAGACATGTTAACCAAGCCAGTTTTACCTAAGAAAGATTAAAGGAGAAGGGGAGAAAACAGAGAGGAGCCTCTCCTGAAAGAATACTGAGGATCTAGGAGATTAAAACATTATCAGAGTGTGCTGCTGTTTGCAAAACAAAGTCCATTAAAAGCAGTGTCATGACCTGTGCAACAACTGCTCAGACAGAAAACCACCACCCAGACAAGAGTTAAGTAGATCAAATACAAGTCCACATGTTACCATATCAAGTCCCAAACCTAACAGTTTATTTTAAGTTCACCTGTATCAAAAACTGACACTAACATATTGACTCTACTGCAAAGTGTCTGGGTGTTCTGTACTGCCGTTCTCCTGAGGAGGTTACCATCTTGGTCAGAGAAAAAATGAAAGGTGAAGGATCAGATAGCTACAGGTGATAACCTTTTTTAATACTACAGTTCACATGTCATCCCTCTAAATATTTAGTGGCAAAAACAGGACCAAATAGACATGACATGACTGTGCAGAGGTCCTAAATTCCATTACACAGCTGGTGTGCAAGCTCCACTCTCTACTTTTGCTTTAGGGTTTCAGGGTGTACCTACACTGGTGCAGATAAACCAGTTTGAATGATCTTGGCCTAAGGGTTGATACTCACTAGACAAAGAGAGAATATTTTGCCAAGTTTAATAGCTATACTATTCGGCTCTAACTGTAACTTTAGACAAGCCAAAATGGATTTGTACAGTCTAAAATTATGAGTAAATTGGCAACTCAGAGAGAACATCCTAATGGGAAAGGTAATATATGAACAGCATGGATTAAATTGCCAATGAAAAGGAACCAGATGAAAGCCTCTAGAAAATGTCAGTTTTAATTTTGTTCTGCCTCTTATTTTTCAGCAATTTACTAAGAAATAGACCTTTTACACCACTGGTCTTATGAGAACATACCAGCCTTCTCAGAAGAAGGATTCATTAGAGCTATTTTTCTGGTAAGGCCCAGAAAAAGAAAGAGTGGGTAAGAAAATACATGTGATCTCTGGAGGCATGAGTCGCCTACCATGTGAAGGCAATTTGATTGTCCAGGTCACCACACATACCATTTGTTTGCCACATGAAATGCTGGAGACCAAGCCACAGGCTCTTTAAAGCTAACTTAAATCTCTGGAAGAGAGTTGAACAAAAGGCTATTTCACTTGTGAGCAACAGCAAGCCAACTTCCTACGCGTGCCTTGAAGTAGGGTACCACCAAGAAACGTGGTGATTCATGCTGGCATGATTTCAGAAGGTAGTGCCCCCCAGCCCTCTGCTCCTGCTCTCTGGGGAGGTTACCACGCCTACAGCACAACCAGGGTGCTTGTTCTCAGCCACACCAGCCCACAGCCCAGCACATTACATTTAACTTGAACTGATGGATATTTACGGCAGTGCACCACGCGTGAGACTGCGGCAACTGAAGGGCAGGCATAGTTCCTGCTCTGTCAGGTGACAAAGGGGTGAAAATTTCTTTTCGAGAAGCAGAGCAGCCAACAGGAGCAATATGCTTTTCTAAGTTGCCCTGTGTTTGTTTTAAAGCATTCTTTTATTTGCTGGCATTTTGCACTGTTGGTTGATGACACTTACCTTTTTCCAGCAATACTGTGCAAACACAGCTACCACTGTGGCACTTTGAGGGGCCATACGAGGCCAGAAGGTGGGTCTGCTATTCTACCATCAAGGTAAATATAATGATGTGGAGCTGTACAGTCTGAAACAGACACAGACTATGTCTTCAGTAAGAACTCACATTAATACCTTCCTCCCAAGGAATCAGTTGATACAATGTTAAGTACAACGTGCTTTCTTTCCATTACACAACATGTTTTGACTGGGAAACACTCGGAAATGAGCACTGCTGAGAAAAAAATAAAATTAAAAAAAAATGTGTATACCTCCATGGTTACTCTGTTGTCTAGACAGAGGCCACTTCTGAGCTGAACTATTTAACCTTTGGGTTTCAGGTGGTTTCTCTCTTCTTTATTATTCAGACAGAATGTTGCCCCTTAGTTCCCTGGACAGGAACATCACATATTACTTCTCTCCACACTTAAGAGAGGGGGAATTTTTTTAGGTAGGGGTCTTTTCCAAGTGTTGCTTCAGAGAAATCACTGGCAACATTCCTTCAAAAGCAGGCAGACAAAAAATAATAATAATAATAATAATAATAAGACAAAGAAAACAAACAAACAAACAAACAAAAAACCTCCTTAACCTTATCAACTAAGTATCAATCAATTAATTTCTTTTTCAGTTCAGTGCAATGGATTGTTAGTTTATGAAGGAGAATAAAGGACCCTGCTGGCAGAAGTCCTATTACCTTCAGGAGAAGGGCTCATTGATGCATCAAAACTCAGTGAACTGAAACTCACACAAAGAAAGGTGCTACCACCACATCAGAGTCACAGTATCATAATCAGCTTAAGCCAATTTGAAAAGTCACTGCTACTGATGGCAGTTCTTCCTGCTCACCCTCGGCCACACATGCCTGCCATCCCTCCCATTCTGGCACACAGGTGATCAGTTTGTTGATCTTAGTAAATACTGATCTTACCAAAAATAAAAGGCTGTTTTTCAGCTGGATCAGAGGAGAATCGAATGCATTGTCAGGACAAAATCACCACTTTTGTGAACAGTGCAGTCTCAGATCACCACCCCAACATAACGATTGATCAGTGACTTGGTATTCAAGAAATCTGGTCTGCCTATGATTAAAAGTTCCTTTGAACATTTTTTTAAGACTGTATGTATCCAAGTTGCTGTTTGTTGCCCTACAGTTTCTAGTATAACAGTTCTAGAAATTCAGATTTTTTTCCAAAAATTTCTGGAATTCTAATTATTCTAAATCTTGGAATATCTATGAGGTGGTTCCATAGTCGTAAATAATATAGCTTCTCTTTATTATATCACCTGGTAAAAGAGATGTTAGTTGAATCAATCATGGGTCCAGGATTGTAACTGTTGAACCACTCAGAAAAAAAAAAAAAAAAAAAAAAAAAAGCTATTCAGGCTGACTTTTATGATTTTACACTGACTTTATGCTAATTGTGCAATTCAAAATACGGCCTCACATATCTGGTGCCAGAACAGAAGAGTACATCTTTAGAACTGATATCCAGTTAAGGAATTAGGCTTGTCCTTTTAGCCCTGAATAGGTTTGGTCAAAAATATGTTAAATATTATATATATATATATATATATATAATATATATATATTTGCTCAAAGGTACCTGTTAGTTCACAAGGAAGAAGTTTAAATAGGTTATAATTACTATTTAACTGTCTGAACAGTGTTCACATTCTCATCTATTAATCACTGTTGTACTCAGTACTGTGGCTTGGAAACTTTTATAACATGCAGTCTACTTGAGTATATATGTTTGAGTTCATTTTCCCAAATATAAAAACTGGCAGTATAGACACATGGAAACAGACAACCTGCCTGTGTCTTCTTGTCATGATCCCCTGCCACCATTAAAACCTCATCACAATACTCAGGTAACATTATCAGCAGTTTTACATTGACGTTCTTCCTTATGAAAGACTTTAGGTTATGAATCCCTCTTATACATATCAAATATTGTTCCAGAGCCTTATTTTTCCTGTTAAGTGTTTGATTTCATGAAATGGTGAAATGCAGCACATTGTCACGTTTCGCTGGGAAGACATTAGAATCACATTTCACTGGTAAGACATCTCTATTTTCATAGTTATGAACACTATTACTTCTAGTCACCAGAGAATTTGAGGTGAAGTTTAGTCATGAAAGAACTGAGGCAATAGCAGGATCTAAATTAACTGAAGTCAAAAGATAATGCATTTGTCAACAGATTTATTTATTTATTTTTACTGTTAAAGCTCTGTAATAAAGCTAAACAACTTGTGAATTGTTCAAAACAACGCACTGCATCCAGCTTGCGTCATGTTATCTGCTGAAAACCTATGCAAATGAGGTGTAGCAACTAATGACATTCCTTCTCTCTCTTAATACAAGGCTGAATTTTTCATTGGTAAATCATAGTATGCCTAGATCACTGATGGCATAATGGGCAATTACATTTCAAATTGACTTTAAAATTAGTTACTTCCTTTATACTTCCAATCATTTAATATCTAAGCACTTAAATCTTCAAGTGATCATTTTTATTTCATTGTCCTTCCTTTTCAGTACCAGGTAGAAAATAATTAGAAGGCTATCTTCTTTGAGGCTCTTTTCATTTTAAAATAATACCTATTATTATGTGTGTAATCAGAAGTAGAGTGGGATCATTTTAAATATATAAAATTAAATTGAAATATATTTGATAGCTCCAATAAATTAATAAAAGGAACTCTATTTTTGCACAATTCCTTAAATTACTCCAGAATATTGCCTTTTAAAAAAACCCAAACCCTTATATTCACCTGTCTTATACTTTATTCTGTATCTTGTGTTAGAAATATAAACATATGCATGTTTTAAGTGTTTCTTGTCTTATTAACAAGAACACTGTTATAAACTACAGAAAATAAATGATAAATGTAATGTGTATCTCAAATATATTTAAAAGTATAACATTTAAGATCTTTTTGAGTGACAAAGCTGGGAGTAGTTGCAATTTCATGTTTATGAAATGGAAACATTTTGTTGAATATATGTTCTAGTTTCAAAATGAGTGCAAAATATTTTTTTCTGCAATTAGCATACATACTTGCAAAGGTTCAGATAAAATTAGAATTCAGTCAAGATGAAAAACTACTTAACATGCATGAAAAGGGACCCACAATTAGAGACTGGAAGGGGGTTAGACACAATAGTGGGAATACATAATTCAAAGTGTCACTCAGAAATCTACTTTGGAATAACATTAGTTGTATGCTGATTCTCCTGTTTGGCAACTCAGAACGTACTTTGATTTAAAACAGGACAAGAAAGTGAATTTCACATCATTCTGTTTGGAAGCATGGCAAAAACAGGAACATTTTCTTACTGTTTCAGGATAAAATCATATCTAATTAAATAAGGCTGCTGTCTTTCACCCTGTTTTCACTCAAAAACCTTAATTCATCTATGCACAAAATTCAGTCCAGATTTCCTAAAGGCCTCAACATATCCTCTCCAAGGTTTAACTCACTGAGAAAAAAAGTAATGCAGCTTAACATGGATTAGTTTTAAAAAGAAGAGGGAAAGAAAGAGCAGGAAAGAGAAAGAGGAAGCAAGCTGAATGAACACTTTAAATGATCTCTAAGTCTTTCCAAGAATAATAATTAAAAAAAAAAGAAAAAAGAAAAGAAAAAAGAAAACAACAAAAACGTGGAGTTCACTTATCCTTAGCTGGGGTCTTATTCAGATGTCTCTTCAAGGCATTCAGAGGAGAGCTGAGGAGAAAGAAGGACACTGTGGAATAGCTGGAAAATACAGCAGAAAGAACAGCATATGGGGCATAAACAGTTATGGAAAAGTGGCAGATAGTGACAGAAGAGTCAATTGACAGGAACAAAGGTCAACATAAAAGAAATCAGTATTAAGGCCCTGAAGCATGGAGAAAAATGTCTACACACTAAACAAAATTGTTTACTGAGTTTTGATTTATAGCCACTGCATCGATAATTTCAGTTACAGTTCACTGCATAAGACAACATTTTTCCCCAGTCCAGACCTTGCCAGCAAATGAAAATATCCGATTTTCAAAACAAGTTTTCAGAAAGGGAGTATTGGGTAACTTAGGACTGATGAGTAAGTATAGTGTATCAAAATTTATCTATATAATCTATTTCTTAAGTCTATGTATGAGTTATCCAGTTGGTTAATTGTTCCACTCTCAAAAGCTGAAATAAAAAATGACCTGACCAAAAATGCATTTAAGAAAGGTAAGTTAGAAAACAACAAAACCACATTATAAAACTCCAAGCTTTGCCTCATGTTCACAAGTAACAATCAAGCTACTTGCTTAATGATGGCAAGTGAGGTGATTGATTGACCATTAACTGTTCTGGAAACTATCAGATCTTGACAGCTCATTGAATCCAAATTAATATTGTCAGTTACCAACATTTATGACCATGCCTTATTTTCTTGTAACCTTTCTGCATTGAACTGTTCTGCAGCCACAGATAGTTGTTCAGACAGCTGTTCTGGAACAAGGTGATCCTTCCTCAGATCATGTATGGAATATAGAGAGTGCTGTTACATATTTTGGACATTGTGCAGGACATCACCTCAGAGACACTCCGAAAGATATAAAATGAATTCCAGCACTTAGCAAGTGTTTATTTAGCACACCATCTGATGTGTTTGGGCCCACTTGAACATGGACAGACCTTCACTGCAGAACACATGGACTTAATATATTTTTTTTTTCTTTCTAGCTGCTTAACATCACCTCTGTATGAGGTATCGCTTCTATGGCAGAACAAACTGTGTATTTTTCATCCACTGCAGCATAAAGACATTTAAGCTAGTTTAAGCTAGTTTTTCACTGAAGCAGATGAGGGGTATTCATGTGATCAGTTCTAGCATCTCCGAACACCAACCTCCAGCAAAGCTTTTTGACAACTGAAAATTGACAACTTTTTAAAATCAGTCCATTTAAATTCACTACTGGTTATCCTGTCTATAATGATCACTTCCTGCAGGTCACTGCAGAAGTGTAAGATCAGCAAAGTTTCAGCTATAGCTAAAAGTATGGAACTTCACCTACATCCTTACCAGTTCCACCTCTACTCTGAGAGACACCAGATGTGACAATTGGAACCCACCTTGCCTTTTATTAAGGTGGCCTCTAAAGACATAACGAATGTTGAGCACCAAGGATTTATGTTTGATAATATCTTTTTTGGTCAGCTGTCTCATTTATTAGTTCCCAACACTATTACAGGATTCAACAGACCTACTTAGTGTAAGCGGGTGGCAAAGTATTTGCCAGATCAGGGACACAAGAAACCTAAGTATTCAGTGAATGAAGAAAACAATTTCAAGGAACAACAAAAAACTGCTCTCTTGAGCTGCTGTTAGAAAATAGAATGCAGAACTTCACCTACCATGAAAATTTTATAGAATGAATATTAATGTTATGAAGAGAAGTAGGGTGGATTTGCATTATGTATTTGACTTGTCCCTAGAGCACAGAGACTGACTTAGACTTGTGACTGCATTAAGTATAGATAAATTTTAATTGAAGATGATTGATTGTTGAGCATTCTGTTAATTAACCTCTTTATTCTACACTTTTCTACAGAATCTGAACTGTCACAGAATCACAGAATCACAGAATTTACAGGTTGGAAGAGACCTCAAGATCATCGAGTCCAACCTCTAACCTAACACTAGCCGTCCCCACTAAACCATATATCGCTAAGCTCTACATCTAAACGTCCTTTGAAAGCAAGTTTTCCAGCTTAACCATCAAAAAATATGAACATGAGTTTCATTCACAAGAGTTACTCTGGTAATAACAACACAGAAAAAAAAAAGAAAGAAAGAAAGAATGAATGACAAATATAATAGAACTGGATTTGAACTCAGAAATGGTTTCATGAAAAAATAAATAAATAAGTAAATAAATAAAGTCCATGCTAGTTACTTGCCATTTCAAAGCTAGAAGCCCAGTCCTCAGAAGCTGATAAGGGATTGGTCCTCATAATACACATAGTTCTCACAGCCCTATTTTAATTAAAAATAATAATTAAAAAATACATATATTAAAAAGAAATCCACCCCTGAAATAATATATTTTTTTTCTCCTATCTAAATGCAACCAACTTTTTTTCCTATGAGCTTTTATTTCTCTGCTTCATCTTAGATTCAAAATAAAATATAAGGTTAATCACAAAATAAAATTTCTTCATGAGTTCTGCATTATTTGCTGACAGACTTGTGCAATACATCTGATTTCTCATCCTAACATAATACAAAGGTCAGATTTGTAATATGAATGATTAAAATAATTTGCCCAGGATAAAAAAGGGTACTTGTCTCCTATGCAAAATAGGATCTTTCTAAATCATGTACTTTTCTCAAACGATTGCAAGTGCTATGTTAAAAAAAGAACCTTGTACACACAGTGAGACAGAGAGAGGGAAGGATCCTTCTCCAATCAGTCAATACCAGTCACCACAAGCAGCTGTTCCACATCTAATCAGGCATCACTCCATCACTCTCCAGCTGCCACACACATGGCATCTTTGAAGCATCTTGTCAGTGACAGTCTAATGCAAATTTCAGCACCTTTACTTAACAGTGCAAAACAGATCATGATTCACAGAAAACTAGAAGGAAAACAAGGCAGTTAAAATGATCTACTTGCTTTGGGATGGCACACTGTACCATCCAGACTGAGATTTAGGGTGGGATTAATCTAAACACTGAAGTTATCTCAACACTAGAGGCCGAAGCCAAATTGTTTCTCCACACTCCCTCAGTGCGTGTCCAGGAAAAGAGATGGACACCACTAGGCAGTGATCACCCCATCCTAACATGAATGTCAGAAGTGGTGTGATGAACAGCTTCCTAAGGTACCCATTGCTTTTCACTGACTGCAGAGGTAGCACAGACTAGACATCTTATTTTATAGGCTAAAATTAGGTGAGATTAAGGCTACCCAGCTGCTCCAAAATCAGACAGCGTTTATTTTCCTTTTACATACTTCATAGGAGGTGCAGATAGTAGAATGGGGAAAAGATGAACAGAGCTCAGTGTGGGTAGTTCAATATTTCTTTTTAGACTCATCTTTCAATGTGCACCCCATCCATTATTTACTGCACACCATCTGAATGCTGCACTGAATAGAAAATCACTCATTTTCTCATGGGTTTTTCAATGGTGCTTGCATTGTAGTACTCTATTTCTCCACAGATATTAATGAATTTATCTTCCCAACACCCTGGTGGTATTAGTATCCTCCTCTTATGTATCGTGAGTGGAGACACTGTAAAGTGAAAACTGTCCTCTAATTTTGTTTCCCTCACATAACATGCTTTCCAGCTGGCTTTTTCAGAGTACTTAGCAATTTTTAGACCTTCATAAGGTCAAAGTACTGTTCCTGTTCACTTCTGCTGTGATTATTGTTGCCTAGCATTCAGCTGAGTAGGCTCTCAGGTGTTTTAAGATGGATACCTGGAAAACGAAGAAAACACAGGAACCCGAAAGCTCCTATTTGATTTTCTCTGCCATACTCATGACACACTTCACAACATTTGCAACCAAGCTGATATGGGCTGTTTTCACTATCCAGGTTTGACTCATTCCCTGCATGAATGCAATTCCTGTGCCTCCTTTCCTGGCTGGAAGAGCCTTGCCTTTAGGGCTGCTTGCTGCTAGATGTTTCATGTACCTCAAACACCAACAGGTATAACCTGAGCCATTCCCCAGGTACCCTGCGAACATGAACAAGCTCTGATAGACCGTGCCTAGACTGAGTGGCATGTTTATACTTCTCTACTCAGAATGGGCCCAACTCCGGGCTAAATAAAAGAGGCCCGTAAGCCAAACCTGAGCGCCAGACATCTCAACCCCGACACTGCTGGCTCTCTCTTCCCTGGCCAGGTCCAGCTGGATCTCTGCATAAGTAATGTCTGGGGCACAGTCCAGGGGATGGCAACACTCTTAAAATGCAAAATGGAGGAGGCTGCTTCACTCTAGTGGATGGCAACTCAACTTTTGTTTTAAACCAAAAGAAATTCCCACTTGAACAGGGTAATTATGTCCCCAGACCTCAGCAGCCTTCACAGGGCAACATGTTTCACGGCATGGGTACCTCTCCTGCTGAAGGATACCCCTTGGTTCCTACAGCAGGAGTTGGTCCCTGGTCCTCTTATTCAGCAGAAGCACTCCTCCAGGGCTGTGTGGTTAGAGCAGGTCCCCATGCGGGACAGGATGACCTGCCAATATTTGTCTGAAGGGTGTGACCCTCCTCTTTCCGCAGATCTGCCTGCCTAGCGTCAGGCATGAAACAAACGCGTTGAACAGTACATGCTCTTCCACTACTTTGTTATGAAAACAGTGGTAGTAATGTTGTAGCTGGGATGGGCTAAGGACATGTGAGCAGTAGGGTCTGTAGGAAGAAAATCTCTTTTTTGTTAAGCATAAAATAATCACAAATAATTGTAAAATCACCTCGCCCCATAAATCACCTCGCCCCACAAGCACGTATTCTAAAAAAAGACTATTTTTTTCTGTGTAAAACAGCCCCACCCACCCAAAAAATAACAAAAGAAAGCTTTTTTTTTTTTTTTTTTTTTTTTTTTTTTTTTTCTGAAAGGATTGCTGCCAGAAAAATGTTTTTGCCAATGCTGAGATCTGTCCAGGCTGTGTGGCAGGGGTACACTAACTGGATAGGTTAGCTGAATAAGCCTTTTTATTTCAGTGAATTTCAATTACTCTATTAAAATAAAACAGACTGCTGCACTTAAGAAGAAAAGAAAAAAAGTTATAGGAAAATTTAGAATAAAAGTCATCAATACCATGGTCTGGTTTTAACGTAATCAGCATTGAATTAAGATAAGCACAAACGGTAAATTAAGATAAGCACAAACAGCGTTTATAAAATTAGTGTAAGGTTTGGCTTGTAATTTGATATTAAAATAAAAAGTGAATAGGATATTCAATATTGCCAAGTGAGTGGATTTCCAAAGTTAAATATGGGATTAATCAGAGTCTATTTATCTTCATTCTCTGTCTGACTAAATATAAAGAAATTTTATTTTATCAGCCTCATCGATCATTTTTACCATTTACATTTTTTACCTTGCACAAACCGCTCATTTGCTGCTACATTCCTGCTTTTAATGGGAATATTTTGCGTAGGAAATTGTGCAAAAAATAGATTTGACATTGTTCTGCTTCTGTCTTCACAAGTCCTTCTTTATCTCTGTATCCATTAGCTGACTGTTTGCAATATGGATTTATTTCAGTCTGCTTCTTGCACCATCAATGTCTTTAAATGAAGTTCTGCCCCTGTACATGAAAAGACTTCTTAATTCATAGTTTCACATTATACAGAGATTAACAGTAAAAGGTCATTAACAGTGCAAGGTTATTAAGAGCATGTTTAATATTATTTGAAAGATAGAATCCCATGGAATCCCATTTTGGTATAACTTTATTAATGACAGAAGTATTCAGCTGATTCCATGCTATTTCCTAGAATGACCAATAATAAATTACTGCAAATCAGTATGCATTTTAAGCTCCTTTTCAACTAGCAGTCACCAATTTTGCAGTCTATTAGAGGCCATGTCTGCTCAGCGTAAGCTCTGATAAATGAGTGCACTTTACCAATGGCAAAGCCAATAATAGCATTACTATTGTTTCACAGATTTTTTTCTGCTTTACATATTATCATTGTAGACACTGGAAGTTTTTGAGTTCAAGCCTAGCATTCAGTAGGCTTATTTCCTAAACCTGATGAGAGTCAGACCCTTTTATGTTTTAACTTGTGTGCAACTGAGGCAGGAAGAGACCAGGAGGCAGCACAGCAGATCTATCAGCTTATTTGGTTTGTAAGGTGCCAGGGGTGGTCATTTCTGGATCTAACTGTGGCTTAAAATTAGCCACTCTGCGCTTTGTTACTAATCCTCACTGGAAAACTCTTCTCCCTGGAGCTCAGCTGACATCAGGGATAGCCCAGGAGCGTGTTTCCCCCTGACTTGCCACAGGCACCCACGTAGACAGTAACCTGATCAGCCCTACCCTCCCAAGATCCCTAAAACACCTGTGTCAGAGGATGATTCCACCATCTAACTGTGTGTCAGGTGTAAACATCTTAAACTGCCATGACTGTTGATAAAGTAATCATAAGTTTAAGCTCTTAATCAGCACCTACACTGAGAACACCATTGACTTACAGGAGTCAGCTAATACTTTAAAGCACACACCTACACATACCAAAATTCTTCCTCCTCTAGCTACATAAGCCAACATTTTCCTCATTAAGTTCCAAACTCTAACTGTTTCAGTTCTGATTCCCTTTGTGATTTTCTCTCAAGTTTCTTGCAAAGTCAGCTTAGATGCACTAATATGATTCACTCACCTAAGGATCTTCTCTAAAAACACCTGTTCTGGTTTCCCACTAGAAAAACAAACAGATGATTTGCTGTTGTGGAGAAGACTTATTTTAATTTCATAACCAAAAAAGTGCTTAACCCTTGGAGCCTTGTTTTCATGCCACTTTATTTCTTTATTTAAATTCTGGGCTGTTTCACAGCTCCTGCAGTAGCATGATGTTCATATAGATGAGCCCTTAGCAGCTATAAGTGCTTTTTTAATCTTCATGTTGTCCAGCCCTACTCAGAGAAAGGCCATAGCATAGTTCCAGACTTCATTTTCTCTGGTGGCAAAATTAATTTAATAGATTTCCATCCTTTCTCACCCCAGTTGCTCATCCTCTCCCTTGTAGTGCAATTTATCACCTCCTGAACAGTGCCTGCATTCCAGGACAATATATGTTGACTGCCATGCTCTAAATTAGATTAGTGAAATAATCTAGGCTTAAAAGTACTTTTCTTTTCTTTTCTTTTCTTTTCTTTTCTTTTCTTTTCTTTTCTTTTCTTTTCTTTTCTTTTCTTTTCTTTCCTTTCCTTTCCTTTCCTTTCCTTTCCTTTCCTTTCCTTTCCTTTTCTTCTCTTCTCTTTTCTTCTCTTTTCTTCTCTTTTCTTCTCTTTTCCTCTCCTTTTTCTTTTCTTTTCTTTTCTTTTCTTTTCTTTTCTTTTCTTTTCTCCA